>JBBPBQ010000001.1:18692322-18735780 GCA_037974755.1 Cicer yamashitae
TAGCAAACAGAGTAATATTGTTGTAAGAGAAAATAATGTATACCTAAATATATATACGCGCCCGCGGGAACAAGTGATTATTTTTAGTATGAATCTTTTGAGGCCGATCAAATCTTTTAGTATTCATTGAGTGTTCAACGCTAATAAATAATCTTTTGCATTTATTATTTACGGAATATATGTTATTATGTGATTTGTTTTAGGGAAAATCTTTTGTATTTATTATTTTGATTCTATTATCGATTTATTATCACTCTCTTTATCTCTCATCACATAACGTGTTCCCTTTCTCTTGATTTCATTAATTGGAATTTTCTTTGCTAATTGCCCTGATTTGTTGATCCTTTAATTCCACTAATTGGTATCTTATTTGTTGTCTATGCTGCAGGAGTAATTAGTTATTTGCTTAATGCCTTAACCTACCATTCTTTTCAAATTAGGTTAATTGAATTTGATTTAAGTGTTATACTTTCTTTGTCCCCAAAATCATATGATATGTCTTTTCATAATTTTTATGATTCCTAAATCTCTCTTTTCTTAATTTGATTATCTGATGTACACCTCGTTGATTTAAATATTTTGAGGACATAATAACTTCAATAAATTTATGATTTTGGTAAACTTTTTCTGATGTAAGTGTGGCATTCGGAGACAGTTGGATCTCAGCAGAAGATTATGTGGTGTATAATAAGATTGTTCTGCCAATAAGTTTATTTTGTTGAACTTTCACATATTTCATGTACTTGATCTAAATTTTCAGTTCTCATGGGGTCCTCTCCTTAAAGACCTCTCAAGACTTGATGATAATGGACTTCAACAATCAAGCAGGTATTTGTATAGCTGGCAGTTTTGTCAATTTCAGACAAAAGGGAGATTTGGCATAGTGGTTGGAGTTCTTACCATGTGATTAAAAGGTAAAAATAACTGGCTTAAATTTCATGTAACTGTTACATATTATGGCTCCATAGTTTATGCTATTCATTCTTTGTGTGTCACTGCTTAACATAATAATTTCTTTATACATTGTTTTTGTATTTTTGTTTTACATAGCTCTAATTTGTTTTCTTCTTGTAAGATGTTCAGAATTTTGTAGGAACTTCCTCATTTTGTGTACTTGGAGTTGGATAAATTACTTAATTTTCCCAATGTTGTCATCTATTTAAGCTTGTAGTTCATTCACACTCTAACTGTGTTCGCTACTGCATAACAGGAAATGAATACAGCTGTGTTTGCATTAATATTCTAATTGGATTAACTAAAGACACAATCTTAGCCCGTGCGGTAATGGCAATGAACTTCAACTCAAAGGTAATAATTAATTTTGTTGTTTAATTAATACAGATGCATAAATTGATTGAAACCAAAAAGCTTAGGTTATTTATTGCTGAAGAAATAAAACATACATATTTAAAAACTTATATGTTTAGATGTACCAATAAATTTGTGTAGATTTACATGATACTTTACATGTGAGTATGTTAGTTTGCACTTGGCTTCTTTTCAGATGATGATTGATGACCTGTTATAAAACTAGATTAATAACTTTAGAGCATTATGACTAGAACAAATCATATTTAATATATAGTAAGAAAAATGTGTTTATTGACAACAATTCTCTATTACAGCACAACACAAGTTTTCCAGAAAAAGATTAGAAGCCTATAACATCGAAACAGAAGGAGTTATTGCCATGTGATTAAGAGATCAAAGGTTGAAGTTGCAAAATAAGTCTCTTGGAGGTTGCAAATATAAAAAGGTAACAAACTTCCAATATGTTTGACCTTTTACAAGACTCTCTCATCATGATAGCTAATTGCTCTTCTTTAGTCTTGTTCACATCTCCACCTTTATCATCAACTTTTGTATAACTCAATTTTCTTTTGTACTGAAGTGGAACCTATTGAGTTCTATAGTGCTTGACTCTGTATAGATTAATAATGAATCAACACAAGCAGTGTTGACACAGTGGATGGCAGTGAAGGCGGCAGAGAGTGTGAGAAGAGGTCTCTTAAACGAACAAGATCTATACAGAGTGTGAGAAGAGGTCTCTTAAACGAACAAGATCTATACAGACGTTGGCAATACAACCTTATTTATCTGAAACGAAGAAATAAGAGCTCTCAATTGATCTCAAAAGGACAGCTTGGAGAACAAGAATAGGAATTAATGCAACAATAGAGAGTAAGTTCCCTAATTTATAGGTGATTTGTAGGTTTGGTTTTTCAACGGTAACTAAATCAATTAAATTGAAGAACCCTTGTTTGTTTGGGTCACAAATAATAAATGTTTTTAGAGTAAATCTTTTGCATTTATAATTTAGATTTTATATTTAGGTTATTTAAATCGAAGGTAATTAATTTTTCTGAATAAATAATTTGTGTAATCTTAGTGAGCGGCAAATAGAATGAACTTCAACTCAGGGTAATGATCTAAAGGCAATCTTGTGTATTTATTTATTATTTTCAAATTCTTCTCGTTTCCCCTTTTCTTCATTTTTATAATTGATTTGATTTGATTAATGAGGCTTGTGTATTAATTGATTTGATTAATGAGGCTTGTGTATTTATTATTTATGAAGTTTACTTAGCGAGTAATATATCTATCCTGAGATTACTTATTCATGAATTATGTTTCTTGCTGTCTATTTTTATGTATGCTGCTGCACTGCAGGATAGATTTGCTTATTATTATTTTCTTATTCTACCATTGTTTTATGATTGGATTTTACTTTTTTAATTTGTTCCCAAAATCATATGATATTTTCCTTCATTTGTCTTTTTGTAATTTTTATGATTCATGAATCTCTATTACCCTTGCAACTTGAACCTGTTGTGATTTGAAATTTGATTTTATGATTCATTGATTCTAGTATGTATGGCTTCCATTTTTCTTCTGCTCAATGTGATGTTGCAAGAACAACAACTCCATGGGGTTTTGGGAAGTACTGATACCAATAGAACAAATCATAATATATATAAAAATATTTTTTTTCCCACATAGGCAAATTGTCTTTTAAATTCTGAGTTTCCTCAACTGTTTTGCCTAGAACGTTTGATACCAACATTTTCTTGATCAATTTCATTATGATTTTCTATTTTCATGAAATGTTGCTTTGAAAAATTGGACAAACTAGTTGAGCATTAGTAATACAAGTGTCAGGGTTGAACTTCAATTGTACGTAACTGTGACTCACTACTCTTGATTTTAATTAGGCTCAGTTTATTCGGTTGATATTTATATTCAATTTTATTTTAATATTAATTGTAATCTAAACAGTTGCCACCAAACCTTCAAATAGCTTAGATTACATTCAGCCTAGCTTAGCAGTTTTTTTATTGCTTCAGTAGCTTAGCTTATGTATGCGCAGCGTTTTTGGTTGGTTTGTAAGTTTGGTTGCTGCAAAATGGTTCAGCATTCTTATGTGGTCTGAAAACAAGCATTGTAATGTACCCACAAGAGATGTTTAACCAATCAAAACCAGTAAGGTATAAAATGTTGCACAAAAACAGTGCAGATCCTTCACAATCTCAATGTGGCAAGATCATGGCAGCTATGGTTTTCAGAGCTTTTTCTCTTTTGCACTCTGATACAAATATTCAGATATCAATTCTTCATTGCAGGTCTTCGCTTTCTTCATCTTGCTTCTTGAACCATGGTGTTTTCAATCAAATTTCTGGAATGTGTTTGACTAAACCTCACAGTTTTCATTGGTTGCGTGTGAGGATTTATATCTTATCCTTTGCGATCATTCAATTGATTGGAAAATTCATGAAGAAAGTCACTGCTGTGAGTTTTTCTTTTTAGCAAAAAATTGAATATTTTTGGGTCATGCTTCAGCATGATTTCAATATGTCTTGCATAATTAGAGAAAACATGATACTGAATATCATTTGAAAGATAGTATTGTTCTATAGGAGATACCGAATATTTTACATTGAAATAGGCCATTAGTAGAACTGGTTATAATGGGAATAAAAGATATATAACACTTGATGACTATAATTGATTCATGCTACAATTTTAGTTTTCTGTCTCTTATTTGCTTTTAGAATCTTGAGAAGATGGAATTTTGGTGTGATAAGTTAATGCAGTTTATTTCACGTGCGGTAGTTGAAAAATAATATTAGAGTATAACTTTTTAGATGTAAAATGAGAAATCACATGCTTAAATAATTCCATATTACTTGATTCATTTTCAACTTTTTCTAGGAGGGATGGGTTTTCTGTCTTTGGTATGAATTTGAGGTCTGAGACTGTGTTAGTGTTTCTGTCTGCAGCAGGTACTCTAGGCTCAGGGATGTTAATGGGAGGGTAAGGATTATCTTGTATAAATAGAGGTAGTTATGGAGTTAGAGAGAAGAGAATCATTGAGTATTTATAAGGTTTGGTGAATAGAGTATTGACTTTATTGTAGAAGCGGAAATCTTTGGAGGAGAGTTCTCTCTATTTCTCTGAAAGTAATTTAAACAGTAAAACATAATAAACGCATAGGAAAATTGTCTAATTAAAAACATTCGAAGTAAAAAGGTCACTTAATAAACTGTGGAAAAAAATGATCAAACAAAACAACAACCTCTTGACGGGTTAACAACCATCATTTCCATGTTATTCTCTCAAGTAAATGAGAGTTAACTTGATGAAATATGATAAAAAATTCCTCACTAATTTCTTTATCATGAATCTATGATTCTTGTTTTGAGTTTTAGTCTTCCTACATAAAAAACTTATGACATCATAATAGCTACCGAGAGGACTATTGGTTGTTATTGTTGTATTTTGAATGAAAGGGTTGTAATGTAGAGTAACATTACAACCACTTACAAAATCCTCTAAGAAAAATTAATTTTTCGACTTCAAAATGGCCATCAATTAACAGAAATATAAAAATTTGGGTTATAAAATGGCATGACTTGGGTTTCAAAAGCTGAAGAGACCAGTGGCTGAGCTTAATTTGTTCAATAAAAATTTCTCTAACACAAATTAAGGTCGACCCTTAACTCATTTCTAAAGCATTCACATTGGCCTATCTAAAATTTTATATTTATACTTTATGTCTAGAATGTTCGAATTCTGAAATTACTCTAGTAATTGCATTAATATTTCTCCATCTTCTCCTTATCTTCACCCTATATTTGGGAGAATGAGTATAATATGGTGGTACAAAGTATAAATGTGATTTGACATATAAATTTGAGGAAACTTTTACATCTGAATTTGATTCTAACATGTGAAAGTGATATGTTATATGTGCATCTTTTCTTGTTACATGAATTAATCTAATAAAATAATATGCATCATGTAGATTAGTACGTGTATATAGACTAAAATTTATTTTATTAATATTTTTAATTATTAAAATTGCACTTTTTTTATTAGGTTCAATATTTAAAATTAGAATAGGACCTCCAAACGACCCTGAATCAAATATATCAATTTTTGTAGACTAAATTTAAATCTAGATGTCTATTATTAAAAGACTGGAGGAAATATTTATAAAAAACATTACAAAAACAATTAATATAATTATAAAATAAAATAAAATAAAATTTTCAACCTAAATTCCAACTGATTTTTAATTATTAAAAATTACAACCAAAATTAATTTACTACCTCTCTTCAAAATATTTTTGTAAATTTATAACTAAAAATTCTTATATACATTATATACAATACAATATTATACTTTTTATTTACTTATAAAAATTTAAAAACTTTGATCACTCCAATATTTTAATTCAAGATCGGTCACTCGAAGAAACATCTCAAATTTTGTTTCGTTCCATGAATAAGATTATTTCTGCAGAATTCCTATATAACGTTTGATGGAATGTCAAAATTTAAATCAAACGATGTAAAAGATATGATAGTGAAAAGTCAGTTGTACGGTGAGTCGGCGGTGTTATTATGACTCTGTTGATGGCGGTGACAAAAACAGAAAACAAAACCTCAATTGCGCAAGAATCAGGGAGAAAGTAATATTAGAAGAAAAAGAGGAATTAGACTAATGAGTTAGATGAAAAAGAGAGAAAGTGATTCCAATTATATATAGGTGAGTTGTCCAATGGTAATGATTCTTGCGCCAACTCTAATACATGTAATCTCTCAAGTTATTTTAAAGTTTCACTTTGATCTTTTGAATTTTGTTTATTTTATTTTGGTCCATTAAGTTACAAATTAGACATTTTGGGACTTAAGGGATCAAAGTGAAACTTAAAAATAACTGAAAGAACCAAAATTACAATTTAACCTATTTAATATGGTCGATAATCACTTTCCTAAACTGAAACCAAAAGGTAGTTTTCTTTTAGTAGAGTTTGTGATGATATCACTGTTAAGCATATGTTTAGAGCTTAGGGTACTAAATTACTAATTCCACTCCAAGGATGGTTTGAATTGAAGCAATATGTTAGATTTGTTAAGGATGAGAGAATAATGACTTTGGTACTCTGATGAGGGCCATAATTTATTTTGATTGAGTTGTTGTAATTTACCTATTACTTTGGTATGTGCCCAATTAAACATGTCAGATATGTTTCTAAGCACCTATTTGTGACTTTAGTTTCTCCGTCTCTTTGAGGATGATAAGTTGTACTAAACTTTGAAGGTGCTGAAAAGCACAAGAAAGGGGAGGAGTTTGAATTGTGTTTTTCCATTTCTTAAAAATACTTCGAATGCTTAACCAAAAATATATTCTTTATCAAATCATTCAACATATGATTATAAAATAGGTTTAATAACACACAGTTGAATCATGAAGAATTTAGATTGAGAGAGAACGAACACAAGAATTTTTATACAAGTTCCCAATAAATTGTTCTACATCTAGTTTTTTCCTTACAGAGAGATTTTTCCTCAGTATAGTCGATGGCTTAATCCACTATTTTAAACAATAGCATACAAGTATTATTTATTCTGCCTCTTCATGCTTTGAGTATTCTTCTTTAGCCTCTCCAAGCTCTCACCATTGGAATCCTTCTCAACTTTCTGACAAGCTGCTGTTGTTACTATCGGGTTGATTTACATCAGTTCCATTTTGTGTTTAAGTTGACACAAAGTCTATTTCTTGGATTCTAACTCTCATTGAGAGGATGTTATCAAGTCCTATATCAATTCAAGTGTATGAAAACACTTTGACTGATTTACATCAATTCTAATAACTCTCTACTAAGAGAACTTTTCATTCTTTTCTTTTGATGTCCTCTAGGTTTTTACATAAATTCTTCTTAACACATTGCCTTTTTAATTTTTCCCTTATCTCTATTTTCTATTTAAATACTGAGCAATGTATTCGTTGAGAATGTTACAGTTGGAAATCTTGAATCAGCATTCAAGGCAAATCAGCCTTTAAGACATATCCATATATATATATATATATATATATATATATATATATATATATATATATATATATATATATATATATATCTTCATAATTAATTCAGCGTATCTTCAATTAAGAAGACATATCTTAGAGGATGTCATGCATTTCTTTATGATGAGTAGATGATGTCTAAATGTTGGCTTTATCAAAGTGTTGATATGATGATTAGTTTGTATACTTAGGTTATTAGATGTAGAATCATCATAGTGAGCTTGTATTAACAGATTTAGTTGAGGCGTTTTGAGAGCGAATTTATCACAAAGCATTGCCTATATCAGAGTGTTGACCTGAGCCTTTGACAATCGGTCAACTGGTTTATCACAATTGTCGGACGTATAATCATCAGAGTGAACTTGTAGTTAGATTCAGCTGAAGCGCATTGAGAGTGCATTTAACATAGTTAGACACAAACCACATATTTAATTGTAGCGTTTAATAGTTTCTCTTTCTTTGTTCATTGTGAACTTGTTTAGTAGTTTCTCTTTCTTTGTTCATTAGAGGATCTAGCTTTTATCCAAACATTAACTTTATCAGATGCTTCACTTAGAGTTCGAGGATCAAGATGATTTTTTAGTTAGAGGCACATAATCATAGTAGTGCTCTTTTCCTTTGTCTTTTAAGGGTCAATCGTTTGTCTTTAATGCTTTGACTTGAGTTGTAAATTAGTAGATGTTTGCTCTATTAGTAAACATAATAACTTGTTTATTAGGTGATGATATTCTTTGTGTTAGAATTGAAGGTTAAAAAAACACAAGAAAGTAGAGGGTTTGAATTGTGTTTTACTATTTTTTAAAATTCTTGGATAAACAAGGTAATTAAAACCACAAAATAAATAAGTAGATGAAAAATGTAAATCCCATAAAGATTTATATTGGTTCACCACAAAAGCGGAAGCTACATCGAGTCCCTTCACCCAAAAGGTTTTTCTCCAATAACTCAAACCAAGGACGACTTTTTCTTAGTTCAAGGAAAAGATTTGAGGTCATGCATAGTTTTCAAAAAATTATTAGTAAAATTATATGTTATGACTTGCTTGGTTTCTTAAAGGATGTTACTATGAGTAAAACATCTATAACTTAGTTTCGGGGTGTTTAAATGTATTGAGAAATAGTAATAGTTTTCAAACAAAAATGTATAACTAAAATTTAAAAAAAAAAAACTAACTATAGTTGTTATACAAAGAACTCATGAGAAAAACTTACATACAATATTGCAACTTGATATAAAAAAAGTCTTTCACTCACACACTTGAATATGTAATTGAATGGGCATAAGTGAGATGACCATATTGTTGACAATCAATATTGTTTGATTAATTTAAGTTTTATAAGTATAATATAATAATAGTTGCGACAGATTTAGATATAACATCGATGCTTGTAAAAATTGTTACACATAAAGTTGAAATATGCTAATGAAGTTAGCGTATAACACGTAAATAGAAGGAAAAAAAAACTTATAACAACAACACCCATATATGATGCATGTGGTTGACAGACACGAACAAATGTTGAATTGAAAAATATTGATTGACTTAAATTCTATTGTGAAACCTAATCCAATTTCAAAAGTCAATGTGCTTGAAATTATTGCAATACACAAAAAAATTGGAAGTAACAAAATAGTTGTCTATTAATAAATTATGAATGCAATCATTTGTTTGTGAAAAAAATAATGTAAAGTTGAAAGTATACTTAAAAATTAAAATAATATTGTTCCTTCGACTCTAATCCTCTTATTCATACTCTGCATTATAATTTGACTTGAGGCGGAGGGGACTTACCAAGTCATTAAGTTTTTTCTGGATCTTGGTTTTAAATTGTGATTTACAGTCGTGATTGCGGCTGAAATGACAATGACATTGTGGTATAACGGCGACCGCAAATTTAAAATCATAGTTTAGATTACAAGTAGAGCCTGATTTGTTGTGTTCGTCTCGACGGATTTATATTGATTTATTACGGTTACCATGTTGTGAGAATACAAAAGGTTGAATAAAGAGCAATTATGACAATACTTTATGAGGGATTAGGTGTCATGTTGAGAAAATACAAAAGGTTACATAAGGAGCATTTATGACAATACTTATTAGTGGTTAGGTGGTTTTTTTCATTGAATTTTCAACGTATGGAATCATTGAATTGTGCATGAATTTGAAAGGAGGATGAATAACATAAAATATTACGCATATAATTAATTGACATAAATTGAAAGTAATAAGAAATGTTTAATAATGTTATAAAAAAATGTTATAAAAGAAATGCATAATATGAAAGAGAGAGAGAGGAAGTGATTCTAGTGTGACATCTAGGAATATTTATCATGTGGCAAAAATAGAAACATGTGGCAAATAGAATGTTGAGATGACAACAAAATAGTTTGTGGAATAATTGTACATGAATTTGAAAGGAGGATTGATAACGTAAAATATTACGCATATAATTGATTGACATAAATTGAAAGTAATAAGAAATGTTTAATAATGTTATCAAAAAAAAGTGTTATCAAAAATGCATAAAAAGAAAGAGAGAGAGAGAAGAAGTGCTTCTAGTATGACACCTAAGAATATTTATCATGTGGCAAAAATAGAAACATGTGGCAAATAGAATATTGAGATAACATTAAAATAGTTTGAAAGTTTGTTTTAATAGATTATAAATAGATTGCATTTTTTATTTGGAATAGCTACACATATTCACTTCACAATAAATCATGTGAAATTTTCCTTAATGAATACTATTTCTGCTAGTAAACAAGATAGATACTTGTACAAATTTATAATTTATAAAACAATACTAGAGGAAGTTGGACAACTTTGTACTAGCTTTAAATAAATGGTTAAATTTGATTCTTAAAATTAAATACCATTGATCACATTAGTCCCTTCAAAATAATTCCAAGGATTAAATAGCCGATACAGTACTTTTTGCATCATTAGAAAATTAGGAGTTGAGATTGAATGTTTTATGCACTCTACAACTTAAAGACAGTTAAAAAGATAGACTAATGGTGGTTAAGAAAGAATAAACTTGCAAAAAGAGAAATTTCAATTTATTTTGTTTAAACCCGTGCAACTCATCGAAAATAATACGGTTAATGATAATATATGTAAAAAACGTATCAAATGATTAAATTTATAAAATTCTAAAAATAAGGTAGTTTATTTATCGAAATCACAGACAATAGTTGTCTAGTATTCTGTGATTTGTATTCTATTTCTGGAGTATTAATTCTTGTGTTTCATCCAAATTTCATTTGTAAAAACTATATATTCTTTTAGTTTTTTCCATCATTACTTTTTGTGTGGTTCTAGCTATTTAGATTCTGTAATAATATTTACAATCTTCCATTTTCCCTTTTTGGCCTTTGATGCCACAAGTAACTTCTCATAATTCAATTCAATATACACTTTTGTTTAATCATCCTACTAAATTAGGGTTTTTTTTTTTTGAATTCTGAACAATATTTATGAAATATTATATTTATGAATTATATTAATTATATATAATATAATTTTATTATTTTTATGAATTATATTAAAATATATATATATATTTATATTTGTTATTTTTGTTATGAGTTATGTTAATTATATAAATATTTTTGTTATGAATTATATTAATTATATATATATATTAAAAATTTAAAAAAAACTGATTTTTTTTTTATGAATTATATATATATTTTTGTTATGAATTATATTAATTATATATATAATAAAAATTCAAAAAAAACATATTTTTTTTTATTAATTATACATATATTTTTGTTATGAATTATATTAATTATATATATAAAAAAAATTCAAAAAAAAATGAATTCTTTTTTTTAAATTCCTTTAGAAAGTCGCCATTTGGAAAGTGGGGTATTTTGGGACATAATTTTCAAATGGGGACATTTGGAGATTTTTTTTCAGAAAAGAGTTATTCAAAACAAAAAAAAAAACCCACTAAATTACTTCATCTTCCCAATATAGTTGCTATAAACATGTATTAATGTTTTGCGAACACACACGAAAAAAAAGTTCAATACTTTCTTTACTGGGAAGTTTGTTGCAAAAAAATAGAAATTTTAGACACTAGGATGATTATTAAAGAAATTGTTCACTAAAAAATAAGGCTTTAAAAAATTGGACAAACTTGTGGAGTATTAGTAATTCAAGTAGTTGCAGGGTTGAACATCAATTGTGATTCACTAACCTGTATTTTAATTAGGTTCACTTTATTTAGTTGATATTTAAATTTAATTTTGTTTGAACATTAATTGTAATCTAAAACAATTGCCACTAAACCTTCAATTAGCTTAGCTTAGGAGTTTTTATTGCTTCAGTAGCTTAGCTTATGCTCAGCATTTTTGTTTGGTTTATAAGTTCGGAAGTTATGGTTTTTAAATTAAATTGTTGCAATGGTTTTGTTTTTAATTGAGGTATACTGTTGGAAAAGTCTAAAAACAAGCATAGTAATGAATCATAGAGAGATTTTTAACCAATCAAAATCAGTATGGTATAAAATATTGCACAAAAACAATGCAGATCCTTCACAATCTGTATGCGGTAAGATCGTGGCAGCAGCTAATATTTTTAGAGCATTTCTTTTTATGGGATCTGACATAAAATATTGCATGAGAACTTGTAATTTTTACATCCCACTACATGTCATTGTATTTCTGACTCATTTCATTTTGAATGTATTATGATTAATCATAACGTGTAACTGTGGTCTAAACTCTGCAATCATGCATATATGTATTTAAATATTTTGTGAAAACAAAAATATTATTACCAAAACTAAACATCTTTAGTATTTGTCCATAAGATTATCCCCTAATATAAAGGAAAGTTTTGAAGAAGGACCTGTTTTGGTAGGCTTTCATTAAAAGTTTTTAATGGCACTGAATATGTGCTCTAACTAAATCCTTACTTCTATGACTTCCTATTACCTTTACATACACAATAACTCACAAGGTTTAGGCAGTTGGCAGAATCCAACCGAGGTTACCTCAATGGGAGGCACCAAGTAACGGAGTACCTATATGGATACCAGTCGAAATCGCATTCAACTCTATTGATCACCCATTTCATCCATAGTGTAGTACTCACACTTGATCCTGAAGAAAAATATATCTAAGTTAATTTCAAAACTCAATAGTATAAGTTTTAGTAAAAATAATATTTCACCTCAACTAGCATAATGTTGAAATCATACCATTATTTACACTCCATGTCCTACAATACATGACATGCGAAAACATCATGGATACACGAAATAATTTGTACATAAACATATATAAAAAATCACAATTCAACTTGTAGTTTACTCTAAACAACTTCTACAAGTACGTTTCAAGACAAATTTCAAATCACATTGTAAAACAAAATAAAACCTACAATTAAGGTAGAAAGTTGTTGTATCAAAACCTTGAAGCAAATCTAACAATTCTCTAATGCTTCTCATTTTAATACCATCAATATTTATGAAATTTTCATAAACTTTTAAATCAAAACAACCATTCTAAAATCACATTTAGCATACGACCACCACCATTATATAATTCATTAGCACAACCTCACACATATCACATATTATTAAAACAAACTTCAATCAATCAAGGAAATTTGCTAAAATAGGTAAATATAATTCTATTTTCACTTTCATGAGTACGACTCATTCTTTTCTATGTCAAGTATTCTTAAATTATTTTTCTTTAAGAGATTTCCTCAAGTTTATATCTTAACTATTAAACATCTAAAAAATATTTTTAGTAACCCACAGTAGCATGAAATCATCATTCAAGGAATGCACACATATATGTGTTGTGTGAAGTAAATACTTAGTGACAATTCCTTGCCCATCCAAATTCATTTATTTATTAAAACATAAATTCATGAAAGTAATGGAAAAAAAAAGACAAAACGAAAATCAGAAAGATCAATTAGAAAACAAATAAGCTATATTCTTCAGACTTTGAAACCATACAAGTGAAGAGAAAAAAAAAATCTTTTTAGATTAATTAAAAGAAAATGATTTTAAAAGATATGGAGGCTGCAAATAGCTAGGTTGCAAAGTGACTTTTTAAAATTGGAATAGACATTGGCACAATACATATCTTCGAATTTTACAAAATATGCATAAAGTTTTGAAAACCAGACTTTCATCTCTTTTGTTACAATATCCCATGTCATATAGATTCAAGTTAATCATATCAAATGAGAGATATCCGTATAGAAGGTACTTCCAAGTAATTATTATTAAACATTTTAATTCTCAATACAATAATGTAAATTTTAGTTATCACAAATTCTAAGTATTGATAAATCAAAGGTCAACTATCATTATGTCTTTAGTCATAATAGAGCATGAATACAAGGTGTAAATCATTTATGATATGGTTATTTTACATTAGAAAAATCTTACTTTAAATTCAAGAAGCATCGCATGTGAAAGGAAGTAAAATAAAAAGAGATCAACTCATAAAAGAAATGCAACTCAAACCTCACCTCATTTCTAACATAATATATGTAACAAAAATAATAATAAAATATTTACTTCTATTAATTTCAAATAACATGCTATACAACTTATGTGGGTCAATCAAGAGATAAAACTTTCAATTCAAATATAAGATTTCAATAAAATTTTATTGCAAGCATAATTTATAACTTACTCAATATATATTACTAAAATAAAGTAGAAGTTATAAAAGTCATGTATTAACATAATATAGGCTCCTTAATATTCATAAGGCTTAAAAACAGAAACATTTTCTAGAAACAGTTTTAACTCAAAATATCCATTAATTATTTTGTAAAATCTTGAAATAACATAAAATACTAAAATATTTACAAACTTTAAAACAACCTTCAAGGGAGACTTAATTAAACTATAACTCTAATCTAGACTCAAGACGTGATCCAACTCATAATATTGAAGGACTGACGAGCAATTCGAATACTCCTTAGATTTTGAACGTTTACTTGTTACCTGAAAAACATCACCCTCAACATAGTGAGTATAAAACTCAATGACATAGATTTAATAAAAACAATTATAGATGTTTCCTGGCCATGCTGGTGTGTTAAGCATGGAAAATCCTCTTGACAACTATACCTCAATTTAATAAAATATTATTTCTTCGTAAACTATACTCAAATACCTCTTCTACCTCTAGTCTCAATTCTTTCAAACAATTTAAACCGCTAAATATAAGTAATCTAATGACTTAAACTCTACATAAAGACTACACTCATTTCACCCAATTCCCTCTACTATAATAACCTCTTTTGATATGATTGGACATAATTAAGTCCGTAAGTACTGTCCCACTTACCTTAGCTTCCATTGTATATACACAAAAAGTTCATCTAGCTAGAATGAAACATATGTGTATATATATATACATACATCATGTATTAGCATCAAACTTCCAGAAAAAGAATGTTATATTTAAGCTTTCAAACACAATTTGTTTCACTCAAAACTAATCTATATAACTCAAGTTATGGTATTATAAAGTCAGCAACATTACATATGTCTATATTTACAGAGGAGCCGTATTTACAATATTACTAAGCCATTTCTATATTTAGTAAAATCATAAATTTTAACATGATAAAACTACTATATGTCTTCTTTCAGATCCAACTCATTTCACTAAAAAAACAGTTTCCTAGCTCAAGATATAAATATTTTAATATGACTAATGAAGAGCAACTTATATAACTGAACAGTCCAATTCATAAAATAACAAAAATTTGTAAAATTAATATAAATTTATAAAAATTTACAGTAACAAAGTAATAGGAATAATCTTTCAAGTCCAATTAATTTTACTCAAAACCGATTCTTATTGCTTATGTTATAGTCATTTTAAATAAAAAAGTTCTTACTACCAAATAGGAACGCATAATTAGTGTCAAAGAATCTTCAAGTGAATCTTGAAATTTGTCAAAAGAATGTAGAGATATTAATTAGCATTGAAGGATAGCAGTGTTCTATAGGGCCTGCCGAATATTTTGCATTGAAATAGGCCATTAGTAGAACCGTTTATTATGAAGAATGAAAGATATATAGCACTTAATGACTATAAGTGATTCATGCTACATATTTAGTTTCTATCTTTTATTTGCTTTAAGAATCTTGAGATGATGGAATTTTGGTGTGATAAATTAATGCCAATTGCGGTAGTTGAAAAATAATACTAGTGTGTATGACTTTTAAGATGTAAAATTAGAAACCACATACTTAAATGATTTCATATTAATTAATTTATTTTCACGCTTTTTTCGGAGGGACGGTTTTTAGTAAATATTATACCTCTGTCCTTACTATGAATTTGAGGTATGAGACTGTGTAAATGTTTCTGCAGTACTCTTGGTTCATGTGTTAGTCGGAGAGTAAGGATTATTTTGATTCTAATAATTTAAAATGAAAATTTTATATATCACAAATAAGTATCTTAGGAAGGCATCACAAATGAGTTTGCATATATATGATCAATCCTATAAATTTGGTAATCATTCATGTTTGGTTAGACAAGTACTTTATTGATTTGTTTACTGCTTTGTGACAAATTCTTTCGTGACATTTAGCATTTTTCAATTCAAAAAAAAAAATTCAACTTTATTTTTATCATTTAAAAAAGGATAATGTTGGTTGTGAGACGAGATAGTAAAAAAACGCAGAGCCAAAATAGATTTGCTCGTTGATTTGATAATCACCACCACATGATTTTCGAGAAACAAGAAGATAAAAGTTTTAAACTCATTACAATGTTCCACTTGCATTTCACCTCCAACTTCTAATACATATATTATTATTGTTTTATTTGAACATGTGTCATTTTATATTTTAACTCTAATAGCGCAACATATTAATGAATTGGTTTTCAAATTCAATTCACGCCGATTATTAAATTATGTGCTAATTAATATCTAGTTTATATTAACGTAAAAAAGAAAGAAGAGACAAAAATAAAAACATTAAAAGAAAGTATATATATTCATTAAATTGTTTACATATAGTTGAATTTAAACCATAAAGAATTCAAAGATGAACAAAAAAAATTTCATGAAATAGACTCACGACACAAAGGACACGTGTTAGCTATATCTAACCACTTTATAATGCAATGGTCGTGATAGATATGGGAACAAGGCAACATAACCACTTTTGACCCAACCAATAACTCCATAAGACATATAGAACATGTCATTTCTTCAAACTCTGACGTTCCTTCTTCGAATTCTATACTTTGAAGATTGTGAGTAGTTTCAAAATTTGTTCTTGTCATTGAAACCTCCCTAATATCGTTGATGTTGTTTTCATCAAAAATAAAATGTCCGTCTCGTACAGTACTATAAAAAGCGACACTCCATGGTAAAAGGTTGACTTCTTCGGTTACTCCCGTTGCTGTTATTGCATGAGAATGTTGGTTCTCCATTTATATGGAAGTAAAGGTTGATTATTTTTTGCACTAAAAATATGTAAAGAAATAGAAACAATTAGCAATTGAACATAAGAATAAGTGAGGGTGATAAATAATATAATTTTAGTATTAACGATAAATAAATTAAACAAAAATGCGAAAACCTTTTCTAAAAAAAAAGTAGAAAACCTGCGAAACGACGGAGTGGTTGGCGTTGATGAAAACAGAAACTTCAGGTGCGTAGTGATAGCGTAACCTCAGGTGTGCTGTGAGTGTTGATGGCGGTGATCAAAGCAGAAAACGAAGAAACAGAAATAAGAGAAGAAGTAAGGGAGATCGCAAAAATAAAAAGAAGAAAAACCTTTGGGGATCGCAAGAAACAGAGGCCGGTGCGTGAATGTGTTGTTGATGGCGGTGATAAAAAGAGAAACCACGTTGTTCTGCGGTGAATCAGTGGCGGAAGAACAAAAACCGTGGTGATAGCGTAACCTCAGTTGTGCGGTGAGTGTTGATGGCGGTGATCGAAGCAGAAAACAGAACCTCAACAAGAATCAGACAGAAAGTAGTAAGAGTGTGAAGATGAATAGACGAATTAGCAGACAGAGTAATATTGTTGTAAGAGAAAATAATGTATACCTAAATATATATACGCGCCCGCGGGAACAAGTGATTATTTTTAGTATGAATCTTTTGAGGCCGATCAAATCTTTTAGTATTCATTGAGTGTTCAACGCTAATAAATAATCTTTTGCATTTATTGTTTACGGAATATATGTTATTATGTGATTTGTTTTAGGGAAAATCTCTCAACAAGACAAAAAGAATGTAAGAGTGTTGGATCAATTAGCGTGCACAAGAAGAAGAGGAATTAGCGTGATTTATTAAATCTTTTGCATTTATTATTAATAATCGATTTATTAATTTCTTGTGCCCAAAATTTCAACAGTAATTAATATTCTAATTAATACAGTTGTGTTTGCATTAATATTCTAATTGGATTAACTAAAGACACAATCTTAGCCCGCGCGGTAATGGCAATGAACTTCAACTCAAAGGTAATAATTAATTTTGTTGTTTAATTAATACAGATGCATAAATTGATTGAAACCAAAAAGCTTAGGTTATTTATTGCTGAAGAAATAAAACATACATATTTAAAAACTTATATGTTTAGATGTACCAATAAATTTGTGTAGATTTACATGATACTTTACATGTGAGTATGTTAGTTTGCACTTGGCTTCTATTCAGATGATGATTGATGACCTGTTATAAAACTAGATTAATAACTTTAGAGCATTATGACTAGAACAAATCATATTTAATATATAGTAAGAAAAATGTGTTTATTGACAACAATTCTCTATTACAGCACAACACAAGTTTTCCAGAAAAAGATTAGAAACCTATAACATCGGAACAGAAGGAGTTATTGCCATGTGATTAAGAGATCAAAGGTTGAAGTTGCAAAATAAGTCTCTTGAAGGTTGCAAATATAAAAAGGTAACATTGCTTACAATAACAGACTTCCAATATGTCTGACCTTTTAGAAGACTCTCTCATCATGATAGCTAATTGCTCTTCTTAAGTCTTGTTCACATCTCCACCTTTATCATCAACTTTTGTATAACTTTTGTACTGAAGTGGAACCTATTGAGTTCTATAGTGCTTGACTGTCGAGATATTACTTAATACGTACTCTTGATCATCCCATAATTATTTATGTAGAGTTCCTGAATAATGTTTGATGGATTTTGAAATTTAAATCTCTGGTGAGCAAGGTAGAAGATATCTGGTGTTTTGTGTTGAAGTTGAATGAATATGTATGTCGCTGGCTATATGTACAATACGTGGCGCAAAACTATCTCCACTAATGTTGAACTTCAACCCTTTCACTAATGTAACTATCTCCACATTTGGATTGCTTTTCGATAATTGGTTTATTAATTTACCAATTGGATAATTAAAATTTCCACAGGGCTTGTTATTAGTTATCTCTAAGGTTGGTCAATAAAACAAAAAAGAAGCAATAAAGTGGGAAATTGTCAACCATGTTTATAGTAATTTTATTATGTTCCAATTCTTGTGTTATTTTTCAACTTTCCAATGTTTATAAAACCGGTTTCACGCCTAAAATTTGGAAATTGACGTTCACTTGAGAAAACCCAAAAATAAATTTTTTGTTGATAAGTTGAAATTCCTCTTTCAACTGTGTCAAAGTTGTAGAGTGCATAAAAACCAAATCTTACCTGCCAATTATTTATCCTCACTCTATTAGTTGTTCTTTGTTAACGTGGCCTGGTTTGCTTTTGCATTTGAGACTTCAGCGTCTGTGGTTTGCCCATGTTCTCTTATTTTAGGGTGAATCTTAATGTTTTGAAAGGTAGTTCTTTTGTGGTTAAGTTGCCACAAGTATTTGGTTATTGCAATTTTAGAAGGGCTTGACTAGTGATTATTTCCTTATGGTTTTCTTTGTGAATTTAACTTATTCGCATGTTCTCCTTTTATCAGCATATTGTTGCATCTTTAGGAAAATTGTACAAGGAAGAACATATTATTCTTTTTTAGATCAAACTTGTAAATAATTTGTTTCTTTCTCAATTGTGCATTTGACCCTTCTATATCACCTTCAACCTTTTCTTTCTTCCACAATGATGAAGTAAATAGATTAGTTTATGAAATATGGGTACTGCTTGTATTATAATGTTGAATTAGCCGACACATCTACAAGGGTCGGCCCGAGAGTAAGATTACTAAAGCACCCACTTTAATCTCCATAAAAAAAACTAAATTTTTACTTTATCAAAAGGTCTCAAAAAATAAATTTACTTATATAAAGCCCTCAAATTTTAATATTTTTAATATTGTGTCAATAATATTAAATCAATTGAAAAAGAAATATTACATGAGATCAATTATATTAATTTAGTAATGTCATATTAAAATTTAAATTTTTTGCTTTAAACCTCATATTCAAATTCGCTTTAGGCCTCCACATGTTTTGGGCCAGCCTGAGACATCCACGTATAGATTGGTTTTTCCTTTTTATGAAAAGTTCAATTATGTAAATTAATTGTTTACTCTGCTTTTTGTTTCTATTAACATCAAGGTAAATTAATTTGAATGAGAAAACTATTACCATCATATACGATGCCAGTTTATTGCTCGTTACTGGAGTTGCCAGTTTATTGCTCGGGCATAAAAAACGCTTCGACGAAGCATTGGTAGCACATGGGTGTTGTTAACATCAATTAAGATCATGCATGGCCTTATTCACAGTGGGACATTCATGTTTGTTCCAGGCATGAAACAATAGATAGAGGAGAACAATCAGGACACTGGTTAGGGTGTGGCCAGATCACCTTTACCAATCAAGACTCAATTATACTGGTGACCCACGTCAAGATATCGAACGACTTTTTCTTGGTTCAAGGAAAAGATTTGAGGTCATGCATAGTTTTCAAAATCATAATGAAAGAATGATTTAAGTTAAGCTTTTATGAGAAATTGAAGTTAAGAACTTCATCATGAGATGCATCATAATTTTATCTTTTTATGCATATTTATGAAAGAAGTATTTTTAAACTACCCCTCCCTTTATTTTCAAAATTCATTAAGATTTCATCTCACCCCTTTTATTTTTTAAACATTAGCAGCTGAAGGTGACTGATGCTCAGTCTTAGTACTAGAGGATGATCTGCAAGCCCTATTTTGGACTTAGTGCTTTATTTTTATTTGATGTAACCTGATGTATTAGAGAACAATTTTATAATCCCAGTATTGCTGCTATAATTTCATTAAATAGTTCATTAAATTGAGTTGTAAACTATGGTCTTTAAATGTAGTTACAAGTTACTTTAATGACGCTTATTATAGATATGTAATACTTGTTTCTGTTTTATTGAGGTGTATGGATTCAATTATCAAATTCTAGATAATTGGTTATGGGTCTTACAAATAGCATGAAGCACATTCCTTCTCACATTTACTTCAGTCTCTTCTTTTTGGTATCTCACTTATTATCAGTCTCTGAAATAATAATTTTATGTATGCGCAACGTTTTTGGTTGGTTTGTAAGTTTGGTTGCTGCAAAATGGTTCAGCATTCTTATGTATAAAATGTATAAAATTGTTCAGTAAGGTATAAAATGTTGAACAAAAACAGTGCAGATCCTTCACAATCTCAATGTGGTAAGATCATGGCAGCTATGGTTTTAAGAGCTTTTTCTCTTTTGCACTCTGATACAAATATTCAGATATCAATTCTTCATTGCAGGTCTTTGCTTTCTTCATCTTGCTTCTTGAACCATGGTGTTTTCAATCAAATTTCTGGAATGTGTTTGACTAAACCTCACAGTTTTCATTGGTTGCGTGTGAGGATAGTATTGTTCTATAGGAGATACCGAATATTTTACATTGAAATAGGCCATTAGTAGAACTGGTTATAATGGGAATAAAAGATATATAACACTTGATGACTATAATTGATTCATGCTACAATTTTAGTTTTCTGTCTCTTATTTGCTTTTAGAATCTTGAGAAGATGGAATTTTGGTGTGATAAGTTAATGCAGTTTATTTCACGTGCGGTAGTTGAAAAATAATATTAGGGTATAACTTTTTAGATGTAAAATGAGAAATCACATGCTTAAATAATTCCATATTACTTGATTCATTTTCAACTTTTTCTAGGAGGGATGGGTTTTCTGTCTTTGGTATGAATTTGAGGTCTGAGACTGTGTTAGTGTTTCTGTCTGCAGCAGGTACTCTAGGCTCAAGGATGTTAATGGGAGGGTAAGGATTATCTTGTATAAATAGAGGTAGTTATGGAGTTAGAGAGAAGAGAATCATTGAGTATTTATAAGGTTTGGTGAATAGAGTATTGACTTTATTGTAGAAGCGGAAATCTTTGGAGGAGAGTTCACTCTATTTCTCTGAAAGTAATTTAAACAGTAAAACATAATAAACACATAGGAAAATTGTCTAATTAAAAACATTCGAAGTAAAAAGGTCACTTAATAAACTGTGGAAGAAAATGATCAAACAAAACAACAACCTCTTGACGGGTTAACAACCTTCATTTCCATGTTATTCTCTTAAGTAAATGAGAGTTTATTTGATGAAATATGATAAAAAATTCCTCACTAATTTCTTTATCATGTATCTATGATTCTTGTTTTGAGTTTTAGTCTTCCTACATAAAAAACTTATGACATCATAATAGCTACCGAGAGGACTATTGGTTGTTATTGTTGTATTTGGAATGAAAGGGTTGTAATGTAGAGTAACATTACAACTACTTACAAAATCCTCTAGGAAAAATTAATTTTTCGACTTCAAAATGGTCATCAATTAACAGAAATATAAAAATTTGGGTTATAAAATGGCATGACTTGGGTTTCAAAAGCTGAAGAGACCAGTGGCTGTGCTTAATTTGTTCAATAAAAATTTCTCTAACACAAATTAAGGTCGACCCTTAACTCATTTCCAAAGCATTCACATTGGCCCATCTAAAATTATATATTTATACTTTATGTCTAGAATGTTCGAATTCTGAAATTACTCTAGTAATTGCATTAATATTTCTCCATCTTCTCCTTATCTTCACCCTATATTTGGGAGAATGAGTATAATATGGTGGTACAAAGTATAAATGTGATTTGACATATAAATTTGAGGAAACTTTTACATCTGATTTTGATTCTAACATGTGAAAGTGATATGTTATATGTGCATCTTTTCTTGTTACATGAATTAATCTAATAAAATAATATGCATCATGTAGATTAGTACGTGTATATAGACTAAAATTTATTTTATTAATTTTTTTAATTATTAAAATTGCACTTTTTATATTAGGTTCAATATTTAAAATTAGAATAGGACCTCCAAACGACCCTGAATCAAATATATCAATTTTTGTAGACTAAATTTAAATCTAGATGTCTATTATTAAAAGACTGGAGGAAAAATTTATAAAAAAAATTACAAAAACAATTACTATAATTATAAAATAAAATAAAATAAATTTTTCAACCTAAATTCCAACTGATTTTTAATTATTAAAAATTACAACCAAAATTAATTTACTACCTCTCTTCAAAATATTTTTGTAAATTTACAACTTAAAATTCTTATATACATTATATACAATACACTATTATACTTTTTATTTTCCTATAAAAATTTAAAAACTTTGATCACTCCAATATTTTAATTCAATATCCGTCACTCGAAGAAACATCTCAAATTTTGTTTCGTTCCATGAATAAGATTATTTCTGCTGAATTCCTATATAACGTTTGATGGAATGTCAAAATTTAAATCAAACGATGTAAAAGATATGATAGTGAAAAGTCAGTTGTACGGTGAGTCGGCGGTGTTATTATGACTCTGTTGATGGCGGTGACAAAAACAGAAAACAAAACCTCAATTGCGCAAGAATCAGGGAGAAAGTAAGATTAGAAGAAAAAGAGGAATTAGACTAATGAGTTAGATGAAAAAGAGAGAAAGTGAGTCCAATTATATATAGGTGAGTTGTCCAATGGTAATGATTCTTGCGCCAACTCTAATACATGTAATCTCTCAAGTTATTTTAAAGTTTCACTTTGATCTTTTGAATTTTGTTTATTTTATTTTGGTCCATTAAGTTACAAATTAGACATTTTGAGACTTAAGGGATCAAAGTGAAACTTAAAAATAACTGAAAGAACCAAAATTACAATTTAACCTATTTAATATGGTCGATAATCACTTTCCTAAACTGCAACCAAAAGGTAGTTTTCTTTTAGTAGAGTTTGTGATGATAACACTGTTAAGCATATGTTTAGAGCTTAGGGTACTAAATTACTAATTCCATTCCATGGATGGTTTGAATTGAAGCAATATGTTAGATTTGTTAAGGATGAGAGAATAATGACTTTGGTACTCTGATGAAGGCCATAATTTATTTTGATTGAGTTGTTGTAATTTACCTATTTGTGACTTCAGTTTCTCCGTCTCTTTAAGGATGATAAGTTGTACTAAAATTTGAAGGTGCTGAAAAGCACAAGAAAGGGGAGGAGTTTGAATTGTGTTTTTCCATTTCTTAAAAATACTTCGAATGCTTAACCAAAAATATATTCTTTATCAAATCATTCAACTTATGATTATAAAATAGGTTTAGTAACACACAGTTGAATCATGAAGAATTTAGATTGAGAGAGAACGAACACAAGAATTTTTATACAAGTTCCCAATAAATTGTTGCTACATCTAGTTTTTCCCTTACAGTGAGATTTTTCCTCAGTATAGTCGATGGCTTACATCAGTTCCAGTTTGTGTCTGAGTTGACACAAAGTCTATTTCTTGGATTCTAACTTTCATTGAGAGGATGTTACATATCAAGTCCTATATCAATTCAAGTGTATGAAAACACTTTGATTGATTTACATCAATTCTAATAACTCTCTACTAAGAGAATTTTTCATTCTTTTCTTTTGATGTCCTCTAGGTTTTTACATAAATTCTTCTTAACACATTGCCTTTTTAATTTTTCACTTATCTCTATTTTCTATTTAAATACTGAACAATGTATTCGTTGAGAATGTTACAGTTGGAAATCTTGAATCAGCATTCAAGGCAAATCAGCCTTTAAGACATATCCATATTTATACATATATATATCTTCATAATTAATTCAGCGTATCTTCAATTAAGAAGACATATATTAGAGGATGTCATGCACTTCTTCATGATGAGTAGATGATGTCTAAATGTTGACTTTATCAAAGTGTTGCTATGATGATTAGTTTGTATACTTAGGTTATTAGATGTAGAATCATCATAGTGAGCTTGTATTAACAGATTTAGTTGAGGCGTTTTGAGAGCGAATTTATCAGAGTCCGTTATATCTTAATAGATATCTCAAATCATTGCCTATATCAGAGTGTTGACCTGAGCCTTTGACAATCGGTCAACTGGTTTATCACAGTTGTCGGACGTATAATCATCAGAGTGAACTTGTAGTTAGATTCAGCTGAAGCGCGTTGAGAGTGCATTTAACATAGTTAGACACAAACCACATATTTAATTGTAGCGTTTAATAGTTTCTCTTTCTTTGTTCATTGTGAACTTATTTAGTAGTTTCTCTTTCTTTGTTCATTAGAGGATCTAGCTTTTACCCAAACATTGACTTTATCAGATGCTTCACTTAGAGTTCGAGGATCAAGATGAATTTTTAGTTAGAGGCACATAATCATAGTAGTGCTCTTTTCCTTTGTCTTTTGAGGGTCAATCGTTTGTCTTTAATGCTTTGACTTGAGTTGTAAATTAGTAGATGTTTGCTCTATTAGTAAACATAATAACTTGTTTATTAGGTGATGATATTCTTTGTGTTAGAATTGAAGGTTAAAAAAACACAAGAAAGTAGGGGGTTTGAATTGTGTTTTACTATTTTTTAAAATTCTTGGATCAACATGGTAATTAAAACCACAAAATAAATAAGTAGAGGAAAAATGTAAATCCCATAAAGATTTATATTGGTTCACCACAAAAGCGGAAGCTACATCGAGTCCCTTCACCCAAAAGGTTTTTCTCCAATAACTTAAACCAAGGACGACTTTTTCTTAGTTCAAGGAAAAGATTTGAGGTCACGCATAGCTCATGATCACCCTATATCCTCAAGAAGCTCTGCTATTGACTCTTGACATTCACAGTTCTGTTTGTTGTTCGATTGTTTTACTTTTTTGTTTTTGAGATTGTTTGGTTTGATTAACTATTATTGGATTTATAAGGACTCTTTATTTATTGTTTGTAAGTTTTTTTTCAGCCTATTGAAACAAGATATTATTATGGTTTTTTTTCAAACGTTCGACGTTCGTTTTTTGGCTCCCTCCATAAAAACCGGAGGAGATAAAAGAAAACAATAAGTTGTAAACTTGAGAGACCAAAAATCTAGTTTTAAAAACAGAAAACTCAAAATTAATTTTAAACAAAATAGAAGGACTAAAACTGCATTTAATTATTTTTATTTTAAATTTAACGAACTACACTACTTAGTTTGTAAAAAATAATTGTTTTTATTATGATTTTTATTTAAAAATTAAACAAAATATGAACCCAAATTTTGATAGAAGCATCATCAACAGATAGACTATGACATCGCTTAAAGCAAACAAGTGTTGTCAAAGAATAAGCTATAACAACAATTTCAAAAAGAAGTGTTGTCAGAATGATATGCTATAACCATGCTTTAAGAGAAAAAGTGTTGTTGAAAGAATCTATAATAATCTATAACAACACATGAATCTACAACGTTTAAAAATGTTGTTAAAAGCTTAATAAAACATTGTCTAAGGCCTTCTTTGGTGTAGTGATTGTTAATTATGATGGTTGCTTAGTTGAATATATGAAATCAAAAGCGTATTATAGTAGAATTGAAGCGAGATTTACTTATGAAGTGGTGATAGACATGGATGAAATACAACCGTTAAAAAATATAAATGAAATACCGATATAGGAGATATTTCCTATAGAGATTAGTTGAACCAACCCCTGAAGTGAGAATATATACAAGATATAACTTTTACAAACTTACCAAAATACCAAACATAAGATTAATTTTTCAATTTTGTTTGGAATTCAAGTTACATGTAAGTCTAAACAATTTTAATTATAACATGGTTGTAGATGATAGAGTGCAATATTTGTTTATTTTTTTTCTTTATTTCATGTCACTAATACTCTAATGATAATTGTTTTACTTTCGAACCCTATTCTTGAATGCTCTTAATTGAATATTTTTTAAAATACTTAGAAACATACATGTATTAATTATGTTTTTATTTTTGATGGCAAGTACGGTTGATATATAAATTGAGCAAGTTAATTAATCGTATAATGTTAGTTGATTAATTTGAATAAATGATATCCATTGATATTTTGTGATTGAATTTATCAAAATAATTATAAAAATAATTTTTTTTTTGATATAAAATGAAGCGATGTCTTGTACAGAATACCATTAATATAATAGATAAATTAAAACGATAGAAAATGGAAGAGACAAAAGTATAAAAAATCTAAATATATTAAAAAGAAAACTTTTTTATTAACAAAACAAGAGAATACACTGTTAAGACAAACTCTCAAATTAAGATTTGATAAAAATAAACAAAGGTTAATTAAGTATGTTAATTATGATTCTAAATGTTATGTTAATTTAATCTGTGCTCTTGAGTGTTTTTATTACAGATAGGAACCAAGCAAAGCAAAGAAATCAGATGAAAAACTAAACTGAACATTCTTAACCATAAGTTATACAAAACGGAGAATGTTCTGCAGAATCAAGATTGACTGTCGCAACCATTTCACCAATCTTTCTCCATCACTTTAACAATGATTATGCCTTAATTCTTTATACCAATTTCATCAGTACATGGCAGGGAACAAATAGGATTCATTATTACTTAAAACGGTTCTCGAATCACTAAGATAAATCATCATGAATGTAAGCATGTCAAAAACGGACTTTAACTTTCTCCAGTTTGGAACTGTCAAGAAAGTTGAAACAAGACTGAATTTCAAGATTGATTATAAGTCCTTAGATTGACCAGAAGACCATCATACCAAACTGATCATCAATCTCCACTTTTAGTCAACGTTCTCCGTTTTTTAGAAGAACAATCTCTGTTTCTGCAGAAGAAGACTTCTCTGTTTCCAAACAGTTTTGGATCGAATTAAGTGTCCAGATCAAAGCCCAATTATCATCAAGTATTTTCGAAGCTTAATGGGTCATTAAGCGCGCAGGAAATATGTGTGTGATTAAGCAAAACGGCCCAAAACAGCAAGGCCCAAAACTATCACATGAATGGTGTATTTTTTCAATAGAAAGGTTGCTTGTGTCAGAGGAAAACAAAACACTACCAACAGCTCTTTCTGACCAGAATTAATTGTTCAAATCGTCTATAAAAGGAAGGCAAATTCGCAAGCATCATTCAGAATTTCAAGTGCCAAGTATTCTCACTAAATCACATTTACTTGCATTCTTGAAGCTATCTCATTCACAAAAGAATCCTTGAAGCTATCTCATTCCAAATTATCTTACTGAGTTCTTTTATTCTGAATTTATTCTCAAACAAGAGTTGAGCATAATCAGATTCAACCAAACCTTTTAAATCATTATTGTGTAAACTCATAACTTTAAGAATTGTTTATAGTTTGAGTGTGATTAAAAAGAGTTAACTGTAAAATCCTAGCAAATTAGTTAGGTAACTTGATTGATTCCTTTCTGGGTGGAAAGGAAGTGTAGTTACAGATCAAGGTTGATCTTTAACTGTGTAACCAAAAGATTGTTCTCCGTTCTTTGAACACTTAGTGAAAATCTCACAGTTGTGAGGACTGGACGTAGCCCACATAGGGTGAACCAGGATATATCTGTGTGTGAACCAAGAACGTTCTCCGTTTCTATTTTCATTACCAAGATCAATCTTGAGTTGTCTTTTCTAAAGTTTTTAACAGGAAATTTTAAATAGGCAAGATTACAATTCAAACCCCCTTCCTTGTAACTTGACATTGCTACTTCAATTGGTATCAGAGCAAGGTCTCTAAAAGAAACACTTTAACCAAGTGCTAGAGAAAAAGATCTATAAGAAAGAATGTCAAAAGCAAAATACATTGTTGAAGGAGGATCTTCAAACAAGCCACCATATTTTGATGGAACTGATTACTACTTTTGGAAAAACAAGATGCAGCTGTTTCTAAAGTCTCAAGACACAGGAATGTGGTGCATCATTACAGATGGAGATTTCATTCCACGAGCTGATCAAAATGATTCAAACTCTGCAAAGAAGGAAGAAATCGATTGGACATCTGAAGATAAAACTAAGGTACTCTTAAACTCTAAAGCTCAATTATTCTTATCGTGTGCTTTGAGCAGGGAAGAAAGCGAAAAAGTTGATGAATGCACAACTGCTAAAGAAATCTGGGATGCATTACAAATTCATCAGGAGGGAACAAACCATGTCAAAGAAACAAGAATAGACACCGGCATAAGAAAATTTGAGCTATTCGAAATGAATGAAAGAGAAACCATTGATGAAATGTATTCAAGGTTCACAACTATAGAGAATGAAATGCGATCTCTGGGAAAAGTTTACTCAGTACAAGACAGAGTAAGAAAGATCATGAGATGTCTTCCAGTCATATGGAGACCAATGGTAACAGCCACAAGCCAAGCCAAAAATCTTGAAGTGTTGGCATTAGAAGAACTGATTGGAACCTTAAGAGCACATGAAGTATTACTACAAGAAGATAAACCTGTCAAGAAAGGAAAAGCAATAGCCTTAAAAGCATCTCAAGAAAGCATGCCTGTCCAAATAGAAGAAGAATAAGAAGAAGCTGGTCAAGAAGATGCTGATGAAGCAATTGCTCTTCTCACTAGAAGAATTCATAGAATGATGAGAAGGAGAGACCAAATCAAGAAGGGATTCTCAAACCAAAGAGAAAATCCCAAAATAGAAATAGACAAGAGCCAAATCACATGTTTTGGATGTAATAAACTGGGACATTATAAATCTAAGTGTCCTCTAAACAAAAGAACACCAAACAGAATTCCTTTCAAAAAGAAATCAATGATGGCCACATGGGATAACTCAGATGAATCTGACGAAGAAGATGATGAAGAAGCCAACATATGCTTGATGACAAACACTGAAGAAAATGAGGTAACAAATTATGAACCCTGTATTTTATGTGAACAAATGGAAAAAGAATTTGACAATTTATTAAATGATTCAAACCTACTTATTCAAAAGTGTAGTTCTTTAAAAAATAAATTTTATAAAGAAAAAGAAGAGAAAGAAAAAACTCAGGCTCTGAATGATAAGCTGAAAGAAATCATTCAAAATCTGAAAGAATCTCAGACCAAAAACTTTCACACTGAAAAACAAGAAAGTCAAGAACATTCTGCACTTCAAAAGGAGAACGATCTCCTTAAAACTGAAGCTTAATTTTTTAAAAAAGATCTGTTAAACTTCATTAAAGCTACTGAAACTTTTCAAAATATCATGGGATCTCAAGTAGAGATATTTGATAAAGCAGGTCTTGGTTTTAATCAAACTCAGAAAACCAAAGTATATGAAAAAAAATTTATTCCAGAAAAAAGAGAAAATAAATGCAAAATAAAATGTTCATACTACTGTAAAATTGGACATCTTGAATTTACATGTTATTTTAAAAAAAGGGATGAAAAAATCAAGAACAAACAGAGAAGAGAACGAACTGGAACAGAAGCAGTTTTTTCTCAGAAAAAACGAGAACGTTCTCCAGCTAAAACAGAAAACGGAGAAAGTTCTGAAAAACTGTCAAAACCAGTTAAAAAATCTGTTCAAAAACAAATAATTAAATGTTCTTCATGTTCCAAGATTGGGCACTCTGAATCAACATGTCTTGTTAACAGAAAATCAAAATCTAGAACTAATCCACAAGGACCCAAGACAAAATGGGTACCAAAAGTTAATGAAACAAAAACTGCAGGTTGGTTCTCAAGGTGTCAAGAAAAAGCCATGGTTCTTGGACAGTGGCTGATCAAGACATATGACAGGTGATAAAAATTGCTTCATATCCTTCATCAAGAAAGATGGAGCTTCAACCACTTTTGGAAATGATAACCAAGCTCAAATCAAAGGTAAAGGGACAATTGGTAAGAAAAACTCTGCTCAAATAACTGATGTTCAATATGTTAAAGGTCTGAAACATAATCTCTTAAGCATAAGTCAATTGTGTGACAATGGATGCGAAGTTATTTTCAAACCCAACTTATGTGAAATAATAAAAACAAAATCTGGTGAAAAACTATTTTCTAGAACCAGAAAGAAAAATTTTTATGTATTATATCTTGAAGAATTGCCTGATGAATCTTGCTTCATATCTATTGATAAAGATAAATGGATTTGGCATAAAAGGGCAGGGCATATTAGCATGAAAACCATTTCTAAAATTTCAAAATTAGAACTAGTCAGAGGATTACCAAAACTGAATTTTGAAAAAGACAAAATATGTGAAGCATGTGTCAAGGGAAAACAAGTTAAAAGTAGCTTTCACTCAAAAGATTTTATTTCCACAAACAGAATTCTTGAATTACTTCACATAGATTTGTTTGGTCTTGTCAAAACAACAAGTTTAGGAGGAATGAAATATGGTTTTGTTATTGTTGATGACTTTTCACGGTACACATGGGTACTATTTTTAAAACAAAAAGATGATGCTTTTGAAGCTTTTAAAATCTTTTGTAAAAAGGTACAAAATGAAAAAGAATCTAGCATTATTTCTATAAGAAGTGATCATGGTGGAGAGTTCATAAATGCCCCTTTCAAAAACTTTCTTGAAGAACTTGGCATTTCTCACAATTTGTCTTGTGCAAGGTCTCCTCAGCAAAATGGAGTTGTTGAAAGAAAAAATAGAACCTTACAAGAAATGGCAAGAACAATCTTGGAAGAGTCTAATGTTGAAAAATATTTTTGGGCTGAAGCCGTCAACACATCATATTATATTTTAAATCGAGTATCCATAAGAAAAATCTTAAACAAAACTCCTTATGAAATCTGGAAAAAACAGAAAACCAAACATTTCATATTTTCACATTTTTGGGTGTTACTGTTATATTCTAAACAACAAAGATGTTCTTGGAAAATTTGATGCAAAATCAGACAAAGCTATCTTTTTGGGTTATTCAACCAACTCTAAAGGTTATAGGGTTTTTAATCTAAGAACTAAAGTTGTAGAAATTAGCATGCATATTCTATTTGATGAGTTTGATGACTTAGTAATGGAAAAGACAAATGAGGATGAAGAGCTGCCAGACACACAGCAGAAAACTGTGGTGCAGGAAACGGAGATTGATAAACAATCTCTGTATCATTCTCCACCTAAAAGTTGGAGAACGATAGGAGATCATCCTCAAACTCAAATCATTGGGGATACAGCAGATGGAATTCGAACCAGAAAGTCATTCAAGAATGATGAAAACAACATGGCAATGATTTCTCAAGTTGAACCAAAATCAATTAAAGAAGCCATAGTTGATCAATCTTGGATTGAAGACATGAAGGAAGAACTGCAGCAGTTCGATAAGAATGAAGTCTGGACCTTGGTACCAAATCCTCAAGATCAAACAATCATTGGTACACGCTGGGTTTTCAGAAACAAATTAGATGAAGAAGGTAAGGTAGTAAGAAACAAAGCAAGATTGGTTGCTAAAGGTTATAACCAACAAGAAGGTATAGACTACGATGAAACTTTTGCTCCTGTTGTAAGGTTAGAAGCTATTCGTATACTTCTTGCATATGCATCTCATAAACTTATTAAATTATTCCAAATGGATGTAAAAAGTGCATTCTTAAACGGCTTCTTAAATGAGCAAGTTTATGTAAAACAACCTCCTGGTTTTGATGATCAATCAAAACCAAACCATGTTTTCAAACTTACAAAAGCTCTCTACGGCTTAAAACAAGCACCAAGGGCTTGGTATGATAGGTTAAGTTCCTTCTTAATTAAAAATGGATTTTCTAGAGGAAAGATCGATACTACACTTTTTAAGAAAATTGATAAAAATGATTTACTCATTGTACAAGTGTATGTCAACGATATTATTTTTGGATCAACTGATGAAAAAATGTGTGATGGCTTTTCAAAACGCATGCAAAGTGAATTTGAAATGAGCATGATGGGAGAGTTGAGATATTTTCTTGGTTTACAAATTAAACAACATAAAAATGGTATTTTTATCTGTCAAGAAAAATACATTAAAGATTTGTTAACCAAATATAAAATGAATGAGCAAAAATCATGTCTACTCCTATGCATCCATCCTCTTCATTAGACAAAGATAAACAAGGAAAATCTGTTTCTGAAAAAGAATACAAAGGTATGATTGGTTCCTTGCTGTACTTAACGGCTAGCAAGCCAGATATAGTATTCACAGTAGGATTATGTGCTAGATTTCAATCTGCGCCAAAAGAATCTCATTTAACAGCTGTGAAACGAATTTTTAGATATCTTGTTGGAACTACCGATCTTGGCCTTTGGTATAGAAAAGGTTCTCATTTTGATCTTGTAACATATTATGATGCTGGAGATAAAACTGAAAGAAAAAGCACTAGTGGAGTATGTCAGTTTCTAGGAGATGCTTTGATAAGCTGGTCTTGCAGGAAACAAAATACTATAGCCTTGTCAACCACTGAAGCTGAATACGTATCAGCTGCAAACTGCTGCTCACAAGTTCTTTGGATAAAAAATCAACTTGAAGACTTCTCTGTAAGTTACTCAAGTATTCCAATTTACTGTGATAATACTAGTGCAATCAATTTGTCAAAAAATCCAATTCAACATTCTCGTTCAAAACATATTGAAATAAAACATCATTTTATTCGCGATCATGTTAATAAAAAGGATATTGAATTAATCTTTGTTGATACTCAAAATCAGCTTGCTGACATTTTTACAAAGCCTTTAGTTGAGGAAAGTTTTAATTCAATCAAAGAAAAACTGAAAATCATGAAAAATCCTGAAAATTCGCGTTAAAACTGCTTCTGCAGAAAACGGAGAACGTTTATCAATCTCCGTTTTTTAAACATCTTTCTCCGTTTTTCAAACTTTCCCCCGAATCGTCATCTTCATCATGCGCAGGAAAGGCTTGTCCCAGCATTAAATGCGCGTGTCTCTAGGTCACTGCCAAGCTGTCAAAACGGTTCCCTTCCCCAACACATGATTTCCCTAGGTTCAAGTCATCATTGCTCTTTTTATCTCTCTCTCTCTCTCTTTTGAAAAAACTGCCAAAACGAATTTCAATCATCACAACTGTTCACTTTCAGAAACAGCCTTCTTCATCCTCAAACCTTCGTCTTCTTCCTTCATCCTCCATCACTCTCAGCTTTCAACAAAAATGGCTCGAACAAAACAATCTGCTCGCAAAAATGCATGCACTGACACTCCATCACCATCGTCATCCTTCTCACCAATCTACAATCGTTCACCTTCACCTCCACCCAGACCAACTCCTCCAAAACATTCGTCAGACTCTTCCTTTTCTGACTATCTCTCATCTTCCCCTGAATCCAACCCAAACTCCTTCATTCCTGAACCTTTATCTTCTGTTCTTCCCCCTCTTCATTCCTGTCCATCTCCTAACGTTGCTCAAATTCCTCCCCACTTGCGCAAATCCTTCTGTAATCCCGCACCACCACAGAAATTTGTCAATCCTCCCGCACCACAAAGACGCTCCATGAGAATCTTAGTAGGAATTGGGACTTCAAAAAACCCAATCACTAAACCTGCTTATTTCATCCTCTCAGACTCTGATTCTGATGATTCATCTGAAACTCCTCCTCAAGCACCTACAACAAAATCCACAAAACCTATAACTCCTTCAAAATCTTCATTTTCATCTGAACCTTCTCAATCAACTTCTCCAAATAAAAAATAGAGAATGATCAATGAACTTTTCTATTCTCCTAAACCCATCCCCCACCCACTCGTCCTCTAAAAACAAAAACCACTGTGCCAATGTCTCAATTTTTGGCAAGAAAAAACTTAAACGTTCGCAAGAGATTCAAGACCACTGCGCCCAAACAGAACTTTTGTCACAATCCATCTGCTTCACAAGAACGTTCTCCAAGTTCAGAACGTTCCCCACTCCGTGAACCTTCACCCACCTCACATCAAGAACGTTCTCTTATCCACGAACGTTCTCCCGTGCTTTCCACTCCAAACACTCAAAAAAACCCTACACCTACTCCAGAACGTTCCCCCATTCAAGAACGTTCTCCTGTCCATCAAACATCTCCTTCACCCACTCAAGAAAGTTCTCCTACAACAGAACGTTCTCCGTCTTACGCTCCCACTTCTTCACAATCTACCAAACGTCCCCTTTCACCTTACACTCTTTCCTCTCCTTCCTCTGATCCTTCCTCTGACTCTGCTTCCCCTGCACCACCTTCCAAGAAAGCCAAAACTCAACCTACTCCCTTAACTCCATCCACTGCCACAAAATTGTTTAAAGACAAATGGGCTTAGAGACCCATTGGTGTTGGCCGAGTTTTCATTTTTGACAAACTCGTAGTCGATGGCAATGCTGTCCAGCACTTCACTAATGCTCTAGGCTGGACTGCCTTCTTACAAACATCTGAGCCTTACTATCCAAATGTTGTTAGAGCATTCTACTGTCAGGCCAAAACATTCCCTGATAAATCTCTGCTAATTTCCAACATCAAGGGAATTGAGATCAAACTAACTCTTGACATCCTCGCCTCCATCTTGGATCTTCCTACTGAAGGTCCAGTTGTTTTTGGCAAATCCTGGTATGCAGCTCTCAATCTTAAAGAGACTGCAGTTCTCTCTGAGTTGTTTCAAGAGAACTCTACTAGGTAACTTTCCACATACCTTCGACCTCTTCCTAAAATTTTCAACATGAGCCAGCATACTCTTCTTCCTCACTGTGGAAGCCATGAGTATGTCTCTGAAAATGACGCATTGATCATCTATCATCTACTCAACTGCAAGCGTCTCAATCTACCTCATTTGATACTTCATCACATGATTGCTGCTGCAACAAAAGACTACATGAAGAATATTGTTCCTTATGGTATGATTCTTACAAAAGTCTTTAATCATTTTAATATTCCTCTGTCCACTAAAAAATCCCTCATCAAAATCTCAAAATTCTCCACAAAAAACATGGCTCATATGAAAATAACCGTCACAAGACAACCTTCCCCCACACCAGAAACACATCAAAAATATCCAACCACTAGCCGTCCCACAACCAGACAATCTACCCCAATCATCTCCTCTTTTCCATCTCCTCTAAAAAGAAAATGCTCTACAAGACAACGCCCTGTTGTACCAGACCCAACATCACTTTCTCCTTCTCCAAATAGAGAAGCTGACAATGCTCAAGAAAGTTCTCCTCCAAACCAAGAACGTTCTCCTGAAAAAGGTCTAGAATGTTCCCCTAAAAACCGAGAACGTTCTCCTAGTCTTCCTCCTGCAAATCCCACCTCCATTTTTCCACAAACATCTACATTGTCCTCCACTGATTTCATCTCTTTCTCCCAACTCCTTCGTTCTCCCCATGATCCCATGACCACACTACTTCCCCACCAAAATGTGTCAGCCATGTCACCTGCGTACATTTCTCCACAGACAACCACTTCTTCCTTTTTTGGTATTAGTCAATTTTTTACTTCTCCCCAGCCTTGAAATAACCAGTCTTCATCAAATAAATCAAATCCTTAGCCACTGCCTGCCTCTCTCCCAACTGTCTCTGCACCATCAAGCAGTGCTACTCCAATTCCTCCTCCAATCATGAATCCTCCCAAGGAGCCCACCAACTCAGAACTAATGGCAACTCTACAGCTTCTTCTCGCTCGACAGGCTCAGCAAGATGTGGAATTTTCAATGCTGCGATCTTGGATTGCAGAAACCATTGCTCCCAAGCTCGGTGTCCCTCCTCCTCCTATTCAGCCTGCTCCTGCTGCTGCCCCGATTCATGATCCATCCAAGTCTGCATCTTCAGAAGGATCTTCTCCTTCTTTAGCTAAATAGGAATCTTTTTCTCGAAATTATTTATATGACAAAGGGGGAGAATTAACTTTAGTTTTTATTCTGATTTTTAAGAACTCCGTTTTGTAATCAGGATATTATATTTTGTAATTGCCTTATCTTGAGAATCAATGAAATATCCATTACTGATTGCATTAGTTATTTCACTATAATAAAAACATCTATTGCATCAATTGAGGGGGAGCTTTTATGCTCTTCAAAATTAAAATTAGAATCAGAATTAAAATCTAAATTAACATGTTTGTCATCATCAAAAAGGGGGAGATTGTTAAGACAAACTCTCAAATTAAGTTTTGATGAAAATAAACAAAGGTTAATTAAGTATGTTAATTATGATTCTAAATGTTATGTTAATTTAATCTTTGCTCTTGAGTGTTTTTATTAAAGATAGGAACCAAGCAAAGCAAAGAAATCAGATGAAAAACTAAACTGAACATTCTTAACCATAAGTTATACAAAACGAAGAATGTTCTGCAGAATCAAGATTAACTGTCGCAGCCATTTCACCAATCTTTCTCCATCACTTTAACAATGATTCTGCCTTAATTCTTTATACCAATTTCATCAGTACATGGCAGGGAACAGATAGGAATCATTATTACTTAAAACGGTTCTCGAATCACTAAGATAAATCATCATGAATGTAAGCATGTCCAAAACGGACTTTAACTTTCTCCAGTCTGGAACTGTCAAGAAAGTTGAAACAAGACTGAATTTCAAGATTGATTATAAGTCCTTAGATTGACCAGAAGACCATCATACCAAACTGATCATCAATCTCCACCTTTAGTCAACGTTCTCCGTTTTTTAGAAGAACAATCTCTGTTTCTGCAGAAGAAGACTTCTCTGTTTCCAAACAGTTTTGGATCGAATTAAGTGTCCAGATCAAAGCCCAATTATCATCAAGTATTTTCGAAGCTTAATGGGTCATTAAGCGCGCAGGAAATATGTGTGTGATTAAGCAAAACGGCCCAAAACAGCAAGGCCCAAAACTATCACATGAATGGTGTATTTTTTCAATAGAAAGGTTGCTTGTGTCAGAGGAAAACAAAACACTACCAACAGCTCTTTCTGACCAGAATTAATTGTTCAAATCGTCTATAAAAGGAAGGCAAATTTGCAAGCATCATTCAGAACTTCAAGTGCCAAGTATTCTCACTAAATCACATTTACTTGCATTCTTGAAGCTATCTCATTCACAAAAGAATCCTTGAAGCTATCTCATTCCAAATTATCTTACTGAGTTCTTTTATTCTGAATTTATTCTCAAACAAGAGTTGAGCATAATCAGATTCAACCAAACCTTTTAAATCATTATTGTGTAAACTCATAACTTTAAGAATTGTTTATAGTTTGAGTGTGATTAAAAAGAGTTAACTGTAAAATCCTAGCAGATTAGTTAGGTAACTTGATTGAATCCTTTCTGGGTGGAAAGGAAGTGTAGTTAGAGATCAAGGTTGATCTTTAACTGTGTAACCAGAAGATTGTTCTCCGTTCTTTGAACACTTAGTGAAAATCTCACAGTTGTGAGGACTGGACGTAGCCCACGTTGGGTGAACCAGGATATATCTGTGTGTGAACCAAGAACGTTCTTCGTTTCTATTTTCATAACCAATATCAATCTTGAGTTGTCTTTTCTAAAGTTTTTAACAGGAAATTTTAAATAGACAAGATTACAATTCAAACCCCCTTCCTTGTAACTTGACATTGCTACTTCAATTGGTATTAGAGCAAGGTCTCTAAAAGAAACACTTTAACCAAGTGCTAGAGAAAAAGATCTAGAAGAAAGAATGTCAAAACCAAAATACATTGTTGAAGGAGGATCTTCAAACAGGCCACCATATTTTGATGGAACTGATTACTACTTTTGGAAAAACAAGATGCAGCTGTTTCTAAAGTCTCAAGAAACAAGAATGTGGCGCATCATTACAGATGGAGATTTCATTCAACGGTAACTAAATCAATTAAATTGAAGAACCCTTGTTTGTTTGGGTCACAAATAATAAAATACGGAACAAGGGAAATAAGCACTCTCTCGCGGGAATCAATTTCAACGATAATAAAATCTTTTTATTTTTAGAGTAAATCTTTTGCATTTATAATTTAGATTTTATATTTAGGTTATTTAAATCGACGGTAATTAATTTTTCTGAATAAATAATTTGTGTAATCTTAGCGCGCGGCAAATAGAATGAACTTCAACTCAGCAGTCATGATCTAAAGACAATCTTGTGTTTTGATTTTACTTTTTTAATTTGTTCCCAAAATCATATGATATTTTCCTTCATTTGTCTTTTTGTAATTTTTATGATTCATGAATCTCTATTACCCTTGCAACTTGAACCTGTTGTGATTTGAAATTTGATTTTATGATTCATTGATTCTAGTATGTATGGCTTCCATTGTTCTTCTGCTCAATGTGATGTTGCACGAACAACAACTCCATGGGGTTTTGAGAAGTACTGATACCAATTGAGGGAACTAACATAAACTTTCCTTAGGAGCATTGTGATTAGAACAAATCATAATATATATAAAAATATTTTTTTTCCCACATAGGCAAATTGTCTTTTAAATTCTGAGTTTCCTCATCTATTTTGCCTAGAACGTTTGATACCAACATTTTCTTGAACAATTTCATTATGATTTTCTATTTTCATGAAATGTTGCTTTGAAAAATTGGACAAACTAGTTGAGCATTAGTAATACAAGTGTCAGGGTTGAACTTCAATTGTACGTAACTGTGACTCACTACTCTTGATTTTAATTAGGCTCAGTTTATTCGGTTGATATTTATATTCAATTTTATTTTAATATTAATTGTAATCTAAACAGTTGCCACCAAACCTTCAAATAGCTTAGATTACATTCAGCCTAGCTTAGCAGTTTTTTTATTGCTTCAGTAGCTTAGCTTATGTATGCGCAGCGTTTTTGGTTGGTTTGTAAGTTTGGTTGCTGCAAAATGGTTCAGCATTCTTATGTGGTCTGAAAACAAGCATTGTAATGTACCCACAAGAGATGTTTAACCAATCAAAACCAGTAAGGTATAAAATGTTGCACAAAAACAGTGCAGATCCTGCACAATCTCTATGTGGTAAGATCATGGCTGCTATGGTTTTCAGAGCTTTTTCTCTTTTGCACTCTGATACAAATATTCAGATATCAATTCTTCATTGCAGGTCTTCGCTTTCTTCATCTTGCTTCTTGAACCATGGTGTTTTCAATCAAATTTCTGGAATGTGTTTGACTAAACCTCACAGTTTTCATTGGTTGCGTCTGAGGATTTATATCTTATCCTTTACGATCATTCAATTGATTGGAAAATTCATGAAGAAAGTCACTGCTGTGAGTTTTTCTTTTTAGCAAAAAATTGAATATTTTTGGGTCATGCTTTAGCATGATTTCAATATGTCCTGCATAATTAGAGAAAACATGATACTGAATATCATTTGAAAGATAGTATTGTTCTATAGGAGATACCGAATATTTTACATTGAAATAGGCCATTAGTAGAACTGGTTATAATGGGAATAAAAGATATATAACACTTGATGACTATAATTGATTCATGCTACAATTTTAGTTTTCTGTCTCTTATTTGCTTTTAGAATCTTGAGAAGATGGAATTTTGGTGTGATAAGTTAATGCAGTTTATTTCACGTGCGGTAGTTGAAAAATAATATTAGGGTATAACTTTTTAGATGTAAAATGAGAAATCACATGCTTAAATAATTCCATATTACTTGATTCATTTTCAACTTTTTCTAGGAGGGATGGGTTTTCTGTCTTTGGTATGAATTTGAGGTCTGAGACTGTGTTAGTGTTTCTGTCTGCAGCAGGTACTCTAGGCTCAGGGATGTTAATGGGAGGGTAAGGATTATCTTGTATAAATAGAGGTAGTTATGGAGTTAGAGAGAAGAGAATCATTGAGTATTTATAAGGTTTGGTGAATAGAGTATTGACTTTATTGTAGAAGCGGAAATCTTTGGAGGAGAGTTCTCTCTATTTCTCTGAAAGTAATTTAAACAGTAAAACATAATAAACGCATAGGAAAATTGTCTAATTAAAAACATTCGAAGTAAAAAGGTCACTTAATAAACTGTGGAAAAAAATGATCAAACAAAACAACAACCTCTTGACGGGTTAACAACCATCATTTCCATGTTATTCTCTCAAGTAAATGAGAGTTAACTTGATGAAATATGATAAAAAATTCCTCACTAATTTCTTTATCATGAATCTATGATTCTTGTTTTGAGTTTTAGTCTTCCTACATAAAAAACTTATGACATCATAATAGCTACCGAGAGGACTATTGGTTGTTATTGTTGTATTTTGAATGAAAGGGTTGTAATGTAGAGTAACATTACAACCACTTACAAAATCCTCTAAGAAAAATTAATTTTTCGACTTCAAAATGGCCATCAATTAACAGAAATATAAAAATTTGGGTTATAAAATGGCATGACTTGGGTTTCAAAAGCTGAAGAGACCAGTGGCTGAGCTTAATTTGTTCAATAAAAATTTCTCTAACACAAATTAAGGTCGACCCTTAACTCATTTCTAAAGCATTCACATTGGCCTATCTAAAATTTTATATTTATACTTTATGTCTAGAATGTTCGAATTCTGAAATTACTCTAGTAATTGCATTAATATTTCTCCATCTTCTCCTTATCTTCACCCTATATTTGGGAGAATGAGTATAATATGGTGGTACAAAGTATAAATGTGATTTGACATATAAATTTGAGGAAACTTTTACATCTGAATTTGATTCTAACATGTGAAAGTGATATGTTATATGTGCATCTTTTCTTGTTACATGAATTAATCTAATAAAATAATATGCATCATGTAGATTAGTACGTGTATATAGACTAAAATTTATTTTATTAATATTTTTAATTATTAAAATTGCACTTTTTTTATTAGGTTCAATATTTAAAATTAGAATAGGACCTCCAAACGACCTTGAATCAAATATATCAATTTTTGTAGACTAAATTTAAACCGAATGGACTGCGGCATAACAGCCGCTCTGAAAACCGAAGGGACTGCGGCATAATAACCGCTCTAAAAACCGAAGGGGCTGCGGCATAATAACCGCTCTAAAAACCGAAGGGACAGAAAGAAAGGGGAGGAGTGGCTCGAAAATTAGGCGAGCAGAATAAAAGAGAGAGAAAAGAGAAAGTTGGGAAAATCATCCAACTTTGGTGTGCTTTTCACAATAGATTGAAACTCATTATATAGTGATGGAAGCAAACTCACAATTGATTTCTAATCAATGTGGGACTTTAGCATACTCAAAATAGGAGAGTTTTCCAATATGGGAGTTCAAAAAAATTTCTTTTCAATGTGGGACTAGAATTTTAAAAAACATGTTTTTTTCCACTTGAATTTACAAAAACAAATTCTTTCCAATGTGGGACTTCAACAAAATATTTTTTTTATTTTTTTTTTTAAATTCACATAATAACATACTATGTTCCAACAATCCCCCACTTGAATTTAAAAAAGTGTTTCTGAAATAGCGTCAAACGCTTCTATAAGATCGTGCATAAACAAAGGTGTCTCTTGACTTGAACCTTTGCATAGTAAGTAAGATTCATATTCAACAAGAGTGACTCGCAGTCTTGAACTCTATCTCTGACGTCAAACCCACACACAACCTTTTCATAGGGTGTATTCTCAAAAGCCCGTGCATTAATGGCCCTACACGTCTATCCCAGTATAGTGAACGCTCTAGGAATTCTGCCTCAAAATTCCATAGGAAGCAGCCCCACTTCCACATTCACATAGGTGAGTCTATCAAGAGTACTCCTGTAGCTAGGTACTCCACTCCATATAGAGTATAGATCTCATTGAGAGTTTCTATTACCTCATCCTATTATCGCTTCAGGAATCATGCTTCTTTGATTTATAATAGCATGTTCATCTCATATCACTTCACAACTTGTTATTACCCATTGAACCTAATGATGGAGCTAAATATCACTAGAAGGTGGGGTTGAATAGGGATTTTGGCGTTTAAAAATAGTTTCAAGAGTTTATGAGTTTCTATCCTCACAGAGAGGATGCGATCTGGAAAATAGTTTTTTAACTTTTCAAATGAAAGCAGAATAGAGGCAAGAAAAATGTAAAGAGATAGACACACAACTTTTATACTGGTTCACCCAATAATGGCTACGTCCAGTCCTCACACTCTTGTGAGATTTCACTAAAACAATCAGATCAACCTCTCACCGAGGATGATTACACTTTGTGTATTTTCAAGCTTCACCAAGCTTACAACTGAGTTTCAAATATTTTCAAGTACAACTTACTTGAAAATTACAGAGTGATAAGAGTATGATTGCTTTCTCTTTACTTAAACACTTTCTAAAATGATATTTCAAAGATCTAGTGTTTGAGTGTAGAAAGTGTAAAATTGAGGATGGCTATTGCTTATGATAGATTTAAGATTTTGATCTTTTTTCTACAATGTTGTGGTGTGTTTAATGAAGAAGAGCTTCCTGCCTTTTATAGAGTCCTTGACAGCTCTTCCATGTGTTAAACAACTTCATGACCGTTGCATCAAATAGTCCAATGGTCTTTGAGCTGAAATTACAGAACTGCCATCCAGCTATCCTTGGACCTATGCTGTCCATCCTCAGCCTAGTCATTGGACTTTGGTCTTGTGTAGCCTTTTACTTTTTTCATTCTTCAAGACTTGTGACTTCTATTTTGAGTTTGTTTGAAGTTGCCTTTCTATATATTGACTTTGCTTTATATTTCCAATCATCCAAGAATGAAATATAGGGCTGCCCTTAGCCTTTGCACATGGAATGGTGTTTTGCAAACATGTGACTATTTTGAATATCCATACGTTGAACCATTCTTGAACCTAGTACAGATGGCCTTTTGATTTCTTTTGATCAAATGCTTTATATAATTATTTATTCATGCTGTTTTGACTTCCTTTGATGAATTAAGAACATTATTTCCGCGAGGATGGCTATTCAGCTTGAAGACCCATCCTCTGACCTATCCTCCAGCTTGAACATTTAATGTATTA
>JBBPBQ010000001.1:18735956-18752858 GCA_037974755.1 Cicer yamashitae
TGGCCTTTTGATTTCTTTTGATCAAATGCTTTATATAATTATTTATTCATGCTGTTTTGACTTCCTTTGATGAATTAAGAACATTATTTCCGCGAGGATGGCTATTCAGCTTGAAGACCCATCCTCTGACCTATCCTCCAGCTTGAACATTTAATGTATTAACCCAGGTTTTTCTTCCTTTTGATCTAATTGAGGATTAACCTGTTTTCTTATAATAATTCACTCAAAATCACAGATTAGTATTAACCACAATCATAATCTTTAAATAATTTTGTTATCATTAAAATCATTTGAGAGATTTTGTCTCAACACCTAATTCTTGGGATCTCCAGTCTTTTAGGTCGGGTTACCATCATGAGTGACTCTATAGGCATTAGTCCCATCCTTTTGGATGTATTTAGGACTTTCTCTCTAGCTAATCCTTTCGTTAAAGGATCTGCTAAATTTTCATCAATGCGTTCATGATCCACTATAACAACTCTTTTAGAAAGTAACTTTCTAACAGCATTGTGCTTACGACGAATTTGTCATCTCTTATCGTTGTAATAACGATTCTCAATCTTCGCAATAGCCGCGGTACTATCGCAGTGGATCAACACATCTGTCATAGATTTTTCCGACAAAGGGATCTCAACTAGCAAGCATCTCAATCAGCTCGCTTCTTCACTAGTAGTAGCTAGTGCTATCATTTCAGACTCGATAGTGGACTGAGCCAATATCGTTTGTTCTTCGATTTCCAAGATACAACACCACCGGCTATACTAAAAACTATAGCCATTGGTTGCTTTGGAGTCATCGGATAAGGAGTTCCAACCAGCATCACTGTATCCTTCAAGAACGGCAGGAAATCTTCGATAATGTAATCTGAGACTCATGGTCCTTTTAAGGTATCTCATGACTCTTTCGATAGCATGCCAATGCTCCATACTAGGTATACTAGTAAACCTGCACAACAATCCCACGACATAGGGAATGTCGGGTCTAGTACAATCAGTGGCATACCTGAGGTTGCCAATGATGCTCGCATATTCAGTTTGTCTAACACTTTCACCAGTGTTCTTGAAAAGTTTCACACTTGGATCATATGGTGTGCAAGCAGGATTACAGTCAAAGTAATTATATTTCTTTAGGATCTTTTCAACATAGTGAGATTGATCCAAAGAAATTCCCTTTTCTGACCTAGTAATCTTTATTCCAAGGATTACACTTGCTTCTCCGAGGTCTTTCATATCAAAGTTGTTACTCAACAGTGATTTCACATTGTTGACGGCATGAATGTTTGAACCAAATATGAGTAAGTCGTCTACATAGAGACATATGATAGTGCAAATGCCATTTTCAAATTTGTAATAAATACATTTGTCACTTTCATTCACTTTAAACTCATTTGACAAAATCAAGTTGTCAAATTTTTCATGCCATTGCTTAGGAGCTTGTTTAAGACCATACAGAGACTTATCTATTATACAGACCTTGTCTTCTTGCCCATGTATTACAAAACCTTCAGGTTGTTCCATATAGATTTCTTTGGTTGACATGACAGAAAGAAACGTCTTAAAATTGTTATTTTTGAGTTTCGAAAAACTGTTTAAAATCACAATTTATGCCACCGAAGATATTACTGGGTTGAGTCGCGGACTAGGTCGCTCTCTTTAAGACGTTTCGCGGCACTGCCCAAATTGTGCGAGGCAGACTATCAACCACGAAGTCCCCAGGATAAAATTGCCCAGATTCACTGTAACAGCCGCTCTGAAAACCGAAGGGACTGCGGCATAATAACCGCTCTAAAAACTGAAGGGACTGTGGCATAATAACCGCTCTAAAAACCGAAGGGACAGAAAGAAAGGGGAGGAGTGGCTCGAAAATTAGGCGAGCAGAATAAAAGAGAGAGAAAAGAGAAAGTTGGGAAAATCATCCAACTTTGGTGTGCTTTTCACAATAGATTGAAACTCATTATATAGTGATGGAAGCAAACTCACAATTGATTTCTAATCAATGTGGGACTTTAGCATACTCAAAATAGGAGAGTTTTCCAATGTGGGAGTTCAAAAAAATTTCTTTTCAATGTGGGACTTGAATTTTGAAAAACATGTTTCTTTCCACTTGAATTTACAAAAACAAATTCTTTCCAATGTGGGACTTCAACAAAATATTTTTTTTTATTTTTTTTTTAAATTCACATAATAACATACTATGTTCCAACACGGTATAAAAGATATGATAGTGAAAAGTCAGTTGTACAGTGAGTCGGCGGTGTTATTATGACTCTGTTGATGGCGGTGACAAAAATAGAAAACAAAACCTCAATTGCGCAAGAATCAGAGAGAAAGTAAGATTAGAAGAAAAAGAGGAATTAGACAGTTAGATGAAAAAGAGAGAAAGTGAGTCTAGATGAAAAAGAGAGAAAGTGAGTCCAATTATATATAGGTGAGTTGTCCAATGGTAATAATTCTTGCGCCAACTCTAATAACAAACACATCCTTAGCAAGTTAGCATAGCGCGCGCGGAAATATTAAGAATATTAAAGACAATCTTTTGCATTTATTTATTTATTTATGTTTCGTAGATTCTATTTGTTTAATTAATTATTATTTTCTCTTGCCTCAAATTCCTCTCACTAATCTCTCATCACATGTTCCTACTCTTGATTTCATTATTGATTTCATTAATTGGTATTTCTAATTGATTTTATTTTCATAATTGAGTTGATGAGTATTTGAGATTTGTATTGTGACCCTAAGGAAATAAAGCAAGAGTTTATTTAGGAGGGTTTAGAGAATATAATTGAAGATATATATAATAGAGTACAATTGTTTCTTTGTTTTTATTTGGTTATGAAGGAAAGTTGATGTCTCAAAATGTAGTAACAATGAAATCTTGTTTGTTTAAGTTAAATCTCACGACACTAATTCGGAAATCACATTGAAATAAAATGATATTAATGTCTATTTAATTATAAAGAGCTTATTTTTATAATTGATTTGATCGATTAATTACTTTTACATTGTATTACATTGAAATGCTATGAAATCTCTCTTACTACTTTTGATTAATCAAGTAGTGTGAAGTGGGTATTCTTTTTTACCATTTATATGTTTGTAATTCATTACCTCTTTTTTATCATTTATATGTTTTTAATTCATTACCTCACAATTAATTGAAGGCAAACTTAGCAATGGGAAGAGTTTGTGTAAGAACCTTTTTGATTAAATGTAGGTACACACTAGAATGTGTGCAACTATATGTTGTTCTCACTTGTGAACCTGAACCTAGTGTCTCTCTCTAATTATAAGCATCTTTGACAAAAAAAACATTTCTTCTAATTATAAACATTTTTTCATTAACTTAATGCATTTATTACTATTTTGTTTTCAAATATACTCCTTATTAATACTTTCAATTTGTCTTGGAATATGAAAAATCAAGTTTAACACATTCAAATACAAAAGTTATTTTAAGAACATTAGCATATAAAATGAACACATTAACTACTCTACTAACTTTTTTTAATAAGAGTGAAAAACAATTTATACTTATAATAAAAGACAGAGGTAGTATTTTTCATTGATATAGTCAATATGATTTGAGATTAGTGTTGATTTGTTTTTATTAATATATTAAATAAATTTTGCAGGGTGTTAGAGACATATTATGGAAGGACCGTTATTGGGTCAAGGTAAGTGTGTTATGGGGTACCATTGTCCAAATCTTGAGTTTGACCTTAAAATATTAGTCAGTGACAATGGAGCTTTTTTTATTACTAAGACATTGGAGTGTTATTTATTATGTCTTTCACATTACTTGTTATTATTATTATTTAATGGTCTATTTATTATAAAATGATTTTGTTTGACATAATAGAACATATTTTGCCCAAGCAAGTAATATTTCAATTCTCCATACTTCTTTAGGTCCTAATAGTAATAGGAGTCTGGCCATTAAAGTAATTGAAATTGTGACAAGTGGTGTATATATAGTTAGAGTATACATTTTTCATTATCTTGTTGGCATAGATTTGATTATGATGTTTGCATCTTCTATTAACAATTCATATAATAAGTTTTGAATTTCTAATCTTAAAGCTCTATTTCTTTCTTAATTATCCAACAACCTTCAAATTGAAATTGACAAGGGGTTTTTGTTTACAGCTATCGTAGTAGGTGTGTTGATTTTATTTTTGCTTCTTGTATTGAAATGGAAAGTTTAATATATTTCCATAAAAATTAGGTATTACTTTTTTGTTTGGAGAATAACCTCATTATGGTATTACTTATGCCAAATCATTGTATCAAAGGGGAAAGTTTCTAGCCTGAAATTATCATCCTTCATCTTCATTGTTGTTATGTTCATATTATTTGATTCAAACTTCATATATCTTTTGGGCAGGACGGTTTTTTCAGATCTAGTAGAGTTGTGTAGGTGCTTATACATGTAATCTCTCAAGTTATTTTAAAGTTTCACTTTGATCTTTTGAATTTTGTTTATTTTATTTTGGTCCATTATTTTATTTACCTATTACTTTGGTATGTGCCCAATTAAACATGTCAGATATGTTTCTAAGCACCCATTTGTGACTTCAGTTTCTCCGTGTCTTTGAGGATGATAAGTTGTACTAAACTTTGAAGGTGCTGAAAAGCACAAGAAAGGGGAGGAGTTTGAATTGTGTTTTTTCATTTCTTAAAAATACTTCGAATGCTTAACCAAAAATATATTCTTTATCAAATCATTCAACTTATGATTATAAAATAGGTTTAGTAACACACAGTTGAATCATGAAGAATTTAGATTGAGAGAGAACGAACACAAGAATTTTTATACAAGTTCCCAATAAATTGTTGCTACATCTAGTTTTTCCCTTACAGAGAGATTTTTCCTCAGTATAGTCGATGGCTTAATCCATTATTTTAAACAATAGCATACAAGTATTATTTATTCTGCCTCTTCATGCTTTGAGTATTCTTCTTTACCCTCTCCAAGCTCTCACCATTGGAATCCTTCTCAACTTTCTGACAAGCTGTTGTTGTTACTATCGGGTTGATTTACATCAGTTCCAGTTTGTTTCTGAGTTGACACAAAGTCTATTTCTTGGATTCTAACTCTCATTGAGAGGATGTTACATATCAAGTCCTATATCAATTCAAGTGTATGAAAACACTTTGACTGATTAAATCAATTCTAATAACTCTCTACTAAGAGAATTTTTCATTCTTTTCTTTTGATGTCCTCTCAGTTTTTACATAAATTCTTCTTAACACATTGCCTTTTTAATTTTTCCCTTATCTCTATTTTCTATTTAAATACTGAGCAATGTATTCATTGAGAATGTTACAGTTGGAAACCTTGAATCAGCATTCAAGGCAAATCAGCCTTTAAGACATATCCATATATATATCTTCATAATTAATTCAGCGTATCTTCAATTAAGAAGACATATCTTAGATGATGAGTAGATGATGTCTAAATGTTGACTTTATCAAAGTGTTGATCTAATGATTAGTTTGTATACTTAGTTTATTAGATGTAGAATCATCATAGTGAGCTTGTATTAACAGATTTAGTTGAGGCGTTTTGAGAGCGAATTTATCAGAGTCAGTTATATCTTAATAGATATCTCAAAGCATTGCCTATATCAGAGTGTTGACCTGAGCCTTTGACAATCGGTCAACTGGTTTATCACAGTTGTCAGACGTATAATCATCAGAGTGAACTTGTAGTTAGATTCAGCTGAAGCACGTTGAGAGTGCATTTAACATAGTTAGACACAAACCACATATTTAATTGTAGCGTTTAATGGTTTCTCTTTCTTTGTTCATTGTGAACTTGTTTAGTAGTTTCTCTTTCTTTGTTCATTAGAGGATCTAGCTTTTACCCAAACATTGACTTTATCAGATGCTTCACTTAGAGTTCGAGGATCAAGATGATTTTTTAGTTAGAGGCACATAATCATAGTAGTGCTCTTTTCCTTTGTCTTTTGAGGGTCAATCGTTTGTCTTTAATGCTTTGACTTGAGTTGTAAATTAATAGATGTTTGCTCTATTAGTAAACATAATAACTTGTTTATTAGGTGATGATATTCTTTGTGTTAGAAATGAAGGTTAAATAAAATACAAGAAAGTAGAGGGTTTGAATTGTGTTTTACTATTTTTAAAAATTCTTGGATAAACATGGTAATTAAAACCACAAAATAAATAAGTAGAGGAAAGAAGTAAATCCCATAAAGATTTATACTAGTTCACACAAAAGCGGAAGCTACATCGAGTCCCTTCACCCAAAAGGTTTTTCTCCAATAACTCAAACCAAGGACGACTTTTTCTTGGTTCAAGGAAAAGATTTGAGGTCATGCACAGTTTTCAAAATTATAATGAAAGAATGATTTCAGTTAAGCTTTTACGAGAAATTGAAGTTAAGAGCTTCATCATAAGATGCATCATAATTTTATGTTTTTATGCATATTTATGAAAGAAGTATTTTTAAACTACCCCTCCCTTTATTTTCAGAATTCACTAAGATTTCATCTCACCCCTTTTATTTTTTATGCATTAGCAGCTGAAGGTGACTGATGCTCAGTCCCAGTACTAGAGGATGATCTGCAAGCCCTATTTTTTGGACTTAGTGCTTTATTTTTATTTGATGTAACTTGATGTATTAGAGAAGAATTTTATAATCCCAGTATTGCTGCTGTAATTTAATTAAATAGTTCATTAAATTGAGTTGTAAACTATGTTGTTTAAATGTAGTTACAAGTTACTTTAATGACGCTTATTATAGATATGTAATACTTGTTTCTGTTTTATTGTGGTGTATGAATTCAATTGTCAAATTCTAGATAATTGGTTATGCGTCTTACAAATAGCATGAAGCACATTCCTTCTGACATTTACTTCAGTCTCTTCTTTTTGGTATCTCTTACTTATTATCAATCTCTAAAATAATAATTTTATTTCTATTAAGGTAGGAGACTCTATAGTTATTCAAATTTCATGTTCGAGTGACTAGTTTTTGGAATGCAAAAAATAAAATAAAAAAGTTTTACATTGACAGCAAACCCTACACTATTGATTAGGTAGTTATTAATTGATAGCAATTTTAATTTTTTCATTGAAATAATAAAATAAAAGGTTATTAATTTTTTCAAAATGTTTTATCCCATAGTTGTGGTTTATCATACAAAAATGGGAAGTTTCAAGATTGTCGTGTGTTATACCGATCATCTTAAATATTTATTGTATTGTATGCATTAATCAAGGTAAATACTTTTTAGAACCAAACTAATTGACAACAACAAAAACTTGAGGACTCTGATGAACTTCCCGTTTCTTTTTTCATATAAGTTTAGTTATTTCCTCAGTAAGTTATAATACATGCACTATCTAAGTACTCCATTTTTGGATAAATAATGATTTATCATAATTGCACATTATATCTAAAAAAATGTGATCCAGCTATGAGAGATATATTTTTATTCTTGCTAAATTTTTAAGGTTTATTAAGTATGGTATATATTGTAAAAATGTATATATTATTAAGATTTAATTGCAGTTTTGGTTTCTCTATTTTTATCAATTCACGAAATTGGTTCCTCTATTTCAAAAGTCGACAGTTTTTGTCCCTCTATCAAATTTTTGAACTAAAAACTAATGAATTGACGTATTTTAAATAACATGAGATACAATTACATGATATAAAACTATCTAGATGCGCATTAATAGCAGTAATAGAAGTGATGTACGTTATACATTTTTCATTATCTTGTTGGCATAAAATTGATTATGATGTTTGCATCTTCTACTAATGATCCATAAGTTTTGAATTTCCGTTCTTAAAGCTTTAATTGTTTCTTAATTATTCAACAACCTTTAAATTGAAATTGACAAGAACTATAATAGTAAGTGTGTTGGCTTTGTTTTTTTGTTCTTTTATGTTGATTGAAATGGAAATAGTAACCTATCAGGAATAGAACTATAATAGTAACCTATCAGGAATTATTTTTTGCTTGGAGACTAAACTCATTAAGGTATTACTTATGCCAAATCATTGTATCAAAGTATCAAAGAGGAACGTTTCTAGTTTTTAATTTATCATCCTTTATCTTCATTGATGTTATGTTTATATTATTTGATTCAAACTTCATATATCCTTTGGGCAAGACAATTTTTTCAGAACTGATAGAGTCTGTAGGTGTTTAGTCATAAATTGGTAGCAGAAATAATATTTATATGGTAAAATTATACATCTAGTCTCTTAAGTTATTTTAAAGTTTCACTTTCGTCCCTTAAATTTTATTTATTTTATTTTGATCTCTTAAATTATAACTCAAATGTTACTTATAAAAAAGATCATAGATAGTAATATTTTTTAAAAATTCTTGGGGACTTTGGGGTGTTCATGATCACCCTATATCCTTAAGAAGCTCTGCCACTGACTCTTGACATTCACAGTTCTGTTTGTCGTTCGACTGTTTTACTTTTTTGTTTTTGAGATTGTTTAGTTTGATTAACTATTATTGCATTTATAAGGAACTCTTTATTTATTGTTTGTAAGTTTTTTGTCGGCTTATTGAAGAAGATATTGTTATGGTTTTTTTTTAAACGTTCGACGTTCGTTTTTCAGCCTCCTCCATAAAAACTGGAGTAGACAAAAGAAAACAATAAGTTGTAAACTTGAGAGACCAAAAATCTAGTTTTAAAAATAGGAAAACGTTCGACGTTCGTTTTTCAGCCTCCTCCATAAAAACTAGAGTAGACAAAAGAAAACAATAAGTTGAAACTTGAGAGACCAAAAATCTAGTTTTAAAAATAGGAAACTCAAACTTAATTTTAAACAAAATAGAAGAACTAAAACTGCATTTAATTATTTTTATTTTAAATTTAATGAACTACACTACTTAGTTTGTAAAAAATAATTGTTTTTATTATGATTTTTATTTAAAAATTAAACAAAATATGAACCCAAATTTTGATAGAAGCATCGTCAAAAGATAGACTATGACATCGCTTAAAGCAAACAAGTGTTGTCAAAGAATAGGCTATAACAACAATTACAAATAGAAGTGTTGTCAGAATGATATGATATAACCATGCTTTAAGAGAAAAAGTGTTGTTGAAAGAATCTATAATAATCTATAACAACACATGAATCTACAACGCTTAAAAATGTTGTTAAAAACTTAATAAAACATTGTCTAAGGCTTTCTTTGGTGTAGTGATTGTTAATTATGATGGTTGCATAGTTGAATATATGAAATCAAAAACGTATTATAGTAGAATTGAAGCGAGATTTACTTATGAAGTCATGATAAACATGGATGAAATACAACTGTAAAAAAATATAAATGAAATACCAATATAGAAGATATTTCCTACAGAGATTAGTTGAACCAACCCCTGAAGTTAGAATATCAACAAGATATAACTTTTACCAACATACCAAAATACCAAACATAAGATTAATTTTTCAATTTGGTATGGAATTCAAGTTACATGTAAGTCTAAATAATTTTAATTGATAACATGGTTGTAGACGATAGAGTGCAATATTTGTTTATTTTTTTTCTCTTTATTTCATGTCACTAATACTCTAATGATAATTGTTTTACTTTCCAACCCTATTCTTGAATGCTCTTAATTGAATATTTTTTAAAATATTTAGAAACATACATGTATTAATTACGTTTTTATTTTTGATGGCAAGTACGGTTGATATATAAATTTAGCAAGTTAATTAATCATATAATGTTAGTTGATTAATTTGAATAAATGATATCCATTGATATTTTGTGATTGAATTTATCAAAATAACTATAAAATAATTTTTTTTTTATATAAGATGAAGTGATGTCTTATACAAAATACCATACACACATTTATCTAATAGATAAATTAAAACGATAGAAAATGGAAGAGACAAAAGTATAAAAAATCGAAATATACTAAATAAAAAAAATTTTTTATTAACAAAACAAGAGAATACATGAGATAGGTCTACGACACAAAGGGCATGTGTTTGATCTATTGAGCCATCTCATAATACAATTTTCGTGATAAATGTGTGAACATGGACTAGACAACCGAATGGCTTTCGATTTAGAGAAAAATTCCTCAAGACATATGGAACATGTTAAAGTTTCAACAGTAATTTTTTCATCAATTCTAATTCTTTCAAGATTCAATAAAGCATCTTGTTGGAATTTGATTAATTTGATTGATGTTTTCTTGAAGAACGTAGTGGCCATTTTGAGCATAAATTGGTATGACATCTTGAGTATTTGTTCTACGATGAACATCATTGATATGGTTGTTGTTGCTTTCACAAAGAATAAAGTGATCATCTTCGATACATAAATGTGATAAAAGCATATTTCTATTAAGAGTGCGAAGAGGAATAGGAGGAATCATTTCATAAACACCATTGATAATAGGATAATACAATTCAATTGTAACTTTCCCATTTTCTCCCAATACAACAATTTTTCTATATTGTTGTTGCTGCTCCATTTCTCCAAGTTAAAGTTTATTTCTTTTGTTTTGCACTGAAAATAATTAGGAAAAAAATGAAATAAGAAAAGTAGGAGATATATAAAATAAAATATTAAAAATAATGATAAAAATTTTCAAATTAGAGAAGAGGGTTATGGGTTTTATTTCATCGGAAAAAAAAGTTCGATAGAAAAGAAAACTATGATTGTGATTGAAAAACAAACCTTAGAAAGAGAAAATATTAAGAGTGAATCAACACAAGCATGTTGACAGAGTGAATGGCAGTGATGGCGGAAGAGTGAATGGCAGTGATGGCGGAAGTGACAATGTTGACACAGTGAACGGCAGTGATGGCTGAAGAGACAGTGTTGTCAATAAAACCTTGTGGCCCCGTTTGATGGACCAGATAGGATAGGCACAGGATAGGATAAGGAGCAGGATAGAGATAGGATAGGATATGGGTATGATAAAGAGTTATCATATCATGTGTTTGATGTGCACATGATAACAAACTTGATAAAATTAGTTTATCCTATTCAGTGTTTGATACACAACAGATAACAAGATGATATGATTTATATTTTGATAAAATGATAAATTTGTCCTTATAATCTATTTAATTTCTTTTCTTTCAAAATAACATTCATATAATTTCTTATAAATAAACAAAAATCCGAAAAAATGTAAATAATTTATGAAGTAATTTTATATACTTGAAAAAATTGTGATTTCTCTATCCATCACAATTGAAGAATGACTCACTATCATAAAAATTGTGATTTCTCTATCTATCACAATTGAAGAATGACTCACTATCATAAAAATGTAAATAATTTATGAAGTAATTTTATATAATTGTGATTTCTCTATCTATCACAATTGAAGAATGACTTAGAGTTTGTTTGATTCAAATCCCAAAAACTCTATTTTAGTATTTTAAAATTTAAAAACTAAACAATTTGTTTGGATTACTTGATTTTAAAAACTATTTTGTAAAACTATTTTTAATATTATACTTTTTAAAACTAAAAAAGCAAAGCAGATAAATGGTGTTTTACTTTTTAAAATTAAAGTTGCAAACAAATTTTTTTAAATTTTTTTTTTAAAAACAATTTTTTTAAATTTATTTATAAAATAGTTTTCAAAAATTTAAAAGTAAAACACAATCAAACATGCCTTTACTATCATATTATTTTTCATCAATTTTTTTATATTGTTATAGAATAAAATAAATAAGAAAACAACCAAAAACATCATATATATATATATATATATATATATATATATATATATATATATATATATATATATAGTCACCGATCATAAAATCAACTCAATATCAATAACACAAAACAATCAGAAAATTATTTTATCAAACACAATAAAAGAAAAAAAAAAATGGAAGAGTGCCACAGATAGACTCGAACAAGTAGTTGAGGCAAGAGAGAAATGCGAACAATATATCCGGTTGAGAACGGATTATTTTAATCTTTAAGAATAAAAAAATACAGGTGCATGATTATTTAAAGGATAAGTGTATATTTGGTTACCTATGCATCAAACGGGCCCTATTTATCTGAAAAGAAGAACCCTTGTTTGTTTGGATCACAAATAATAAAAAACGGAACAAGGGAAATAAGCGCTCTCTCGCGGGAATCAATTTCAACGGTAATAAAATCTTTTTATTTTTAGAGTAAATCTTTTGCATTTATAATTTAGATTTTATATTTAGGTTATTTAAATCGACGGTAATTAATTTTTCTGAATAAATAACTTGTGTAATCTTAGCGCAAAGCGGTAACGATCTAAATAGAATCTTGTCTATTTATTTATTATTTTCAAATTCTTCTCTCGTCACGTTTCCCCTTTTCTTCATTTTTATAATTGATTTGATTTGATTAATGAGGCTTGTGTATTAATTGATTTGATTTGATTAATAATCTAAAGACAATCTTGTGTATTTATTATTTATGAGGCTTACTTAGAGAGTAATATATCTATCCAGAGATTATTTATTCATGAATGTTTTCTGTGTCCATTCAAGTGCGGGAATTAATTTGGGAACATTACTTATTCATGAATTATGTTTCATGCTGTCTATTTATATGTATACTGATGCACTGCAAGATAGATTTGCCTATTATTATTTTCTTATTCTACCATGGTTTTCAAATCAGGTTCATTGAATTTTATGATAGGATTTTACTTTTTTTAATTTGTTCCCAAAATCATATGATATTTTCCTTCATTTGTCTTTTTGTAATTTTTATGATTCATGAATCTCTATTTCCCTTGCAACTTGAACCTGTTGTGATTTGAAATTTGATTTTATGATTCATTCATTCTAGTATGTATGGCTTCCATTTTTCTTGTGCTATGCAAGAACAACAACTCCATGGAGTTTTGAGAAGTACTGATACCAATTGAGGAAACTAACATAAACTTTCCTTAGAAGCATTGTATTAGAACAAATTATAATATATATAAATTTTTTTTTTCTTTTTCCCACATATTGTCTTTCAAATTCTGAGTTTTCTCAACTGTTTTGCCTAGAACGTTTGATACCAACATTTTCTTGATCAATTTCATTATGATTTTCTATTTTCATGGAGTGTTGCTTTGAAAAATTGGATAAACTAATTGAGCACTAGTAATACAAGTGTCAGGGTTGAACTTCAATTGTACATAATTGTGACTCACTATTCTGCATTTTAATTAGGCTCAGTTTATTTGGTTGATATTTATATTGAATTTTATTTTAATATTAGTTGTAATCTAAACAGTTGTCACTGAACCTTCTTAGACGACATTCAGCCTACCTTAGCAGTTTTTTTATTGCTTCAGTAGCATAGCTTATGTATGTGCTGCGTTTTTGGTTGGTTTATAAGTTTGGTTGCTGCAAAATGGTTCAGCATTCTTATGTGGTCTGAAAACAAGCATTGTAATATACCCACAAGAGATGTTTAACAAATCAAAACCAGTAAGGTATAAATGTTGCACAAAAACATTGCAGATCCTTCACAATCTCTATGTGGTAAGATCATGGCAGAAGCTATGGTTTTCAGACAATCTCTTTGTGAAAACTGAACGTTTTTTTTTTATTAAGACATTGCTATGTCTTTCACATTACTTCTTATTATTATTATTTAATGGTCTATTTATTAGAAAATGATTTTGTTTGACATAATAAAACATATTTTGCACAAGCAAGTAATAATTCAATTCTCCATACTTCTTTAGGTCCTAATAGTAATAGCAGTCTGGCCATTAAAGTAATTAAAATTGTGACATGTGATGTACAGTTATACATTTTTCATTATCTTGTTGGCATAAATTTGATTATGATGTATGGATCTTCTATTAATGATTCTTATAATAAGTTTTGAATTTCCAATCTTCAAGCTTTATTTGTTTCTTAATTATCCAACCTTTGAATTGAAATTGACAAGAGGTATTTCTGTTTCCAACTATCATAGTAAGTGTGTTGGCTTTGTTTTTGGTTCTTGTATGTTGATTGAAATGGAAAGTTTAATATATTTCCATGAAAATCAGGTGTTAGTTTTTGCTTGAAGACTAAACTCATTAAGGTATTACTTATGCCAAATCATTGTATCAAAGAGGAAAGTTTCTAGCTTGTAATTTATCATCTTTCATTTTAGTCATAATGCTCTAAAGTTATTAATCTAGTTTGATAACAAGCCATCAATCATCATGCGAAAAGAAGCCAGGTGCAAACTAACATACTCACATGTAAAGTATGCATGTTTTATTTCTTCAGCAATAAATAACCTTAGCTTTTGGCTTCAATCTGTTTATGCATCTGTATAGGTGTGACAAAATCTAACTTATGCTTACCATATTATTTGATAGATACATCTAAGTTGTGCAGCCTAGGACACTTCCATAGATGCCAAATGTGATAATAAAGTTCTGAATTACATAGTATCGTTCAGTAACCCAAGATTGTTTAATAGTTATTGAAGTCAATTAATTACATAGAGAGACGATAGGATATACATAAAATGATGCAGAGAAATGAAGAAAAATATCATATGATCGAATGGTTTTAGGGACAAATTAAGAAAGTAAAATTCTTTAATAAAATTGAATTAACCTGATTTGAAAACAATGGTAGAATATGTCAATAAGAAACTCAATCCTGCAGCAGTATACAAAGAAATGGACACCATGAAACTGAATTCTGGATATTCTCTTAATAATCTCTTAACTTTATGATATAATAAAAATAATTAAATTTCACCTATGTTTTGTTCTCTTATTCCTGCACTTGAATGGAAAGTGCAAACGGTGAAATAAATAATATCAGGAGGACAGATAGAAAAAGAGCAATTAATTTGCAAGAAAACTTCAGATACAAATATACTACTCTCTATAAGTAAATCTCATAAATAATCTATTGCTTTATTTCTCAAATGAAGATTAATTAATAACTTTAGAGTTGTGTCTTTATTTTCACAGCTAAACCTAACGACACTATTACTAAGCCACTGGATTTTACATCTCTCTCCTCCTAATTAGGAGCGTTATGATATGAATAGAACTAATATTAATAACACATATATCGTATCATGTACACAAATTCATCTCTCTATTGCTTTATTTCCAATTAATCAAACATAAAAATCAAGAAAAGGGGAAACGTGATGAGAAAGATAAAGAGATGAATTTGAAAATAATAAATAAACTACAAAATTAATTATTATCTTTGAGTTGAAGTTCATTGCAAACACAACAGTATTAATTTAGAATATTAATTACCGTTGAAATTTTGGACACAAGAAATTAATAAATCGATTATTAATAATAAATGCAGAAGATTTACTCTAAAATAAAAAAAGATTTTATTCCAGTCTCCTTATGGGTTTAGATACTTACTTGTGATCCAAACAAAACTTGTTCAATTTAATTAGTTACCGTTGAAAGAAAACCCTACAAATTACCTATAAATTTGGACAGTTACCCTGTAATTCCTCTTCTTCTTGTGCACGCTAATTGATCCAACACTCTTACATTCTTTTTGTTCTTCGTTTTCTGCTTTGCTCACCACGCACGGGTGTTTGTTCTTCCGCCACTGATTCCCCGCACAATACCGAGCTTTCCGTTTTCATCACCGCTGCTTTTGGTTCCGCCAACCAACGAGTCACCTGAAGTTTCTGTTTATAGAAAAGGTTTTCGCATTTTTGTTTAAATCATTTAAGTTATTGTGTCAACACTGCTTCTTTTGATTCATTCTTAATTTGTTCTCTTTCTAAGGTTTCTTTTTCAATCACAATCATAGTTTTCTTTTCTTTATAACTTTATTTTCCCATGAAATGAAACCTCTTCTCTAATTTGACAATTTTTATCATTACTTTTAATATTTTACTTTATATATCTCCTACTTTTCTTATTTCATTTTTTTTTTCCTAATTATTTTCAGTGCAAAACAAAATAAATAAACTTTAACATGGAGAAATGGAGCAGCAACAACAATATAGAAAAAATTTTGTATTGGGAGAAAATGAGAGAGTCACAATTGAATTGTTTTATCCTATTATCAATGGTGTTTATGAAATGATTCCTCCTATTCCTCTTCGCACTTTTAATAGAAACATGCTTTTATCACATTTATGTATGGAAGATGATCACTTTATTCTTTGTGAAAGCAACAACAACCATATCAATGATGTTCATCGTAGAACAAATACTCAAGATGTCATACCAATTTATGCTCAAAATGGTCACTACGTTCTTCAAGAAAACAACATCAATCAAATTAATCAAATTTCGACAAGATGCTCTATTCAGAATCTTGAAAGAATTAGAATTGATGAAAAAACTACTGTTGAAACTTTAACGTGTTCCATATGTCTTGAGGAATTTTTCTCTAGATCGAAAACCATTCGGTTGTCTAGCCCATGTTCCCACATTTATCACGAAAATTGTATTATGAGATGGCTCAATAGATCAAACACATGCCCTTTGTGTCGTAGACCTATCTCATGTATTCTCTTGTTTTGTTAATAAAAAAGTTTTTTTTTTTATTATATTTAGATTTTTTATACTTTTGTCTCTTCCATTTTCTATCGTTTTAATTTATCTATTATATAAGTGTGTGTATGGTATTCTGTATAAGACATCATTTCATCTTATATCAAAAAAAAATATTTTATAATTATTTTGATAAATTCAATCACAAAATATCAATGGATATCATTTATTCAAATTAATCAACTAACATTATACGATTAAATAACTTGCTAAATTTATATATCAACCGTACTTGCCATCAAAAATAAAAACATAATTAATACATGTATGTTTCTAAATATTTTAAAAAATATTCAATTAAGAGCATTCAAGAATAGGGTTGGAAAGTAAAACAATTATCATTAGAGTATTAGTGACATGAAATAAAGAAAAAAAA
>JBBPBQ010000001.1:18753016-18772060 GCA_037974755.1 Cicer yamashitae
AAAAAAAAAAAACAAATATTGCACTCTATCGTCTACAACCATGTTATCGATTAAAAATATTTAGACTTACATGTAACTTGAATTCCATACAAAATTGAAAAATTAATCTTATGTTTGGTATTTTGGTAAGTTGGTAAAAGTTATATCTTGTTTATATTCTCACTTCAGGGATTGGTTCAACTAATCTCTGTAGGAATTATCTCCTATATCGGTATTTCATTTTTTTTTTTTTTACAGTTGTATTTCATCCATGTTTATCACGACTTCATAAGTAAATCTCGCTTCAATTCTACTATAATACGCTTTTGATTTCATATATTCAACTAAGCAACCATCATAATTAACAATCACTACACCAAAGAAGGTCTTAGACAATGTTTTATTAAGCTTTTAACAACATTTTTAAGCGTTGTAGAATCATGTGTTGTTATAGATTATTATAGATTCTTTCAACAACACTTTTTCTCTTAAAGCATCGTTATAGCATATCATTCTGACAACACTTCTATTTGAAATTGTTGTTATAGCCTATTCTTTGACAACACTTGTTTGCTTTAATTGATGTCATATATAGTCTATCAGTTGACGATGCTTCTATCAAAATTTGGGTTCATATTTTGTTTAATTTTAAAATAAAAACCATAATAAAAACAATTATTTTTTACAAACTAAGTAGTGTAGTTCATTAAATTTAAAATAAAAATAATTAAATGCAGTTTTACTCCTTCTATTTTGTTTAAAATTAATTTTGAGTTTCCTATTTTTAAAACTAGATTTTTGGTCTCTCAAGTTTACAATTTGTTGTTTTCTTTTGTCTCCTCCAGTTTTTATGGAGGGGGCCGAAAAACGAACGTCGAACGTTTGAAAAAAAACCATAACAATATCTTCTTCAATAGGCCGAAAAAAAATTTACAAACAATAAATAAAGAGTCCTTATAAATGCAATAATAGTTAATCAAACCAAACCATCTCAAAAACAAAAAAGTAAAACAGTTGAACGACAAATAGAACTGTGAATGTCAAGAGTCAGTGGCAGAGTTTCTTAAGGATATAGGGTGATCATGAGCACCCCAATGTCCACAAGAATTTTTAAAAAATATTACTACCTACTATCTTTTTTATAAGTAATATTTGAGTTATAATTTAAGACCAAAATAAAATAAATAAAATTTAAGGGACCAAAGTGAAACTTTAAAATAACTTAACAGACTAGATATATAATTTTACCATATAAATATTATTTCTGCTACCAATTTATGACTAAGCACCTACAGAACTCTATTAGTTCTGAAAAAACAGTCCTGCCCAAAAGATATATGAAGTTTGAATCAAATAATATGAACATAACATCAATGGAAATTCAAAACTTATGGATCATTAATAGAAGATGCAAACATCATAATCAAATTTATGCCAACAAGATAATGAAAAATGTATAACTCTACATCATTACTGCAATTAATGCGCATCTAGATATTTTTATATCATGTAATTTTATCTCATGTTATTTAAAATACGTCAATTCATTAGTTTTTAGTTCAAAAATTTGAGAGACGGACAAAAACTGTCGACTTTTAAAATAGAGGAACTAATTTCGTGAATTGATAAAAATAGAGAAAACAAAATTATAATTAAATCTTATTAATATATACATTTTTACAATAGATACCATACTTAATAAACCTTAAAAATATAGCAAGAATAAAAATATATCTCTCACAGCAGGATCACTTTTTTTAGATATAATGTGCAATTATGATAAATCATTATTTATCCAAAATTGGAGTACTTAGATAGTGCATGTATTATAACTTACTGAGGAAATAATTAAACTTATAAGAAAAAAGAAACGGGAAGTGCATCAGAATCCTCAAGTTTTTTTTTTGTTAATTTGTTTGGTTCTAACATGTATTTACCTTGATTAATGCATACAATACAATAAATATTTAAGATGATCCGTATAACACAGGACAATCTTGAAACTTCCCATTTTTGTATGATAAACCACAACTATGGGATAAAATATTTTGAAAAAACAGGACGGTGCATTGTTAACCTTTGATTTTATGTCAATGAAAAAATTAAAACTACTATCAATTAATAACTACCTAATCAATAGTGTAGGGTTTTTTGTCAATGTAAAACTTTTTTATTTTATTTTTTTCATTCCAAAAACTAGTCACTCGAACATGAAACTTGAATCACTGCAGTGACTCCTACCTTAATAGAAATAAAATTATTATTTCAGAGACTGATAATAAGTAAGAGATACCAAAAAGAAGAGACTGAAGTAAATGTGAGAAGGAATGTGCTTCATGCTATTTGTAAGACCCATAACCAATTATCTAGAATTTGATAATTGAATCCATACACCTCAATAAAACAGAAACAAGTATTACATATCTATAATAAGCGTCGTTAAAGTAACTTGTAACTACATTTAAACAACATAGTTTACAACTCAATTTAATGAACTATTTAATTAAATTATAGCAGCAATATTGGGATTATAAAATTGTTCCCTAATACATCAGGTTACATCAAATAAAAATAAAGCACTAAGTCCAAAATAGGGCTTGCAAATCATCCTCTAGTACTGAGACTGAGCATCAGCCACCTTCAGCTGCTAATGTTTAAAAAATAAAAGGGGTGAGATGAAATCTTAATGAATTTTGAAAATAAAGGGAGGGGTAGTTTAAAAATACTTCTTTCATAAATATGCATAAAAACATAAAATTATGATGCATCTCATGATGAAACTCTTAACTTCAATTTCTCATAAAAGCTTAACCGAAATCATTATTTTATTATGATTTTGAAAACTATGCATGACCTCAAATCTTTTCCTTGAACCAAGAAAAATTCGTCCGATATCTTGACGTGGGTCACCAGTATAATTGAGTCTTGATTGGTAAAGGTGATTTGGCCAAACCCTAATCAGTGTCTTGATTGTTCTCTTCTATCTATTGTTTCATGCCTCGAACAAACATGAATGTCCCACTGTGAATAAGGTCATGCATGATCTTAATTGATGTTAACAACACCCATGTGCTACCAATGCTTCGTCGAAGCGTTTTTTATGCCCGAGCAATAAACTGGCAACTCCAGTAACGAGCAATAAACTGACATTAAAATTTGAGGGCTTTATATAAGTAAATTTATTTTTTGAAACCTTTTGATAAAGTAAAAAATTTTGTTTTTTTTATGGAGATTTAAAGTGGGTGCTTTAGTAATCTTACTCTCGAGCCGACCCTTGTAGAGGTGTCGGCTAATTCAACACTATAATACAAGCAGTACCCATATTTCATAAACCAATCTATTTACTTCATCATTGTGGAAGAAAGAAAAGGTTGAGTTATACTTCAGTAAATTAAAATAGATGAAGGTGATATAGAAGGGTCAAATGCACAATTGAGAAAGAAACAAATTATTTACAAGTTTGATCTAAAGAAGAATAATATGTTCTTCCTTGTACAATTTTCCTAAAGATGCAACAATATGCTGATAAAAGGAGAACATGCGAATAAGTTAAATTCACAAATAAAATCATAAGGAAATAATCACTAGTCAAGCACTTCTAAAATTGTAATAACCAAATACTTGTGGCAACTTAACCACAAAAGAACTACCTTTCAAAACATTAAGATTCACCCTAAAATAAGAGAACATGGGCAAACCACATACGCTGAAGTCTCAAATGCAAAAGCAAACCAGGCCACGTTAACAAAGAACAACTAATAGAGTGAGGATAAATAATTGGTAGGTAAGATTTGGTTTTTATGCACTCTACAACTTTGACACAGTTGAAAGAGGAATTTCAACTTATCAACAAAAAATTTATTTTTGGGTTTTCTCAAGTGAACGTCAATTGCCAAATTTTAGGCGTGAAACCGGTTTTATAAACATTGGAAAGTTGACAAATAACACAAGAATTGGAACATAATAAAATTACTATAAACATGGTTGACAAGTCCCCACTTTATTGCTTCTTTCTTGTTTTATTGACCAACCTTAGAGATAACTAATAACAAGCCCTGTGGCAATTTTAATTATCCAATTGGTAAATTAATAAACCAATTATCGAAAAGCAAACCAAATTCCTCATTCAAAATTCAAGACAATGGAGATAGTTACATTAGTGAAAGGGTTGAAGTTCAACATTAGTGGAGATAGTTTTGCGCCACATATTGTACACATAGCCAGCGACATACATATTCATTCAACTTCAACACAAAACACCAGATATCTTCTACCTCGCTCACCAGAGATTTAAATTTCAAAATTCCATCAAACATTATTCAGGAACTCTACATAAATAATTATGGGATGATCAAGAGTACGTATTAAGTAATATCTCGACAGTCAAGCACTATAGAACTCAATAGGTTCCACTTCAGTACAAAAGTTATACAAAAGTTGATGATAAAGGTGGAGATGTGAACAAGACTAAAGAAGAGCAATTAGCTATCATGATGAGAGAGTCTTGTAAAAGGTCAGACATATTGGAAGTCTGTTATTGTAGGCAATGTTACCTTTTTATATTTGCAACCTCCAAGAGACTTATTTTGCAACTTCAACCTTTGATCTCTTAATCACATGGCAATAACTCCTTCTGTTCCGATGTTATAGGTTTCTAATCTTTTTCTGGAAAACTTGTGTTGTGCTGTAATAGAGAATTGTTGTCAATAAACACATTTTTCTTACTATATATTAAATATGATTTGTTCTAGTCATAATGCTCTAAAGTTATTAATCTAGTTTTATAACAGGTCATCAATCATCATCTGAATAGAAGCCAAATGCAAACTAACATACTCACATGTAAAGTATCATGTAAATCTACACAAATTTATTGGTACATCTAAACATATAAGTTTTTAAATATGTATGTTTTATTTCTTCAGCAATAAATAACCTAAGTTTTTTGGTTTCAATCAATTTATGCATCTGTATTAATTAAACAACAAAATTAATTATTACCTTTGAGTTGAAGTCCATTGCCATTACCGCGCGGGTTAAGATTGTGTCTTTAGTTAATCCAATTAGAATATTAATGCAAACAGAGCTGTATTAATTAGAATATTAATTACTGTTGAAATTTTGGACACAAGAAATTAATAAATCGATTATTAATAATAAATGCAAAAGATTTACTCTAAAATAAAATATAAAAAAAATTATTACTTGTGATCATAACAAGGATTGTACAATTTAATTAGTTACCGTTGAAAGAAAACCCTACAAATTACCTATAAATTTGGACACTGACCCTCTATTGTTCTATTCACGCTAATTCCTCTTCTTCTTGTGCACGCTAATTGATCCAACACTCTTACATTCTTTTTGTCTTGTTGAGAGATTTTCCCTAAAACAAATCACATAATAACATATATTCCGTAAATAATAAATGCAAAAGATTATTTATTAGCGTTGAACATTCAATGAATACTAAAAGATTTGATCGGCCTCAAAAGATTCATACTAAAAATAATCACTTGTTCCCGCGGGCGCGTATATATATTTAGGTATACATTATTTTCTCTTACAACAATATTACTCTGTTTGCTAATTCGTCTATTCATCTTCACACTCTTACTACTTTCTGTCTGATTCTTGTTGAGGTTCTGTTTTCTGCTTCGATCACCGCCATCAACACTCACCGCACAACTGAGGTTACGCTATCACCACGGTTTTTGTTCTTCCGCCACTGATTCACCGCAGAACAACGTGGTTTCTCTTTTTATCACCGCCATCAACAACACATTCACGCACCGGCCTCTGTTTCTTGCGATCCCCAAAGGTTTTTCTTCTTTTTATTTTTGCGATCTCCCTTACTTCTTCTCTTATTTCTGTTTCTTCGTTTTCTGCTTTGATCACCGCCATCAACACTCACAGCACACCTGAGGTTACGCTATCACTACGCACCTGAAGTTTCTGTTTGCATCAACGCCAACCACTCCGTCGTTTCGCAGGTTTTCTACTTTTTTTTTAGAAAAGGTTTTCGCATTTTTGTTTAATTTATTTATCGTTAATACTAAAATTATATTATTTATCACCCTCACTTATTCTTATGTTCAATTGCTAATTGTTTCTATTTCTTTACATATTTTTAGTGCAAAAAATAATCAACCTTTACTTCCATATAAATGGAGAACCAACATTCTCATGCAATAACAGCAACGGGAGTAACCGAAGAAGTCAACCTTTTACCATGGAGTGTCGCTTTTTATAGTACTGTACGAGACGGACATTTTATTCTTGATGAAAACAACATCAACGATATTAGGGAGGTTTCAATGACAAGAACAAATTTTGAAACTACTCACAATCTTCAAAGTATAGAATTCGAAGAAGGAACGTCAGAGTTTGAAGAAATGACATGTTCTATATGTCTTATGGAGTTATTGGTTGGGTCAAAAGTGGTTATGTTGCCTTGTTCCCATATCTATCACGACCATTGCATTATAAAGTGGTTAGATATATCTAACACGTGTCCTTTGTGTCGTGAGTCTATTTCATGAAATTTTTTTTGTTCATCTTTGAATTCTTTATGGTTTAAATTCAACTATATGTAAACAATTTAATGAATATATATACTTTCTTTTAATGTTTTTATTTTTGTCTCTTCTTTCTTTTTTACGTTAATATAAACTAGATATTAACTAACACATAATTTAATAATTGGCGTGAATTGAATTTGAAAACCAATTCATTAATATGTTGCATATTAGAGTTAAAATATAAGATGACACATGTTCAAATAAAACAATAATAATATATGTATTAGAAGTTGGAGGTGAAATGCAAGTGGAACATTGTAATGAGTTTAAAACTTTTATCTTCTTGTTTCTCGAAAATCATGTGGTGGTGAATATCAAATCAACGAGCAAATCTATTTTGGCTTTGCGTTTTTTTACTATCTCGTCTCACAACCAACATTATCCTTTTTTTAATGATAAAAATAAAGTTGAATTTTTTTTTTTTGAATTGAAAAATGCTAAATGTCACGAAAGAATTTGTCACAAGGCAGTAAACAAATCAATAAAGTACTTGTCTAACCAAACATGAATGATTACCAAATTTATAGGATTGATCATATATATGCAAACTCATTTGTGATGCCTTCCTAAGATACTTATTTGTGATATATAAAATTTTCATTTTAAATTACTATAATCAAAATAATCCTTACTCTCCGACTAACACATGAACCAAGAGTACTGCAGACAGAAACATTTACACAGTCTCATACCTCAAATTCATAGTAAGGACAGAGGTATAATATTTACTAAAAACCGTCCCTCCGAAAAAAGCGTGAAAATAAATAAAGTAATATGAAATCATTTAAGTATGTGGTTTCTAATTTTACATCTTAAAAGTCATACACACTAGTATTATCAACTACCGCAATTGGCATTAATTTATCACACCAAAATTCCATCATCTCAAGATTCTTAAAGCAAATAAGAGATAGAAACTAAAAATGTAGCATGAATCACTTATAGTCATTAAGTGCTATATATCTTTCATTCTCATAATAAACGGTTCTACTAATGGCCTATTTCAATGCAAAATATTCGGCGGGCCCTATAGAACACTGCTATCCTTCAATGCTAATTAATATCTCTACATTCTTTTGACAAATTTCAAGATTCACTTGAAGATTCTTTGACACTAATTATGCGTTCCTATTTGGTAGTAAGAACTTTTTTATTTTGAAAATAGAAATGAGGCTGTTTTAGGTTAATATTGAAAGCATATAAGAAATTTCTTTTAATTGAAATTGTATTAAATTAAAAAATTTTAAGAATTTAATAGGTTTGATAAACTACAAGATTATGCACTCTATAACTTTGAGACAGTTGAAAAGATAGACTAATGGTGGTAAAGAAAGAATAAACTTCCATAAAGAGGAATTTCAGCTCATCAACACTAATTTTGTTTATGGCTTTTCACAAGTTTAAAGGACATTATAAATTAGTTGGTTAATCTACTCTCAACTGAATGCATATTGCCAAATTATAGACGCAAAACCAGTTAGACGAACATTGGAAAGTTGACAAATAACTCATAATTTGAAACATAATGAAAGTAGTCTAACACCGTTGCTTATTTGAGTCAAACCATTGGGGTAGATCACTCCAAAGCCATCTTAAGAAAACATGTTTGTCCAACCGGTTTTTCGCCTAAAATTTGGCAATTTGCATTCACTTGACAATAGATTAACTAACTAATTTGTAATGTCCTTTGAACTTATGAAAAACCATAAACAAAATTAGTGTTGATAAGCTGAAATTCCACTTAATGGAAATTTATTCTTTCTTTACCACAATTAGTCTATCTTTTCTACACCGTTGCTATGAAAAACTGTTCTCTTAAGATAACTTCGGAGTGAGCTACCTCAACAATTTTTAGCGGTAGTTAAAAAATATTCCATTCAAAACCGTTTTATTTGGTCCTCGAAAGAACACTTCAAAATTGTTGTCTTTGATTATATCAAATAAAATAAAAAATAGAAAAGCTAACACACATTTATATAACAGTTCATTTATTAATAAACCTTCTTAACTATATACACAATAATCACTATATAGTTTACCCTAAGACATAATGTCAATCATCATTGGCATAATCAAAATAACATATTCACAATAGCGGTTAACATCTATTAAAAAAAACTTAAGCATCAACATCTGTCTCTTCAACTTATGCTTCCAAATCTTGAATTTCTTCATCGATATCATCATTATTCTTCTACAAAATATGTACAAACATTCCCTTCTACAAAACAAATTTCAGACATGGTAAATGACATCAAAGAACTCTAGCAGAGGCATCAATAAAGTAAATGACAAGAAAGGGAGTGAACAAGTGTTCATATGGAGAAGAAATAACCAAGATAATTCAAATTCTTATAACTAAACGTAAATGCACACAAATCACTACCTCCAGCAGCGAGTTCACTCATCCATGCCATTGCCATTCAATTGGCACTCACACCAGGACATTTCCACGCCTCAACCCATGTGATTCAAAATTACAGACTTCTTACACTAGCGATCTAGCTAGGCCTTCTAATACTCCATCAGTCACCATGAACCATATGTCAAATGTCATTGCATAAAACTAGTAAGAACACAAGTCTGCTAGTGCTATTGTTTCAATTAAATAGTATGCTAATTACATGCTATACGTTAAAAGGACCTTGATCAGTTTTCTTTATTTCTTGTATTTATCATTATATAATTCTAACAATATTATAAATAAGTATTATCAAAAGAACTTCAAGACCTCTTGTCTGCTTATATAAATCAAGAACACAAGACTAGAGTAATTTGTTGGAACTCAAAGTCTCTTATACAAGCAAACCATTTCTTAATACTTGTAATTACATGGGCCCACAACAAGAAAAGTAGTTAAGTTCAGTCATTTACTTGGTCTGCACAAGATTTTCACTGCTGCCTTTCATGTGTGCTCGTATCCGTTATTCTCCCTGTGAGTCTTGTGAGTTGTGACTAGTGAGCTTTAGGGTGAGCTCGTTTTTTTTTGTTAGTGAAGAAGAATTAAAATCAAATTGAATAAGAACACTAAATTGAATTTAAGGAAAACTGAAATAATAACACTTAATCAAGTTGCACACATAATCAATCTATAGTGTTACCTCCTAATGTTGCATGTTGCTGCAATGCAATTGGTTCCTTACCTGCAACATCATAGTAAAGTCAAGAATGTAAGTAAGTAAAATGTAAACTTCAAAAATGAAAGACCAACATTACAAGCAATAGAACCATTGGCGGCATCTCTAACCTCATAGAAATCAGTTATAAGCTTAGCTATTAAGACAAGCTGGTCAAAGACATTCGTAATCTCCCACATATTTTCTGATGGGCATGTAATCTCTCACATGAAACACTTGAAGTCAGTTTATAATAGCACAATCAACTAGCTCTAAATTCCTTCTGCAAAATATGCTTATTGTAATCAGATAGTTGGTCCTAATTAACTGGCTCCAAAATAGATTCTACTACTCATAATATGCTTATTGTCTTAAGATAGTTGGTCCAAATTGCATTATAAAATTATTTCTTCTTTCTTATTTTCTCTAAATCATGTTCTCTTTTTCTATTTTCAAATATCTCAGAATAAATAAATAATGTGCTAATATTAAAGGAGTTATTTCTTTCTTATATAAAAGATGCCAAAAAGCAAAGTAAGCTGACCTGATGAAGACCAAGCCATCCACTAGTTGTATAAAATTGACAATACAAATCTCAGGAGTCATTGAAGGTAGTATGTCCTCCACATAGCTTATTCCACATTCCTGATTAATGAGATGATTTTGGTGCATTTATAAAAATCAACTTGGAAGAAACTATAAGCATAAAAAATTGAGAAAATAAAGATATCATAAATACAGTTGGTTCTCAAGCTTTGGTGCCAAACATGTACCCTAGAACCAAAAGTTGAGTGTGATAATTAACTTCAAAATATTAACAGAAAACAAAATCTTGAAAACAATATCTAACACTTTCCTTTCTATTATCAAATATTCATTGTGTAGACTTCAAGAGATCAAATAATATGTCATAGATATATTTGAAAGATGAAGTGAAGAAGCAGGCCAAGAGGATAACATAGATGGCAAACCACAAGTCACTATATACGTATTTATTCTTCGCTTGGAATTGTAAAATCGAAGAGTTAAGTGAATAAAAAAAACCAAAGGAGGTTCATGGCCAAGGAGCACTCAACAAGAATGACTTCCTTATTTCCAATTTAATAACCACACAAAAACATAGTTCATATATCTCAATAATATATTATCCATTAAATGCAAAGGTCACATTTGAATAATAACAAAACTAGTAATAATTTCTCACGAACTCTCAATTCTAAACACTAATACTAACTTAGGACATTTTGCAAACACTTCATATGCACATTAAGGATACTAATGCTCTAACTATGATGGTTCTTCTCACTAATTAACATAGTACAGAGAGATTAAAATAAACAACCAGCATCTCAACTCTCAAGTTATATGAAAATTCAATGCAAATAACCATATATCCAAGATCTAAAATCCAAAAACTACAATTTAAACAGCAGAAAAATAAAAATAAAAAATATCAATTTATCAACTAATTAAAAAAATTAGAGTGAAGGAAACTATGATCAGATCTAGAACAACATAATATAAAATATTCGTTCTACTACAGTGAGAGAAAGTTGCAGATCACATAGCGCCACAACATGAAGCAGCAATCTGCGTAGAATTCAGATACGACGCGAGTAATTGCAACAGAAACAAAAAATAGAAGGAAATGAGAGTGAGAGTGTCCTTACATGGAGTTTGTGGGTGCAGGCACACAAATTATGAGTGAAATTGAAGACAAGTCGCGGTTCAATGTTGAATATCGGCGATTTAATGTTGATTGTGCAGAATAAAAGAGGAATGGAAGAGATGATTTTGCTGAATGGTGAAAACAAACCGCGCATGGAGAAAGCGAAGACAGTGGGAAGAGACGAGGGTTCGACAATTTTTGTAGTGATGGGAAGAGAAGATGAGGGTTTTAAGCTTGTTTTTTGGTTCTCAATAAGAGGTTAGAATGAACCGTATGAGAATGCTGTTAAAAGAAAACAATTTTAGTGTGTTGCCAGAATGCCTAAATAAAAACTAAAAATTTCGTGTTCTACCTCAACAAAATTTAGAAATGCTGTTTTTAATATTCTACCAGAACAATTTTTTTACCATAAAAAAATTGGCGTTGTGGTAGGATCAAAATGTTGTAGTTGGTTGGACAGACCTTAGAGCTAACTAATACCAAGTCCTGTGGCAAATTTAATTGTCCAATCAGTAAATTAATAAACCAATTATCTAAAAGAAAACCAAAATTATCATTCAAACTTCAATGTTAAGTCTACATGATGCATAGCCACATACATACTCATTCAAAACATACACACCAGATATCTTTTTACAACATATTAAAAATTTGACATTCTATCAAACATTATATAGGAATTCTACAAAAGTAATCCAGACTTGATCATAGGAAATATCTCGACACTTAAGCACTATAGAACTCAATAGGTTCTACTTCAGTACAAAATCAAATTGAGTTACAGAAAAGTTTGTGATTAAGATGGACATGTGAACAAGTCTATTGTAGGCATAGTTACCTTTGAGCACTTAATCACATGGTAGAAAACTGCCAACTATACAGCCCTGCTGTTTTGATTTGTTCTAATTACAAAATTCCTAAGGAAAATTTATGTCAGTTCCATCAATTGGTTCCCAAAAATTGAGTTGTTATTCTTGCAAGTTCACAATAGGCACAAGAAAAATGGAAGCCATGCATACTAGAATGAATCAATGAATCTTAAAGAGAAACTTCAAATGAAGGAGGCACAAACAACAGGTTCAAGTTGCAAGGGAAAGAGAGATTCGGGCATAACAATTATGAAAAGACAATATGAAAACAAGACAAATAAGGAAAATATCATATGATTTTGGGAACAAATTAAAAAACTAACATCCTTCCATAAAATTCAATGGTAGAGTAACACAATAATAAGCAAATCAATCCTGCACTGCAGCTGCATACAGAGAAATAGACAGTATGAAACTTAATTCCAGATATTCTCTAAATAATCTCTTGCATTCTTTCATGATATAATAATCTCAGCTAAGTTGTCCTGTTCCCCTAATTAATTGCTGCACTTGAATGGATTGTGCAAACACTCATAAATAAATAATCTGAGGCAATTAATTTGCGAGCAAACTTCAGGATATAGATATACTACACTCTAAGTAAACCTCATAAACAATCTATTGCTTTATTTCCAAATACAAAATACCAATTAATCAAATCAAACCAATTATAAAAATCAAGAAAAGGCAAGTACCTGATGAGAGATAGAAAGATGAATTTGAAAATAATAAATACACAACAAGATTAGTTATTACCGTTCAGTTGAAGTTCATTCAAATTCCCGCGCGCTAAGGTTGTGTCTTTAGTTAATCCAAACACAGCTGTATTAGTTCAGAATAATAAATTCAAAATATTAATTACGTTGAAAGAAAAATACAGCTGTATATTTAGGTTTTGGGCACAAGAAATTAATACATCAATTAATAATAAATGCAAAAGATTTACCCTAAAATAAAAAAGATTTTATAACCGTTGAATAAAACATGAAATAAAACAAGCACAGACACAAAAGTAATCCCTAAATCATAAACAAGCTCTCTCCATTCTTATATTGGGCCTGACCATGTTTGTTTGCAAAACAGGTACTAAATGTGTTTTATTTGGATTAGAATAAAGCATGGTGATGCATGGTCGTGTTCTACTTGGCAGATAATGTAGTTGGCATTTTACTACAACATTCATGCTAATTTTCTTGTTTCAATTCTGAAGTTACACAGTCTCTTTGTGCTTCTTCTAATTTTTCCTGTGGTAACACTATAAACCTTACTCAAGGTTCAAGTAAATTGATTGAGAAGATACATAGACTCAAGTAAAATCAAAAGTTCTTTGACACTCCCAATAAAGAGATGCATTAATAAAGCTGAATATTCTTACCCTGCCATCAATCCAAAACAAGTAATCCCAATTTATACCAAATGACAGATTTTAACAAAAGCAATACTAAACTATCATGGATGTAATTTAAACGATAGTTGGTTCTAACCTTAAAATTATTGGTTTGGTCAACAAACTCGAACCCAGTGTATGTTGCTTGCAAGTATTCAATGTCTGCCTCATATCACCATCAGCAGTGAAAAAGATGGCCCCAATCAAACAGTAATAAAAAAAAACAAGATGGGTCCATCAATCAAAAAACCAGTAATCATAATTTAGGGATTAATAATAGATGAGGTCCTAACACCTTGAGTGGTAATAAAGCTGCATGCATACCTTCATTAATCCAAAAACAACAATCACAATTTAGGGGTTTCATAGTAAGATGGGTTTAGGGGTTAGTGAGATTCAGAGAGAACAAACACACACAAAACGATAAATAGCAGATAGATGGTTGCAGAGACTTATGATGGTGAACAGTCGGCGTCGAGCAACAAACGCAGCTATACGATAATATGAAAACATATCTCAAATCACAATTGGGCATTTTTTCATTAAAATGTTAATGGAGAAATTCCACAACCATGAATGTAAGCGCTGAAACTGGAAACTGGAACACTCCAACTTTCAATGTTTAAACTATTATAATTATAATAAGTACTTATTATTATTATTATTAAAATAAGATAAATGTACTAAATATTTATAAAATTGCATGTAACGATAATTTAGCTATAAAATAAAAGTATTGAAAATTTGAATGGTAAATATTTAACAAATTTTAATATTATTTAGGATAAGTTATAGTTAATTTGCATGGGTATAAATTTGAGTGAGTAATAACTACTAAATATGTAATAACTACTAAATATTGTTGAGGTCTTAATAAGGAGTGTAACTCACTTTGGAGAGATGTGTCTATCAATCTTACAATAAATAAATTAAAAGTAAATAGAATGTAGAAATATAAATTAATAATAGGAATAGTGTGTGTTGAATGTTGTGGTTGGGTTGGTGATGAGATGTTAACTGTTTAGTATTTGTAATTAATTGAATCTTTTACTGAATTTTGAATGTATTTTTTGTTTGGAGTTGATTTATGTCCCATTAGAAACAAGACTTAAGTACCTTTGAAATAGACACTGATTTCACTAATTTTCATTGAGAATTGATACAAAATATAAAGTTACAAGTTGGAAAAAAAAAAATATGTAGTTCCATTTTTGTAACTATATATCTTATTTTATCATATTGTATTAATTGAATGTCTATTATGCATAATAAAAATTATATTTATAAACTAGACATTTTAAGCTTTCTAAAATGATTTCTTTTATTCAAATCGAACATCGTTTTATATATTAATTAAATTGGCAAAGTTAAGCGTTTTCTGCAGAAAAAGATTAAGACGTAGTTTATTTAAAATGACTATAACATAAGCAATAAGAATCGGTTTTGAGTAAAATTAATTGGACTTGAAAGATTATTCCTATTACTTTGTTAATGTAAATTTTTATAAATTTATATTAATTTTACAAATTTTTGTTATTTTATGAATTGGACTGTTCAGTTATATAAGTTGCTCTTCATTAGTCATATTAAAATATTTATATCTTGAGCTAGAAAACTTTTTTTTTAGTGAAATGAGTTGGATCTGAAAGAAGACATATAGTAGTTTTATCATGTTAAAATTTATGATTTTACTAAATATAGAAATGGCTTAGTAATATTGTAAATACGGCTCCTCTGTAAATATAGACATATGTAATGTTGTTGACTTTATAATACCATAACTTGAGTTATATAGATTAGTTTTGAGTGAAACAAATTGTGTTTGAAAGCTTAAATATAACATTCTTTTTCTGGAAGTTTGATGCTAATACATGATGTATGTATATATATATATATATATATACATATGTTTCATTCTAGCTAGATGAACTTTTTGTGTATATACAATGGAAGCTAAGGTAAGTGGGACACTACTTACGGACTTAATTATGTCCAATCATATCAAAAGAGGTTATTATAGTAGAGGGAATTTGGTGAAATGAGTGTAGTCTTTATGTAGAGTTTAAGTCATTAGATTACTTATATCTAGCAGTTTAAATTGTTTGAAAGAATTGAGACTAGAGGTAGAAGAGGTATTTGAGTATAGTTTACGAAGAAATAATATTTTATTAAATTGAGGTATAGTTGTCAAGAGGATTTTCCATGCTTAACATACCAGCATGGCCGGGAAACATCTATAATTGTTTTTATTAAATCTATGTCATTGAGTTTTATACTCACTATGTTGAGGGTGATGTTTTTCAGGTAACAAGTAAACGTTCAAAATCTAAGGAGTATTCGAATTGCTCGTCAGTCCTTCAATATCATGAGTTGGATCACGTCTTGAGTCTAGATTAGAGTTATAGTTTAATTAAGTCTCCCTTAAATGTTGTTTTAAAGTTTGTAAATATTTTAGTATTCTATGTTATTTCAAGATTTTACAAAATAATTAATGGATATTTTGAGTTAAAACTGTTTCTAGAAAATGTTTCTGTTTTTAAGCCTTATGAATATTAAGGAGCCTATATTATGTTAATACATGACTTTTATAACTTCTACTTTATTTTAGTAATATATATTGAGTAAGTTATAAATTATGCTTGCAATAAAATTTTATTGAAATCTTATATTTGAATTGAAATTTTTATCTCTTGATTGACCCACATAAGTTGTATAGCATGTTATTTGAAATTAATAGAAGTAAATATTTTATTATTATTTTTGTTACATATATTATGTTAGAAATGAGGTGAGGTTTGAGTTGCATTTCTTTTATGAGTTGATCTCTTTTTATTCTACTTCCTTTCACATGCGATGTTTCTTGAATTTAAAGTAAGATTTTTCTAATGTAAAATAACCATATCATAAATGATTTACACCTTGTATTCATGCTCTATTATGACTAAAGACATAATGATAGTTGACCTTTGACTTATCAATACTTAGAACTTGTGATAACTAAAATTTACACTATTGTAATGAGAATTAAAATGTTTAATAATAATTACTTGGAAGTACCTTCTATACCGATCGATATCTCTCATTTGATATGATTAACTTGAATCTATATGACATGTGATATTGTAACAAAAGAGATGAAAGCCTGGTTTTCAAAACTTTATGCATATTTTGTAAAATTCGAAGATATGTATTGTGCCAATGTCTATTCCAATTTTAAAAAGTCACTTTGCAACCTAGCTATTTGCAGCCTCCATATCTTTTAAAATCATTTTCTTTTAATTAATCTAAAAAGATTTTTTTTTTTCTCTTCACTTGTATGGTTTCAAAGTCTGAAGAATATAGCTTGTTTGTTTTCTAATTGATCTTTCTGATTTTCTTTTTGTCTTTTTTTTTTCCATTACTTTCTTGAATTTATGTTTTAATAAATAAATAAATTTGGATGGGCAAGGAATTGTCACTAAGTATTTACTTCACACAACACATATATGTGTGCATTCCTTGAATGATGATTTCATGCTACTGTGGGTTACTAAAAATATTTTTTAGATGTTTAATAGTTGAGATATAAACTTGAGGAAATCTCTTAAAGAAAAATAATTTAAGAGTATTTGACATAGAAAAGAATGAGTCGTACTCATGAAAGTGAAAATAGAATTATATTTACCTATTTTAGCAAATTTCCTTGATTGATTGAAGTTTGTTTTAATAATCTGTGATATGTGTGAGGTTGTGCTAATGAATTATATAACGGTGGTGGTCGTATGCTAAATGTGATTTTAGAATGGTTGTTTCGATTTAAAAGTTTATGAAAATTTCATAAATATTGATGGTATTAAAATGAGAAGCATTAGAGAATTGTTAGATTTGCTTCAAGGTTTTGATACAACAACTTTCTACCTTAATTGTAGGTTTTATTTTGTTTTACAATGTGATTTGAAATTTGTCTTGAAACGTACTTGTAGAAGTTGTTTAGAGTAAACTACAAGTTGAATTGTGATTTTTTATATATGTTTATGTACAAATTATTTCGTGTATCCATGATGTTTTCGCATGTCATGTATTGTAGGACATGGAGTGTAAATAATGGTATGATTTCAACATTATGCTAGTTGAGGTAAAATATTATTTTTACTAAAATTTATACTATTGAGTTTTGAAATTAACTTAGATATATTTTTCCTCGGGATCAAGTGTGAGTACTACACTATGGATGAAATGGGTGATCAATAGAGTTGGATGCGATTTCGACTGGTATCCATCTAGGTACTCCGTTACTTGGTGCCTCCCATTGAGGTAACCTCGGTTGGATTCTGCCAACCGCCTAAACCTTGTGAGTTATTGTGTATGTAAAGGTAATAGGAAGTCATAGAAGTAAGGACTTAGTTAGAGCACATATTCGGTCCCATTAAAAACTTCTAATGAAAGCCTACCAAAACAGGTCCTTCCTCAAAACTTTCCTTTATATTAGGGTGTATTCTTATGGACAAATACTAAAGATGTTTAGTTTTGGTAATAATATTTTTGTTTTCACAAAATATTCAAATACATATATGCATGATTGCAGAGTTTGGACCACAGTTACACGTTATGATTAACCATAATACATTCAAAATGAAATGAGTCAGAAATACAATGACATGTAGTGGGATGTAAAAATTACAAGTTCTCATGCAATATTTTATGTCAGATCCCAGAATAAAAAAAATGCTCTAAAAATATTAGCTGCTGCCACGATCTTACCACATACAGATTTGGAAGGATCTGCATTGTTTTTGTGCAATATTTTATCCCATACTGATTTTGGTTGGTTAAAAATCTCTCTATGATTCATTACTATGCTTGTTTTTAGACTTTTCCAACAGTATACCTCAATTAAAAACAGAACCATTGCAACAATTTAATTTAAAAACCATAACTTCCGAACTTATAAACCAAACAAAAATGCTGAGCACAAGCTAAGCTACTGAAGCAATAAAAACTCCTAAGCTAAGCTAATTGAAGGTTTAGTGGCAATTGTTTTAGATTACAATTAACGTTAAATAAAGTGAACCTAATTAAAATACAGGTTAGTGAATCACAATTGATGTTCAACCCTGCAACTACTTGTATTACTAATACTCCACAAGTTTGTCCAATTTTTCAAAGCCTTATTTTTTAGTGAACAATTTATTTAATAATCATTCTAGTGTCTAAAATTTCTATTTTTTTGCAACAAACTTCCCAGTAAAGAAAGTATTGAACTTTTTTTTCGTGTGTGTTCGCAAAACATTAATACATGTTTTTAGCAACTATATTGGGAAGATGAAGTAATTTAGTGGGTTTTTTTTTTTGAATAACTCTTTTCTAAAAAAAATCCCCAAATGCCCCCATTTGAAAATTATGTCCCAAAATACCCCACTTTCCAAATGGCGACTTCCAAAAGGAATTTAAAAAAAAAAATTCA
>JBBPBQ010000001.1:18772638-18876609 GCA_037974755.1 Cicer yamashitae
TATAATTCATAAATAATTCATAAATATAATATTTCATAAATACTTGTTCAGAATTCAAAAAAAAAAACCCTAATTTAGTAGGATGATTAAACAAAAGTGTATATTGAATTGAATTATGAGAAGTTACTTGTGGCATCAAAGGCCAAAAAGGGAAAATGGAAGATTGTAAATATTATTACAGAATCTCAATAGCTAGAACAACACAAAAAGTAATGATGGAAAAAACTAAAAAAATATATAGTTTTTACAAATGAAATTTGGATGAAACACAAGAATTAATACTCCAGAAATAGAATACAGATCACATAATACTAGACACCTATTGTCTGTGATTTCGATGAATAAACTAACTTCATTTTTAGAATTTTATAAATTTAATCATTTGATACATTTTTTATATATATTATCATTAACCGTATTATTTTCGATGAGTTGCACGAGTTTAAACAAAATAAATTGAAATTTCTCTTTTTGCAAGTTTATTCTTTCTTAACCACCATTAGTCTATCTCTTTTTTTAACTGTCTTTAAGTTGTAGAGTGCATAAAACATTCAATCTCAACTCCTAATTTTTTAATGATGCAAAAAAGTACTGTATCGGCTATTTAATCCTTGGAATTATTTTGAAGGGACTAATGTGATCAATGGTATTTAATTTTAAGAATCAAATTTAACCATTTATTTAAAGCTAGTACAAAGTTGTCCAACTTCCTCTAGTATTGTTTTATAAATTATAAATTTGTACAGTATCTATCTTGTTTACTAGCAAAAATAGTATTCATTAAGGAAAACTTTTGTTTTATAAATTATAAATTTGTACAAGTATCTATCTTGTTTAGTAGCGGAAATAGTATTCATTAAGGAAAATTTCTCAGGATTTATTGTGAAGTGAATATGTGTAGCTATTCCAAATAAAAAATGCAATCTATTTATAATCTATTAAAACAAACTCTCTAACTATTTTGATGTTATCTCAATATTCTATTTGCCACATGTTTCTATTTTTGCCACATGATAAATATTCTTAGGTGTCATACTAGAAGCACTTCTTTTCTCTCTCTCTCTCTCTCTCCCTCTCTCTCTCTCTCTCTTTCTTATTATGCATTTTTTTATAACATTTTTTTTGATAACATTATTAAACATTTCTTATTACTTTCAATTTATGTCAATCAATTATATGCGTAATATTTTACGTTATCAATCCTCCTTTCAAATTCATGTACAATTATTCCACAATCTATTTTGTTGTCATCTCAACATTCTATTTACCACATGTTTCTATTTTTGCCACATGATAAATATTCCTAGGTGTCACACTAGAATCACTTCCTCTCTCTCTCTTTCATATTATGCATTTCTTTTATAACATTTTTTGATGGGGAATAAACACAGAAATACAATAACAAGTAATACACAGCGGATATAAAATTCCCCCAACTTGCAAGAACCCATGAGGAGCAACAACAAATATATGGCAGCAAATTAATCAAAATAAAAGAGCATAAAGAACACCGATATTTTAACGTGGAAAACCCCTCAATGCAAGGGTAAAAAACCACGGGTCATCTAAACCAAAGAAATAGCTCCACTATAATCAAATAAGGGTACAAGAGAGTCTCAAAAAGATGCACAAGGTGTGCCTACAACTAGCCAAAATAACAAAGCACTAAAGCTTACAAATGAAAAGCAAGAAGTAAAACATCTAAAAAACCTGCTACTGTGCGAGCTCGATATCTCCCACTCCAGAAGTCGTTTCGCCGATCCGACCGTTGAAAACGAAGCCCTGAATGTTGAGAACCTACTGTCCAAATTTCAGCCTGATCCAACGGTTAACGAATGCGCAATCGATGTTTTTCTGAGACTGATTTAATAAAATCGGGAATAGGGTTTACTCTTCTCTTTTCTCTTTTGGTGGTTGCCTTTTCTCTCAGAATAGTCTCTCTCTTGCAACCCTAATTAGACCACTCTCCACTTAAATAAGTGAGACACATGGACTACAATATTTGGGCTTTTCTCCACATAGGAAGGGAGCCCAATACCCAACACATCTCCCCCTCACAACTATGTGGAGATAATCGCCAAACCGGCGATATCACAACAAGTTTCAAACTTCCCTCTTGGTAATGCTTTAGTCATCATATCAGAACCATTATAATCAGTATGAACTTTAGCCAACTCCAACAATTTAGCTTCCAAAACATCACGTATCCAATGATACCTCACATCAATGTGTTTGGACCTGCTATGAAACGTTGAATTCTTAACAAGATGAATAGCACTTTGACTATCGACAAATAAGACATATTTGTCCTGAATAAACCCAAGCTCCTGCAAGAATTTCTTCAACCAAATCAACTCTTTGCATGCTTCGGTAATGGCAATGAACTCTGCCTCAGTTGTAGACAATGCTACACATTTCTGTAATCTCGACTGCCAAGCCACAACTCCATCTGCAAATTTAATCATGTAGCCTGAAGTTGACTTTCTTGAGTCAATATCTCCAGCCATATCTGAGTCGAAGTACCCCACCAAAATAGGTTTGTCACCTCCAAAACAAAGCCTCATACATGCTGTACCACAAAGATACCTCAAAATCCATTTTACAACATTCCAATGCTCTCTACCTGGATTTGACAATAATCTACTGACTGTACCAACAACATGCACAATATCTGGTCTTGTACACACCATTGCATACATCAAACTACCCACAACAGAAGCATAAGAAACTCGTTCCATGTATCTTTTCTCATTTTCACTAGAACAGCTTTGTTTAGAACTCAACTTAAAATGAGTAGCAAGAGGAGTACTTACAGCCTTAGAGTTTTCCATTTGAAACCTTTGCAACACTCTCTCAATATAGTGTTCTTGTGACATCCAAAGTTTCTTCTCCTTTCTGTCACGCATGATTCTTATGCCAAGAATCTGTTTAGCTGCTCCCATGTCTTTCATGGCAAAGGACTCGCCCAACTGCTTCTTTAACCTGTCAATCTTGAAAATATTTTTCCCAACAATAAGTATGTCATCAACATATAATAACAGGATAATGAAATCATCGTTAGAAAATTTTCTAACATTTTTTTATAACATTATTAAACATTTCTTATTACTTTCAATTTATGTCAATCAATTATATGCGTAATATTTTACGTCATCCTCCTTTCAAATTCATGCACAATTATTCTACTTAGTGGTGAGTAATGATTCCATAAGTTGAAAATTCAATGAAAAAAACCACCTAACCACTAATAAGTATTGTCATAAATGCTCCTTATGCAACCTTTTGTATTCTCTCAACATGACACCTAATCCCTCATAAAGTATTGTCATAATTGCTCTTTATTCAACCTTTTGTATTCTCACAACATGGTAACCGTAATAAATCAATATAAATCAGTCGAGGCGAACCCAACAAATCAGACTCTACTTGTAATCTAAACTATGATTTTAAATTTGCGGTCGCCGTTATGCCACAATGTCATTGTCATTTCAGCCGCAATCACGACTATAAATCACAATTTAAAACCAAGATCCAGAAAAAACTTAATGACTTGGTAAGTCCCCTCCGCCTCAAGTCAAATTATAATGCAGATTATGAATAGGAGGATTAGAGTCGAAGGAACAATATTATTTTAATTTTTAGGTAGACTTTCAACTTTACATTATTTTTTTCACAAATAAATGATTGCATTCATAATTTATTAATAGACAACTATTTTGTTACTTCCAATTTTTTTGTGTATTGCAATAATTTCAAGCACATTGATTTTTGAAATTGGATTAGGTTTCACAATAGAATTTAAGTCAATCAACATTTTTCAATTCAACATTTGTTCGTGTCTGTCAACCACATGCATCATATATGGGTGTTGTTGTTATAAGTTTTTTTTTCTTCTATTTACGTGTTATACGCCAACTTCATTAGCATATTCCAACTTTATGTGTAACAATTTTTACAAGCATCGATGTTATATCTAAATCTGTCGCAACTATTATTATATTATACTTATAAAACTTAAATTAATCAAACAATATTGATTGTCAACAATATGGTCATCTCAGTTATGCTCATTCAATTACATATTCAAGTGTGTGAGTGAACGACTTTTTTTATATCAAGTTGCAATATTGTATGTAAGTTTTTCTCATGAGTTCTTTGTATAACAACTATAGTTAGTTTTTTTTTTTTAAATTTTAGTTACACATTTTTGTTTAAAAACTATTACTATTTCTCAATACATTAGACACCCCCGAAACAAAGTTATAGATGTTTTACTCATAGTAACATCCTTTAAGAAACCAAGCAAGTCATAACATATAATTTTACAAATAATTTTTTCATTCTCAATATTTTTAATAAAAATGTCAAATAAATTTTGCAAATAAATAAATTAATAATCATAATAAATAATTATAATATTATTAATATTATCATTTTGTAAAATACAAATATATATTCTATTTGATAGAAAAAACACAAATTTATTAAAAATTATCATAAAATAAAAATATATTAAAATTATTAAAAAAGTTACTTCCAATTATTAAAATGCATGAATTTATTTAAAACTATCATAAAATATGAATATATTAAAAATCAATGAGAAAATTAAAGAATAAAAGTTTACTATACATGTATTCTGAAAAAATATGTTAGCACTCAATTTTCATCATATAAATTATTTCTTTGTAATTGAATGCTCGTCCAACTTTTGGTTTTAAAAGTTTCTTATTATAATGAAAATTTGAATGTTAAAAAGTAAATGAAAAATAAAGTATTGCATAAAATTAAATTAGTTTTCAATAGAATTTATTTTTGGTACATATCTACATATATACAATTCAAAGTTTTTTAAAATCAAATTTGTAATATTGCACAAACAATTAATTAAATCTTTTAAATACCTAAAACTATATTTAAAGTATATGTAAATTTTTAATAAAATAAATTTTAAACTCTTGATGAAATATATCCAATAAACAATCTTCTTTACAACAACTTTTCATGCTCGCAATTAAAACATCATACTAATAGAATAAATAAATTCAGACTGCGCCATAAACTATACAACCGTAGCATTCTTAAAATTAAAAAAAAAATTAAATATTAAACTATATTTTTAAATTTTTATATCTTTTTTTTGTTTGTAGTTTACATTTTATTTTATCTAATAATTACAAGTACCATTATAAATCGACAATCAACATACACGCAGAAAAACAATCATCCTGTATTATAAGTTATCATGAAAATTTAACAAAAAAATTTAAAATATTAAATAAATGATAGGTAAACATAATTCTCTCTTATTTTAATTTCCTTGATCATAATCAATAATTCCAAATCAATAGAGTAATATTATAAGATAAATATATTTATAATACAAAAAGTATTACTTATAAAACTTATGAAATGATTAAAGTAATGCCTACACAACACGCGGACCATAATCTAGCTAGTTCATATTATTTTTAAGTTGAAATTTCAAATGCTTGCATCAAGTAATCTTCATAGATGTTAGAGCACTTTGTAGCTTAAGTCATGCTTCCAACTTTTCCTACTACTTAGCACATTAAAGAATTTTGTCATTTTAGTCCAATTAAGCCACATTGACATTTAAATAAGATCGTGCAATCTCAAGAAAGTTACATAGCACTTCCATAGAAACTTAAATTATTGGCGTGACTATTTAATTTTGATTATTTGTATTGTCAAATAAAACTATGTTCCGATTTATTCTTCATCTAATCTATAAATTTAATATTTTGAAATGAGAATCTTTATTTTCGTGAAGAATTTTTATAGATAAATATTTTCTTTTATATTGGAGGAAAATAATATATACCTGAGCACTTATAAAAAAAATACACATTGTATATTATTTTAAAAATATTTAATGTGTAATTTACGATTTTTATTTTTTAATAAATATCCTTTGTTGTTCTTTTGTTTTTTGCAAAGACTTGTTAATTTAAATGACTTTGTTTGTTTTAAAATTTTTAATTTAAATTTCATTGAACTTTTTGTGCATAAGTTTGATTATTGATTTTTAAAATGTCGTGATTAATTTTTTTTTGATAATTTATGGTTGCTACATTTTAATTATTAAAATGTAATTAAAATATTGTGATGTATTTTTACGCAATGAATTAAAAAAGTAACTAATAATTAAATCAAGTATGTAATGGAAGTTATAGTTTTTATTGTTTATTTTTTAATCATTGTTATAAAGAAAAATAAGTAGTAAAATTGGAAAAAAGAAGCAATGAATTCTATAGGTGTCACATCATGTTATTGAATAATTTGCCATAATTAGTATTACATGGCATATAAGATGTGATGATTTAATATAATTTGGGGGTTTGTTTAAATATATTACATAAAAGATTTGTAAGCATTCATTTGTATATGATCAATGTTTTTATTTTTGTTTTACTTTTTTATCTGGAATGTACTATTATTTCTTTTTTATTTTTTAACTAATTGAATGTACTATTATTTCTTATATCTTATGTTGTGTGTCTCATTTTCACTTAAGCTTTGAGTAACTAATTCTTAAATAGAGGTGTTATGCCATGTGATTCTTTCAAAGATATTTTGATCGTATCCTTTTTGTAGAGTGTTTATAATCAACAAATTCGAAGTACTTTTTTTACGACAAAAACACGAAATAATGATGGAAATGATAAGACGTGGCTATTTGATTTTGTTTTTTATTTTTTGTCAAATGAAACTATACTATGATTTATCCTTCATTCAATCTATAAGTCTAATATTTGAAAATCAGTGTCTTTGTTTTCATGAACATTATTTTGATTATTGTTTTACTTTTTATTTTGAATGTACGATTATTTCTTTTTTAACTAATTATATGTACTATTATTTCTTACATCTTATGTTTTGTATCTCATTTCCACTTAAATTTTGAATAACTAATTTTTAATTAGAGGTAATATGCCATGTGATCCTTTCAAATATATTTTGATTGTATCTTTTTTGAAGAGTGTTTATAATTAACAAATCCAAAGTACTATTTTTTACGACAAAAGCATGAAGTAATGTTGGAAATGATAAGGTATGACTATTTGATTTTGATTATTTTTGTTGTCAAACAAATCTATGCTCTGATTTTGTAATATCGACTATCATGTATCTAGAAAATGATAATAAAGACTTACATCATAGTGTTTTAGAGGCAATCTTATAGGTTCTAATAAGATACAAGCATTAAATGTCATTGTAACTACACACAATATAGTTTACGAAACATTGTCTAAAGTACCATTATACAAAATACTAAGTACATCTTAATAACATAACATCATCATCTATCCTCCCCGAGTCCAAGCTCAAGTCTTCTTATCTGCAATAACACATAAAAATAGGGGGATGAGATAATAATCTCAGCGAGTTCTATAAAAAGATGAAGACAATTTGAAGTATTTTGGTTTAAATGAAACTTTTTAACATAACAGGTTTTATTAAATTCTTAAAATTCAATAATTTTCCATAAATTATGGACAGTCTATCCCAATTTTCTCAACGTGGGGCACCAAGATAATTGTGATCATTTTCTGTTGTTAGTGCAAAAGTGGTTTTTGCTACAATCCTCTAATTAACATTTTGATGATAACAAAAACAAACAAATAAGGAACAATCATCCCCTAACTGTATTTGCTAAGTGTGCAAATTAAGTTAGAAGACAAAGACTTGTATTAATGACTATCTTTTTTAAGGTAGCATAAATTATGAGTAAGTTAGAGGTAATAATCTAGGTGTTTCTAACACAAAGAACATTATTACCTAATAAACAAGTAATTATGTTCTAATAGAGAAAGTCATAATATAGCAATAAAAAATATTGCAATATGGGAGGTTTAGTTCGAGTCAAAGTGTTAGAAGAAAAAAGAAATATAAGTCATTGCTCTGGTAGCTATATCCTCTGGTGATCAGACTAAAAGAAAGGAACCCAGACTTCGCTTATGTTCTACGTTCTATGTCTGGTGCACCCGCCTTTGGTGGCCTTGATGGTGCAAGCAACGTTTTGCCTCGGGTGGCTCTAAAGATGCAAGCAATGTTCTGCTTCGGTTGGCCTTGACAATGCAAGCAATATTCTGCTTCGTTTCGCTCTAATAATGCAAGCAATGTTCTTCTTCGGTTGGCTCTGATGATCCAAGCAATTTTTTGATTCGGTTGTCTCTTGAGATGCAAGCAATGGTGTCATTTAGTTGCCTCTAATAAATGCAACAAGCATCTATTTGTCTGCCTCGGATGACTACATCAAGCGTCCGATTCGTATGGATTTGGAGACAGTCAACACCTTTGGAAAAAGTCAACTCCTCTGAAGAAGTCAACTTCTAATCAAAGTCAATGATTTGATGATAGCCAATGCTCTAAAGAAGACAAAGCTTGCACATCCTCTGATTATCACCCTAAATATGATTTGTCTGATGGTTTTTAAGACGTGCTCTAATTATCATATCCTCTACCTATCATATCCGTTGATTTCTCTGTTTCTATACTAGATACGCTGAGTGATTTCAGGGATTGGTTTCTGACATGTTTTCAATGTGAAATCTATCTCCAAATATTTGGTACGAAAATTCATGATATATAGGTTGTTGTTCTGCAATCAGTACAAATGCTAGAAACCCTAAAGACTTCCAACAGAAATACCTCAACGAACATTTCTTCCCTGCATTTAAGAAGAAATCGTCCAGTCAATAATGTATGAGAGAGATAGAGAACAAAAAATACAATGTGTTAAGAAGAAATTATGAAAAAGCCAAGAACACGGTCAAAAGCAAAGCATGAATAAAAAATCCTCTCAGTAGAGAGTTATTAGAAATTGATGTAAATTAGTCAAAGTTTTTTAATATTCTTGAGCAGGTATATGACTCGATATGTAACATCCTATGAATGATAGTTTTAATCCTAAAAATATACGTTGTGTTAATTCAAACACAAACTAGAACTGATGTAAATCAGCCTGATAATGGCTACAACACTCACGCCTAAGAGGTACCTGAAAAGGTAAAACTACAATCATGAACCTCATCAACAGTTTGCTAGAATGTTGAAGAAGGGTTCTGACGACAATAGCGTGGAGAGGCTCGAGAAAAACATACTCAAAACCTGAAGAGGGAGAGTAACGAATAATTGTGAGCTTCAAGAGGTAGAGTTAAAGATACTGTAAGCCTGAAGAGGCAGAGTAAAGAATACTCATAAGCTTGAAGAAGCAAAGTAAAGAATACTTATATGCTATTGTTGAAATAGTGGATTAAGTCATCGACCGTTCTGAGGAAAAGTCTCTCTGTAAAGGGAGGACCAGATGTAACAATTGTTGTGTTGTGAACTAGGATAAAAATATTTGTGTTTTTCTCTCTCTCTCTATTTCCCTTATCCTAGTTCTTAATGGTTCAACCTTATTCTTATTAAACCTGATTTATAAGAGTAAGTTGAATATTTTTATAAAGAACGTTTTTGTGCAATATAGTCGAAGTATCTTTTAAAAATGGCATAAAACAAGTCAAACCCCCATTTCTTGTGTTTTTTAACACCTTCAATTGATATTAGAGCTCAGTCTCTTGATTGAGCACTTATCGTGTAAGAGTAAAGATCCTCTACTACTGAAAATACTAGTGAAATGGTTTGAATTAGTGTATCTATTTGATTCAATTTGATTTTTTGAAATTGCTTTTCTTTTAATTCTCTTTCAAAACCTGGATTGACAAAAGCTAATTCACAAGCTGTAAGTGTTATCTGAACAATAAATAAAACTCTTTAGATGAACATCTTCTTCTGAAATGTCAATTTCATCTTTTTTGCAAAGTTTTTTTTTATTTTAAAAAAAGGTATTTTATCTGCTTAATGGCAAGAGCATTCTTGTTTTAGTTGTTCTCATACAAATCACTCTTCAATGACATTTTGAGTAGTCAAACAAAATCTTTGTATTGAGATAATGGAATATTCAAAGAGAAGAATTGATATGAGAAATGATTCTTACTATGACATTCAAAACAGAGTAAGCATCTCAAGTCACTTCTATATAAGAAATATAATCTTAGGTTTAAAACTATCTAAGAAAATACTTGATCATGTGGTCAGCTCTTAACAGTAGATTGAAACTTTTTTTTTTTGTATCTCTTTCTCAAATATCTGCTTTTATATGCCATATAAACTTCCTCAATTTTACTCTGTTGTCTGGTTGTGGCTCATGAAACTCTTCAACGACAAACTAGATAAAACTCTTAAGCTTCTATAAGAGATAGTGGGTTAATCAGTGAGAAGACTCATAATGCTAATACTAAAATTTATCCTCTAATAGAGAGACGTATTATTGGATACAACAAATAGTTAATGCAAATTAATGGAAACATTATAATGTATTACATCAATGAAACAAACCAATTAGAGATAATTTTTCCAAAAACTTCAATAATCTATGATTTATGTTCAAATGTGCAGGCAACCCTTTAGAAGAAATGGTCAGTTGCGTAACCTCTCTCCCAACAGCACAAATTCAGAATGTTGAATAGCAACAAGTAGAAGATCATCATCAGAAACAAGGTTGGAGGATACACTCAACCATCAATGTTTAAACCAAAAATTCTTCATATGGTTAGATCAAACATAATCAATCATTTGATCACCATTATCTAACAAGAATAAGCAAGCACAGGTGTAACGGTTCAAACAAGACCATCCTCAAGGAAGCTTGATATGCAAGAGGACCAAAACTGTCATGGAAGATCATATTTTGATCCCTCTAACTAAGAGAACTCAGAACAATAAATGAGCTTAATAACTAACCATCTGGTCAAACTCATGAGGATATCATAACCTAAAAAGAACCATATTGGCAATCATTTGACAATAAGGTCCAGAGTCATTCCTCTGTCTGCTCAATGGAAAGATACTTTCCTCTGATGCATAACGTGCTTGATTCATCATATGAGATTCACATTTTTGAAATCAAAGCACTAGACAAAGGATTGCATCTGCCGATTCAGAAGAAAGATTAGAACCAAGCTAACTAACTCTACATCTAGTTAGAAGATCATCTGATAGAAAAGTATAACAAACTATGATAAAATGACAGTAAGGAAAAATTTGCTAAATCATGCCCGTCTATCATCGGTTAGGTACTCTACCATTTATTTCGTTATTTTTTGTGTAATTGTATGTCTCACATGACATTGTCTTTTGCGTGTTTATGTTTTTGTTTTTGGACTTATCTATTTGTCTGTATAGTTTACTCCTTTCATTGTTACGTCTTGTTTTTCTTGGTCAATATTTTCCTGTCTTATCCTCTATTTCTTTCCTTCTTGTTTATCCTCTGTTTTCTCTTCGTCCTTTCGTTTTTCCTCTACAACTTTTCTTTTGTTTTTAACTTTTAATTTTATTTTTCCTTCTTTATATTTTAATCCTCTATTTTTCAAAATTATCTTCCTTTCCTCTTATTTTCTAAATTCTCTTCCTTTACTCTATTTTTCAAAAAAAAAAAAGAAGTTATTTTCTCTCTTTCTCAACCATAACTCTACATCTCCTCTTTCGTTTGCCTCGAGCCTTTAAACCATCCTACATGTCTTAATGTGTGTGTGTTTTTTTTCGCATGATTGCTTACAGTAAATTCCATAACTTCACCCTTTTTGATCATGAAAAAGGGGAGAAAAGTAGAAGATATAGTAATACAAATAGTTTTATGTTTTCTTTGCATCATTTAAATCATTTGCATCTATTTGCTATACATTCATTTGCATCATATACATCATTTGCATCATATTGATCCCCTGTATTTGTTTACGTCTGCATCATTTGCATATGCTTGCAACATTTGTATGTTGTATTAAGTCAAATAGTACTAGAATACTTCATTCAGGGGGAGCCTTCTTTTAAAATTTTATTTTGTGAAGGAAAATTGTTCATTAATTGTATAGTTGTTTGTGATCATCAAAAAGGGGGAAATTGTTAGTGCAAAGTGGTTTTAGTTGCAATCCTTTAATTAATGTTTTGATGACAACAAAAAAAAAAAAATAAGGAACAATGATCCCCGAATTGTATTTGCTAATGACAAACAAATAACAAAAATTTGTATTAATGACTATCTATTTTAAGGTAGCATAAATTATGAGTAAGTTAGAAATAATAATCAAGGTGTTTCAAATACAAAGAATATTATCATCTAATAAGCAAGTAATTATGTTTACTATTAGAGAAAACCATAATATAAAAATAAGAAGTATTGAAATATGGGAGCTTTAAAGAATGAGAATCACAAGAAAATGGGGGTTTGAATTGTGTTCTCTATTTTAAAAAATTTTGTGTGGATAAGCTATAGTTAAGAAAGCATATCAAATAAAACAAACAGAATATAAAGACATAGCGATTCATATTGGTTCACCACCAACGCCAAAAATATATCCAGTCCCTTCCAGTTGAATTAGTTAATCCACTAGTCGCCACTAAATTTGAATTTACACTTGAACACTTTCCTAGTCACAATGACTTGTGTTAAATCTTTTCACCTCCAACTTAGTACTGTCAAGCTGTTGAGGAAAGGCAGCCACTACCGAGTTAGGTTACAAAGTTCAATTAATGTATTCGCAACTTCAAGCTTAGTATCGCCAAGCCGTTGAGGAAAATAACCACTACTGGGTTAGGTTACAAAGGGATAGGTTTACGCTTTCTGAATAACTCTTCTCAAGAGGTTGTTTACAAAGTAATCTAAGAATTTCAGCACTTAGATAAAAATAGATTATGTAGAGCGGTTATGTTGTTTTAGTTGTGTATACTATTGTTTCGTTGTATGTTCTTCAAGGAGGCAGCACGTCCTTATATAGATATTTTTAAGGTTTCTGGCCTTTGACCCGATTGCCCAAAATCTGCATGTGTTTCATAAAGTTTCAATAGCAAGTCACTGTAAATTCGTATAAAATCTTTCAACATATTTGAAGCGAATTCTTATCAATAATTCTATGTATCTTGGTGTGGAAGCAGAAGCATTAGAGGATAATTTATCATAGCATGTCTCATAGACCATCATTAGACAAAACAAATTCAGGGTGATTATTAGAGGATGCACATAGATTTGTGTTCTTGGAGGAATGACTTTATCAGATCATTAACTATCATCAGAGCATTTGACTTCTTCAAAGTGTTGACTTTTCATCATAGTGTTGACTTTCTCTAGAGGATACATAGTAACTTAGAGTCAGAAGATCAAACGCTTGGTATGATTATTAGAGGCAAAGGCAATCACTTTCTTGTCACACTTATCAGAGGTAGACGAACAAACGCTTGTTGCATTCATAAGACAATCGAATGCAAATTGTAGTCTTTAGAGGCAGATGAATTAGAACATGGTTGCATCCATAAGAAGCAACTGAGCCAGAGAATTGCTTGGGTTTTCAGAGGAAACCCAATCAGAATGTTGTTTGCACCATCAGAGCCAACCGAAATAGAGTGTCGCTTCATCACCAGAGTCAACCGAAGGTTGTAACATCAGAGCCGCCATCAAAGGCGCGCACACCTGATTTAGCATGAAGAGCAAAAGCGAAGTCTTGGTTTCATTTGTCTATGTCTGATCACTAGAGGATATAGCTGATCACTAGAGGATATAACATAAGATCCTATAAAATCACTTGTTCTATGAACTACATACTTAATCAAAACATTAGTGCTTTAAATTGTTTCCACAAACAGGTTTTGTTATCATTAAAACAAGTATTATCAAAGTTCTTCAAATCAACTTGGTTCTAAAAATCTCCCCCTTTTTGATGATGGCAAACATCTATTTATGGGAACAATATTTAATAATAAATAAAGTATAACAACAAAGCTCCTCCTTAGAATATGCATGTTTGATTCATAACATGAAAATATTCAGCAGAGTAAAAAATAATTCCTCTCGAAAATACATTCTCCCCCTTTTGCCTTTAGAAAAAAAAGAGAAAATAGTGAGTTGTGTGTGAAAAATGGGTTTTAAAAATAATTGCTCTCAAAAAGTACATTCTCCCCGTGTCAGAGTATCATAACTTATGAGGCAAACTTTGCATATTTAAAGAATTAATTGAATTTAGATTGACCAGAGGCACAAATAAATTCAATGTCATCAAAGATAGAGCATATATGCATTTAACCATTCAGTTTGTTTTACCAAAGCCAGTCATACAGAGGATTCAACATCATTCTTTTGTAAATGTTAAATTCATATGTTCGTTTATAAAATTGAATCTACCTTCAGCAAGGGGTTTGGCGGAAATATAAGCCCACTGATGATCAATGTTAACAAGTTTAATGTCTAAAATATCCTTCTGGACATAATCCCTTATAAAATGATGTTTAATCTCTATATGTTTTGCACTTGAGTGTAAAATAGGGGTTTTGGTTAAACATATAGCTGAAGTATTATCACAGAAGATAAGAATGTTATTCTCATTAATTTTGAAATCTTCTAGTTGATGTTTCATCCATAACACCTAAGTGCTGCAACTAACTTTTGAGATATACTTTACTTCTGCTTTAGACAGAGCAATATTGCCTTGTGTTTTCCTCGACCAGAATATCAAATTTTCACCAAGGAGTGTACAATTCCTATTGGTGTTCTTTCTTTCTAGCTTATCTCTTGCATAGTCAGCATCACAAGAACCTACTAACTTGTACTTAGAGGATGGCTAGACATCAATTTGTTTCTGAAAATCCACTTGTTCCAATTGACTTAGATTTTCCACTTTCAGAGTTAGATTTTCCCTTTTTAAATGACATCCATTTGTTTCTAAAAACCCACTTTCAAAGTTAGATTTTCCCTTTTTAAATTTTCAAATTCCTTTTCAAGGGAACTGCATTTATATGTTAATATGTCATAAGCTTTTCTAAGAGACCTTCTTAGAGGCTTGATTTAGATATTACTCTTCTTCTTCGAATCATATGATCAACAAAAGTCTTGACTCATAGTTGACTTTTATCAAAGACAGACGATCATATTTGCACTCTTTTCTTTTGTGATTAGAGGATCATTCATTGACTAATATATCATTTTCTTTGACTTCGATATGAACAATTAGAAGTTCGTTGCAATGTCTCTCATTAATATATAATGACTTGCTCTATTAGTAAGCATAATTACTGTTGTATTAGGTAATAATATTCATCGTGTTAATTAACACTTAGATTATTATATCTAATTTACTCATAAAGTATGTTACCTTAGAATAGATAGTCCTTGATATAAATCTTATCCTATAACTTAATTTGCACACTAGAAAATATTGTTATGGGATAATTGTTCTTATTGTTTTTGTTATCATCAAAACATCAATAAGAGGATTGTAGTTGAAATCACTTTTGCACTAACATGTTTCTCCCACGGGTGGTTGTCAACAATGCACTCTCACTCTGCTCCATCACAAGTTTTTCTTCTTCCTAAACACACATGGTAATTAATTAATTGGTTGATCATTTGTCCTTATGTGAATTATAGGAAATCTTGAAAGGCGTGTACTTAGGTGGTAGGGAGTTTAAAATGGAGTGCATAGAAAGGAGTCAAACATATCAACCTTGAGCTTCTTAAGTTGAGCTGAAATGTCACACATTTTCATGATGTGCTCACGCACACCTTTCACACTGGTGAGTCAGTGGGAAGAAAAATTCATAATTAAGGCGCTTGCCAAAGCCTTTTCAAAAGTGACGAATTTTCCGTTAATGGGATTTAGTAAATCTTGGACATTCCCATGTTAATCGACGGAATCACGTATACCTTAGTGACCATAGTCTTATCGAACATCACACTAAGTTGATTAGATCTCTCCCACCACTCATATAGTGCAACTTTAGCTAGAGTACTTTCATTAGTAATTATAGTTGATTTGTATTTCTTAATATCATAGTCTATGTCCATTCACTGTAAATGGAGGAGAATCATTTCCTTTTTTTATGGGAATTGTTCACCTTCAACCTTGAGTAGGTCAATTTGACCCATTTTTTAAACCCAATTCATTCTATGAGTTTTAGGCATATTTGTTTAGCCCTTTAAATCACAGAAAACACATAATTACAATGGGTTGAAGATTCCAATGGTATTTTGAAATATAATGCTCTAAAACTCAAAATTCAAAAACAAATCATAAAGACACCGAAAATGGGAAAACCAAAATGCAACAAGGCAGAGGCAGCACAATGCTCTGATACCAAATATTAAAATATTGTCATTTGTTCATATGTTCCTCATAACAAAACTACAAACACAGTCAATAAACCAAATAGGAAAAATAGGAACCACTATTTACCTCCGCCGAATGTCATAGTGTTATGAGTATTTTGCTTTTGGTTATTCCAAGCTCTAACTCTCTCCAATTTAGATAGTGTATATTCTGAATGGAGGATAATAGCAAGCTTAGAGACTTATATAATGGTCATTGAAGACCATTAAACTTGATCGTTCACCAACCAACTTCCATAACATATGGACCACTAAATAGTGAGTTTTAATAGCTAATCAACTTTAAATACTAAAACTCATATATTATTACAAAACATAATCCAAACTTTCTAAATTGTCTCTTCGAATGTCAAATACTCAACTACCGAGTATATTAGAAATAAGAGCATTAAATGAGTCAAAAGTAATTAAATTTTTATTATAATAATAACCAAAGATTTAAGACACTTTTTTACTTATAATAGTTATCATATGAAATATTGGCTTATTTTGTTTTGCTTTTCAATTAATTGTTGTGGTATCAAGTCAGTGTAGGTTTTAGGAGACATCATCATATGGAAAAAATACATTTTTTAATTTTGAAGATGGAAGGCCTAGATTAATTTGCCATTTATGAGTTTCCTTTTTCTATTAATGGTTAAATTAATTGTATGATAAATGTGGATTAAAATTAACTCGTAAATTCTATGAAATTTTCTTTATTAAAAAATAACTATCGGAAATTTCGTTTTTCAAATTTCCAGTAAGAGAATTTTAGAGAAAAAAAAATTAATTTTTCTGCATTTGTTTTAGTTTTTATTGTAAATCTTTTGTTCAAATTTTTTAATTTTTATAAAAAATTGTTATAATTTTATTTAAATTCTCTATATTAAAATGTACAACCTAGAACTCTATTACTTTATAAAATAAATGACGAGAGACAAAATTTAATAAATGAATTGAATTCTATTACTTTTCAAATAGTGGATTTTGAAAATAAAGGAATTCAATTACTTAATCTAAACTATGAATTTTTTAAATGAAGAAAATTCAAATCAATAATCTGAATTCCGTGGAATTTAAAATTCACTTGAATTTTGAATTCTCTCATCCAAACACACTTTAAAGGCATATGATAAGGATTCCATAAGTAGAAATATTGTCTTGAAAACACAACCTTTTTTAAACTTTCAATTATTTGAATACACATCTTTCAAGATAAAGTTTCTACATTTGATTTTTTAACTTGTGCTTGTAGGGAACTTATTAACATTGTCTCATTTAATAAAAAAATTGTTTAAATATGTTTTTGGTCCTTGCAATTATAATATTTTTTTTTTTATTTTAATCGTCGTAAGTTTTTTTGTTTGGTTAACATCCCTACAAATATAGTTTCATCTTAAAATAGTCATTCCATCCAATTTCTATCACAAAAATTACAACACCATTAAAACATAACCATTTTTTAACAAAAAAAAACTCAAATATATTAAATTATAACTTTTTTTAACCTAAAATTAACCTCAAATGTTTTAGTCTTCTTCCCTAGAAAAACCTAAATCATGCCTCTTCTTCATCATTTCAGTCATCTTCCGTTGTAGAATTCTTCACGTTGTGTCGTAATTCATAAAATAAACAATTCTAGCAAAAACAGAATGAATTTGATTAAAGGTTCAACTCTGTCACCATGGCGAATTCTTTCATCACCCATTACTATTACTAGGTCTAGTACTAGAATTTGGACTTTCTTCTTTGCCCCTCCTCCCTCTACAATCAAATTCTACTCCCATTTTTGGACTTTTCTTTATACTCCCCTAAAATTGCTTAATTTCCATGTCAAGTAGAAAAACTTTAATTTAGAGCCAATTCTAGAACCTACCATTGTCCAATAAGTACCACTGGACAAAGAAAAATATTATGCTAACCATGAATTTGAATTTGAATATTGTGATGAGTCTCACATGGATAAAGATGTTGGTAACGGTGATGAGAATTATGATGAGGAAGAGGACTGAAACGATGAGGAAGAAGGCGCAATTTAGGTTTTTTTAGGGAAGAAAATTGAAACATTTGAGATTAATTTTAGGTTAAAAAAGGTTACAATTGAATTATATTTGGATTTTTTTTTTGTTAACAAATTGTTATGTTTTAACGGTGTTACAATTTTTGTAACGGAAATTAGATGGAAGAATCATTTTAAAATGAAACTATATTTATAGAGATGTTAATCAAACAAAAAAAATTACGAGGACCAAAATAAAAAAATGTTATAATTACAAGGATCAAATACATATTTAAACCTAAAAAAATACTCTTAATAACAAACCATTGGAATTCCAAAAACCCATCAGCGCCACAATACCATTATTTTCTCTCGGCCTCTCTTTATCTTGATCATCGAAGATGGGTGATTTGGGATCAGTTTTTAGTACGAAATCATCCATCAACGTCATTTTTTTTCTTTATCATTTTATCTAAATAAGTGATTTTCACATAAACCTCTTTCTCTTCGTATTTTTCTTCTATTTTATCGGCTAAGTGTGGCGTTTGGTTTTCTCGTATCTTTACGATTTTCATTTTATTCAGATTGATAGATTAATTTTGATCTAATACAAATAGATTCAGTCAATTACTTCAATATCCTCAACTTTGCAAGACACGGGTATTTCGGTCACTTTAATTTTGCTATTAACCTAGATATTGTGAGCTTGTTCGTGTTATTATTATTATTATTATTGTTGTTGTTGTTGTAACCATCATTATGTATCTAGAATATGATAATAAATTTATACATTTTAATATTTCAGAAGCAATCATATAAAATATCTTGAATACAAACTTAAAATGTCATTGTAACTGTATATATAATACATAATATACAAACATCCTCTGATGTACATAATAAAAATCAGATTAAAAACTTAAACAATATCACTAAAAAACTTTATCCTCAATCCCTCTTATCTGTTGTAATACATAAAAATAATGGATGAGATGATAATCTCAATTATTTCTATAAAAGGCAGGGATAATTATAAATAATTTTCCGTAAATGTAATGAAATCCATGACATGAATATGCAATGTTATTTTTTAAAACAATCTTTAAGCTTTACTTTTCTTTAAAGTATGAAAAATAACATATTCCTCTTTTTCCTTAAAGTATGAAAAATATGCATGTCCTCTTTCTTTTCCTTAGAGTACGAAAAAGTTTTCCCAATTATCTTGACTTGTATCACCATGATAATTGAGAGCTCTTGGGAAAGTTGGTCTGGCCATTACCCCAACTGGCATCCCAATTGTTCTTCCTTTACCTATTGTTTTATGCCTGAAACAATCCTCAACGTGATATGATCCTATTTCTCGTGAATCACTATAAGGATCGTTCTAGGTTGGAAACTTACAGATTGGATCCAAAATCGCGTATTGCTGGAGATTGCGATAAACAGAGCTAGGAAACTCCGAATCGGGAGATTCCAAAACGAGGTGAAAGAGGACGTTCTGAAACGCAAGTTAGGCTGTTGAATCACCAAAAACAGGTGTGTAGAACTCGAGATATGATTGCAGGTTGAGATTGGATCCAAAATCGCATATTGCTGGAGATTGCGATAAACAGAGCTAGGAAACTCCGAATCAGGTGATTCCAAAACGAGGTGAAAGATGACGTTCCGAAACGCAAGTTAGGCTGTTGAATCACCGAAAACAAGTGTGTAGAACTCGAGATATGATTGCAGGTTGCTGAACACGAAAATCGGTAGAAATTGTGTATTAGGGTTCGATGTAAAGGAAACTAAAAATTATAAAGAAACAAAAGGTGGATTAGGTTGAGAAGATGAAGAAGGCGCCACAATCAAGGATGATTGATAAGCCAATGAAGAATCGCCACAATGGTAAGGAAGCCATTGATAAGACTCAAGCAAGTTCTAATCCAAGAACTTAAAGAGGAGACCTAACTCACTCACAATTCTCATTAGAGAAATTTTAATTCATTCAAAAAAATCCCTTCAGTGAGGTTACAAATTCATAGTTATAGTAAAATTATCTCTACACCTAAATGGGTCATAAGTGACACCATTCTCTAGGCCCAAATTGGGCTTACATAATTTTTTTATAAAAATAAACTAAATGTAAGGAAGCAAAGTAATCTTCACTTACATATAACATCAACTAAATCTATATTAAAACTATTACAATTCCAAATTAAAGCAAACTAAGAATTATTACAAACCAAATGAAAATAAATAAAGTTCATCCTAATTTATTAAAAATATGGATTATCTCCAAAACGAGGTGAAAGTTGACGTTCCGAAACGCAAGTTAGGCTGTTGAATCACCGAAAACAGGTGTGTAGAACTCGAGATATGATTGCAGATTGAGATTAGATCCAAAATCGCATATTGCTAGAGATTGCGATAAACAGAGCTAGGAAACTCCGAATCGGGCAATTCCAAAACGAGGTGAAAGATGACGTTCCGAAACGCAAGTTAGGCTGTTGAATCACCGAAAACAGGTGTGTAGAACTCGAGATATGATTGCAGGTTGAGATTGGAACCAGAATCGCATATTGCTGGAGATTGCGATAAACAGAGCTAGGAAAGTCCGAATCGGGCGATTCCAAAACGAGCTGAAAGATGACGTTCCGAAACGCAAGTTAGGCTGTTGAATCACCGAAAACAAGTGTGTAGAACTCGAGATATGATTGCAGGTTGTTGAACACAAAAATCGGTAGAAATTCTGTATTAGGGTTCGTTGTAAAGGAAACTGAAAATTATAAAGAAACAAAAGGTGGATTAGGTTGAGAAGATCAAGAAGGCGCCACAATCAAGGATGATTGATAAGCCAATGAAGAATCGTCACAATGGTAAGGAAGTCATTGATAAGACTCAAGCAAGTTCTAATCCAAGAACTTAAAGAGGAGACCTAACTCACTCACAATTCTCATTAGAGAAATTTTAATTCATTCAAAAAAAATCCCTTTAGTGAGGTTACAAATTCATAGTTATTGTAAAATTATCTCTAAACCTAAATGGGTCATAAGTGGCACCATTCTCTAGGCCCAAATTGGGCTTACATCATTTTTTTATAAAAATAAACTAAATGTAAGGAAGCAAAGTAATCTTCACTTACATATAACATCAACTAAATCTATATTAAAAAGATTACAATTCCAAATTAAAGCAAACTAAGAATTATTACAAATCAAATGAAAATAAATAAAGTTCATCCTAATTTATTAAAAATATGGATCATCTTCATGCTCTTGAGATCCTTATCACAATGTCCCACCGTATTTTCTTGGATCATGCATGTCATGACATTATGTATGCAATGCATATGTAGTAGTATGTATGCAATGCATATCTCATTAATACATCAAATGCAAGTAATTAAATCATCCTTAACATAATAGTATGTAAACTAGAAGGTAAGATTAACTTCAAGTCATTCATCAAGGGGAGTCTTGATTAGAGTGAACATTTAATTGGAGGAAGTCATTTAATTAGGTATTCTGATTAGGGAAGGTAAGATCAGAGGCAACATGATCAGAGGAAGACTTGGATTAGAGGCAGTGTGATAAGAGGAAGACTCAAATCAGAGGCAGCATGATTAGAGGAAGGCTTGAATCAGACGCAACATGATCAGAGGTAGACTCGGGTCAGAGGCAGCAAGATCAGAGGAAGACTTGGATCAGAGGCAGCGTGATCAAAGGCAAAGTCGAATCAGAGGCAATATGATTAGATGAAGAATTAAGAGGCATGTAGAAGAAAGAAATATCAAAGGCATCTAAAATGAAGGAAAATTAGAGGCAACCAGAACGAAGGAAAATCAAAGGCAGTCATAATAAAGGAAAAACATCAGAAGCAGTATCAAATTAGGGCAGAACAAAAATGTTCAAAGGGGTTTAGGGAAATTATTAACACTGTAATTATCCTATTCCACTTAACCCACATCCCCTCAATCATTAACATAATATAAATAATCACACAACAAATGTAGAATGGATGGTTTTAAGAGCAATTAAATGCATATTCTCAAACATTTCCTACATGCTAAAATTCACACTTTTTTCCTTCACTCATATTTTAATAAAACCCAATATCAAACCCAAAAAATCATTTCTAACATAAATTCAAATTAAAATTAAAATCAAACCTAAAAATCTACATGCAAAATGTGAAAACAGTTCTAGAAAATGAATTCATAGTTTGCCAAGAAGAAATCCCTTTAAATCGAGCTGGGTTAGGAAATTGTCAGCTTTCTTAGCTCTCAACACTTCGGCCTCTGCTGTTCTGGTTCGAATTCTGAAATTCCTCAAATTTGCTCCATATCTTCCTTGAGACTGTTTTGGATGTTTATGTTTAGACAAAACCTCTCTAAAATGTTTTAATGATAACAAAATTGTTTAAAAAATTCTGATTATTTGTGTCATCTAACCTGTACTCTTAAGTGTATCAACTTTAGAAAACAGGTCATTTACATTCTTGATCAAATAAAGTTTTTACACATATGAATTTGTCCTCTTATAAGAGAACAATGCTACTTTTAGACTAAACATTCAAAACAATCTGAATAACAAAAAGGACAACCAGTTGAGAAAAAATACTGATAAAAAAGACTGATAAAAAAGACTTGTACAAATATCAAGAGGATAAACATGACATAACAGAGGATGAACTTCCATTCTCTATTTATCCTCTCACATGGAAAAATGAATAAAGTACCAAAGTATAAAAGTGATGTCCTTGAAATTTGTTGGGAAAAGGAAAAGCCAAAAAGCACAAGTCACATCAGAATTAATGAAAGCTTCATCCTTCTACAACATAGATCCGAGGATAGACTACAACACTCATTCCCTCAGCATTCTTATAACAGGGACAACTAAAGGGCATATTTGCAATTCTAAACAAAGACCATGGACAATTTTCCAAGCCCCCAATGAATATGGTGTACTTCTTCTCCTAGTTGAAGCATCATGGTCTCTATAAATTCATATGATCTCATCCTCCAAAAACACAAGAAACATTACACAAGCAAAAGATCAAAGCTGTGAAAAGCAATATCATCCTCAACATACTTTCTACTAATCTTAATCATATCTTTGAATCTTCCTCTTAGAAAGTATATCATAGTGCAAGTATCATTTCTTATCAAATCTCTCAAAAAACCTGTATATCCTCAAGTTAAGATTAACTTGTCGATAGTTGTGTAAGATATGTAAGACAAGAAGAGAAATTGTTTATGTAAGCTTGGTGAGGCTAAGAAAATACATAGTGAAAAGAATCCCTTCAAAGGATAAGCCTTTTGAGCCATAGTGAAAACTCACAAGTAAGTGAGGAGTCGACGTAACCTATTTTTGGTGAACCAGTATAAATTTCTATGTGTCATTTTCTATACTCTATTCTCTTCATTTTGTCTAACTCTCATTTCAGTTCTAAACATTTATCCTCTAACACCCATCTACTATCCTCACACAGAGGATATCATTTTTAAAAAGAAAAGAAAACTAAGAAAAGTAGAATATCTCTATCCAACCCCCTTTTAGTGATGTTTTAGCTACTTCAATTGGCATCAGAGTCAGGTTCTTTAGAAAATTACATCTAAAAGTGTAAGAGAAAAAGATCAAGAGAAAGATAAAATGTCAAAAGCTAAATATGTACCTGAAGGAGGATCCTCCAGTAGGCCACCCTATTTTGACGGTATAGATTACTATCATTGGAAACGAAAAATGAGGTTGTTTCTCATATCACAAGATAATAACATGTGGTTTGTGGTTGAAAATGGAAATCATGTCATCAGAAATGATAACACAAATTCAACCTCAAATGAAAAGCCTCAAGCACAGTGGACTGCTGATGAAAATGTCAAGGTACTATTTAACTCTAAAGCTCATTTATTTCTAGCGTGTGCTTTGAGCAGGGAAGAATATGATAGAATCGAAGAATGCAAAAGTGAAAAGGAGCTATGGGATACATTGAAGATCCATCATGAAGGATCAAGTCACGTAAAAGAACCAAGGATTGACATAGGAGTACGAGAATTTGAACTATTCAAAATGAAGGAGGAAGAAACTATTGATGAAATATTTTCAAGTGTCACTATTATACTAAATATCCTGCAGTCTCTTGGAAAAGAAAACTCTGTCTTAGAGAGGATAAGAAAAATCCTAAGTCTACCAAAAGAATGGAGACCTATGGTAACTACCATCACAGAAGCAAGAAACTTAGCCACCATCAAATTAGAAGATCTGGTTGGAACATTAAGAGCACATGAACCATTGTTACTTTAAGACAAACCAAGTAAAAAAGGAAAAATGGTTGCTCTCAAAACAAATCAAACTGAAAGTCCACCCTCTAAACGAGTTGAAGAAGTCATAAAAGCTAAAAACCCTAAATATCCTCCATTTGAGGATGAGGATGAACTCGCCCTGATATCCAAAAGGATTAACAGGATAATGAATTTTAGAGGACAAGATAAAAGATCTTCCAAAAAGAAAAATCAGATAATAGTCAGATAACTTGTTATGGATGCAATAAGATGGGGCACTACAAAACAAAATGTCCTCTATGCAAAAGAAACCCAAGAAGATTTCCCTACAAAAATAAATCTATGATGAGTACATGGGAAATCTTTGTCTTATGGAAAATTCAGATAATGAAGAGGTAATCATAACAGAACTAATGAGGACCTCAATCCTGATCAAGAACTCTGTCCTTCATGTGAAAAACTAGGAATAGAATTTGACAATCTATTAAATGACTCAAATATTGTATCTTATAAATGTGGTTTCCTTAGAAATCAACTTTATGAGATAAAGAAACTTAATGAGGAACTTCAAGCCAAGCATGATAAATATGAAAAAAAATCATTATGGACTTGCAGCAATCTCATAAAAGAATGTTTGAGAAGCAAAAGATTTTGAACAAAAATAATGTCAGAGTCCATTCTTCACACAAGGAGACAGAAAATAGGAGTTTAAACATGAAAGTTAAAGAACTAAAAATGACATTACCAATTTTGTTAAATTGACTGAGACTTTTCAAAATATTATGGGTTCTCAATCTGGAATTTTTGACAAAGCTGGTATTGGTTTCAAAAGTTCTCAAAAGCAAAAAATGTATGAAAAATTGTTACGCCAAGAAAATTACTGACAAAATCCAGAAAGGATGTTCGTTTTGTGGGAAGTATAGGCATTTTGATTCTATATGCTATCACAAAAAGAAAATCCTTACAAGAGGAAATACTAACCAACAAGGACCCAACACTCTATAAGTACCTAAGTCGCTCCTGAACGCTGACACGGGAACATCCGCTGAACAACAAAAGAAAGCATTGGGTCTTGGTCAGTGGTTGCTCAAGACATATGAAAAGGGATAAACACTACTTTATTTCTCTGGTGAAAAAGGATGGAGGATCAGTCACCATTGGAAATAATGATAAAACTCAAATTAAAAGGACAAGTATTATTGGAAAAAATAACTCTGCCAAAATAGAGGATGTCCAATATGTGGATGGTTTAAAACATAATTTGTTGAGTATTAGCCAACTTTGTGATAGTGGTTTTGAAGTAATTTTTAAACCCATTATCTACAATGTTAACTATTCACCCTCAGGTAAAGTTTTCTTCTCTGGGATTAGAATGAAAAATTTGTAGGTATTATATCTGGATGATTTACCTATTGAATCTTGTTTTATGCCTATTGAAAAGGGTAAATGGATTTGGTATAAACGAGCTGGTCATACAAGCTTAAACACTATTTCTAAATTATACAAAATTGAATTGGTTAAAGGCTTCTAAAAATCAATTTTGAGAAAGACAAAAAATGTGAAGTTTGTGCCAAAGGAAAGCAAGTTAAAAGAAGTTTTCACTCAAAAAAATCATCTCAACAAATCGACCTATTGAACTACTTCATATTGACCTTTCTGGTCCTATCAAAACTCCAAGCCTTAGTGGAAAAAGATATGGATTTGTAATTGTTGATGAATTCTCACGATTTACTTAGGTTCTCTTTTTGAAACAAAAAGGTGAAGCCTTTGAAGCATTTTGTAATTTTTGTAAGATGATTTACAATGAAAAAGGAACAAACATTATCTCTGTGAGAAGTGATCACGAAGGAGAATTTGAAAATGAATGTTTCAAAAATATTTTTGATGAAAACGGGATATCACGCAATTTTCCTTAAAAAAATGGAGTTGTTGAGGAAAAATAAAAACTTATAAGAAATGGCTAGAACCATTTTAAATGAAGCAAACATTGAAAAATATTTTTGGGCTATAGCAATGAACACAACCTATTATTTTTCAAACCGGTATCCATTAGAAAGATCTTGAACAAAACTCCATACGAACTATGGAAAGGCAGAGAACCCAATATCTCATATTTTCATATATTTGGATGCTACTGTTACATCTTAAATTATAAAGAAAATTTGGGAAAGTTTAATCCAAAATCTGATAAAGGTATCTTTTTGGGATATTCCACATCGTCAAAAGGATATAGAATATATAACCTTAAGACTCAAAATATTGAGGAATCCATGCATGTTATTTTTGATGAGTTTGATGACTTGTGCTTAGAAAATATGGACAAATATGACGAAGATGAATGTTCGTCTTCTAAAGTTCAAGATTAAAATGAAGAGGATAATTATGACACAACCTCACAACAACCTCTGAGAGGATGGAAGTTGGTTACATATCATCCTCTTGACTAGATCATTAGAAACACTGCTGATGGTGTCAGGACCAGACAATCTTTGAAGAAAAACTTAAATAACATGGCTATGATATCTCAAGTCGAACCAAAAACGATTGAACAAGCAATTATTGACAAATCATGGGTTGAGGCTATGATGGAAGAATTGTCACAATTTGAAAGAAATAAAGTATGGGATCTTGTACCTAATCCTCAAGACAAAACCATTATTGGAACAAGATGGGTATTCAAAAATAAATTGAATGAGGATGGAAAAGTCATCAGAAAAAAAATGACTTGTAGCACAAGGATATAATCAACAAGAATGAATTGATTATGATGAAACATTTGTACTTGTGGCTAGACTTGAAGCTATCAGAATTCTCCTTGCCTATGCTACTCATAAAGGTATTAAATTATTTCAAATGGATGTTAAAAGTGCCTTCTTGAATGGTTTCTTAAGTGAGGAAGTGTATGTTCATCAAGTACTCGAAGGAGGATCGCTGAGGTAGTAGACATATCTGGAACAATAACTGAGCCCAAAATTTGATCACGAGTTGCAGAGTACTCCTGGGACAGACCATAGAGTGCAAGAAGCATGAAGAAGGTGATGCGTTGATCCAGCTCCTTCGTTTGTTCAACTGGATTACTTGCAGCAGGAGGAAGAAGCTCATTAAAATCATGAAGTGCACTATGAATGATGTCAAGATATGAAGAAATAGAGCTATCTACTGTCTTCGAAGTAGTGATATTCAGCAAGCGGTGACAAACTCCATAGAGACGTTGAGTGTTATTAGTGTAGAGTGCCTTTGCCTGACTCCAAAACTCTAATACCATGTTGAATGAGAAGAAAATATTGAGAGACATGTTAAATAACCCGTGTGTTTCAATTACACATCGAAAGTTCTCTATATAGACTATGAGTGATAAGTACACATAATGACTGAAATACTTACAGGCTTTATGTTTATTTACATACTAATATTTTATTTTCAGCAGTGATATTGGCAATATAGGCATTCTCATAACATACTTCAAAAAGTTATGGATTAGAAATTTTAGAATGTTCTATTTTAAACATAAGAAGCTATGTTCACACTTAAAGAAATAAATCAAATGAACAAGGTCACGTTCCTGCACTGAATCAACAAAGGAATCTCACTTAAATAAGCCATAAAGAATATGAGGAAGAATCTTCAAGACTTTCACCAGATCATTTAAGACAAAGAGGAATATTCACTTTGATCAGCTAAAACTCATATGATATGATAAATGAGAACCGAAGTCCAAGAAGATCACAACAGTCCAACTTGAAAAAATGCAAACTGCAACTTTATGAACATCAAAAAGTTGTAAGATAAGAAGGTTCCTATGAAAAGTGCAAAAGTACAAAAGTGACTGAAAAGGGCGGTAACATCACTGTACTTGCACAATTCACTGATATGAGGATCCATCAACTTGGAAATATGTGCATTGGCATATGTTTTCTTTCTCCCCTACACTAAACAAAAACAACACAACAAACATTCTGAATTTAACTTAAAGTTCATAATGTACATGAATCCTCAAGATCTTCATCTTTAAAGGTTACCGTGTGTTGGAACTTATGCCCAACGGACACATGAAGGGCCTTGTAACTTACTGAATCTAACTCATAGCTTATATATACATAAAAGAGCTCAAAACAAATGATTCAAGAACTTACATCATGATATCACTCACTTATCACAAAAGTGCATAAACTTGATTAAAAGTTCATCAAACACACTTAAAGTTCATCCTATCTCATCAAATCTGAAGTATACATTAGTGTGAAGATCTGCTTTATCCCAGTTAAGTTCCGAGAACTTGATGCAAAATCTAAATTCTATTTGTAAACTTTTTGAAGTCGTCTTTTAGGTTGTAAAAGAGATTCAGTATTAGTTGTGATTTTTGTTAATTCTAGTTTGACTAAGAAGAAGAGTTGTAAGTCTGCTAAGGCTAAAAAAATATAGGAGAAAAGGGTCAGGTTGTCAAACGTGTGTAAGTGCTGGAATTGATAAATTGTCTCAAGCATTATAGTGAAAAATCTCACCAAGAATGAGGATTGAATGTAACCCATTATAGGGGTGAAATCAACCTCTTAAAAAATTTAGTAAGCTAGGTTGTTTTATTTTGTAAAATAAATAGTCATTAAATTAAATTATTTCTTTTGCGTGAATAAACTACTAGCTACAAACCTTTTTTCAAAATTAAAAAGAGAAAGAAAAAAAAAATAGTTGCATTTTTTAAAGAAGCAAATGTTATTTTTGTAATGCTTTGAATCCAAACCCGGAGTGCTATAGTTCCACAACATAATCTTACTTAATTTAATAACATAAACACGATTAATCAACTAACATGATCGCCCCATCATTCTCCACATGGTCAATATCAAGGGTCTCTTCCACTATGTCCATGTTTGTGGCAAATTGTTTGACACTACTTTCAGCTTTCATCTATTATTTCACTTCGTTAATTTTGGCAAACTGTTTGACACTGCTTTCAGCTTTCATCCATTCTCGTAAATGTTCCTTTAATTGACATATAAAGAATGTCATAAATTAATATTTAGTAATTTGTAGTTTTTGTCACTAATAGCAAAATAATGCTTTTAAAAAATAAAGCATTTTATATATAAAACATCGATCGAATTAATTATCAATTAAATTTATTTAATTTTCAGATAATATATACATATACATATATAACTACGGTCCACACACACACACAAATACATACATATATACATATATATACATACATATATATATTGGATGTTTGATAGAAATTTTCTCGGAAAGAAGGGTTTTAAACAATATTTTACTAATAAGGTTGAAAAATTTCTCAATTTTGCAAGAGCGCAGAAAATGATGAACGATATGATTTTGGATGTTGTTGGGGTTAATTTTTTATTCAATGAAGATCAATATGACGACACTAATGGACTTCCAAATGAAGAAGCTCAGAGATTTTGTGGTCTTTTGAAACAGACAAATTAACCGTTGTTCAAAGGATCTTCAAACTCAAAGTTATCGATGTGTATTACACTTTTAGGTCTAAAGTATAAGTTTAATGTTCCTAATTTAGCTTTAGATTTGATTACTAAAATGATGCTAGATGCAACACTTGTTAGAGATGGTTTGCCGCAAATTTATTACGATGTTAAACAGTTAGTGTCGAAGTTAGGATTAGGTATCAAGACGATTGATTGTTGTATTAAAGGTTGCATGTTGTATTACAAAAACTAATTGGATATAAATGATACTAATTTAGTTGAATGTAAGTTTTGTCAACAACTAAGATATCGCCAACGGAATAACTCTAGGGCAAATAGGGGAAAACCAATTCTAAAGAAGGAAATATTTTATCTACCTATTGTATCAAGATTGCAGAGAAATTTTGCATCAATCCAAACTACATAAAAGATGACGTTGCATTATCAAAATACAAGAAATCCGGTGACTTGCTACATTCGTCTAATGGTCAGGCATGGCGACCAGACATGAAAATGACTGATAAAACATGTGGATGGCATATAAATCCATTTACTGGTAACAATGTATCGTTGTTGAAATAATGAGAACAAAATTGTGTTGTTTCATTGTCCTTCGACATCTATTTACAATGTTGAGCAATTAAAGGAACAATATGACTGAGCAAGAAGAAAAAACACAACAGTTGATACAAGCAGCAATTGAAAAATTAAATGAAGAATGGAAACAAAAATTTCAACAGCAAAAATTTCTTCTTTGTGGCGACCTGTACTGTCAGAAATTTGCTTATGCTTTTCCCGTCACAAATTTGTGACGGCTTAAGCCCTCACAAATGGTAACCAAAAAACCAACCATTGTGGTCGTTTTGGCTGCCACAAAGTGTTGTGACTGACGTATTTGTGGTTTCTTTAGGCTGTTACAAATATGTCTTTTGTGGCCGTTTTAATCCCTTTGTGGGGTTTTTGGCCGCCACGAAGGCATGTTATTCTTGCAGTGATGTGTGTAAATCACTTATTTATATAAAAAGTAAGGACAAAAGGGATTTAGAGGGGTGATTTTAGGCCAAAAATTGGACTTGAACCACCCATCATGGATGAAGAAGAAAAGGAAAAAAAGAGAATATGATAATAGGGTGCGGCTAGGTTTTATTAAATATTAAGGTTTTCAAAAGTAATATATAATATAAATGTTTCGGATTCAACTACGAAAGTAATTAAACCTTCATCGCAAATCATTTTCACAAGTTTCTTTATCATTCAAACTCTTATCATTTCCCTTATCGCAAATCATTTTCACAAGTTACTTCGTCTTTCAAATCCTTATCGCAAATCATTTTCACAAGTTTCTTCATCATTCAAACTCTTATCATTTCCCTCAAATCTCAATCTCTCAAATTTGCGGCATTCTCTCTCTTTTAAATAAATTATATTAATAAGACTTAGTCATTTATATTTAAATATTTATGTATTTTAATTATATGATTGATATTTATGAATATTCTTCATTTTAAATTTTAGAATAATTGTTATTTATTAAGCTATTAAAATAAAATTAATGAAAAATGAAAAACAAAGTTTAATATTACAAAAAAGACTAAAGTTTACGACGGTGCAAACTATCACCAAAATCACATAGGAGTTGTTCCTAGTAGTCACATTACCCCTAGAACAAAATGTAAAGCACGGTTAACTATGATTAAAATTGTCGCAAAATTTATTTTGAGGCGGTTGAAACAACGGTTTTCTGAACCATTGCAAAAGGGTCTCAGGATACAAAAATCTAAAAATCTACTACCGTTGTGTAACTGTTGCAAATGTTAATTGTGATGGTTACAAATAATAGATATCAATCTAAGCATTTAATATATATTCTTTTTTTGGTAATTTGATATATAATACGGTAAATTTGAAGTTAGTTAATTTGTAATTGTGACAATTAATTCATTATTTCTTCAACAAACAATTAATTCATTATCTAGTTTATTGATTTAGTAAAATAGAATATAGTTGATGGATTGTTTTTTATTGTTAACATTTGAATTAAGCACGTTGATGATATATATTGAAATTTTGGACAGAATACATAAAACTAATTATGGTAAGATAAAGTGATTAAACTTAGTATCTTTTGTATAATAGATAAAATAAAAAAAAAAAAGATAATTAGATAATAGACAAATATAATAGCCAAAATGTAATAGAAAGAACATTTTATTTCGATAATAAAAGAGAAGAAACAAAAAATGTACATCATAGGACATGTGTAATTTTAATAAACTTGTCTACCATACATAGGACATATGTAATTTTAATTAACTTGTCTACGACACATAGGGCATGTGTTAGATCTATCTAACCACTTCATGATACAATCTTGATGAAATATATGCAGACATGGATCAGGCAATTGAATAGCCTCAGATCCAACCAAAAACTCTACCAGACAGATGCAACACGTCATAGCTTCAGAATTTTCTTCAATTATAATTCTTTCAAAATTGTCGTCAAATCGTCTTTGTATTTGAGTAGTGTCAATATTTTGTCTTGTTCTTGTATGAACAGCGTTGATCTCAGAGGTATTATTTTCATCGAAAATAAAGTGACCATCATAAGACTGCATACGTTGATTGTTGAATCGTGTTCGGGCCAACATGCTTGACATATACAGATTTCCACCGTGAATCATGTCAAAGACCGTCATATTTTCTTCAATTCCCTCTATTGCTCTATAATGTTGTGGTGGCTCCATTTCTGTGATTTAAAGTTTACCACTTTTTTTCTCTGAAAATAATATATAAATAGAAAAAATTAAAAATTGAAATAAGAGAAGAAGTAAGAAAACATAGAAAGGATAAAGAATTGAAATAAGATAAGAAGTAAGAAAACATAGAAAGGATTATGAATTGAAATAAGAGAAGAAGGGAGATCGCAAAAATAAAAAGAAGAAAAACCTTTGGGGATCGCAAGAAACAGAGGCCGGTGCGTGAATGTGTTGTTGATGGCGGTGATAAAAAGAGAAACCACGTTGTTCTGCGGTGAATCAGTGGCGGAAGAACAAAAACCGTGGTGATAGCGTAACCTCAGTTGTGCGGTGAGTGTTGATGGCGGTGATCGAAGCAGAAAACAGAACCTCAACAAGAATCAGACAGAAAGTAGTAAGAGTGTGAAGATGAATAGACGAAATAGCAAACAGAGTAATATTGTTGTAAGAGAAAATAATGTATACCTAAATATATATACGCGCCCGCGGGAACAAGTGATTATTTTTAGTATGAATCTTTTGAGGCCGATCAAATCTTTTAGTATTCATTGAGTGTTCAACGCTAATAAATAATCTTTTGCATTTATTATTTACGGAATATATGTTATTATGTGATTTGTTTTAGGGAAAATCTTTTGTATTTATTATTTTGATTCTATTATCGATTTATTATCACTCTCTTTATCTCTCATCACATAACGTGTTCCCTTTCTCTTGATTTCATTAATTGGAATTTTCTTTGCTAATTGCCCTGATTTGTTGATCCTTTAATTCCACTAATTGGTATCTTATTTGTTGTCTATGCTGCAGGAGTAATTAGTTATTTGCTTAATGCCTTAACCTACCATTCTTTTCAAATTAGGTTAATTGAATTTGATTTAAGTGTTATACTTTCTTTGTCCCCAAAATCATATGATATGTCTTTTCATAATTTTTATGATTCCTAAATCTCTCTTTTCTTAATTTGATTATCTGATGTACACCTCGTTGATTTAAATATTTTGAGGACATAATAACTTCAATAAATTTATGATTTTGGTAAACTTTTTCTGATGTAAGTGTGGCATTCGGAGACAGTTGGATCTCAGCAGAAGATTATGTGGTGTATAATAAGATTGTTCTGCCAATAAGTTTATTTTGTTGAACTTTCACATATTTCATGTACTTGATCTAAATTTTCAGTTCTCATGGGGTCCTCTCCTTAAAGACCTCTCAAGACTTGATGATAATGGACTTCAACAATCAAGCAGGTATTTGTATAGCTGGCAGTTTTGTCAATTTCAGACAAAAGGGAGATTTGGCATAGTGGTTGGAGTTCTTACCATGTGATTAAAAGGTAAAAATAACTGGCTTAAATTTCATGTAACTGTTACATATTATGGCTCCATAGTTTATGCTATTCATTCTTTGTGTGTCACTGCTTAACATAATAATGTCTTTATACATTGTTTTTGTATTTTTGTTTTACATAGCTCTAATTTGTTTTCTTCTTGTAAGATGTTCAGAATTTTGTAGGAACTTCCTCATTTTGTGTACTTGGAGTTGGATAAATTACTTAATTTTCCCAATGTTGTCATCTATTTAAGCTTCTAGTTCATTCACACTCTAACTGTGTTTGCTACTGCATAACAGGAAATGGATCCTCTCCATCACATGGTCAACTAGTAAATACATGTCAAGTTACATAAATAACTCAGTTTAAGTCTATAAATATATGATGACAAATATACAAAAGAGGATAAAAATGCAGTTATGCTGATAAGTTGTAATTGAGGAAAGAAAACCCAAATTAAGTGTAATTTTCTAGTATCATCAAAATTTGGTGAAAGATTATTTGGTGTTTCTGTCAATGGTTATCTAACAGGATGATTCTTAGACCTTTCCCTGAAATTAGTTTGTGGTGAAGGGCCTTTACCTTGTATTACTGAAAAAGTGGTTGGATTCTAGCTTCCGACAGTATAGCATTAGCATAGACATCTTTGTAACTAAATCTTACAATCTACTAAAGTTACTGTGGAGAATTCAAAGCAAATTTAGATATACAACATATTTAGTTTTTAGATTTTACTTTTACTCTGATTTAGATTACTAATTTTTCATCATTCTCTCTTACATGCTTTCCCTATATATGTTTTTGGTTTATAGTTGGTTTAAATATATTTTTGATCTTTACAATTATAATATTTTTTGATTTTGATTCTCGTAAATTTTTTTATTTGACTCACATCCCTGCAATTACAGATTCATTTTAAAATGGTCCAGTCCAAATTATGTTAAAAAATTCTAATACCGTTAAGATTTTTTTAATAAAAACTAAAAAATAAATTAAAAATTAAAAATCTGATGATTATTGTTTGAAAGGGTGATCAAAATTGAGAACCCTAATTTCTATTGTCTTACAAATTATTTGACATATTAGTTAAACCTAATTTTCTTAATAAACTTTTAGCATAATATGATTTCTTGTAAAACATTATATAGCAAGAGTTTATACAAACTTTGAGGAAGAAGTTCTATCATTCGTTTTATCTCTAGCTTATGGATGATCAAGATTTTAGTCTGCCCAGTTGATTATGTTTGTGCATTTAATTGTATTAGTGATTGGTTTTCATCTATATTACATTTACAATATTACCTTGGTTTTCATTAGTAATTGGTTTCCATCTATATTACATTTATAAGACAAGTTATTTTTTATAGCCATTATATGATGCACTATCACCGACAGTTGCATATTGTCCTGAGGCTTTCTTTTTGTAATATATAATTGCGTCATATTTATAGTATTACCTTGTTTCTTTCAAATTATATGTACAACTTCTTGACGGTATCACGACTTGGTCTAAAGCAAATATCATTTGGAGCTGTACATCTTCTTTTGTCAACTTATTGGACAAGTTTTTTGGGTAAAAGTTTTTGAAATTAGGTGCTCTTATTGATTTTGAAATTAGGCGCTGTCATGAGTTATGTTATAGGTGTTTTTATGATTTTGAAATTAGGTGTTTTCATTACTTTTAATTATTATTGGTATTTTGAGTACTTTTGGTACTCAGTTTTGATTACACTATGTTCTGCTGATCAAAAGAAAGTAATAATATGAAGAGAGAATTAAAATCTTTCAGAACAAACCACATAACTTCAATTAACTTGAAACTTTTTTATTATAGTGGTCATCTAAACCCATAATTAATTCATGTTTAATTTTCTTGCTTTCAATGGTTACAACTGGTAATTTAAGTAATAACATCCTGAAAGGAATAGAAAAACCAGAGAAAATTCTAAGGTAATTTAAGGGAAACATGTTCTGTATAGAAAAAAACAATTATGCTTATCAACATATGAATAGAGTTAAAATAAAAATGCTATAAAGAATTAATGAAAGAAAAGTCTTCAAAATGACTACAAAGATTGGTGAGAATTTAGAACCGCGGAAAGAAAATTACCAAAACATATACAAGATTTGGCCCAACCAAAGAAATAATATTACATAACAATAAAAATTCCTTTCCATATTCTTAATCGTATTATTCTATTTGTTATATGGTGATAATTTCAAAAGATGCAAGTGAATAATTTTAACTTGAAAACTCCAAGTTATGAGTTGTTTTTGGAGATCACACGTACATGCTTGATATTTGTTAGGCTATGAGGGTGGTTTGAACAAAAGGGTATTTTAATTTAGTTATTTGCAGTTTTTATATTAGGTATAACTTATCTTTACAAAATCTACTTGTAAAATGAGGAGTGTCTCTTTATAAATTATTGTAGACTTCTATCTCTTATAAATATGGTAGGACTTGAGTTTTTCTCGGCTAGTATCTTAAAATGATTGTTGTTGGCTTGGTTGAAAATATGAGGAGGGATTAAAAAAATATTAAGTATAATACTAAAATTTCTTACGTGATTAGAAGTTGTTGGTTAAAGAATGTAATTTGACCCAGTAGATTGAAAGCTAGGAATAGCGGAATAGCTTTTATCACAGATGTTCACATTTTTACATTACTGCAAAAACTATGGCCTTAAATATTTGTTCCCTAAATATGCATTGCAAGGGACTATTCGTTATCGTATATGATTAATTGAATTTTATTGATAAATTGAATTGAATTGCAATAAAAAAAATTAAACCATTTAAATAATTCATAAATTGCATCACATATTTAAAACAAATCAGTTAACTAAATTAATTCAAAAATCAGTTTAATAATTTTAAATTTTTTTTAATTTCAATTAAGATTTTTTTCTTAAAAAATTTTTGAAATTTATTTTTCTCAAAAGAAATATAGAAACGTTTGTTTTTTTAGAAAATTTTTGAGAAAAAAATCGTAAACATTTTTTCTGAAAATTTTTTGATTTTTTTCTCAAAAATAATTTTATTAAAAAAAATTATATCTATTTTTTTTAAAAAAAATTTCTTAAAAGAATCAAAAAAATTTTGTCAAAAGAATTTATTTTCAAAGTTTATAATAGCGTATTTCGTGAATTTCGTATGTGTTGATTTCGTAACTTCTGGCATTTTTTTTATTTTTTAATTTTGATAGCAAGTATGTACATTTGGGTATTTTCATCTCCATATTTGACTATCGAGTTACTAATTCATATGTTTCTTATTAATTGTCAATCTGTACACACAAAATTTGTTCTTATTTAAATGTCTATTTAAATATTCAATGCTACATTAATTATTGATAATACTTTTAGTTATTTATTGTAGAGAGAAATATATAGAATGACATAATAAATAGACAAAAGTATTTATACTAAAACTATTTGAGATGAATTCAAGCATTCTACTTGTTACATATCAATCTATTAGCAATTCTCTTCTCTCATTTATTTATATATAAATATTTTGATTTGAATTTAACATAATAACTTTCATGATGGCAGATCTTCCTTTCGGATCTGAAATAGGTAATTATGGTAGGTGCTATTAATAACAATTAATAATAAAATCAATAATAATTTTTCTTTTGCTATGAATTGATGGCAGATTTGTTAAAAAAATTACTTCTAGTCGAAAACAACCACATTTACAAATATAAATAATTTAAATAAAATCGAATCGTAAGCGAATAACCGTACATCTAAAATATGAATTGAATTGTAAATAGACGCATTAATAAGTTTTCTAAGTTTACCCATTATATGTTACACATATTTGCAGTTTTGTAAATTCATATATATTTGCACTATAAAATAGTCTACATTCAAAATTCCTCTTGATATTTTTAATGTAACTCCTTAAAGTTTTCAAATCTCAAATGATTTCAAAGTCAAATACATTGTGAAGTTTAAGAATTAAAAAAAAAAAAAAACGTAATTTGAATAGAAATCTTTTTCGTTGAAGTGTACAAGAATTTATTTATAGTTATTCAAATACATTATTGAATGGATTAGAATACACATACAGAAACAAATAACATAAACTAAAAGAAACCTATAACTAAGATTATGATTGTTATCTGATATCACAAATTCACTCTACATTAAATAGCTGATGAATAATCTGGATATACTATTCAATTCTTCAATGCTAAAACTTGGAAAAATATAACTTGGAAAAATATCACCCCAACAACATAGTGAGTTATAAAAACTCACTAACATAAATTTATAAAACGATTTAAAGATGTTTTCCAACCATACTGGTGTGTTAAGTATGAAAAATCATCTCAATAGTAATTCTTTAAAACTTAATCATAATATAATAAGATAAAGTTTGCATTCTTTAAACAAAGTTTTGTACTATATACTTAACTATACATATGTATATATTTATATATAAACTACACTTGAAATCATTAAGTCCGTGAACTAGTTCGTGTTAGTCAATATAGCTCGATATCGAGAAGGGGTGAATAGATACAACATATTTCAATGTGTAACAAATGCATTTTTAATATTTTATGATAAATACTTATTTGAACAATTCACTCAGGAACCTTTTTGTTATTAATGTGAGATATCGAATTAAGAGATAATGACACAGTCAACGGTGAAATTGATCTTGACAATCAATTTACTATTGCTTGTTTGAATTGTCAATACCCAAACTAGATTTACCAATTCTTAAGCAGGACTCAATAACCAAGCGAAGAACGAAGAATTAAATCGAATGACGATAAAATATCAAATTACTTAATTCTATGATTTGTTTGTGATTTCTTAGATTTGAGATTTTCTTATATACTTTTGAAAACAATTTTAATTTCCGAAAATTCTTTCACCAAGAAGTTTAAGTTTCTTGAAAAAAAAATTAAACACAAATTGAATTAAGTAATCTAATGGTAAGAGATAAGGTAAGATGATCCAAACCACGATTTATTCTTCGTTTAAGTGTGAGTCACCGGAGAGATACTAACCTATAAGCATGGTATGTCAAACGTCATGACCGCAAGAGGTGTCCAACTTGTTTTTCTCTTACTATTCATCCTTTATTGAAGAACATTTTCCCCTTTTAAGAACACATACAATGAACTCACCATATATTTGATTGTTCTATATTGAAGGCATTATTTAATATAATTACATAATTCTTTCAAATAATTTGCATTTGTTAACTTAACGTGTGTGTGTGTGTATGCATACATATGTAGAATGACCAGTTAGACAATAAGTATAAATCATACAAACAAACTTTGACATAGAACATTTAACAACCACATTACATGCAAAACTCAAAACTGATATATATGAATGAAAATAGAAATTTATTTACTAAATAACTTAAAAAATCAATTTAAAACCCTAAACACACCCTAAAAAGATTTTCAGTTGGGGTTGTATATTACCTTTATAAGGGATTTGAGACCCAAATCTTGATTCTCATTTCAATTCCTATGAGCAAAACCCTAGCTTCTTCAAGTTCCTCTTTCTTCTTCAAAGTTTGTCCTAATTAGTCTCTTCAACTCTAGTCTTCATCGATGAACAAGACTTCATCCCAATTTTTCCTTTTCCTTCTATCCCTATTTCTCTCTCTAGTTCTCTGGCTTTCAACTTCAATTTCTCTTCAAAAAAGCAAAGTTTATTTATTGGGTTGGTTGGAATATATGAATCAAAGAAGAAATTTCACTTTTAGTTTTCTTTTTTCTTCTTCTCTCACTCTCTCTTCAACTCCCTCTTTCTTTCCCTTGCATTTTTTTTTTCTGGTTTGCTTTCTTCTCCAAAACGAGTGAAAAGTATAAAATAATACTTAAAAAGGTATTTTAGGGTAAGGTCTTTCCAAAAGTACCTTCAATCAAATATATCAATTCCTCAAATGTCTTATTCTTAGTTCTTGGTCTACTTTGGAATTGGGCATATAAATACTCTCTAGTTTATCTAATTCTATCTTAAATCCTTTGAAGATTCACTACTGTACTCAACCAAATTATAATATAGTAATAAATATCTTTACTCTAAACTTAAACAAGTTACCCTACTTATAATTCATGTTCGTATACCTATAATCTTGGGAAACTATGATGATGCACTAAGTCCAAAACAGGGCTTGCGTATCATCCTCTAGTACTAGGACTGAGCATCAGCCACCTTCAACTGCTAATGTATATAAAAAAATAAAAGAAGTGAGATAAAAATATCTCAGTGAGCTCTAAATATAAAGGGAGGGGTAGATTAAAAATATTTCTTTCATAATTATGCATAAAAAGATGAAATTATGATGCATCTCATGATGAAACACTTAATTTCAATTTTTCATAAAAGCTTAACTAAAATCACTATTTCATTATGATTCTGAAAACTATGCATGACCTCAAATCTTTTCCTTGAAACAAGGAAAAGTCGCCCAATATCTTGATGTGGGTCACCAAGATAATTGACTCCTGATTGGTAAAGGTGGTTTGGTCAAACCCCAACCAGCTTCCTAATTGTTCTCGTCTACCTGTTGTTCCATGCCTGAAACAAACCTAAATGTCCCACCGTGAATAAGGTCATGCATGATCTGATTAATGGAAAGAACTCTCCTCCAAGGATTTCCCCTTCTACAATAAAGTCATTACTCTATTCACCAAACCTTATAAATACTCAATGACTCTCTTTTCTCTAATTCCATAACTACTTCTATTTATACAAGATAATCCTTACCCTCCAATTGACATCCCTGAGCCAAGAGTACCTGCTGCAGAAAGAAACACTAACACAGTCTCAGACCTCAAATTCATACTAGAGATAGAAAACCCATCCCTCTTAGAAAAAGTTGAAAATGCATCAAGTAATATGGAATTATTTAAGCATATGATTTCTCATTTTACATCTAAAAAGTTATACACTAATATTATTTTTCAACTACCACACGTGAAATAAACTGCATTAACTTATCACACCAAAATTCCATCTTCTCAAGATTCTAAAAGCAAATAAGAGACAAAAAACTAAAATTGTAGCATGAATCAATTATCGTCATCAAGTGTTATATATCTTTTATTCTCATTATAACCAGTTCTACTAATTGCTTATTTCAATGTAAAATATTCGGCATGTCCTATAGAACAATACTATCTTTCAAATGATATTCAGTATCAAGTTTTCTCAAACTATGCAAGACATATTAAAATCATGTTGAAGCATGACCCAAAAAATATTCAATTTTTTGCTAAAAAGAAAAACTCACAGCATGAATCTTCCAATCAATTGAATGATTGCAAAGGATAAGATGTAAATCCTCACACGCATCCAATGAAAACTGTGAGGTTCAATTAAACACATTCCAAAATTTGATTGAAAAAACCTTGGTTCAAGAAGCAAGATGAAGAAAGAGAAGATCTGCAATAAAGAATCGATATCTGAATATTTGTATCAGAGTGCAAAGAGAAAAAGCTCTGAAAACCATAGCAGCTGCCATGATCTTACCGCATAGAGATTGTGAATGATCTACACTGTTTTTGTGCAACATTTTATACCTTACTAGTTTTGATTGGTTAAACATCTCTTGTGGGTATATTACAATGCTTGTTTTCAAACCACATAAGAATGCTGAACCATTTTGCAGCAACCAAACTTATAAACCAACCAAAAACGCTGCACATACATAAGCTATGCTACTGAAGCAATAAACAAACTGCTAAGGTAGGCTGAATGTCGTCTAAGAAGGTTCAGTGACAACTGTTTAGATTACAACTAATATTAAAATAAAATTGAATATAAATATCAACCAAATAAACTGAGCCTAATTAAAATGCAGATTAGTGAGTCACAATTATGTACAATTGAAGTTCAATCATGACACTTGTGTTACTAGTGCTCCACTAGTTTGTCCAATTTTTCAAAGCAACACTTCATGAAAATAGAAAATCATAATGAAATTGATCAAGAAAATGTTGGTATCAAACGTTCTAGGCAAAACAGTTGAGGAAACTCAGAATTTGAAAGACAATTTGCCTCTGTGGGAAAAAAAAGATTTTTATATATATTATGTATCAGTACTTCCCAAAACCCCATGGAGTTGTTGTTCTTGCAACATCACATTGAGCACAAGAAAAATGGAAGCCATACATACTAGAATGAATGAATCATAAAATCAAATTTCAAATCACAACAGGTTCAAGTTGCAAGGGAAATAGAGATTCATGAATCATAAAAATTACAAAAAGACAAATGTAGGAAAATATCATATGATTTTGGGAACAAATTAAAAAAGTAAAATCCTATCATAAAATTCAATGAACCTGATTTGAAAACAATGGTAGAATAAGAAAATAATAATAAGCAAATCTATCCTGCAGTGCAGCAGCATACATAAAAATAGACAGCATGAAACATAATTCATGAATAAGTAATGTTCCCAAATTAATTCCTGCACTTGAATGGACACAACAAACATTCATGAATAAATAATCTCAGGATAGATATATTACTCGCTAAGTAAGCCGCATAAATAATAAATACACAAGCCCCGTTAATCAAATCAAATCAATTAATACACAAGCCTCATTAATCAAATCAAATATAAATATGAAGAAAAGGGGAAACGTGATGAGAGAGGAATTTGAAAATAATAAATAAATACACAAGATTGTCTTTAAATCGTTACAGCTGATTGAAGTTCATTCTATTTCCCGCGCGCTAAGATTACACAAGTTATTTATTCAGAAAAATTAATTACCGTCGATTTAAGTAACCTAAATATAAAATCTAAATTATAAATGCAAAAGATTTACTCTAAAAATAAAAAGATTTTATTACCGTTGAAATTGATTCCCGCGAGAGACCGCGCTTTCCCTTGTTCTTCTTTTATTATTTGTGATCCAAACAAACAAGGGTTATTCAATTTAATTGATTTAGTTACCGTTGAAAAACCAAGCCTACAAATCACCTATAAATTAGGGCACTTACTCTCTATTGTTGCATTGATTCCTATTCTTCTTCGGCAAGCTATCAATTGAGAGGTCCTATTTCCTTCTTTTCAGATAAATAAGGTTTTATTGACAACACTGTCTGTATTGACCTTCTTCGTTTAAGAGAGCTCTTCTCATACTCTCTTCTCTAATTTGAAAATTTTTATCATTATTTTTACTATTTTATTTTATACATCTCCTACTTTTCTTATTTGATTTTTTTCCTAATTATTTTCAGTGCAAAACAAAAGAAATAAACTTTAACTTGGAGAAATGGAGCAGCAACAAAATTATAGAAGAATTGTTGTAACTGGAGAAAATAGGAGAGTCACAATTGAATTGTTTTATCCTATTACCAATGGTGTTTATGAAATGATTCCTGCTATTCCTTTTCGCGCTCCTAATAGAAACATGCTTTTATCACAAATGTGTATCCAAGATAATCACTTTATTATTTGTGAAAGCAACAACAAACATATCAATGAGGTTCGTCGTAGAGCGAATACTCAAGATGTCATACCAATTTATGCTCAAGATGACCACTACGTTCTTCAAGAAAACAACATCAATCAAATTCCGACAAGAAGAAGATCAAATGTTGAAGCTACCCAAAGATGCTCTATTCAAATTCTTGAAAGAATTAGAATTGATGAAGAAACTACTTCTGAGGCTTTAACATGTTCCATATGTCTTGTGGAATTTTTCTTTGGCGATTTGCTTGCCTAGTCCATGTTCACACATTTATCACGAGAATTGTATTATGAGATGGCTCAATAGATCAAACACATGCCCTTTGTGTCGTAGACCTATCTCATTTATTCTCTTGTTTTGTTAATAGAAAATTATTCTTTTTATTATATTTGAGTATTTTTACTTTCGTCTCTTCCATTTTCTATCCTTTTAATTTATCTATTATATTAGTGAATATATGGTATTCTATATAAGACATAACTCTATATCATAAAAAAATTTATTTTTATAATTATTTTGATAAATTCAATCACAAAATATCAATGAATCATTTATTCAAATTAATCAAATAATATTATACTATTAATTAACTTGCTAAATTCAGATATCAATTGTAGTTGGCATCAATAATAAAAACGTAACTAATCCATGTATGTTTCTAAATATTTTTAAAAAAATTCAATTAAGAGCATCCAAGAATACGGTTGGAAAGTAAAACAATTATCATTAAAGGATTAGTCACATGAAATAAAGAAAAAAATAAACAAATATTGCACTCTATCGTCTACAACCATGTTATCAATTAAAATTATTTAGACTTAGAATATGTAACTTGAATTTCATACGAAATTGGAAAATTAATCTTATGTTTGGTCTTTCGGTAAGTTTGTAAAAGCTTTATCTTGTTTATGTTCTCACTTTAGGGATGGGGTTCAACTAGTCTCTGTAGAAAATATCTTCTAAATCGATATTTCATCTCTTTTTCTTACCGTTGTATTTCATTCATATCTATCACAACTTCTTAAGTAAATCTCGCTTTAACTCTATTGTAATACTCTTTTGATTTCATATATTCAACTAAACAATCATCTTAATTAACAATCACTATGCTAAAGAAGGCCTTATACAATGTTTTATTAAGCTTTTAACAACATTTTTAAGCGTTGTAAATTCATGTGATGTTATAGATAATAATAAATTCTTTCAACAACACTTTTTCTCTTAAAGCATTGTTATAAGATATCATTTTGACAACACTTCTTTCTGAAATCATTGTTATAGTCTATTCTTTGACAACACTTGTTTGCTTTAAGTGATGCATAGTCTATCTTCTGCCAATGCTTCTATCAAAATTTGGGTTCATATTTTGTTTAATTTTTAAATAAATCATAATAAAAACTTTTTTTTTTTTATGAAATAACAAAAAAAATTATAAAATTGTGTATTTCATTAAATTTAAAATAAAAATAATTAAATGCAGATTTAATCCTCCTATTTTGCTTAAAATTAATTTTGAGTCCGCTAGTTTTAAAATTAGATTTTTGGTCTCCCAATTTCATAACTTATTGTTTTTTTTTTTTGTCTCCTCTATTTTTATGGAGGGGGGCCGAAAAACAAACGTGGGACATCCGAAAAAATACCATAACAATATCCTCTTCCATAGACCCAAAAAAAAACTTACAAACAACAAATAAAGAGTCCTTAGAAATACATTAATAGTTCAATCAAACCAAAACAATCCCAAGAATTTTAAAAAAATATTACTACCGCTAATCTTTTTTATAAGAGACATTTGAGTTATAATTTGATTAGCAAAAGTTGATCTATTTGATCCATTTGGGTGCGTTTGTTTCAGATTTTTTCATGAAAAAATCTATTTTTTTAAACCAAAAATCATTTTGTAGAGTTTGAAGGGTGTTTGTTTCAGATTTTTTTTAAAATTATTTTGTTAAAAAATCATTTTTTGGCTAAGAATGAAAAACTAAAAAAAAAGTAGTTTCTCACATTCGCTACTGCCATAGATGAGAGAGAAAGATGCCACAAATTTTAAAAACACAGAACTTAACTTAGTAATAAGAGAAAATGATGTAATTACTCTTACCCTTTTTGGAAAATCCAAAATTACCCTCCATCAATTTTTACTGGGTTTTCTTCCTACTGCATCAGTTTCACGAACTCAATGATGATTTCTTCATACTGCATCAGTTTCACGCACTCAATGGTGACAGTTTTCTACTTCCATGAGACTCTAATAGGTTTTCATCAAGTAAGTTTCCTTCTCCTTTTCAATTTTTCCACATCGTTTTTTTTTATTGTTTCTACGTCTTTTATTTGAATCATTTTATTTTTACATCATTCATATGTTGATACGATTTTTTTTTGCTTTTGTGTTTTTGTTTATTGCTTTTTGATGAGTACTTAAGCTACATTAATCAATTTTAAAATGTGTATAAGAAATGGATTAAACTTATAAAAGTCATGTCATTTATGGTAATTTTGTAGTTTAAAAAATCACTTTTATAAAATTGTATACAAACAGATTAAAAATCATTTTTAAAAAAAAATCATTTTTATGATAGTAAACAAACGGAAATAAAAATCATTTTTAAACAAATCTCTATAAAATAATCTCTAAAGTTTGTAAACAAAAAATTATTTTTATTTAAGCTCAAACAAACGCACCCATTATTGACCAAATATGTCAATTTTTTGAGCAAATTATAACACAAATGTCTCTTATAAAAAGAACTAGAGGGAGTAATTTATAAGAAAAATTATAGAAACAACTCTACTATAATTACAAAATTATAGAAACAACTCTACTTTAAAATTTTGGATTTAATTTCTATGCATCTACAATGTCAAGATATTTTACACTTTTAGTTAATCATAACCGTCAGATTATTAAAACCGTTTGGCTTTTATTCTAATTACTTTTAAAGTCACACTTATGGATGGTTGTGATCTGCTGATAGTATAAAACGTTTTACACTAACAATGCATAACAATTAAACTCTAAAAATTTTAGTGATTTGAAAAAAAATAGATTTTTAAAAACTAATTTTTAATTATTAAAAATGTCAACCCAAATTTGATCTATTATTTCTTTTCAATAAGCAATAGGGATTTGACTATCAATATATTTTTGTAAATTTACAACTTAAGACGTGATGAGCAAAATCAACTAGTATTGGATCCTTGTATCGAAAGTCTTCTTGGAAAATCAACTATGAATGAGCAAAATATTGGATATATAAGAGAGGTGACTCATATAACCATTGCCTTAAAGTTTTGAGTTGATATGTGATATCAAAGTCTTTTGTGAATGCTGGTGAATTTGGCCCAATGGTGCTCCTGCTCCCCTAGACTCCTCCAACAAATGGTATCAGAGCCTTGGTTCAACTTGGACGGGGGAGCGTGATTGAATCCATGTATGGAATGTATTCCTGGCACTATAGTTAGAAGGCAGGTTCCATGGGTAATAACAATGATACAAGTATATAAGACGTGGGAGACATACACTTGATGGGGAGATTGTGGGTTCAAGTGTGAGTATTTGAGTCTCACGTCGACTACAAAATTTGGTAAATGTTGGATAAATTAGAGTGGTGACCCATATACCTAATTCCATAAGATTTTGGGTGCAGATTGAAGGTGCAAACACGAGAAAGGGGGGTTGAATTGTGTTTGCCAAAGTTGATAACTTTTTGCTAATTTGATGAAGGTTGGTTGGTTTTTATGAATTACTTAGATAAGAAGCAATCGGGTTCAGAGGTAGCAAATAATGAAATCATAAATAATTGGACACATAGATTTATCCTGGTTCACCACTAACTTGGCTACATCCAGTCCCCTCATTTAGAAGACTTTAATCCACTAATTCAAATACCTTGAATTACAAAGAACCTAACCCTCCAAGCCAGTCTTCCCAAATAGCTTGACAATCCCAGACTTTTGAGGAACTAACCACCTTGGCCCTACAAGCCAAGTCTTCTCCTAACAACCTGACAACCCCAGATTGAAGAAGGAACTAAACCACTATCAGGTTGGATGCAAAAGATTGGAACTTTAAGTGTTTGCTTCTAATAATAATAATAACTCTCACATTCTAAGAAAAAAACACCCAGAAAATATTTCTAACTTGAACAAGTGTTTCTCTCTTTGAACTCTAAGATGAATTTGGAATTTTAAGCTTTAGTTCTTCTACTCTTTTCTACTTTTCGATGATCTTCTTCTTCAGCCTTGAGTATCTATTTAGAGTTAAAAATAGGGCTGCAATTTAGTCCTTGTTTTATTATGAATTGTATGTTGTTCAAATTGAGTTTGTATATTCTTCAGATTGAATATGTTCCTATTTTGTTTATATTGAATTTGTAAATTCTTCAGATTGATTTTGGTCGTATTTTGTGCAGATTGCGTTTGTAAATTCTTCAGATTGATTCTGTTCATATTTTTTTCTAGATAAATCTTGATCAAATCTTCTTCAAATATTTTTCAAATCATGACCAAATCTTCTTCAAATCTTGACCATATCTTCTTTTCTACTTGGTCAAAGATTTTCTTCAATTATAAATATGACTCAAATCTTATTTTAGATTTTCATCAATTATAAATTTGAATCAAATATTATTTTATATTTTCTTCAATTATAAATTTGAATCAAATCTTATTTTAGATTTTCTCCAATTAAAAATTTGAATTAGATCTTATTTTAGATTTTCTTCAATTATAAATTTGAATCAAATCTTATTGTAGATTTTCTTTAAAAACATGAATCTTCTTTCATACTCTTTGAAGTCAAATATATTGTTCTCATAAAATACTTTTGTTATCATCAAAACTCTAAGTATAAAATCAACTTGGTTCCAACAATCTCCTCTTTTTTGATGATGACAAAACTTGTATTTTTTATAACAACTTTACTTTATATTTCTTTGACTCCCTCTAACTTAGGGCTCCCCTTAAGTCTAAGTATCATTTTCTCCTCACTTTATCAAATATCTTTCCCCCTCTTTTGTCATCAAACAAAAAGACTTGAAAGTGAAATTTGCTCTTTATTCAATTTTTTTGTCCTTTTTTTTAATAACATGAATATATTACAAGAAAATATAAAAACTAATGTAAAGCAAATTACTTTGAAGTTATCACAACATCAGTGAGGTACGGAGGTAAGGTTTAGGTTTTTCTTGATGAAGTCAAACCTATCTTCAGGTAGTGGTTTGGGGAATATGTCAGCCAATTGGTGTTCAGTGTCTACAAACTGAATGTTTAGTATCCCTTTTTGAACAAAGTCCATAATGAAGTGATGTTTGATCTCTATGTGTTTAGCTCTAGAATGTAGGATAAGGTTTTTGGTTAGACAAATGACCGAAGTGTTATCACAATAGATGGGAATGTTGGTTTTTAAGATTTTGTAGTCTTCTAGTTGAGAACTGCAACCAGCTGCTGAAATGTACTGAGCCTCTATTGTTGGCATTGCAATGGTGTTTTATCTCTTACTTGACCAAAATATTAAGTTGTCACATAGAAATGTGCAGTTGCCACTAGTGCTCTTTCTCTTAAGTTTATCTCCAGCATAATCATAATCACAATATCAACTCAGTTTGTACTTAGGAGCTTTCTTGTAGAACAAGGTAAGGTTGGTAGTGTCTTTTAGGTATCTAAGGATTCTCTTAACAACAGTTAAATGCGATTCCCTAGGGTCAGCTTGAAATCTTGCACATACACATACACTAAACATGATGTCAGGTTTGGAAGTGGTAAGGTAAAATAGGAATCCTATCATTCCTCTATAGGTTTTTTGGTTTACATTTTGGCCTGAATCATCTTTTTTAAGTGAACAAGTAGGGTGCATTGTTGTAGCCATAGGTTTGCAATCACTCATCTTAAACTTCTTGAGAAGCTCTTTTGTATATTTAGTTTGATGAATGTATATACCTTTTTGACTTTGCTAAATTTGTATCCCTAAGAAGAACTTAAGTTCTCCCATGATACTCATTTGAAATTCAAGCTGCATCAATTTAGAAAATTCTTGGCAAACCGTGCCATTAGTAGATCCAAGAATAATGTCATCAACATAAATTTGAATAATAAGAAAAACATCTCCTATTGATTTTCTAAAAAGTGTATTATCTACTTGTCATCTTTCAAAGTTATTTTTAAACAAGAAGTTACTAAGTCTATCATACCATGCCCTAGATGCTTGTTTTAGACCATACAAAGATTTCCTAAGTTTAAAAAGATGATTTGGAAATTCAGAACTTTCAAAACCTGGGGATTGTTTAACATAGACTTCTTCACTTATATAACCATTTAGAAAATCATTTTTAACATCCATTTGAAATAATGTAATGTTATTAGTTGAAGCAAAAGAAAGTAGGATACAAATAGCTTCTAAGTCCATCATACAATGCCCTAGGTGCTTGTTTTAGACCATACAGAGATTTCCTAAGTTTTAAAACATGATTTGGAGATTCAGAACTTTCAAAACCTGGGAGGTTGTTTAACATAGACTTCTTCACTTATATAACCATTTAGAAAAGCACTTTTAACATCCATTTGAAATAATGTAATGTTATTATTTGCAACAAAAGAAAGTAGGATACAAATAGCTTATAACCTGATCATTGGAGCAAATATCTCATTGTAATCAATGCCTTCTTACTGACTATAGCCTTGTGGGACAAGTCTTGCCTTGTTTCTAACCACTTCACCATTTTCGTTTAGCTTGTTTCTGAAAACCCACTTGGTTCCAATAATGTTCTTCTTTGGTCTAGGTACTAGATCCCTAAACACCATTCATCTTAAATTCATTTAACTCTTCTTGCATTGCAAGAATCCATCCATCATCTACCAATGCTTCATCAACAGTGGTAGGCTCAATTAACAAGAGTGAGCCAAACAAAGTGGTATCTTTTAATGATGATCTGATCCTCAAAGGACCACTTGCACTTCCAATGAGATGAGATATCTCGTACTTTAATCCAGATCTTCCTTCTGACTTGATCAGATTCATCCTCTGAAGATTTGTCATCTTCTGGTTTGTCTGCATCTGGTTCTGGTAAACTTGTAGTATCCTCAATTTGCTTTAACTTCTTAAGGTCAAGTTGTATGTCATATAACATAATATAAATACGATAATTGAAGAATGAAATCAATAAAACCAAAACATTAGTTTTGTTTCTGGTGGTTTCTTCTTGTTCTGAAAACCAAACTTGTATGTTACTTCTACTGAAGTGTTCAGATTATGTGGATCTTCTTGTTCCTCTAAAATTTTGAGAACCTACAAAATACTTATCTAGCTTTGATTTTTAAGATCAAGCTTCTTGTATCACAATAAACATAATATCAGACAAAAATTAAATTTAAAGAAAGATATAACCTATATGTCAACAGTTTCAGTTTCACTCTGAAAACACTCTTATTTCTTCTTTTATGGTTTTCATATTCTTAATTTTCATATTCTCTTATAAAAGGGTTTGGATGAAGAAGGGCTTTGAATTCCCATCCAGGCTTGTAATCTTGATGAATTTGATTGGAATGTTCAAAGAAGTCTCCTGATTCTAATTGTTAATCTGAGACTTCTATTTCTACTAATGTACTAGGTTCCTCTGGTAATTTTGGAATTGATGGTAATTATGATTCTTTTGGTAGTTTTAGGTATGTTGATATGTGTGATTTATCTGCCAATTTAATTTTGTTGATACGTGTGATTTCTCTGCCAGTTTTGATTATGTTAATACTTCAGATTTTTCTAATATTTCTGGTTCATCATATGGTTCTGATTCTGATAGGTATTGTGTTGACCAATCCTTCTTCCACCAGAGTAGTAGTAAGAAGAAGACCTAGGGTATACACCTATACTATATATATATATATGTATGTATGTATGTATGTATGTATGTATGTAGATGCACGCTGTTGGCCTGGCTTACGAGAAAGAAAGAAGAAACATTGGGATTAGCCGCTGGGAAAGAAAAGAAAAATTAGGATTAGCCGCTGGGAAAGGAAGAACAAATATTAGGAATAGTCGCTGCTTTTTGGCCTCCAGCCGTGTTTCATTAACCAGGACCATACTTTGATTTCAACGAAACAAAAACAGGTAAAGTTTTGCTAATTACATCGATTATATATTCTTTTCCCAATTCCATTGGGCAGTATAAGTATAATAATAGTTGCTTGATCGAATTATAAGTACAGGGCATATATTATTTTATTTCAATTTTTAGTAATAGTAGACTTGAGCATATGATTGAATTATATTACTGGACATATATTCTGAAATTAATCTGCATCTAAAGAATTCATTGTATTTTTTTAGCTATAATTAAAAGTGATTTATCGTACGCATCAATTTAAATAAATACTATCAATTTCATTACATACATGTTATGCGATTCAGCTTTATTTTAATTAAAATTATACATTATTTTATGTTATTATATTTATAAGTATGTTTTGTAGCAAGAATTGTCCTCTGCATTTTTAAAGGTAGCAGACTTGCTACATTAGGCTGAAATTAACGTGAATTAATCCAATTGGGTGTCTAAATCAATGGATATTATTATCTTATGTATTATAATTTTTCAATACAATTCTTGATTGGCATGCTTTTAAATTCTCCTCTATATAAACAATTGTAAATATATTTTCAATATTATAAAAGAAACACATTACTGACCTGTATCAGTTATTGACATATATATTCTCTATTTCAAGTTGATGTCACATATATATATTATAGTTATTGAACATTTTAATTGTTTTAAAAAATTCAACTAAGATACACATTTTATGTTAATATAGTTATTGATATCCACAATATTAAAATATTTTTGGGTATATTACAAGTAGTATAAATTTTATCTATTTATTTTAGTAAATAATTTATTTTAATTTCATTTTGTTGTATGGTTCTATTACCTTGACGGATTATTAGAGACGACGGTCGACGAAGACGCGACAAATTAGCAGATCAGATTCATTTGGCAAAACCTTCAATCGAAGTAAGGGGTGAGAGTACGTTCGATTTTATGAGTATAAAATAACGTGGGATGAACGGGAATACCATAATTCCTAGATATTCATCTGGGGCTTACTACGTACGATTGAACCCTATTGAGTAATAATAATTAATTAATAAAATATGAATGGTAATAGTGAGGACTAAAATATAACTTAGCAACCTATAGAATTGTTGTGAATCTATTTATATCAAGATTGCATGTTGTATGATTTTATGAAATCTTATGCTGATTGTTATTGTATGAATGATATGTACTTAAGTGTTCTTGTTACTTGATTGAAATTGTGATTTTACTTGAATGTGCCACCTAATTGATTCCTTATTATGTGATTGATGAAACTAGATTGTGTATTGTGAGTAGTGTAAACCAAATATTGGGATTTTATTGTGATTGACTGATATAAATATATAATGATGAATATTGTGAAGTCAAACTAAAACCTATTGAGTTGTGATGATCGAGTAAGTATGAGGTATGTGTTGTAGATTTTGGAGTTAGGATTATTTTGTCATCATATAGGGAGGGTCTGACAAACCTAGTGATTCGGAGAAGTACAACTAAATGAGCCTGATCGTGGAGGGCTACAGTCGAACTGTAAGGTAAGACTGATAGACCTTGGGGGTACCTCTATTGGGGAATTCCTAAGTGGATTAGTGGGTTATTCCCTAAGGTCGGGAGCTACCGTGCAACACAAGAGTACCTCGACCGTCGCGTATATGTGTCTCGGGTTGAGTTGAGGGGATCTATGAGGACTTGGCCATTCATGAATTGTCCGTCCACTCTTGTAGTGGCATAGTATCAGGCCTCCTAACCAAGTACTTAAGAGTAGAACGGTACCAAATGATGAAGAAGTATAGAGTATAAGGCATGCATAACATTTCATCCTTGTGACTGTTTAATTGTGATTGAATTGATTAACCGTTGATATTATTTGAATGCTTCTGATGTTGTGATAATTTGATGACTAGTACCATCAGAGAGGCGGAAGCCATCTTGTCTTGAAGACTCTTATTATATGCTTTGTGTGCACGTTATTTTGAGCGTAATTTATTTTGGGAATTCCCGCTCTGATAGTGACATCGGATTGGAACTACATTGCACTTAATATTAAACTTATATATGTGTACTTCAAAAAAGATTTTTTTGTCTGATATTATGATTTCGAGTCGTTAAGTTTGATGGAAATTTCGGATTGTTGTGACATGTTCATGATTACTTGATACTCTTTACCTTAAAAAATGTTCGAAAGTTTATATATTTATTTATTTATAGAATTTCATTGTTTTAAAAATAAGAAAAGTAATTTTTTTTTTTATTTGGGGTTTATGGTGTCACATTTTTCCCTTTATATATTGTAAGCATCCATTGACCAGGCACCGTGACTGGTGTTTCAATTTGGTTGTTTAGAACATCTGCAACATAAACAATTTTATCCTTTGGTACCCAAATCTGGTTTGGTTCTGGTTTGTTAGTTCTTAAAGGTTTCTTATCTTTCCATGTGGTTAACATAATACATGATATTTTAGTGTGACTTTTCTTATAGAAAATAGTACATAAATCATCAGAGGGAACAAACTTAAGTTTTGTTACTTTTTCTTGAAATCCTATTCCTCTTTTACCATCCCTACTAACACCCTAAATCAAAGATGCATATTGGCTTCTTTCTAAGTATAAAATCAACTTTGTTCCCACAGAGATGTGGTGTTAAAGTCTCTTGTGGTCTTGAAGCAAGTGACCTGTTGTTGCTCCTACGGTCCCCCAAACTCCTTAACAAGTGGTGTCAAAGCCTTGGTTTGACTTAGAGGGGGCGGGAGTGGATCCTAGTATTGGATCCTTGTATCGAAAGTTGTCCTGACAGTGTAGTCAGAAGGCAGGTCTCACTAGTAATAACACAATATAAGTATAGTATGTGGGAGACTCATACTTGATGGAGAGATTGTTGGGTTCAAGTGTGAGTGGTCAAATTCCACATCAACTAAAAACGTGGCAATTACAATAAATCATTATTTATCCAAAAATGGAGTACTTAGACAATGTATTATAACTTATTGAGGAAATAATTAAACTTATTTGAAAAAAGAAACGGGCAAGTGCAGAATCCTCAAGTTTTTGTTGTTGTCAATTTGTTTCGTTCTAAAAAGTATCTACCTTGACTAATGCATACAATATAACAACAATTTAAGATGATCCCTACAACATACAAGTCAATCTTGAAACTCCCATTTGTGTATGATAAACCACAATTATGGGATAAAACTTTTTGAAAAAAAATGTTGCATTGTTAGGTTCACAAATTTTATATTGATAATGAATGTGAACCCTAAAAGAAATTAAAACTGCTATCAATTAATAACTACCGAATCAACAATGTAGAGCTGGTTGTCGGTGTAAAACTTTTTTATTTTATTTTTTTATTCCTAAATCTAGTCACTCGAACATGAAACTTTAATTACTATACGGACAACTTTAACTGTGAGAAGGAATGTGCTTCGTGCTATCATAATTTTATACTACGGACAACTAAAAAATGAAATTTCCACACAATCATCAAAAATTTATTGAAGACTACAATCATCTTTTCAGAATATATTAAGTTACAAGTTGGAGAAAATGTTAATCTCCATTTGATGTAGTCTCGTTCTATAAGAAGGGGGTTTTCCTATTATTTAAAGGTGCAAACACGAGAAGGGGGGTTGAATTGTGTTTGACTAAGTTAGATTGTTTTTGCTAATTTATTTAAAAATGGTTCGGGTTTGGTGGCTTACTTAGAATAAAATTAGTAGCAATTGGGTTAAGTGATCAAAGGCAGAAGTAAAACATGAGTTGCAGAATTAAAGTGACACAAGAGTTTGTCCTGGTTCACCACCAATTTGGTAGCTACGTCCAGTCCCCTCATCAGAAGGATTTAATCCACTAATTCAAAACTTGAATTACACAACACTAGACCGTACAAGCCAATTTTCTCAAAACAGTCTGACACCAACATACTTTTTAAGGAACACAAACACCTTGACTCTACAAGCCAAATCTTCTATACACAACCTGGAAATCTACATATTGCTTGAGGAACATGAAAGCCTTTATTGGGCTGGGTTATAAGAGTTTGGAACAAATCGGTTTGCTTCTAACAAGTGATTGTAGCAATGACTCTCACACTAGAAAATACTTAGAAAATATTTCTTTTTGACCAAATGTTTCTCTAGACCTTAGGAAATTTTGTGCGTGTGAATAGGTCAGGGTTTCTCCTTTGTCCTTGCAAAATCTAAAACATATCTTTGCAAATAATAAATGTATCTTCTTGTGAGTGTTTCTTCTTGTAAACAATTCTTTATCATATCTTCTTGTAAATAATTCATATCTACTTTTAGAAAAATCTTGATCAAATCTGCTTGTAAATAATTCATATCCTCTTGTGGTAAATCTTGATCAAATCTTGTAAACAATTCATATCTTCTTGTAGATAAATCTTGATAAAATGTTTTTGTAAATAATTCATATCTTCTTGTAGATAAATCTTGATCAAATCTTCTTGTAAATAATGCATATCTTCTTGTGATAAATCTTAATCAAATATTCTTGTAAATAATTCATATCTTCTTGTTGATCATGGGAAGAAGATACTAAGCAGTATGTCAAGCAAGTGGAGACCTAAGATCATTATTATTCAAGAAGCAAATGATTTGAATACTCTTAAGCTGGAAGAATTAATCAGCTCTCCCAGATCACATGAAATTGAACTTGTAGAGGATGAGCCCAAAAAGATGCAACCAGCCTTGACTTTGAAATCCAAGAAGAAGAAAGTTCTGAAGGCAATAGCAGAATCAAATGATTTTGATTTAGAGATTAGAATGGAGACTTAGAGGAAGAGGAATTGGCGTTCATATCTAGAAAACTTCAGAAGATGTGGCACACACAAAGAAGACATTTCCCCAAAGATATTCCAAGCAGTCCAGTAGAGGAAAAGATGATAAATCTGACAAGAAAAGCATCATCTGTTATGGATACAATGAACCTAGACATATCAAGTCAGAATGTCCAAATCTGGAGAAAGGGAAACATTAGAGGAAAGATTCCATACCCAAGAAGAAGAGTGGTTACATGGGATGATTTTGATTAATCCTATGATGATAAAGAGCAAGCTGATTTGGCTTCAATGGCTCACACCAACTCTGCCTCTGGATCCAACACAGATTCTAACTATGGAAGTGAATCAACACAGAGAAATTGAGGTATTTTCCGACTTAACTCGATATGATTTAATCACTGTTATAAATGACTTCTTGAACAAGAATCACAAGTTTCCTTCAAAACTAAAAACACTTAGGAAAGAAAATGAAAACCAAACTGAAGAAATTAATGTTTTAAAGAATCAAGGTGCTGAAGTTAAAACATAAAATGCAACTTTGAAAACTAATATTGTTGAACTTAAGGCTGAAAATCTAACTCTGAAAAGTGATCATAGTTCAACATCAATTGAAAATACCACATGTAACTCTAATAAGCATGAAGAAGTATTTCAAGATTTTCTTGCTAATGGTATGGAAAGACGCAAGTATCCTTATATGATTTATGGAGTTAGTAGAAACGGTTAAAGAGGTGTTGGATTTGAAGAAATTGTAACTGAACCTAATTTCGTTCCCTCTGATCATTTATGTACTATTGGCTCTAAGAAAAGTCACACTAAAATATCATGTCGTATGCTATCCACATGGAAAAACAAAAAACCTTTCAGAACTATCAAACCATGACCCAACCAGATTTGGGTTCCAAAGGAATAAAATTGTTTATGATGCAGATGTTCTACACAACCAAATTGTCTATGTTGCAATACCTAAAATTGTTTATGATGCAGATGTTCTACACAACCAAAGGAATAAAATTGTTAATGGATGCTTGCAATATATGAAAGGAAAAAGGTCTATGTTGCAATACCTAACAAAAAGAAGCCAAGTGACTCTTGGAAGAAAGTTGAAAGACTAGATGATTGGAACTAGAACTATTAGATGAACCAGAGATATCAAAAAAAATATGGACTATCAAAAGAAGAAAAACTGGGAAAGAAATCACACATATCAATAGAAATATAACAACTAGAAGAATCAGAAATACCATCGATTCCAGAATTACTAGAAGAACTTGATACATCAAAAGAACAGAAGTGTCAAATGAACAATTAGAATCATGAGTCAAGACTACAAACCTAGATGGGAATTCAAATCCCCTCATTTAGAACCTGTAATCAAAGGATATGCAATTTAGAATTTGAAAACCAAAAAAGAAGAACTAAGAGGGTTTTCAGAGTAATGCATAAACAAGTTGATTTCTAGGTTGTATTTCTATAATCTTTATTTATCTGTTTGATATTATGTTTACTGTGATAACAAGAATCATGATCTTAAAAATCAATGCAAGATTTGTATTTTGCAGGTTCTCAAAACTTAAAGGAACTAGGAGAATCACAGAACCTGAACAGTTCAGCAAAAGCATAATACAAGTTTGTTTTTTAGAAACAAACAGAAACCACCAGAAACAAAACTGATGTTTTGGCTGTATTGATTCCACTCTTCAGTTATCTGATTTATATTAAGTTATATGACAAACAGCTTGGCCATTAAAAGTCAAAGCTAGTTGAAGATACTGCAGGTGTATTGGAACTAGAGGAAGCAGATGCAGAAAAACCAAAAGAACCTGAAAAATCAAAGGATACAAGCAAATCAGAAGAAGATAAAAAAAATTCAAAGGATTAATCTGATCAAGACTGAAATAGTCAAGATAAATTAGAAGGAAGATCTGGATGGAAGTACAAGTCATCTCATCTTGAAACTCTAATCATTGGAAGTGCAAGTGTTCCTTTGAGGATCAAATCATCACTAAAAGATACCACTTTGTTTGGCTTACTCTCATCAATTGAGCCTACTTCTGTTGATGAAGCATTGACAGATTATGGATGGATGATTGCAATTCAAGAAGAGTTAAATGAATTTAAGAAGAGTTAAACAAGGTTAGAAATGATTAGAACCAAGAAAGATTGAAACCTTTACAAAAATGAAAATGCATCTTAACTTGAGATCAAAACCAAATCGAGAACTAAAAGTAATGTTGCAATGATGAATTTGGTGCGAAAAAAAAAATTAATACACTGCAAAAACAAATCAAGAACAGGATGAAGAGACATAGATCAAAATAAAATATAGAAATTTGGTCAATTAAGAGAAAGAAAGATAGAGCACCAAATTAAAAAAAATGTAAAAAAAATGTAGAGAAAGAAAGATAGTGCACCAAAGATAGTGTTGGGTGGGCTCACTCTCCAAGAAGAAGGAGAAGGAGGAGGAGGAGGAGGAGGAAGGGGAATATGATGTTTTATTGGGCTTGGCCCATGTGAAGAAAAAAAAAAGGATTTTGAATTCCCTAAGAAAATAAAGGAAAATTGGAGCCGCACGACAGAAAGAAAAAGGAAGAAAGAGTGATGGCTACAATAACAAAAGGGAAGAGAACATAAAAGTTTGGTTCCGGTGGTAATGAGTTTGTAACAACTTGCTCCGTTAGGTCTATAATTTTAGTATGTTATTTTTACCACTAAATTTGTTATTTTAATATACAATCTTAGTAGTTTTACATTCTCTCAAAGTTACTTTGGAATACCCACTTTAGTGGTTATACAATCTGGTCTCATTTAATTTTTTGTCAATTATTGTTGCTCTGTGGAATTGTATATTCTGTGGATAGTTATCTCTGTTTTGTTCCCAACAAAGTGGTATCAGAGCTCGGTTGGTTTGGTTTGTGCATTTAAATCGAGGAAAATAAAGGTCCGAATATAATTAAGCTCAACTCTTCTAATTACACACTTTGGAAGACTCTCATGAAAGACATGCTACATAGTAAATATCAACATGTTACTGTTGAAATCATTGCATGATAATTGGGAAGTCCTTGTTGTGACATTGACCAATTCAGCTTCGAGTGGAAAATTGAAAATATCAACAGTTAAAGAGAGCATGTTGAATGAAGAAGCTCGTAGAAAGGAACGTGGTTTGATTGGTTCTTCCTCAAAGTCAGAAGCACTAGTTACAAATCCACGGGGGAGAAGTCAATCTAGACACTTCCATATATGCGACAACTCTGAAAGTCGTAGCAAGTCAAGAAGCAAGTCGAGGATTAGAAAATAATTGATATACTATAATTGTGGCAAAGAAGATTACATAAAAAAATAAATAAATAAATAAAATTATAGGTTCCTTAAGAGATATCAATCAAGGGAAAGAGATAAAGACAAAGAGAAGAAAAATGATAAAGATACAGCAGCAGTTGCATCTGTTAGTAATGTCTACATTGTTTGTATTGATAATTACATAAACCTTGCATGTCAGGATTCAACTTGGGTTATTGATTCAAGTGCCTCATATCATGTTCTTCCTAGGTATAATTGAATTAACAATGTCAATCACAAGGAATGGGGGTTTGAATTGTGATTCCCCTTTTTTTAAATTAATTCTTGTTTCTAGTTAATCTGACTCAACATATGCAGAACGTTCTTGGTTGGTAAAAATAAAAGAAATTAACTCTATGTGCTTTGTGCTTAGTGAGTAAGAAATAAATAAATATAAGAAAAAGAGAATCACACAGTCATGTATCCTAGTTCACCCAAGGTGGGATACATCCAGTCCTCACATGCTTTGAATGATTTTTTCTTTTACTCTTTTTTCTTTGTAAACTTGTTCTTTTAAAGAGCTACATTTTTTAGCAACAAAATTTGAGTCGCTTAACAAGTTATCGAATCTTTTTCCATTTGTTTAGATAAAGGACATAGTTCATAACTTATTACCTCATTGTCTTTTGAGTTTGCCATTAAACACATCTTGGCTTCTATATTTTCTTCTGTTTCTGATTCATCATAATCATCCCAGGTAAACATCATGGTTTTTTTCTTGAATGGGAATATTTTCGGTTCCCTTTTGTTTAAAAGACATTCAGTTTTGTAATGTCCAAGTTTGTTGCACTCAAAGCATGCGATCTGACTTTTATCTACTTCTGTTTTGGAGTTTTCCTTTTTGTTTGGAAAGACTCTTTTGATTTGATCTCTTCTTCTTATCATTCTTTGGATTTTTCTTGTAAGAAAATCTATTTCTTCATCAGCTTCTTCTTGACGAATTTCTTTTGAGTCCTCTTTTTCATCTAGTTGTAAGGATGCGCTTTCTTGCGGATTTTGAGAAGCTTTTAAGGCTATTATTTTTCCTTTCTTTGCTGGTTTGTCTTCTTGCAGTAGCACTTCATGTGCTCGTAAGGTTCCAATGAGTTCTTCCAATTCGAGTATCTCAAGATTTTTACCTTGAGTTATAGCTATAATCATTGGTCTCCATATATATGGAAGACATCTCATGATTTTTCTTACTCGGTCTTGTATTGAGTATGTCTTGCCAAGAGAACACATTTCATTTACTATGGTTGTAAACCTTGAATACATTTCATCAATGATTTCTCCTTCATTCATTTCAAACAGTTCAAACTTTCGTATGCCAATATCATTTCTTGTTTCATTGACATGGCTTGTTCCTTCATGATGGGTTTGTAAAGTGTCCCATACCCTTTTTTCCGTATCACATTCTTCAACTCTTTCACTTTCTTCACTGCTTAAGGCACAAGACAAAAATAATTGAGCTTTAGAGTTTAGAAGTACCTTAGCTTTGTCTTCTACTGTCCAATCTGTTTCTTTCTTTTCAGCAGATGTTGGATCATTCTGATCAGTTCTTGGAAGTCTCCATTTGTTATGATGCGCCACATTCTTGTATCTTGTGATTTTAGGAATAGCCGCATCTTACTTTTGCAAAAATAGTAGTTTGTACCATCAAAGTAAGGTGGTCTAATTGATAATCCTCTTTCAACGATGTACTTAGCTTTTGACATTGTTTCCTGAATCTTTCCTCTAACACTTTTTGAGTGTTAATGCTTAGAGGCTGGCTCCGATACCAATTGAAGTAACAATGTCAATCACAAGGAAGGGGGTTTGAATTGTGAGTCCCTTTTTTTTTTTAAATTAATTCTTGTTTTAAGATAATCTAACTCAAGATTAATCTTGGTTTCAATAACAACAGGTACAACATTTTCTTGGTTAGTAAAAATAAAAGAAATTAGGGGTGTGAGAGAGCGACTATTTTGAAAGAAATATACTCACCAAAAGAGAATAGTAAACCCTATTTCCGATTTTGTCGAATTAATCTCATAAAATATTGATTGTGCATTCGTTAACTGTTGGATGAGGCTGATTTTTGGACAGAAGGTTCACAACATTTAGGTCTTCATTTTCAAGGTCATATCAGCGAAACGACATCTGGAGAGGGAGGAATAGTGCTCGCACAGCAGCAGGTTTTTTGGGCATTTTTCTTCTTCTTACATTTCATTTGAAAGCTTTAGTGCTTTTCTACTTTGGCTGGTTGTAGGCACAATTTGTGCATCATTTTGAAACTCTCTTATACCCTTATTTGATTATAGTGGAGCTATTTCTTTGGTTTTTTCCCTTGCATTGAGGGGTTTTCCATGTTAAAATATCGGTGTTCTTTACGCTCTTTTATTTTGATCAATTTGCTGCCATATATATTTGTTGTTAGTCCTCACAGGTTCTTGCAAGTTGGGGGAATATTATATCCGCTGCGTATTACTTGTTATTGTATTTATGTGTTTATTCAAATCACATTCATGAACTTGTTTAATGTCGGTGCTTCACATGAATCAACATTTTTTAAATTCTCCAATCAAGGATACAAATTATATAAAAACCTAGATTCAAATAACCAAATCACTTTTTTAATCAACTAATAACATAACTTCAATAAACAAAATTATTCAATCATCTTGGTATATTTTGAATCTTTAATGAAGAACAATGTTGAATTTAAGTAGAAATTTATAAATTATGAAATAAACCACATTTGCTTACCTTGCACTTGTTAGATAATATTATTATATATTAGTATTAAGGGTATTTTAGACTTTTTTATTCTCTTTAATAAATTTATGGTAACTCTATCACCCTAAGCTTTTGTTCATTTTGTTTATGAAACCCTAGTGGGTTCTTTCTCTTCTTTATCTCTTCATCTTCCTCCATTCTATGTTTATGTTTGTTTATCATTGTTAACATGGTATCAAAGAGTTTTGGTTGATTTTTGGATCTACTGTAAAGTGGTCCACAGGGTTCGGGGTAAATATTGCTAATAGGCTGAATTTATAGGGTTTAGAAGTACAAGCCAACAAAATATAGGTTGCCTTCATTTGTTGCTAGTTGGTTACAAGGTTATTATTAGAAAAATGTTTCTTCTATACTCATCGTAGTATATACTCACTATAGTGTCCACAGCTTAATAGTGTATACTCACCATAATGTTTCTTCTACCTCTCTTTTTTGGCGCAATTCTACTCTTCTGTTTACGGTGTGGTTCTACTCCTCTATTTCTGGCACGATTTTGTTTGATTCTTGGTTGACTCTGCTATTGATAGGTTATCCCTAATTTATTTTGTCTCAGTGATTGTGTTCGTCGTATTTTCCTGTCATTATTTGATATGGATGGTGCTAAGCATGATTCTCTTCAAGCTGTTAATGTCCACATCAATGGACAAAATTACTAATATTGGAGTTATGTGATGAAAAAAAATTTGATTGGAAAAGATATGATGGGCTATGTTGATGGAACTTCTGTTAAGCCTACAAATAAAAGGGATGAAGCTAAATATGCAAAAGACTTGAAAACATGGAATGTTGGTAATTCAAAAATCATAACTTGGATTAATAATTATGTTGAGCTGTCTATAGGTGAGTAAATAGAAAAACATGATACTGCTAAAGAGATTTGGGATCACTTGAAAGGTTTGCATGTTCAGTCTAACTTTGCAAAATTTTATCAGTTGGAAAGTGATATTAGAGCCCTTAAGCAGAACAATATGACCATTCAGGAATTCTCTTCGGCAATGACTAATTTGTGGGATCAACTGGCTCTTATGGAATCAACTAAGTTAAGAGCTTTCAAAACGTACATTGATCAAGAGGAGCAACGTCTGGTTTGATTTTTTATGGCTCTTCGTGATGATTTTAAGGGCCTTCGTGGGGGTATTTTGCATTGTTCCCCTCTTCCTAATGTTGAATCAGTAGTAAGTGAATTGTTGGCAAAAGAAATCAAACTTAAGACCCACTATGTTGTGGGAAATAAGGGAGTTCTCTCAACTCCTCCATCTGTTTTTGCTACTCATGTTCAAAAAGTAAAATCACAAGGGAGAGTTGGGCATGGTAATGATGAATGTACTTTTTGCAAAGCAAAAGGTCATTGGAAAACACATTGTTTGAAATTAGGGAGGCCCATAAGAAGAATTTTAGGGGACCATCGTCCAATCTTATTGTTTTTGCTGCTCCTACCATTGGCTCTAGTTTTGGTTCTGTATACTCATCTGAGAATACTTCTCAAATATCTGATATTGGAGAAAAGCTCCAAAAACTTCTTGTCACTCAATCACATGCCATGTCTGCCTCATTTACTAAAAGTTTGAACTCATCTAGTCTGTTAGGTATATCTTCTTCCATATGGATTCTTGATATTGGAACACCTCATCATATGACATACGATGATAAATCTTGTGTTTGTGAATCATGCCTCATATGTGTCGGTTATGACTATTGATGGCACTCTTATGCCATTAGCAGGCATTGGTTATGTCTCCACACCTAACTTGTCTTTTCTGATGTTTATTATATTCCTAATCTCGCTTTGAGTCTTGCTTATGTAAGTCAAATATGTGATTTTGGTTATTCCATTATATTTTCTTCCACTTCTTGTTGTGTGCAGGATCCACATTCTAGGAGGCTGATCGGGACAGGTCATAGACAAGGTTAATTTATGTTTTGGATGACCTATGAGTCTCAGATACTAAAGCCTTAACAATTATTGTTGACTTATTATCTAGTTTTCGATTGAATTATTCGTCTTCTAGTTTTCATTTTGGCATTCTCTCCTTGGACATGTTTTTGCTTCTAGTTTAAAATATTTGGCTTCTACTGGAGCTTTAGGAAAGTTACAAACCAGTGATATTTCATATTGTTGTGGTTCTAACCTTACTAAATTTCCAACTTTACCGTTTCGTAAAAGTGTTTTTATTTCGTATGTGCATTTTGATTTAGTTCACTATAATGTTTAGGGTCCATCATCGATTCTCACCAAAGGTGGATCAAGATATTATGTTTCGTTTATTGATGATTACACTCGTTATTGTTGGGTTTATCTTATGAAAAATTGGTCTGAATTTTTTGACATTTATCATATTTTCGTGTTATGGTCAAGACTCAACATAATGCTATTATAAAGTTCTTTCATTGTGATTTAGGTGGTGAATATACCCCTAATAAATTCTTAGAATTACTTGCTTATGATGGGATCCTCCATCAGACATCTTGTACTGATACTCCTCAACAAAATGAAGTTGCTGAAAGGAAACAATGTCATATTATTGAGACTGCTCGTTTCCTTTTCTCGTTCTGCCATTTGTGTTTTTCTTGATTATGGGGATGGTCAAAAGGGTTATCTTTGTTATGATCCTCATGCAAGAAAACTATATGTTTCTCGTAATGTTGTTTTTCTTGGGCACATAGCTTTTTCCTCTATATCCTCTAATTCTCATATTACTAAGAGTTCTGAACTAACCAATATTGATCCATTTGGTCCTAATGATAATGCCTCTAGTGATTGTAATTTTGAGAATTGCAGGACAAATACCACTACTCCACATAATGACATCCCTCTTGTCCCCTCGGCTACCCAACCGCCTCATGCGATTGTTGATCCTTTGTTTTCGCCTACTCGTTACCCTTCTCGTCACCATAAATCTACTTAGTTACCTGTTTTTGTCTATTCCTCTTACTCAACTTCGTTTGCTTCTTTCTTAACCTCTATTTACAGTTTGTATGAGCCCTCTTCCTATAAAGAGGTTATTCTTGATCCACTTTAGCAATAGGCTATGGCAGAAGAACCCTTTGCATTACACAAAACAGATACTTGGTAATTAGTACCTCTTCCTCTTGGAAAGCGTGCTATTGAGTCTCGTAGGGTATACAAGATCAAAACTAAGTTTGATGGGTCAGTTGAGAGCTATAAAATATATCTTGTTGCTAAGGGATTCTCTCAACAATATGGTATGGATTATGAAGAAACTTTTGCTCCTGTAGCCAAGATGGCCACGATCCATACTCTTATTGCAGTTGCATATATTCGTCAATGGCATATTTCCCAAATCGATGTCAAAAATGCCTTTTTAAATTGTGAGCTTCATGAAGAAGTCTATATGGTCCCTCCATAAGGAGTTTCTCATAATCAAGGGGAAGTGTGCAAGTTAAAAAAGGCTCTCTATGGTCTTAAACAAACTCCTCGAGCTTAGTTTGAAAAATTCTCTATTGTGATCGCTTCTCTTGGTTTCCACTCTAGTGAACATGATTCTACAATGTTTATAAGATCTACCACTTATGGTCGCATTATACTTTCTTTGTATGTTGATGATATGATTTTTACAGGTGATCATGTTAGTGGAATCAATGAGTTGAAATTGCAGTTAGCCAAGCAGTTTGAGATGAAGGACTTGGGAACTCTTCGCTATTTCTTGTGGATTGAAGTTTTCTACTCTCCTAGAGGCTACATTCTTTCTCAATCCAAGTACATTGCCAACATTCTTGAACAGGCTCTTCTTTCTGATACTAGAACAGCAGATACTCCTCTTGAGTTGAATGTGAAATATGCTTTCTCAAATAGTGTTCCTTTACTAGATCCCACTTTCTACCATACTTTGGTTGGCAACTTGGTGTATCTTACGATTACCAGACCTGATATTGCTTTTGTTGTTTATGTTCTTAGTCAGTTTGTTGTCTCTCCCACTACAATATATTGGGCAGTTGTTCTTCGTATTCTTTGTTATCTTCGAGGAACTTAATTTCAAAGCCTCCTTTTTCCATTGTTGTCCTCATTGGAGTTATGGGCTTATTCTCATGCTGATTTGACTGGTGACGCCACAGATCGTAAGTCCACCACAGGATTATGTATCTTTCTTGGAGACTCTCTTCTTTCTTGGAGACTCAGTCTTTCATGAACCCACCAAGCACATTAAGATTGATTGTCATCTTACTCGTCATCATCTTCAGCATGGAACCACTACTCTACTGTTTTTCTCCCCTTCTTTACAGATTGTTGATTTCTTCACAAAGATGCATTCCATTAAACGTTTTTGTTTTTTGGTTGACAAACTCTTGATGCTTTATGTTAATGTATCATGAGTTTTGAAGGTGCAAATACGAGAAGGGGGGTTGAATTGTGTTTGCCAAAGTTGATAACTTTTTGCTAATTTGATGAAGGTTGGTTGATTTTTATGAATTACTTAGATATGAAGTAGTTGGGTTTAGAGGCAGCAAATAATGAAAACATAAATAATTGGACGCATAGATTTATCCTAGTTCAACACTAACTTGGCTACATCCAATTCCCTCATTCAGAAGGCTTTAATTCACTAATTTAAATACCTTGAATTACAAAGAACCTGACCCTCCAAGCCAGTCTTCCCAAACAACCTGACAACCCTAGACTTTTGGGGAACTAACCACCTTGACCCTACAAGCCAAGTCTTCTCCTAACAACCTGACAACCCCATATTGAAGAAGGAACTAAACCACTATCGTGTTGGATACAAAAGATGGGAACTTTAAGTGTTTGCTTCTAACAAAGCTGATAATAATAAAAACTCTCACACTCTAAGAAAAGAACACTCATAAAATATTTCTAACTTAAACAAGTCTTTCTCTCTTTCAACTCTAAGATGAATTTGGAAATTTGAGCTTGAGTTCTTCTATTCTTTTCTGCTTTTCGATGCTCTTCTTCTCCAGCCTTAAGTATCTATTTATAGTTAAAATATGGGATTCAATTTAGTCCTATTTAAATTTTGAATTGTATCTTGTTCAGATTGAGTTTGTAAGTTCTTCAGATTGATTATGTTCCTATTTTCTTTAGATTGAGTTTTTAAATTCTTCATAATGATTATGTTCGTATTTTGTTCAGATTGCGTTTATAAATTCTTCAAATTGATTATGTTCGTATTTTGTTCAGATTGTGTTTGTAAATTCTTCATATTGATTCTGTTCATATTTTGTTGTCGATAAATGTTGATCAAATCTTCTTCAAATCTTTACCATATCTTCTTTTCAACTTGGTCGAAGATTTTCCTAAATTATAAATATGAATCAAATCTTATTTTAGATTTTCATCAATTATAAATTTGAATCAAATTTTATTTTAGATTTTCTTCAATTATAAATCTGAATCAAATCTTATTTTAGATTTTCTTCAATTATAAATGTGAATCAAATCTTATTTTAGATTTTCTTCAATTATAAATTTAAATGAAATCTTATTTTAGATTTTCTTCAATTATAAATTTTAATCAAATCTTATTTTAGATTTTCTTCAATTATAAATTTTAATCAAATCTTATTTTAGATTTTTTTTCAAAAACATGAATCTTTTTTCATATTCTTTGAAGCCAAATATATTGTTCTCATGAAATACTTTCGTTATCATCAAAACTCTAAGTATAAAATCAACTTGGTTCGAACAAGTTTGAGTGGAGATGTTAGATAATATTATTATATATTAGTAGTAAGGGTATTTTAGACTTTTCCATTCTCTTGTATATATACTTATTGTAACTCTATCACCCTAAGCTTTTGTTCATTTTGTTTATAAAACCCTAGTAGGTTCTTTCTCTTCTTCCTCTCTTCATCTTCCTCCATTCTATGTTTATATTTGTTTATCATTGTTAACAACATTCACACATGGTCGAATCTTCATAATCCTCAAAGAGATTTTGTGTTTGTGATTGAGTTAGTCATAGAAGGGTTTCTATTGCTATGAATGTATGAGTTATGGGTTTCAATGTTCCAAAAATTCTGAATGGGTTTCTATTGCTATGAATTGATGAGTTTTGGTGAGTTTTAGGTTTAATTTTAAGTATAATAAAGACACTACACCAAAAATGACATTTTATAGCGCGCCTTTTATAGCGCTTATTAAATACAAGCGCTGTTGTATAATATTTTAAAATTAACGGAGGATACAACATCGCTTTTTTACAAGCTTTGTGGCAAAAGCACTGTTGTAGGGTAATATAGGGTCACATAGCGCTTGCACATAATGTTTACAACCCTTTTACAGCGCTTTTGATAAAAGCGCTGTAAATTGAAGCGTTCTCACATAATGTTTACACCGCTTTTGGAGCGCTTTGTATACAAGCGCTGTAAAATATAGCGCTCCCACCTTATGTTACATAGCTTATAAAGCACTTTTTGTAAAAGCGCTGTAAATTACATGCGCTTTCACATAATTAAATGACCTATTAGAGCGCTTTTTATACGAACGCTGTAAAAGGCTTGCACTTTCACATAATTAAAGGACATATTAGAGCGCTTTTTATACAAGCACTGTAAAATCATTCACTTTAAATAAATAAAAACAAATTTAATACGTTGTCCTAACCCTACGAACCATCATCTCCTCTACTCTACGAACCCTCCTCTCCTTTACTGTGCGCCCATCTACTGCTCCTCCTTTAAAACAAATTGGATACGTTGTCTCATGTACTGTATTTATTAATTTGTTGTTGTCACTAAAACTGATAAATTGTTATATAATAAATCATATAAAATCTATTCTTTTTTGAAATTTGTTGATTTGTTCTGTTTTGAAATCAGACTTGAACCTTGGTTTTCATTTTCCAATATTAGATATGTGTACTATAGATTGGCATAATATTATGAGTAGCTTATTATTTGTGTAACTGCATTTATATAGGTCATATAAAATGGACCGGAAATGGATGTATGACAATCGATTGTCAAAAGAGTATGAAAATGGAGTGAAGGAGTTTGTTGAGTTTGCAGTGAAGAATGCAAAAGATCCAAATAGAATCGTTTGTCCTTATTTAAAATGTTGTTTTGGAAAACGCGTTAGAGCAAATGAATTGGAAGGACATTTAGTATGGCATGGAATTGATCAAAGCTATACATGTTGGATAAGACATGGTGAGAAAAAAAAAAGGAAACATTAATTTTGAGAATGGTTCGACATATGCTTCTATTGATTTCGACACAGATACATATGAGCGGGACCGAGTTGAGGAGATTGCAAAAGCAGTTGAAGAAGATCTTTGGGATTGTCCTAAAATGTTTGAGAGTTTGTTGAGTGATGCAGAGAAACCATTATATAATGGTTGTACTAAATTCACAAGACTGTCAGCGATATTAAAGTTGTACAACTTAAAAGTGAGTAATGGATGGTCTGATAAAAGCTTCACTGAATTATTAACACTCTTAAAATATATGTTGCCAGATGATAATGAACTTCCCAGTCGAACCTACAAGGCTAAACCAATTTTGTGCTCTATTGGCATGAGTTATGAAAGGATTCATGCGTGTCCTAACGATTGCATTTTATTTCGAAACGAATGTGAATTACTAAAGGCGTGTCCGAAATGCAATGTCTCTCGATATAAGAAGAAAGAATCTACTCCAGCAAAAGTTGTGTGGTATTTTTCTATAATACCAAGATTTAGGCGCATGTATCGCAGTGAAGAAAATTCAAAACACTTGACATGGCATGCAGATCAAAGAATTAGAGATGGAAAGTTTCGACACCCTGCAGATTCTCCACAATGGGCAAAAATTCATCACGAGTATCCTGAATTCGGGAGAGAGTCAAGAAATCTACGACTTGCACTTTCTACTGATGGAATGAATCCACATGGTCTTCAAAGCATCTCACACAGCACGTGGCCTATGATTTTGTTGATTTATAACCTACCTCCATGGTTATGTATAAAGCATAAGTTTATGATGTTGTCTCTGTTAATTTCTAGACTCAAACAACCGGGGAATGATATTGACGTATACTTGACTCCTTTAATTGAAGATTTAAAAATTATGTGGGAGACAGGTGTGGAAGTTTATGATGGGTATAAGAAAGAATGTTTCAATTTGAGGGTTATGTTGTTCGGCACAATTAATGATTTTCCAACAAATGGTAATTTATCAGGATATAGCATTAAAGGTCAGTGTGCATGTCCTATATGTGAAGAGAGTACAAATTGAATGTGGTTGAAACATTGTAAGAAGAATGTATTTCTTGGACATAGTAGTTTTTTACCTTATAGTCATCAGTATCGTGGGTGGAGAAATGCATTCAATGGAAAATCAGAGGAAGATAAAGCTCCTTGAGCCCCGACTGGATATCAAATACTTGAAAAAGTACAAGATTTGACCAATAAATTTGCAAACCTTTTCCGGGAGAGCTGGTCAAAACTGGGTGGAAGAAAAACTCAATTTTCTTTAAATTGCCATATTGGAAGTCATTGTATATAAGACATTTCAACGATGTGATGCATATTGAAAAAAATGTATTTGATAGTGTTATTGGTACGTTACTCAATGTTCCAGGAAAGTCTAAGGATGGCATCAATGCAAGATTGGACTTGGTCGATATGGGAATAAGAAATGAATTGGGTTTTGTAAAGAAAGAAAATCGTACATATCTACCTCCAGCTGCTCATACTCTATCTAGAAAGGAAAAAATTGTTTTATGTAAATTTCTACACGAAGTTAAAGTTCCAGAAGGATACTCTTCAAACATTAAAAATTTAGTTTGTATGAAAGACCTCAAGTTAAAAGGTTTGAAGACCCATGATTGTCATATTCTAATGGAGCATTTGCTACCAATAGGTATACGTTCCATTTTACCTGAAAAAGTTCAACGAGCCATAACTAAATTATGTTTCTTCTTCAAGGAAATTTGTAGTAAAGTGATCGATCCTCAGAAATTACCGACATTGCAGAGGGAAATTGTTGTTACTTTGTTTGAGCTTGAAATGTATTTCCCACCCTCGTTTTTTGATATAATGGTTCACCTTACTGTTCATCTTGTTAAGGAGACACAACTTTGTGGGCCAACTTATATGAGATGGATGTATCCGATAGAACAATATATGAAAATATTAAAAGGGTACGTAAAAAGTAGAAGTCGACCAGAAGGTTGTATTGCTGAACGGTACATTGTCGAAGAAGCTGCTGAATTTTGTACTGAATATCTGTCCAATGTTGAATCCATAGGGCTTCCCATGTCTCGTCATTCGGGAAGAATATCAGGAGAAGGAATAATTGGAAAGAGAGTAATGACAATATCAAGGACAGAATGGGAGCAGGCACAATTGTATGTTCTGCACAATGATGATGAGGTTCAACCGTATGTTACAATACACATGGGTCAGTTATCTAGTTTGAACATGAATAGGAATCAAAATTGGATAACTCGATAGCACAATCGAAGATTTATAACATGGTTAAAAAATTACATTAACTCAAAGTTTGATATAGACCCCGGATCAATTTCACAGAGATTGAGGTGGCTAGCAAATGGTTCAATTTTACATGTCTTTTCTTACCCAGGTTATGTAATTAACGGCTACACATTTTATACCAAAGAACAAGATGATTAAACCACTATGCAAAATAGCGGAGTCACTCTCGTAGCTGAAACGATGCATATCTCAAGTGAAAAAGACAAAAACCCAACATATGCAAATCTATCATATTTTGGGGTTATCGAGCGCATATGGGAGTTAGACTACACAATGTTTCGTGTTTCCATATTTGGTTGCAAGTGGGTCGATAATAATAATGGCGTTCGGATTGATGAGTCAGGGTTCTTGCTTGTCGATTTTAATAGGGTGGGATACAAAGATGAACCTTTTATTTTAGCGTCGCAAGCTCAACAAGTGTTTTATGTCACTGATCCTGCTGATGATAAATGGTATGTTGTCCTATCGACCAATAAAATATATGATGATAACAATAATGATGAAGATGTTGGTAATGATCTTTTCTTTGCAACATCACAACCACATGAATTTGATTCAACTGATGATGGTTTATATCTTAGAGATGATCATGGTGAGGGAATTTGGATTAATCCATCGTTTTGTATCGTTAATGGACAAACAAATGTGAATCCCTCCAGGAAAAGAAGAAGGGCATCTTAATGTGTTTAATTGTTTTATATAAGCCATGTAATCTGAACTAAGTTCATGTAATTTAATTGTTTGATCTGCCAGAATTAATTTTCTGCTTATACTTATTTTCTGCTTATATATAGCTTGATCTTAGTTTTTTATACTAAGTTCATGTAATTTAAGTGTTTGACCTGCCAGAACTGATTTTCTGCTTATATTGAACTTGAAAAAGCTTTGTTTGAGTACTGGGAATTTTTCTTAAACTTGAACTGATCATCCCAATATGAGCTGATCATGTAATTTAGCATTGATATATATATATAGGTATTTAACTAATTATTTGGAAGAAGAAAAAAAATCCAAATATAGGTATTTTACTAATTATTTAGCATTTTACAGAAACTGAACTTATATTGTAATTTAACATATTTAACTTGAACTGAACTGAACATAAACTTGTAATTTTACAGCGCTTTTGTCAATAAGCGCTATAAAAAGCCTTTAAAAAAAATAAGGAGGTCGCATAACGCTTGCACATAATAAAACAAAGAGGTCTTTTAAGGCGCTTTTTGGACAAGCGCTGTAAAAGGCTTTTCATAAAAAAAATAAGGAGGTCTTTTAAAATGCTTGTTATATAAGCGCTGTAAAATGGTCACATAGCGCTTGCACATAATAAAACAAAGAGGTCTTTTAAAGCGCTTTTTGGACAAGCGCTGTAAAAGGCTTTTAATAAAATAAAATAAGGAGATCTTTTAAAGCGCTTGTTACATAAGCGCTGTAAAAGGGTCACATAACGCTTGCACATAATAAAACAAAGAGGTCTTTTAAAGCACTTTTTGGAAAAGCGCTGTAAAAGGCTTTTAAAAAAAAATAAAATAAGGAGGTCGTTTACAACGCTTTTGGACAAGCGCTTTAAAAGGCTTCTAAAAAAGCGTTGTAATAGGGTTTTATATATAACAGTAAACCGTTTCAGTTTCCTCTTCATTACGTAATCTTCCCTACAAACTTTTGGCATTGTGAAACCTCGTCCTCTTCATTATCCTTCTCATTGCAAACCCTACTGTCCCTACGAACCCTATTGCGAACCATCTCCATCTTTGTTACTATCCCTATGAACATTACGTACTTCATACGAACCCTCATTACGTATTTCTGCGAACCCTACTGTGTCCAACGAACCATTCGTATTTCTGCGCACTCTTCTCGCTGTGTCCAACAAACCCTACAAACCCTACGCATTTCTTCGCACTCTTTAGTTATTGTATTTATTAATTTTTTGTTGTCACTAAAATGCATGTTGAACTTATACTGCTACGTACTTAGACTACTGCATGTTGAACTTGTTGAAGTTATACTAAACTGCATGTTGAACTTGTTGAAGTTATATTAAACTGCATGTTGAACTTGTTGTAGATAAATGGATTCCAACAAGGATTTAGATCATCAAAATGAGGAAGTTGTCAACACTAAGACTTATGAAAATGAAGTTAAACGTGGTGCAAGAATTATGCAAAAGGTCATAAAAGCAAGAAGTAATGGCATTAAATTTGAGGTATACTATACTTTGTTTGTTGTTTATTTTTTATCTTTTTTGAAAGCATGTACTTACTCTATGAGTTTATTAGGTGGGATGGAATGAAAGTGGCCAGCCAATTGAGCCCAACAGTTCCATGTTGGTAAGTTATATTGGTGTTGTTGTTCGACATAATATCCCAATTACAATTGACGATTAGAGAGATAAGGCTTTGAAGGATGCAAAAGATATATTGTGGAATGATATACAAGTAACTTTCTTACTCCACTTTTTTGTTACTTATAATTTTTTCCATTGAAATACTTTACTCAAACTATATCTTTATATGGTTTGCAGTCTGCTTTTGATGTTGATGAGGTGAGAAAAAACTACGTGCTTAGAGTTGTCAGAAAAATACATCAAGGATTTAGATTTCATCTGTCAAACTGCTACTTAAGAGATCGTGATGGAAATGTGAATGTTGAAGCTCCAAAAATATATAAACACTATATATCAAATGACAAATGGAGCGCATTTGTAGCTAAACGTGCAGACCCCACGTTTGTGGTAAGTGATTAATTTATTAGCATTTGTGTTTTATTATTCATATTCACAGCGTATTTTAAATTTTTGCACGATTGTTATTTTTTTTATATAGAGTATAAGTACGGCAAATCGCGAGAGGGCCAAAAATCCAACGCATCCATACAAAAAATCTCGTATGGGATATGCACGTTTAGAGCAAAAAAATGTAAGTAAACATCACTTTTATATAATGTGGTACATTATAAACTATGGTTTCTAACTAATATTTTGTTTATGATCTTAACGAATAGCTTTTGTTTATGTCTTAATGAATAGCTACAAGAGACACAATCCGATCAACCATTGGGTCGTCATATTTTGTGGAAGGAGGCTCGTGTGAATAAAGATGGAATTGTTGATAATGAAAATGTTCAAAAAGTGATACAACTTTGTGTAAGTATATTATCACTTTAATATCTTTTAACATTGTATTTTAAAAATGATATTGAACTTATCTTTTTAATCCTACATGTATTTTAGGAGAATCTAGAACAAAGTTCTGAAAATCAAGAGGACAATAAACAAGTTAGTTGCAGGGACATACTCGGTAAAGTATTTAATGTTCCTGAATATTCTGGCCGTGTGAGGAGTAAAGGATTTGGAGTAACTCCAAAAAGCTATTTTTCACAAGAGAAGCGCCCAAATCCATCTAATGAGGAAGTATTAGAGAAGCTCAAAATCCTAACAGAGCAAGTGGCATTCTTGGTGAAGACGAATAATGAAAAGCAACTTCCGGAGCTCCAACGTGAAATACAAATGGAGAGTGAAAACGCTAGTTGCAACTTTGGTCTTAAAAGTCTTCCCGAGGTAATTAATTACTTAATAAAATAAGAAATTCATTCAACCTAATTGTTTCACATACTTATGTATTAACCATTGATTTAGGGTGTCTCTACTTGTGTGCTGTATTTATCCTCCACTACTCATCACAAGGTTGGAAAAGGAACATTGTACAATACCTTGGGAGAAGTATTGCACAACACGCTGATCCCTGTCGGCCATGTCAAAGTATCATCCGTGATTGCTTTTGAACCAAATGCATCGTTGCCTATACCGGATAACGATGGAGATATGAAGTATTTGGGAGAAGCAATAGGTAGTTACGTGGCATGGCCCAAAAATCTTGTTGGCCTTGATAAGGTATGTTTAATTGATATGTATATTTAAATGCACGATATATGATTATGATTGATTATATTTAATTGCTAATTTTTTCCGCTGTTAACTTTAATTTTACATTTATTTAGATTCATACAAAGTCTAAAGGGAATGACAAGAAGATTCTCCGCAACGAGTCAGTCACGTCACCGGAAAAGGTTTGACATTTTTACAGATTAACCTCATTTTTTCAGATTCAATTAACTAACAAACTGATTAACCTCATTTTTTCAGATTCAATCAAAATCATCCGCACAGCAAACCTGCTAGAATAAAGCCACACCACAGTTGGATGTTCGTGGTAAAAATAAAGTCGGCAAACTTCAAAAACTGGAGGGTAATAAAGCTGCCAAAATTCAAAAACTGGATCAGGGAAAACCAGTTGCTGCTCCGAAAATAAGTCATCCACGCCTTGCTCGATTTGGGTCGTGTCTTGACATACAAGCAAAAACGAATATGGACAGCAATGATTCACACATCATAAGTATGGAGAAAGATATTTTTGGAGATGAGTATGAAGAATTACTTGATAAAGAGCACATATACGAATTTCTCAATCATAAGGAACTGAGTGCTACTGTCATCAGCATATACATTAGGTAAAATACTTTATTTAAGATAAAAATTACTTTTAATTGCATTTATTGGTAATTAATTTAATTTATTTGTAATTAATCTAATTTGACATTTTCATTGAAGGTTTTTGTATGAGAAGTTGGTGTGCACGCGCAAATTGTCAGATAGATTTTCATTCATGTCTCCGCATAAGCTTTCAATGTTTAAACTCGGTCCAGTTAATGTAAAGAAATATGTTGTTAATATCTTATTGGGAAATAAAGAGAATGATAAGCTCTTCCTTGGCCATATAATTCAGGGTAATTATATATTCTTTATTTATATCTTTTTTAATTTATGATACTTAATTTATTAGTTGTGTAAACAAAATTGCCAACCAAATTTTTGTTGTTGTAGGGCACATTGGGTGCTGTTTGCAATCAATGCGACCTCTGAAATTATATACTATTTAGATCCCTTACACGGCCATTACAACAATCACTCGGATATAAAGACTATCTTCGACACGTAAGTAATATTCATTTATTTCTTACATATATATATAAATAATGTGTTTGTTAATGCTATAATAATCACATTTATTTGATAGTGCTTTACAAGTTTTCCGAGCTCAAATGGGTGCTACAGTGTCGAAGCAAAAGTCAAATAACATCACAATGATTCCAATAAAGGTTTGAAATATATGCCTTTAAAATTTCATTTACAATCAATGCACAAATATTTATTGACTTATATGTTTTATTTTATGGTGCCCTCGTCAAACTAACAACATAGACTGCGGGTACTATATATTGCGATTCATGAAGGAGAATTTTGATATGAATCAAACTATAATTCCAGAAACGGTACGGTATTTTCATTATATTTTGATTTTCATATATAAACTATGTATATATTTGATTCTAACTTATTTATGTTCAAATTTTATATCGCACAGTACTTTGACAATTCCAGTCCAACATACTCTGAAAGAGATCTAACTGAAATAAAGGAAGACTGGTGTCAGTATGTGATCGAACTGAAAATTATTTAATTTGCTGGGAAATTGGCATGCTGCAAGGTTGTGAAATTGTAAAAAAATAGTACTGTTGTGAATATGTAAAAAATATGTAAAGTTATATAGCTTTGTTGTGAATATTTAAAGTTATATAGTTCGTTTGTTGTGAATATGTAAATGTAAAAAATATGTAAAGTTATATAGTATTGTTGTCAATTGTTGTACATGTTTAAATGAAGTAATAGGGTGTTGTTATGAACTGATTGTTGCTGTATATATGAACTGATTGTTGTTGTTGTTGTTTAAATGAAAAATATAGTAATTGTGTCAATATCATGTGCTGGATGAAAATGATTTTGGAAAAAAATTAAAAGATAGTGCTTTCTTAAAAAAATGCCATAAAAAACTTTTTTATACAAACAAGCATTATTTTGAAAATATTCCATTTACAGCGCTTTTTAATAAAACTAGAATAAGAATGCACATATTACAGCGTTTTTTTGAAAAAGCGATGTAACACGTGCATAAGAATGCACCTATTACAGCGCTTTTTTGAAAAAACGTTGTAAAACTAGTACAACAAGCAGCGCGTTTTTAGAAGGGATTTACAGCGCTTTTTTCAAAAAGCGCTGTAAAACTAGTACAACAAGCAGCGCGTTTTTAGAAGTGATTTACAGCGCTTTCGAAAAAAAACGCTGTAAAACTAGTAAAACAAGCAGCGTGTTTTTAGAAGGGATTTACAGCGCTTTTCAAAAAAGCGTTGTAAAACGAGTATAACAAGCGCGCAATATATCCACCTATTTTACAACGCTTTTTTATTTTAAAGAGCGCTGTTGTACTTTTTACAGCGCTAGAGATGTTACTTTTTTTTTTTTTTTAAGCTTGTCTCAATGTAAGCAAGCTGCCAACAAGGAAAGAGAAGAATAAAAATGAAATGGGCCAGCAAAGTATTCTAGAAGATGTGAGTCAGCGAGAGGGATGAGAAAGAAAAGAACTAACTCAATTTTAAAAGAATTTGTGAGATGAGTAATATAAATTTGGTGAGGATTGAGAATCCTGAATATGCATTATTTTAGGGTCTTTCTTGTCTTTCCTTATTCTCAAAATTCTCTCTTCATTTAATTCATCCATCCTTATATTGTAATGGTTACTTTTTTCTCCAAAGTTCATACACTAGGAGTGAGTTTCTTTCATCAATAATAGAGTAACCTTCAATCCAAACTTAATCCATTACACTCGACTGGGTCATTTATTCTACAGAAGCCGCCAACAAAAATACATACTTTTGATGAAATATCGTTTTTACACAACTCAGACAAAGTTGTAAGAATATTGGTATTTAGTACAACCTGCTATCTATTTGATAGAAGGAATGAGTAACATGTTTTAACTAAAAAATCATCTATTTTCTAATTTCTACAATTCGACTAATAAGCGATTGGTTTTGCACCCAACAACACCTCCTTCAAATCTGTCACAATTTGTCTTTCTTTTTATGTCTAACCGTCGATCTAATCCCATTTCCATATCCACCTTCCATTTTTCCAGCGAACTTTTTCTTGAATCACAATTTCTTTATCCTTCTCCTTATTGTATAATTGTGGGAATAACTCCTTCATTGTAACACTTGCATTTCATTCAATTTTACCACTTTCCATCGATCCTAACAGAGTCTTAGGAAATAGTAAGAATCTTGCATGCTAACATCCTTATATTTAATGTATGGTGAAAGGGTAATCTCACTTTTCGGATAGAATATTGATCTCATTGAAGAGAGCAAGAGAGAGGGTGAACAAAGCTCTGAACTGTACATCTCCAAATCTTGATTTTTAAAAATTTTCTTCAAAATCTTCATTAAGTGGTTGTTCTTTTTTCATCTATGACATCATCATCTTCTTGTTAGTCAAAATTTGTTAAAAGACAGAGGCTTAGACTACCATAACTTTTTGATTTTATCAACTTGGAAACACAAGGTACTTACTTGGTGGCACTTTGGTGGCTTCAATCACTAATGGTGTAGTCTAACACGAACACACGACAAATTTCTTTGAGTTTTTTTTTGGGGGGGGGGGATTGGATAAATGTCGTAGCAAGGGCATGATAAGGGAAAATGAAAGAAACTAAATTGTTTTTATTTTATTTCATTATTTAGTTTAAATTCAATTTTAATCGTCTTATATTATTAAATTCATGAAAATAGTTCCTGTTTTAAAAATTGATATTTTTTATCCTCAATTTTTACGAGTACAACAAATGTAAAAACTAAAATTAAAAAGTTCAATTTTAACGGAGAAAAATTATTTTCATAAATTTAATAAAATAAAAGGATCAAAAATATAATTAAATCTAATTATTTTAAAAATATTAATTGTTCAAGTCAATTATTTATATAGAGTCATATCACAAAAAAATGTTCAATTGTTCGCCAAATCAACAAAAGAAGAAAAATCTAAAATGATATGGATAAAATCCAAAAAAAATTATTTATAGAGACTAAAACTATATTCTTTTTATATTGCAAGGACAAAAAATACTATAATTTTACTAATTTCATTCATTTTTATTAATTACACTCAAATAAATTACATAAACTAAATTTATGTAACGTCTTAGTTCACTTATATTATAAACTGAGTTCACTGAGGTGATACTAGCATCAATGAAACACTATTATCCTTACTAATACTTATTAGCAATTCCCACGTTACTAACATGATTATTCAAAAAAACTGTTCATTATACAAAAGACATTGTTTAATTTTAAAAAACTCAACACGCCACCACATTAAGTTCCAGGAAGAATATATAAGTTGCTTAGTTTCTGCTACCTATTAAAGGCATCGCGTTGGAGATGCTCTCAAATTTGTAACATGATTCACCAGTTTCTAGTGTTTGGGTTAAGTTAGCCCTACTTAACATGTGCGAAAGAAACAAGAATAGAAAGAAATATCAAACACTGATTACCAAAAATGAAGAAAATAAGCATATGCACATATACTATTCTAATAACCACCGAAGGCTAGCGCAAGTGGTTAGTATGCGAGTGTTGTAAATCTTAGGATACCTTGTCCGATTCCTACTTCTAACAAAAACCTACTATTCTAAGGCCATGTGTAAATTCCCCGTCATAGTATCGGGGAAATGAGTTGAGTCACAAACCAGCTAAATATATAATCTGTCCATAGTTTATATACCAATACCTAATTTTATTCTAATTCAAGTTCTCTCCCATGTCTTAATATTTGAGGGTTTCACGCCACCAAGTCCTGAAAATCCCACAAAACATGCACTGTCAGACACTGATCTTCCACCATATACCATACATTTTTTGTCATTGAATGAAGTTTCACGATGAAAAATTCTTACCATGAGCTTCAAAGCCTGGTGGAGCATCGAGTATGTCTAACATTTTACGATATTTCTTGATAGGGCTCCATGAGGATGGGTCAGAAGAATGCTCAGACTTTATTTTCTTAACAAGATTTTCAGACAAAATTGATTTGTCCCCACAATATAAATTCAAATTGCTTGAAGGGATTAAGGTCTTTTCTTCTACCTTCTTAAAAGTGGTGCTCGGAAGAGGTGCTCCTTCCAAAGGTAACTGAGAGAGATTACTGGAATTGTCATTCAGAACATGATCAATTCTTCCCACCACGTCATTTCCTCCCATCATATCGATATCCATATCAACAGGCTCCATGTAGGTGAATCTTTCATTAGCAATAGAAGCTTTTTTTGAGCGAAAAACTCCCCACAGGAAATATCCTTCATTCACTGCAGCAATAATACCTGTGGAAATTGATTTATGTTATTTTCATTAAGCCACAGAGCAATTACAAATGCTGGTTTGGCCATGCAGGCTAAAAGGACACCTCAGAATTTGATTTTTAATAATCATTACTCATGAATAAGGATTGAAGTTTGGTGTGTTGTTATAAAGGCTTTTTAAATTTGATAGTGTCTTCAAGAAGCAAAATTAGCAATTGGTTGTAACTTCGAAAAACGTTACAGAATATTGTCATATATTGAGGAGGTGATTCCTGAAAGTGAAGTTGTACATCTGAAACATAAAACATGATTTTTTTCATGTCATACACATCAAATACAACTTAGCAATATCTATTCACCACTAGTAATTCAGATTTAGATGCTATATTTTACATAATATATGACTTATAGTGAAATACAAGTTATATACAATAAACATGATGTTGAACCAGAAAACTCTAACTCCCAATCTGTTATGAACAATCTCAATGTTCTTCCTTGCGCAAGGTTTACCTTCACTCACATTCACACGAAAATTGAAAGAATAAGAACACGCATTTGATGACGGAGTTCAGCCACAATGTGACCTACATTTCCGGGACTTAGCACCGCCTTGTCCACTTTATTCAAGAATCAATCAATTTGAGGAAATTACAGAGTTTCAGCTCTCACCCTCCTCACCAAGTGTTCTACCCCTGTCCCTTAGTGCACCTGTGTTTGATCCTAACTCTCCCCAAAACCCTGTGCAAAAACTGTTGCACGCTATGTCTCTATTTGCTGAGTCAATCAGCTTATATACAAGAGAATGAGGGGGAAGGGATTACAACTGAAAAGCAGTTAGCATAACAACTGCCTAACTGTCAGTTTCAGCACTAACAGAAAACTAACACAACAAAATAACTAACTTCATATGCCACATCCTTAACACATGACATGGAAGTTTGTCTCTTTCATATATGACTATGGTCAGGGTCAGGGTAGAATACTAAAGTATCCATTCTGGACTGACAGTTTGAAAAAATACTCTTACGGATCCACGTGAGTAGACATCTTAATACCCATACCCTTTGGGTACCTACCTAAGTACCCATTGTATTTATACGCGTACCCATTATCCGCATTGAAACTAAAATAAATTGATAAATCACAGAAACCATATCATTTCAACGCAATTAATTAAGAAATTATTATATGTTCTTCAATATTGAATAATGAAACTAATAAACTAAATATTTAACTTACCCAATTCCATAAACATTCAAGTAATAAATTCATAAACTTTCAAGTGTCATATCCTCCAAGACTTAGTTGTTAGTAGCTAAATTGGTCTTTGTTGCTACAAATCAGTAATATTTTACAATTAGGAATAGTATCAGCTTTAATAAATTTGTTAGTAGCTCAATTTAAAATAGCTACAAGCAAATCATTTATGCAAAAGTAGCTCACAATCCAAGGCATGTATGATATCCTTCTCATATTTGAAGACAATTTGAAAAGTTAGACAATCAAGTTGTTACAACTGGTTGCGTACTCATCATTGGAGAATCTTATCTTATAATGCAACAAAACAAACTTAAATCAAACCAATAATTGTTTACTCATACAACATTGCAAATGGTAAATTTTTAATGTGAAATAGAAAAAGTTGTTGCACTACCTTAACTCTTGTGACTGCAAGGAAGTGTTGCACAAATAGAAATAGATGAGACTAAATCTTTTTTAAAAAGAAAATGTGACTGAACTTCGTAAGTAAGCTATCTTGTAGCAAAAAGATAAATTTTCAAGTTGTATTCACAAAAAACAATATCTACATGCAGGAAAATAAAATTATGCAAGTCGTTCTACGAATCTCATTAAGATAAACTTCCAAATTGTTTTCTGTATAGCATGTATTTTCACTTAAAAATTAAATAGTTTTATCTCTCATATATGAATTGTAAAATATAGCACTTAAAATTTCAAGTCTAATGTAGCATTTACAACTTATAGGGGTGAATAAATATTACAAAGTTGTAGGCATATAACTTGAAATGATATAATGTCCCACTCTTCAGATATCCAAATTACACTTTTATGATGATAATATATTTTCAACAATGATACTCATTCAAAACCTCATTTTATCTATATCTCTCTCTTACTATTATATTTATCACATCACTCTTTATCTCTTTCTCTCTCAAGATGTATACACCCAATGGGGTATACACCGGACAGTTTTCTTATATTTATGCATTAAACTAGTTTCACTTAAATTACACTATTTAGATATAAAAACCAGTGTAATGAATGTTTAGAACAAACCAAATGCATGAAACCGTAAATGTACGTACCCCGTGAGTCCTCATTAAGCTGATGCGAGGTAAAGACCAACAACTCAACTCCATCAATAAAACTTCTCAACATTGAGTTTTCAGCATTCATAAACTTAAATAGGCTATTTAAGTTCTTTCTGGATCTATACTCAATTGAAAACACAATGTATAAGCAGCTTAATCAATGAAAATAGCTTGACACAAATAATAAAAATGAAAAGAAAGAGTATCAGCATAGGAAGCAAAAGCTTACCTCTCACTGTTATCTGATGGAAAGAAATATAATGCTATATCTTGAAGACTGGGAGAACAGTCCTGGAATGCATCAGTCAAGCCATTCAAAGCAGGCAGTGATTCCAGTTGCAAGACTGTGGGCATTTTGTTTGAGAGCTCATATGCTTTCCTATGAATAATGCATGGAGGTTGGGCCTCAAACCCATCATAAAATTCACCAGATAAAGCTGCTTGAAGAATTTGGAATTGACCACTAGAAAATGGTCGCCATCATATGAAATTTCATGTTAATAAAACTGATAATTGCAGGTGTCAAACAATAATATTGAAAGTAGCAGTTGCATGCCATACGCATAATATCCTCTATTCTATTTCTAAGCAAATGCAAAGATTGAATCAATGAAAACAAGAATCAATAAGAATTTCTTTTACTTTTGAAAATAGAAAAAATAAATAAGGTTTTGCCCATCGTCTCTTACAATTTTAAAGACTAAAATGATGATTCACTCCAAAAAGTTACAATAAAATCAAAATAAATAAGTTCAGCTCAATAAAAGAGAAAGAAAAATTGTAAATGTTCCTCAATTCCAACTTCTAGCAACACAAGTGCACCACAGAGGGATGTGAGGAATATTAAGTCTGCGCAGCAAATAAGTTGTTTCGTGCGAAAGAAAAATACATGAGCTGCATTTCTACAAATTCTCTGTATATCCTTGGTTAAATTTGTTGTAGATCACTCTAATTTTACTAATTCTCTAAATAACTACTCTATCATTTAAAAAATTTATAATTGGGTCCCTACCAGCCAGCATCATGGAGACTTCGTTAACCTTTGATACCCTTAGGGACTTCTATGAAAACTCAAATAACTTAGGAATCTAAGTCCCCGTTTACTTTTGTGAAAATATTTTCTATTTTCATTTTCTAAAATTTGTGCTAAATTTACTTGTTAATAAGGAGTTAAGAGACTCTCTTAATGTGAACAATTGTCTACATTTCTAGAAACGATAAAAATGTCAAAAAACTGTTTTCATTATTTTCGAAAATGCATATTCATTAACTAGCATTTCATCTTCTCCCCATAACAATGATTCACTTCAAGAGTCTCTCATCAAGATAAAATGAACTCAAATTTTAAAACATGATAACACAATGTTTTCATCAAAGTAAACGGGGTCTAATTGGTCTATATGTCCCTATAGCTACTTCTAATTTTTTTTAAATCCCTATTGATTTGCAATTTTTGAGAATCTCATGCCATTAATAAATAAAAACCTGCTTCCAAATTTCAGAAGTCTAAGGAATCATGACAAACTTTTAAACTGGGACCTATTTGAAAAATTAGTGAAACTATATGCACCTAAAGAGTAACTTGACCTACGTCCTCACCACTTTATGTTTTAAGAAAAAACATCCATTGTTTGAATTTGTGATGATTTGTTCAAAATCAATGAAAACCTCACATATTGTCATCAATCCTCCCTTGCATCCACCAAGACAAAAGTAAAATTTTTGAAACTCTGGTACTAAATTCAGATTCTTACAAAATGATGATTCACTCCAAAAAGTTCCAATACAATCAACATAAATAAAATCAGCTTAACAAAAGATAGAGAAATATTGTATATATGTTAATCAATTCCATCTTTTAGCAACACAAGTCCACTGCATCCAATAAGTTGTTTCATACATAAAAGAAATTCAGGAGTCGCATTTCTACAAAAATAATTCGTTGTATATCCTTGATTGAATTTTGTTGTAGATCCCTCAAGTGTGACTAATTCTCTAGATAAGGTTCTACACCCTCCGTTTCAAAATAAGTTTCATTTAAGGTTTTTGCACACATATTAAAAAATACAATAATTAAAAGAAAGAGAATAATCATTTTAGCAAATTATCTTTATTGTTTATTAGTGTGTTTTCCACCATCGTAAATGCAAAGTGTAATGAATGCTTTGGAAGTAGTGTACATAGCATTGATTGGAGGGCATAATTGAAAAAAAAACATACAATTAAAAATGGCATTCATTTTAAAACAATTTTTTTTGTTAAAGTGACATTCATTTTGAAATGGAGGGAGTATAATTTAAAATTTTATACTTGGGTCCCTACCGGAAAACATTGTTGAGACTTCATTAACCTTTTGTTACCCTATAGGGATTGTATGAAAATTCAAATAAATAGGATCTAATTGGCAAAAATTGTGGTTCTATACGTCCCTATAGTTTCTTTAAATTTTCAAGTTCCCTTATGGATTAGCAATTGTTGAGAATTTCAATGCAAATAACAAATAAAAGCTTGCTTTAAATTTTTCAGAAGTCAAAGGAACCATGTAACACTTTAAACTATAAGCCAACTATAGGGCAACGTAACCTACGTCCTCACCACTTTATGTTTTGACAAAAACATCCATGTTTTCAATTTGTGATTATTTGACCTTAAAAGCCAACATGTTTGTATATGTCAAGAGGAATTATATTTTCCACTCAAAGGGAAGGGTCAAAAATCTTTTTCAAAGATATAAATATTCAAAAATCATAGAAATAGAAAATATAGTTCAAAAGTACATCCATGTAAATAAAAGGTTTACACAAACCCCTGTACGTAGCCATTTTCTTAGACTACTACAATAATGCCATTTTAAACAGTAATAGATTAAACTGCAAGGAAATCTGAGAATTTCATTCCACTAGCCACTACAAATTGGAATTTGCTGTGCATTTGCCAGTAAAGGCCGTTAAAGAGACAAGTAATTTCTGACAGAGGAAGAAAGGTACATACCGCCAAGCAGAAACTGAAGAGGGTAAATATTTATGATCGTGATGGAAGTTTTCATGAATACTCTGAATGTTGCTTTTTTCCAGATTAATTTTGTTACATTCAGCAACAGCACCTGAAGACAAAACAGAGAGCAAAAGGGAAAACAATAAGATAAGAGATTATTGCTTCAAATTCTACAGGCTCATAACAACACATACCAAGATACTTTTGTACAAGCATACTGAGATGTTAATTAGGACTTAAATATATGCAACAATCAATAGAAGAAGAAACAGACACAATATAAAGAATCCGATCATAGTTAGAAAGTATCCTACCTGAAACAGCAACAGGTAAAGATTTTCTTTCTAATAAGTCTTTACAGAGTGCCCCTTTGGTAGGCTTTTCTGTCAGAAGATTAAGAGTTTGAACTCTTCTATTAGGTATTGGTGCACCCACTCGTCTTTCAGATGCATGTCTATGCTCCTTTGTTGGTCCTACATTATGAGCAATCTCACTAAATGTATAAACTTTTAAAGCACTAGTAATGTTAATAAACTTCAAACCTACTTCTGTAGAACTGTATCATAAAGTATCATAACAGTGACACTAACAAACTTATTTAACAGTTATCAGAAAGCACAACTTTAGTTCCATCAAATCAGCTTAAAATCCAGATTGATTCAGCCTCACAGTTATAAATTTTGAGGAACTCGGGTTTGTTTCGGTGTATGTGTGTTTTGTTTGAAGGAACAGGGATTGCAGCAAAGATGGAGACAAATTCTAACCTTTTGATGATGAAGCATGCTGATCAATAATTGGATTTTTCTGAACTCCATTTCTTGGAAACTTCCCATGTTCCATAGGTGCTATGCAAGGATTTGGTTTCAAAGTCACGGTGGGAATCTTTGGAATAACACTTTTGGATGCCCTTCTGCTCAATGGAAAAGTAGAGCTCCCAGGAATAGCCTTCCTGATCATCGGCAAAGAAGAGCTTGCTTGAGAAGGTTTTGTGGAAAAATTAAAACTAGAAAGTTTAATAACTTCATCCTCATGAAGGTACTTCACTTTCCCAACTCGGCCTGTTTTAACAGATTGTTGCCTTTTGGAAGTCTGCAAGCCAAAATCCTGGTTCACTTTACATGGTGAAGTTGTGGCATTTTTGGATTGGCATGCTTCACAAAGCCAGTCATCTGGAACTTCCATCAGATTAATTCGCATGCAGTAACTGAAATGGGACAGAAATTACGTTGACTCGGAACAAAATTCTAAGAAACACTAGTACAGCAAAAGGTATATAGCAAAACCATTGGTAGCAAGCCAGAGCCAGTAATAATTTGTAAGATTAGAAGAAAGTGTGTAACATCATGTGTCGAAGTTAGATTGTGTTGTATTTTTGTTTTATCTCTCTATAGGCCTACTAACTGATAAAAGTTATAGTGCATTTGGTGGCAGAATGCATATATCATATCAGGTTTAAAATGGAATGCTTACGGTTCCCAGAAAAAGGATATAAGTGCACATAGAAAATTAGCCACACATATTACTTGCCATAAATGTTTGTATGTGTTGATTGTAATAGCAATTATTTATGATTCTTAACTTTCATTCTTTGATTGTATTCCATAGTTTCTACATATAGACCTAGACTGTCATTGATTTAAATCCCTTAAGTTTAAAATTTTAGATACTGCTCCCCTCCAAGGTTGAATGCTTGAAAAGGAAATTGATTTCCTATTCCTTTACCTTTTGGGCTTTCCTACCATCAACACTAAAAAAATGACTATCAAAACTACTTGAATTGCACAATGTTGTTGAAGTTTGGTTCCTCGGCCAGGGTCTTTCAAAGAATCTCACTAAGGTAGAAGATATGATGCCACTGAGAGAGAAGATTGGTAAAGGGGCTGATCGTTAACTTTTATCCTTATCATGCTAGTCTATTGAACCTATGTTGATTGTACATTTTTGTCCCTATAAGACTTGTTATGATGTTTGTAAGAAAGCATTGACATGTTTGGGCAAGTAATACATAAAAGTTTATTGTAACTTTGTCAAGGAAAAATTCCTCGCAATGATCATTAAGAATTATTGTGAATTTCAAGGATCAGCAAGCAGACGTGTTGACGAGGTCCTATCAGGGTCAAAAGATAGTATATATCTGTAACAAAGTACATCCACCTAACATATATGTTCTAATTTGAAGGGAATATTGATTGTAGTTGTAGTTATTATTGATTCTTTCCTTTTAATATATGATATCAGTCCATAGTTACATTTCAATAGATAGTCCTAGGATATCCATTGATTTCAATCCCTAAGGTTTAGGAATTTAGACACTACTGCGCTTGTATACATATATTTGTACAATTCTTTGTCAGAGATATATAAGAACGCGTTCAAATTCAATTGTATTAATTAGGTTGCAATAAATTGAAAAGAGTAATTTATACAGAAAAATCAAAGACAGAAAAAGAGAATATGAAAAATGTCAGAAAAAGAAAGAATAGAAGATACGAGGAAATAAAAAGGGAGATCTTTACATATGTTCACGAGTTAGCTTGCATTTAGAGCAAGTAACATTCACTTCAGCAAAACCAACATCACCACATATATCACAAGGTTCAACCTGCAAGGGAATAATGAACACATAAACATCAACTTCCAAGAACACCAAAGTTTTCATCATGAAATCTTTTATACATCAACTTCCAAGAACACCAAAGTTTTCATCATTTTTCTTGTTGCAAACGAGATTAAACAAGGAATTGGGCAACCGTTAAAGTAAAAGGAACTTCAATTTGATTTAATAGAGCAGAAAAGAGAAAAAAAATATATAAAAGGAATTAAAATTTGCACAGTGAAAAATGGAGGCAGAAAAATGCAGCAAAAATTAGTTTCATAGACATTTTACCTTGTGAACTGCGTCGCTTTGCTGCATTGTTGCTGATAGATAGGAACAAAAAGAGAGAGTTGCAATGTAGTGAGCGAAAACTAAAGAGTAGCACAGTGATGAGGGTTTTATTTATTGTTGTTTTTGTTTAATTTGTACTGTTTAAAATAAGAAACCAGAAATAGCAATGTGGTGTGTGGGAGAGAATGGTAGTGGACTAGAGGCGTGGTAGTTGTGAGTGTGAGTGTTAAACTTACTCAACAAGTTTTAGCTTTGGGTTTTGGTAGAAAAAGACAAAATAAATGGTGTGTGTGAGAGAGAGTGGAAATGAAATGGGAAAAAAAGGACATACGACGTCAAATTTGATTTGTTGATGGGAGTCGGAAAAGTTGAGCGGGGCACTCAAGCGAGAGAGTAGGACACGTTACAGCTATTTCTTTCGCTCACGCGCTTTTCCATTTTGGGATAATCGAGAATGTATTCTTTTCTTTGTGGAAATTGAGAAGGGCACTGGGCCCCACCTTTTGTACGTATCTTTTGCCCATTAATTGTGTTGTAAATTTAATTTTTCATCGTTTCAAAATAATTAAATTATTTAATAATTTCATACATAAAAATAAAAATATATAAATAAATAAATAATTATTTTTATTAAATATGAATATATTATCAATGTCATAAATGTATAGTAAAAAATATTGAATGAGAAATTATACAACTAATATTTATTAAAAGGTATAATTGAAAAAAAGTATATTAAAAATTTAAATGATCAATTATTTTGGAATAGACTATTTTTATAAATGGAACAATTATTTTGAGACGGACAAAGTATATCAATTTTATACTACCCCTTTCCTTAATTATAAATTTTTTTGAGGAAAAAAAATTATCTTTAAATGTAAATATTCTTTCCATTTACTAGGTGTATTTATTATTCTCTTCATTTATAATAATTATTGTATTAGATAATTTCACGATTAAAAAAATATGATAAATAGAAGAGAGAATAATTACTTTATCAAACTATTCTTATAAATCATTGGTTGATTCGAGTTATTATAAATGTAAAGTGGACACATAATAGTCCTTAAACTGTAGCTCAATTGACAAATGTCAATATTGTTCAGTTAGACGATTTGTCCTGGATTCGAACCTAAGACCTCACACGTGTGTGAGTTAATTATGACGGAATTTATTATTTCTTCTAAAATAAAAAAGAGTGTATACATAATAAATTTGTATTGATGCATATAATATTAATTAGACGTTAGAATTGGTAAAAAGAAATCAAAGTTGTATATAGGTTTAAATATGTTTTTGGTTTTTGAAAATATGTTTCGTTTTGAGTTTAGTTCGTGTAATTTTTATTTATTTATTTATACCCTTACAAATTCTAACAAGTTTTTAAAAAGCCATTTATGAATCCTTTTTTAGTAAAAAAATTGTGACATTGCTAATTTTGGCTAATTAACCATGTCACCATTTTTTTACTAAAAAAGATTCATAAATGACTTTTTTAAAACTTCTTAGAATTTGCAAGGGTATAAATGAAACAAAAAAAAATTACATGGACTAAAATCAAAATGAAACATATTTGCAAGAACCAAAAACATATTTAAACCTTGTATTTAAAACTAAAAGCGGCAATTTTTTCTTGCAAATACGGCAATTATTATGGAACTGATGGAGTACTTTTTTTCAAATATATCCCTTATTAATACTACTAATTCATATTAGAATATGAAAAGTCAAGTTTAAAATATTCAAATATTAACCCATAAAATGAACACATTAACTACTTTACCAGTTTTTCTTAAAAAAAAGAATCTATTATATATATTTAAAACAAACTCCTATGTCACCTCATAGTAATTTCTTCCACATGTGCAAACATATCCCGCAAAAAATATGATGTGTACGTCTTAGAAAGTTCTCTTGTATTTTTATATTTCTCCTCATTTTTTTCTACTTAGTTTCTAAATAATTTTTCCCTCTTTTAATCCCTCTAATACCTAATTTTTTTAATGACTTCCTTTCTTCTTCCCTCTTGTGTAAGCCCCAGTCAATGTCCGCTTCTGCTTCGCCATCCTTGCAAAATCATTTCTTCCTCCGCGGTAATTCTTCGAAATCGCCGACTCTACTCCAAAGATACCCTGAAAGAGGTATAGGTTTGTTCGTTGCAACAAAAAAAATTCTTTCTCTTTGTCCATTTCTGATTTTGCTGTCATAAATTCAATTATGTTCTATGCAATCTTTGAAATTAATCTGACTCATAGTGACTTAATACTATTTATAGTTTCTTACATGAAATTCTATCATTGCCACTATCCAGGAAATCCAAGTTGGGATGGGACCAGCCGGCGAACTTCGCTACCCATCATACTCAGAGCAAAATGACACATGGAAATTCCCAAGAATTGATGTTTTCCAATGCTATGACAAGGTATATTTATACATCAATATTTTTTCCCTCACCCTTCTAAACTTTTTTCCTTCTTTAGTTGTTTTTAAGTGTCACTTTACTTGGTGTGTCTCATATTCTTAGCTTTACTTCAGTGTAGTATATGTTGAGTAGCTTACAAATTGCAGTTGAAAAAGTTTGACTCAAGTAATTTTTAATCATGTTTAAAAGATATGGGCCATTGAATTGGATCAAGAAAATTCGATCATTTTAAATTTCAGAAGACAAATCTGCATGTATTGTAGAAATTTTTCAAATTTCAAATGTTAAAGTTAATGACTTCGATCATTTTAATCATCGATCTTTGTGGTAATTGTGAATTTTTTTTATTTTAAATCGGATATATTAGAATTTTAATTTATAAACATTCAAACTATTATTAATATTAACAGAATAATCATAATCATTAACATTTTGGTTACAAAATATTAATTGTCAAACAATTATAAGTACACATCAAATACAAATAATTGCAAATGAATTACTTTAATTTCATCTATTATATATATTTAAATATTTGTATTTGATTTTCTAATTTTAAAAATATTGGTAAATATATATAGTATATAAATATTTAGAAATGCTGGACAAAGTCATATCTCTTTGAATTTTGGTCAGTTTTATTTTACTGAAACTAATTAAATTTAATATGTTGTTTTATAGTGTTAATTGACATGAAATTAAAGTAATTTATTTGCAATTATATGTATTTGCTCTATACTTGTAATTGTTTGACAATTAATATTTTGTAACCGAGTTGTTATAAATTTTAGATTTCGGTTTTGAAACCAAAATGTTAATGATTATGATTACTCAATTAATATTATTAATAATTTGAAGGTTTGTAAATTAAAATTCTAATATATCCGATTTAAAATTAAAAAAATTCACAATTACCACAAAGATCAATGATTAAAATGATCGAGTGAGAGAACAAAAAATATTTGTATTTGATTTTCTACATTGAATATTGGTAAATATATATAGTGTATAAATATTTAGAAATGATGGACAAACTCATGTCTCTTTGAATTTTGGTCAGTTTTATTTTACTGAAACTAATTAAATTAAATTTTTTGTTTTATAGTGTTAATTGACATGAAATTAAAGTAATTCATTTGCAATTATTTATATTTGATGTATACTTATAATTGTTTGACAATTAATATTTTGTAACCGAATTATTATAAATTTTGAATTTCGATTTTGAAACCAAAATGTTAATGATTATGATTACTCTATTAATATTAATAATAGTTTGAATGTTTGTAAATTAAAATTCGAATATATCCGATTTAAAATAAAAAAATTCACAATTACCACACAGATCAATGATTAAAATGATCGAGTGAAAGAACAAAAAATATTCATATTTGATTTTCTACTATGAATATTGGTAAATATAAATAGTATATAAATATTTAGAAATGATGGACAAAGTCATGTCTTTTTGAATTTTGGTCAGTTTTATTTTACTGAAATTTTTTTAATTAAATTTATTGTTTTATAGTCTTAATTGATGGAGCTAAATATCACTAGATGGGGGGTTGAATAGGGATTTTGGCGTTTAAAAATTGTTTCAAGAGTTTATGAGTTTCTGTCCTCTCAGAGAGGATGCGAACTGAAAAATAGATTTTTAAACTTTTCAAATGAAAGCAGAATAAATGCAAGGGAAATGTAAAGAGATAGACACACAACTTTTATACTGGTTCACCCAAAGATGGCTACGTCCAGTCCTCACACCCTTGTGAACTTTGTGTATTCTCAAGCTTCACCAAGCTTACAACTGAGTTTCAAATATTTTCAAGTACAACTTACTTGAAAATTACAGAGTGATAAGAGTATGATTGCTATCTCTTTACTTAAACACTTTCTAAAAGGATATATCAAAGATCTAGTGTATGAGTGTAGAAAGTGTAAAGAGAGGATGACTATTGCTTATGATAAACTTAAGATTTTGATCTTTTTTCTGCAATGTTGTGGTGTGTTTAATGAAGAAGAGCTTCCTGCCTTTTATAGAGTCCTTGACAGCTCTTCCATGTGTTAAACAACTTCATGACCGTTGAGGAGGATGCATCAAATAGTCCAATGGTCTTTGAGCTGAAATTACAAACTGCCATCCAGCTATCCTTGGACCTATGCTGTCCATCCTCAGCCTAGTCATTGGACTTTGGTCTTGTGTAGCCTTTTACTTTTTTCATTCTTCAAGACTTGTGACTTCTATTTGATTTTGTTTGAAGTTGCCTTTCTATATATTGACTTTGCTTTATTTTTCCAATCATCCAAGAATGAAATATAGGGCTGCCCTTAGCCTTTGCACATGGGATGGTGTTTTGCAAACATGTGACTATTTTGAATATCCATACGTTGAACCATTCTTGAACCTAGTACAGCTGGCCTTTTGATTTCTTTTGATCAAATGCTTTATATAATTATTTATTCATGTTGTCTTGACTTCCTTGGATGAATTAAGAACATTATTTCCGCGAGGATGGCTATTCAGCTTGAAGACCCATCCTCAGACCTATCCTCCAGCTTGAACATTTAATGTATTAACCTAGATTTTTCTTCCTTTTGATTTAATTGAGGATTAACCTGTTTTCTTATAATAATTCACTCAAAAGCACAGATTAGTATTAATCACAATCATAATCTTTAAATAATTTTGTTATCATTAAAATCAATTGAGAGATTTTGTCTCAACAATCTCCCCCTTTTTGATGATGACAAAATTCTTTAGATTATGATTTTTAAATATGATGATGTAAAATGTTTATGCTCCCCCTGAATCAAGTGAGTAATTTATTTTTTAAAATTTTAAGTGCTTAAAAAATTTAAGTGCTAATAAAAAAATTACTCCCCCTGAATGTATGCCAATGATATGAATCTATCAAGATAAAGAAAACCATAATGATATTTCAAACCAGTAATGTTGTAATGGCATAAACGTTAAACATGCATAGTCATTTTAAAACATCAAAACATTTAATCAGCAAAACAACAAAAACAACAAAACATCATAATCAGCAAAACATCAAAAGGACATCATAATCGTTCTCCCCCAGAATTATGGCAGCAGCAAAAAGCATGGGAGTGAGGTGGCTACTCAGAAGAGGACGGCTCATCAGAAGAGGACGAAGGGGAGGAAACAGGAACAGCAAACGTAGGCATGGCAGGGAGCTCAGGAAGAGAAACATTAGGATCATCCGTATTGACCATATGTTTGGTAACCCATTCAAGAATGAGCCCAAATTGTGCAAACGAGTTCTGAAGGTGGTCGAAACGACGAATCAGTTTCTGCTGATCCTTCCTGATGGTTTTTAGGAGCTTCATATGCTTAGTGAGCTTCCGTTCCTTAGTACGTGGGCCAGGGCCAGAGTCCTTGGGCTGATTATTAACGCTGGAGCTCTTATTCTGCGAACTTCCAGCATTGTCCTTAGAGGGTTGATCATTTGTTGGCGCTAAAAATGAGTCAAGAGAACAGAACCCAGTAGGAACCTCAGGCAGAGGTTGGGGTTGTTCAGGAACAATGTCAACATGAGTTGAAAGAGGAGCAGAAGTAGGAGGTATCAGAATGTCTTCTTGCAAATCAGGAGGAAATTCCTCAGGCAAGGTTTCAGGTGAGAAATGATGATATGTAAGATTGAGATCAAAGTAAAGTTCTTCACCGTCTTCCATGAGAGCACGAGGACCAGTTTTGACAGCATCCTCATGAGGAGGATGATTAGTGAATTTAGGTTGTGACTCTTCAATGGGCATATTTAAATCAGAAGGCAGCGGAGGGGATTTTGGTGGAGAGGGAACAACAATGGACAGAGGTGGAGAAGGAGTGGGTGCAGCTTCCATAGTGGTCTCTTGAGGTGGATTGGGAGTATCCTCAGAAGAAGGTTGATCTGATGGTTGTTCGAGTGGAGCAGCAGTAGAGGAGGAACTTCTTGTTTTCCTTTTCTTTGAGGTGGTCGACTCAGTGGGTGTTGTAGATGGCTGAAGGCGCATCTGTTTAACATTCTTCATGGAGAATATGTTATTAAACCGCAGAGAAGGTTCATCATCCAAAGGAACCTTGAAAAACTTGAAAAGCTTGGTTAAGATCATACCATACGGTGCTGACCTACCCAAAATTGCTGCATTTAACATGAAGTTAAAAATGATGTTTCCCAGATGGAGAGAGGATCCCGTGATCAAATGATGTAGGAGAAGAATATCCAACTCAGTTACTTTTTCAAAACTGCCAGCGCGAGGGACAATGTAGTGAACACAAATGTTGTGTAGAATGCGACACAGTGGGAGGAGGTTTGAAGCAACGTGGGGTTTAGTTGGTTGGATGAAAATATTGGCCAAAATAGAAGAGCGAGTGATCCTGCACTCAGAGTACCAATTTTCAGAAAAGAAGTAAGCTTCTTCATTCCGAATATCAAGGATTTGACATAAGGTAGGTGGAGTGATCTCCATGAGGACACCTTTCAGAATGATGGTGAACCCAGAAATTCCCTTAGACCAGTTTGAATCAGCATAGAATGCCCTTACCAATCGAGGGTATTGAGGCTCATTGATTTTGAGAAATGAGGTCCAGCCCAACTGATCAAAGATTTCTTCAACATTAAAGCCTCCTTCCTTTAAGTCAGCCAAATCAATAATTTTGCCATTTACCACAGATTTGTTGACCCATTTGGATAAGTAATTTGTTTCGTGGTCAGCCGAATCAAAAATTGAATTTGGTCTAGATTTTTGTGAGGGTGAGGACTTTGTTCGTTTTGAAGAGGATTTGGATTTTTTCGAAATTTTTTCGATTTGGACTTTGTTCTTTTTAGTAGGAGTTTTAATTGGTGGTGAACAAGGGGTTGGTTCAGTGGGAAGTGTTTGATCTGAGTCTTCTGATTCCACAAGGTGAACAGTAGAGTCTTGATGAACAGATTTTTTAGATGAGAGAACACCAGAAAGGATTCTTGAGGATCGTCTGGTTGGAGCAGAGGATTGAGTGGAGGATGAATGTTTGGAAGGTTTGGGTGAAATGGAGGGGAGAGAGGTAGTGACAGAGGGTTCAACATTAGATAATGAAGTTTGATTTTCAGTGGTGTTAGATGTGGTTTCCTCAAGGTGATCAGACTCTGTACTAGAGTAATGATCCTCAGCCTCTTCATATTCTGGAGAGATGATTTTTCTTCTAGCAACAAACTTAGTTCTTGCCATGATTTTTGAAAGAGAAAATTAATTCTGGGTTTAGAGGAAATGAGATGAAGGACAACGAGGAGAGTGATGAAGTTATGGAGGATGCTGATGGAAGATAAAAGGAAAGAAAAAAATAAAAAAAAAACGATGGAGAGAGAAGGAGGGAAAAAAATAATGATGCAGTTTGCCTGGGAGGATGTAACGTGATTGATTGGACAAGGCGTGCAGGTGGGCGTGTGAAGCACGCATGTTGGAAACGGCAGTTTCAGCCGTTGTGGCATTAAATGCTAGCGCGAATCAAGGAAACGACGCCACATGGACGGCCCAATGAGAAAGGGAGCGCGTGCACGCAAGGTCTGGGCAATTAAATGGCAGAAATACCAAAATGGACTCTGTGTCCTCTGAGTTCTTTCCATCCTCTAAACTCTAGGCCTATTTTCCCCCTCTTTTTTTGTTTTTAAAATCAGATTTGATCTTTCACAAAAATATTAAAAATTAAAATAATAAAACAAAACAGAAATGATATAATGGATAAAACAATTAATCAAATAATTTTTAAAAAATCAATGATGGAGAGTTTTTCCAAAATATTTTTAAACCGATCCTCCTGGAGAGGTTTCGTAAAAATGTCTGCCAATTGATTTTCAGTGTCAATGAAAATTAATTCAATGTCACCTTTTTGAACATGATCTCTTATAAAATGGTGTTTAATTTCAATATGCTTAGATCTAGAGTGTTGAATTGGATTTTTTGAAAGATTTATGGCACTTGTATTATCACAGAGGATGGGAATTTTTGCGTACCTTAAAGAATAATCCTCTAGTTGATTCTTTATCCACAGCAATTGTGAGCAACATTGTGTAGCTGATACATATTCAGCCTCTGTAGTTGATAGAGCAATGGTGCATTGTTTCTTGCATGACCAACTGATTAGGGATTTACCAAGAAATTGGCAAGCTCCACTTGTGCTCTTCCTTTCAACTTTGTCTCCCGCATAGTCAGCATCACAGTAGGCTATGAGGTCAAGATCTGAGCTTTTCTCATACCAGATTCCTAAGTTTATTGTTCCAACAAGGTATCTCAGAATCCTCTTAACAACTGTAAGATGAGATTCTTTGGGAGAGGATTGAAACCTTGCACAAAGACCTACAGCAAAGACTATGTCCGGTCTACTTGCTGTTAAGTATAATAAGGATCCACTCATCCCTCTATACTCTTTCTCAGAAATTGGAGTTCCTTCATCATCTTTGTGAAGCATGGAGGATGGGTGCATAGGAGTTCCCATACTCTTGGCTGAACTCATGTTGTATTTGTTGAGAAGATCTTTAGTGTATTTTTCTTGTGAGATGAAAATACCATCTTTGAGTTGTTTGATTTGTAATCCAAGAAAAAATTTCAATTCACCCATCATACTCATCTCAAATTCACTTTGCATAAGATTTGAGAATTCTTCACACATCTTTTCATTAGTCGATCCAAAAACTATGTCATCCACATATATTTGGACAATTAACAAATCTTCTTTAGACGATTTCTTGAAAAGAGTAGTGTCAATCTGTCCTCTTACGAATCCATTTTCCTTAAGAAAAGAGCTTAACCTCTCATACCAAGCTCGAGGAGCTTGCTTTAATCCGTAAAGGGCTTTTGAGAGTTTGAATACGTGGTTGGGCTTCTTTTCATCCACAAATCTAGGAGGTTGTTTAACATACACCTCCTCATTCAGAAAACCATTCAAAAAGGCACTTTTGACATCCATTTGGTATAGTTTGATACCTTTATGGGTGGCATATGCTAGGAGGATTCGTATGGCTTCAAGTCTAGCAACCGGTGCAAATGTTTCATCGTAGTCAATTCCTTCCTGTTGGTTGTAGCCTTGAGCAACTAGCCTTGCTTTGTTTCTTATTACCTCTCCATCCTCATTCAGTTTGTTTCTGAATATCCATTTTGTTCCAATGATGGTTTTTCCATGTGGAAGAGGTACAAGGTTCCATACCTTGTTTCTTTCAAACTGTGAGAGTTCTTCCATCATGGCTTCAACCCATGATTTGTCACAAATAGCTTGATCAATATTTTTGGGTTCAATTTGTGAAATCATGGCCATGGTAGCAGCATTTCCTCGTAGAGACTGTCTGGTTCTTACACCATCAGCCATGTCTCCAATAATTAGATCTGGAGGATGATAGGTGACTGTCTTCCATCCTCGTGGAGGTTGCTGAGAGGTTTGATCAGATTCATCCTCTTCGTTTGGACTGGGTGCGTTGGAGGATGAAGGTTCATCTTCCTCAGATTTATCAATTTTTTCTAAGCACAAGTCATCAAACTCATCAAAAATAACATGCATGGATTCCTCCACAGTTTGAGTCCTAAGATTATATATTCTATAACCTTTAGACAAAGTGGAGTATCCTAAAAACAACCCTTTGTCAGATTTTGAATCAAACTTTCCCAAATTTTCTTTATTATTTAGGATGTAACAATAACACCCAAATATATGAAAATATGAGATGTTTGGTTTTCTTCCTTTCCATAATTCATATGGAGTTTTGTTTAAAATATTTCTAATGGATACACGATTTAAAACATAACAAGCGGTATTAATAGCTTCAGCCCAAAAATATTTTTCAATGTTGGCCTCATTCAAGATAGTTCTAGCCATTTCTTGCAAAGTTCTATTTTTCCTCTCAACAACTCCATTTTGTTGAGGGGTTCTTGGGCAAGAAAAATTGTGAGAAATACCATTTTCATCAAAAAGATTTTTGAAAGATTCATTTTCAAATTCACCTCCATGGTCACTTCTTACGGAGATAATTTTTTATCCCTTTTCATTTTGGATCTTTTTACAAAAATAATGAAAAACCTCAAAGGCATCATTTTTATGTTTTAAAAATAAGACCCAACTGAAACGTGAAAAGTCATCAACAATTACAAATCCGTACCTTTTTCAACTAAGGCTAGGATTTTAATAGGACCAAAAAGATCAATATGAAGTAGTTCAAGAGGATGGTTTGTGGAAACAACATTTTTAGAATGAAAGCTACTTTTAACTTGTTTTCCTTGGGCACAAGCTTCACAAATTTTGTCCTTGTGAAAATTAATTTTTAGAAGGCCTTTGACTAATTCTAATTTAGACAATTTAGAAATAGTGTTTAAACTTGTATGACCAGCTCGTTTGTGCCATACCCATTTATCCTTTTCAATGGATACAAAACAAGATTCAGTAGGCAAATCATCAAGATATAGCTCATATAAATTCTTTTTTCTAAAACCGGAAAAGAAAACTCTACCCGAGGATGAGTGTTTAACCTCGCATAGATTGGGTTTAAAAATAACTTCAAAACCACTATCACAAAGTTGGCTAATGCTAAGCAAGTTATGTTTTAAACCATCTACATATTGCACATTTTCAATTTTGGCAGAATTTTTATTACCAATGATACCGGTACCTTTTATTTGAGCTTTATCATTATTTCCGAATGTGACCGATCCTCCATCCTTTATTTCCAATGAAATAAAGCAATGCCTATCCCCTGTCATATGCCTTGAGCAGCCACTGTCCAAGAACCAAGGCTTTCTTTTGTTGATCAGAGGATGTACCTGTGTTTGAGTTTAATAGTGACTTAGGTACCCATATAGAGGTGGGTCCTTGTTGGTTAGTTCGTCCTCTTGTGAGGAATTTTCTTTTGTGATAACAAATAGAATCATGATGCCCATGTTTACCACAGAATGAACATCCTTTCTTAATGTTATCTGCCCTTTTCTTCGCATAACATCTTTTGAAAGTATGTCCAAGTTTTTTGCAAAAGGTGCATCTTGGCCTATCCTCTTGTTTCTTTGGAATAAAAAAATTTTCATAGAGTTTTTGTTTTTGAGAACTTTTAAATCCAATACCAGCTTTGTCAAAGATTCCAGATTGTGATCCCATAATCTTTTGAAAAGTATCAGTGGATTTAACAAAGTTGGTAAGATCATTTTTGAGTTCTTCAACCTCTATTTTCAAAATTTCCTTCTCTGCATCCTCTTCTGGAGGATGAGTTTTGACATTTCTTTTGTTTACAATAGATAGTTGTTCAGATAACTTCTCATGAGATAACTGCAAGTCTAGAATAGTTTGTTCATATTTTTTATTATTAGCTTGAAGTTCCTCATTTAACTTCTTTATTTCATAAAGTTGGTTTTTAAGAAAGCCACATTTATGAGACAAAGTGTTTGAGTCATTCAAAAGTTTGTCAAATTCAATTTCTAATTGTTCACAATTAGGACAAAGTTCAGATATGATTACCTTTTCAGTTTCTGAGTTCGTCATAAGACAGAGGTTGGCCTCTTCTTCCTTTTCTTGTTCCGAGGATGAGTCATCACTATCATCCCACGTGATCATCATTGATTTGTTTTTGTAGGGAAATCTTCTTGAGTTCTTTTTGTTCAGAGGACACTCAGTTTTGTAGTGACCCAGCTTGTTGCATCCAAAGCAAGTAATCTGACTTTTGTCAGTTTTTTCTTTTTGAGGAGATCTTTTATCCTGTCCTCTACGATTTATCATCCTCTGGATTCTTCTGGAAATTAGAGCAAGTTCATCCTCTTCCTCAGATAGAGGATAGTCTATACTTTCTTTCTTTGTAGCTTATTCAGCTCTTTTGGAAGATGAGCTTTCTGTTTGGTTTGATTTTAGAGCTATCATTTTTCCTTTTTTGCTTGGTTTGTCAGCCAGCAACAGAGGTTCATGAGCTCTTAGAGTTCCAACCAGGTCCTCTATTTCATGTTTGCCAAGTCTCTTGCTTCGGTGATGGCAGTCACCATTGGCCTCCATTCTTTTGGTAAACTCCTCAAGATTTTTCTTATCCTCTCTTGAACAGAATAAACCTTTCCAAGAGATCTCAAGCTGTTAAGTATGATTGTCAGCCTTGAGAACATTTCATCAATCGTTTCATCCTCCTTCATCTCAAATAACTCGAATTCTCTAACTCCCATGTCAATCCTTGCTTCCTTTACGTGGCTTGATCCTTCATGATGAATCTTTAGAGTGTCCCAAAGTTCCTTGGCGCTTTTGCATTCTTCAACTCTATCGTATTCTTCCCTGCTCAAAGCACGCGTTAGAAATAAATGAGCTTTAGAGTTTAGGAGTACTTTAGCATTTTCATCAGTCGTCCACTGTGCTTGAGGTTTCTCGTCGGAGGTTGCATCTGTGTTGTTGATTCTGATGACATGATCCCCGTTCTCAACTACAGACCACATGTTGTTATCTTGTGATATGAGAAACAATCTCATCTTACCTTTCCAGTGGTAGTAATCTGTACCATCAAAGTAGGGAGGTCTGGTGGAGGATCCTCCTTCAGGAACATACTTACCTTTTGACATTTTTCTTTGGATCTTTTTCTCTTACACGGTTAGATGTAATATTTCTAGAGAACCTTGCTCTGATGCCAATTGATGGGAGCTAAATATCACTAGAAGGGGGGTTGAATAGGGATTTTGGCGTTTAAAAATTGTTTCAAGAGTTTATGAGTTTCTGTCCTCTCAGAGAGGATGCGAACTGGAAAATAGATTTTTAAACTTTTCAAATGAAAGCAGAATAAATGCAAGGGAAATGTAAAGAGATAGACACACAACTTTTATACTGGTTCACCCAAAGATGGCTACGTCCAGTCCTCACACCCTTGTGAGATTTCACTAAAACAATCAGATCAACCTCTCTCCGAGGATGATTACACTTTGTGTATTCTCAAGCTTCACCAAGCTTAAAACTGAGTTTCAAATATTTTCAAGTACAACTTACTTGAAAATTACAGAGTGAAAAGAGTATGATTGCTATCTCTTTACTTAAACACTTTCTAAAAGGATATATCAAAGATCTAGAGTATGAGTGTAGAAAGTGTAAAGAGAGGATGACTATTGCTTACGATAAACTTAAGATTTTGATCTTTTTTCTGCAATGTTGTGGTGTGTTTAATGAAGAAGAGCTTCCTGCCTTTTATAGAGTCCTTGACAGCTCTTCCATGTGTTAAACAACTTCATGACCATTGAGGAGGATGCATCAAATAGTCCAATGGTCTTTGAGCTGAAATTATAGAACTGCCATCCAGCTATCCTTGGACCTATGCTGTCCATCCTCAGCCTAGTCATTGGACTTTGGTCTTGTGTAGCCTTTTACTTTTTTCATTCTTCAAGACTTGTGACTTCTATTTTGAGTTTGTTTGAAGTTGCCTTTCTATATATTGACTTTGCTTTATTTTTCCAATCATCCAAGAATGAAATATAGGGCTGCCCTTAGCCTTTGCACATGGGATGGTGTTTTGCAAACATGTGACTATTTTGAATATCCATACGTTGAACCATTCTTGAACCTAGTACAGCTGGCCTTTTGATTTCTTTTGATCAAATGCTTTATATAATTATTTATTCATGATGTCTTGACTTCCTTTGACGAATTAAGAACATTATTTCCGCGAGGATGGCTATTCAGCTTGAAGACCCATCCTCAGACCTATCCTCCAGCTTGAACATTTAATGTATTAACCCAGATTTTTCTTCCTTTTGATTTAATTGAGGATTAACCTGTTTTCTTATAATAATTCACTCAAAAGCACATATTAGTATTAATCACAATCATAATCTTTAAATAATTTTGTTATCATTAAAATCAATTGAGAGATTTTGTCTCAACATTAATTGATATGAAATTAAAGTAATTCATTTGCAATTATTTGTGTTTGATGTATACTTATAATTGTTTGACAATTAATATTTTGTAACCAAATTGTTATAAATTTTGAATTTTGGTTTTGAAACCAAAATGTTAATGATTATGATTACTCTATTAATATTAATGATAGTTTGAATGTTTGTAAATTAAAATTTTAATATATCCGATTTAAAATAATAAAATTCACAATTACCACACAGATCAATGATTAAAATGATCTAGTGAGAGAACAAAAAATATTTGTATTTGATTTTCTATTTTGAATATTGGTAAATATATATAG
>JBBPBQ010000001.1:18877061-19052832 GCA_037974755.1 Cicer yamashitae
TTGTAAATATATATAGTATATGAATATTTAGAAATGATGGACAAAGTCATGTCTTTTTGAATTTTAGTCAGTTTTATTTTACTAAAATTATTTAAATTAAATTTATTATTTTATAGTGTTAATTGACATGAAATTAAAGTAATTCGTTTGCAATTATTTGTATTTGATGTATACTTATAATTGTTTGACAATTAATATTTTGTAACCGAATTGTTATAAATTTTAGATTTCGGTTTTGAAACCAAAATGTTAATGATTATGATTACTCTATTAATATTAATAATAGTTTGAATGTTTGTAAATTAAAATTCTAATATATCCGATTTAAAATTAAAAAAAAATTTCACAATTACCACAAAGATCGATGATTAAAATGATCGAGTGAGAGAACAAAAAAAGTAATAAAGTAAAAAACAAGATGAATGTATTTTCAATTATATCACTCGAATCATTTTTAGTTTTAGCAATAAAGTAATACATTTTGTAACTCAATTGTATATCAATTGAGTCTATCTCTTAATTTCAATTATGAAATACATTACCTCAATATTTGGCAAATCCATCGATATCTAACATCGATACTTCTCTTCTATGAATTATATTGGTACAATTGTATATATATTATTCATATAAATACTAAATTGGGACATAAAACTTCATATAATTTTTTTTTTAAATTCACTTAAATTAAATAAATAAATATATATCCGCGCAACGCGCATGTTAGCATCTAGTTAGTATTTAAAATAAGGGGTGGAGATAGTATATAGATGTTATTAAAAACGTCAATGTATTTAATTTAGTTTTACATTGTTTTAAAGATAATATAATAGTATTAATGTAGTTGCAACCGCAGCACAAGACAAAATATATGTATCTTCTTCTCCATTTATTATATAGGGATCATTTAGGATTTTTTTTTTTTGTCTTAAATCACTCATCCATATTATTTTCTTTGCTCATTTTAGCGAAATAAATGGTTTCTACATAAATTTAGCTTTTTCTTTCATAGACGAGAGATACAATGCCTATACAAACATTGATCTCAATTAAGCACTCTCATTTTTCACTCTAATAAGGTAACTACTAATTTGTGGTGTCTATTAGCCAAAGAGACTTCAATTGGAGATGTTCTAAGTACACTTATTAAGACACAAAAAATAGAATTAAAATATAGTTTTTGTGTTGCAAAAAATAATATTTAAGTTTTCAAGGTATTGAATACACGATTTCCTAAATATTATTTCATTTTTTAGTTTTTTTTAACAAGTTTCTTTAAAGAACTTGTTAGCATTCTCTCTAATAAATTAATGATGATTTTGTGAATAAAAAAGTTATTTGCAAATTTTTGTACTTTAAAAATAATAATTTTATTAAAAAAAATTGTATCATTTCATTGTTTATAAATATTACAATAACTTTCTATATATTATCCTAAAAGATATTCAATATTCACTATTATTACACTAGATGACAAATTTGAAGAGAAATATGAAGACACACTTGAATGATTTAGATGATGATTTTAGATTATAGTTTTTTGGATGATGATGTTTTATTAGGCATTTACTTGATTAAAGCATCAAAACTTCAACAAACTATATATTTTGTTAGGCTCGTACCTTAAGTATTAAATTTAATTAAATTATGTTAGACAATTTGTTTACTACCGTTTATTTGAATATAACTTTGTTAATAATGTGTTAAATTTGCAGTATGTTTTCCTTGGTTCAATTTGTGGATGTAATTAAATTGATTATATACATAATAATTTATTATTATAAAATAATGGCAAAATATCTAATTTATGATTTGAAATTAAATAATAGAAAAATGAAAATTCATTTTACATATATGAATACAGTTTAAAATTGTTGCCTATAAGCTCTAGCAACATTTTATCAATGTTTTCATTGAGTTGCTTTAAGGTAACATTTATCAATTGTTGTCAGATATGACAACAATTAAAAAATGTTGTCTTAGGCGCGTTGAAAAATTGTTCCCTATTCTCATATTTTAGGCAACATTTATAAATAGTGTGTCCAAAAGTGCGAGAAAAATGTTGCCAAAGATAATAGGCAACGCTCTTATATGAGACGCGAAAAATGTTGCATATTCTCTTTGGTAACATTTTTCCATATTTTGGCAACATTTTTTAAATGTTGTTATAAAGCAAAAATGTTGTAGTGTTAGAAGAATAAAGATAGGATATACAATAGTATATAACAATTTTACATTGCCATCTATTCATAACTCACCACAATATCAAATAGTTAGATAAATGTCATTGATTAAAAAATGTACAATATAATGTGACGGATTGAACGATTAGGATTGAAAACTGAAGTAAGAGTAAAGAAAATTTTATTAAAAAAGTAAGGGGAAAAAAAAAAGCAATATCTAATTTGAAAGGAAACAAGTAGCAGAGTGATGATTTCTCAAACACTCTTTAATCTATTTTAAAAATCAATAAATATCTTAAAATCCATCACATAATCAACATATACACTAATTAAAGTTACAAAATATGACCATTAATTTTAACCTTTAGATTCAGTCAAAAAAACCCTTCAATCTTATTAAAGTTACAAAATATGACCATTAATTTTAGCCTTTAGATTCAGTCCAAAAAAACCCTTCAGTCTTTAGGAGTGATTTTGGCGAGACCAAAAAATGAGAAAGTTTTGGTTTTTCTTTCCTTTTCTTTTGATCCCTTGTTCAAGGAGTCAAAAAAGGAGAAAGTTTTGGTTTTATCACTTCCTCTTAAGATATGGTGTCATGGGTAGTAGTGTTACTTGTTAGTGATGGAAAATGTTGGTTCAGGGGGAAAGAGAAATGAGATAGAAGAAAGAAAAATGATTCAATGTGGTGTGGTATATGATAAAATATAGGATTAAATAAATTTTTAATTCTTATAAAATTTTTATTTTTAATTCATGTAAAATAAAATAATATTTTTTAATCCTATAAAATTATTATGCAAGCATCTTTAGTCCCTATTAGAACCTTAATATATATTTTTACATTAGTTTTTTGTAGACATGTTTATAACACTATAAAAAGTTCATCCACAAAAAATGAGCTCAAAATTCAATCTATAGGTCTATATTTTAAGGTCTTTTATCTTGAATATATGACATTTAAAAATTCATATTTATTTATTCTCAAGTTAAAAAATTCAAAATTTGAGTGGATAAACTTTTAATAATGTTCTAAATATACTTGCAAAATATCGTTAAAAAATATAAAAGTTGAAGAATGTTTCGTTCAACCAATGACTAAAACAATTTGAAGAATAATTTTTTAGGGACTAAAAAATGTGATATTTTTTTACAGGGATTACAAACAAAATTTCAAAATTTTATAAGAACTAAAAATTTATTTAACCCTAAAATATATAAAACTCATTTAATTCAATGTGTTGAGTATGACTCATAAGAAGAATCAAGTGTGAGGTTTGACTCAACTGTTTGTTGTGGGGGCAACTAGGGGGTGATATCTCTCCGCTGTATGGTTCAGGGGTATTGTTGTAATATGAAACTTATTACTACTATTTAAGCATAACTTGTACTCTGTAAACATTAATTCATTCATCTAATAAAAAGGAATTGCATCCGCTCTGTGGTCAAAGACAAAGTCATCATTAGTCGAACTTCGTTACCAAACGTCTTGCGTTCCTATTTGCAATTTCTCTTTATTCTTTTAAGATTGTATTGTTGTTCTAACAATTAGTATCAAATATGCTATTAACATGGCGTGTTATCTTATCAACAAGTCACCACATGCTTCATTGGAAGGGAAAGTTGTAGAGGAGATATTGATAGATAACTCCATTAATTGTAACAATTTAAAGATTTTTGGTTATCTAACTTATGTGCATATACCTAGTGAAAGATAAATTTAAACTTGACCCAATGTCGAAGAAGTGTGTCTTTGTCGGTTACGCAAAAGGTGTGAAGGGTTTCAAGACATGGTGTCACGTGTGTGTATTAATTTTTGCATGATTTTCAATCTCGTGTTCAACAATTTAATGCAAATGTCTTTGTATTAATGACATAGAGCCATGTGTCTGCATTAATAATATAGAGTCTTGAGTTTTGGCGGACTTGTATAAAGTGGAGATTAGAGTTTCGCTAATTAGAACTTGTATCACTACATCGTCTACTATTGACGCTTCAGCTTCAACATACGTTAATCAATTTGTAATATAGGGAGAAAATTTAAAATGAACATTTGTTGATTAATTTATACAATAAAGAAAAAGAATTCATGATAATTTTTTTTTACATGATTATTAGAAAAATCTACAATCTAAATGTTAATAACATGATTTTCTTGTGCCTCTCCAACTTATCCCTCAACTTCATATCCAATATATTTAAAATCAATTTTGAATACTTTTGATCCATCTTCATATTCAAAAATCAGTTGAGTATCTTGAATATTCAAAAATCAGTTGAGTATCTTGAATGTTCTAGGATTGATAACCATTATCATCAGAATGTCCAACTCAATAACACTAAATTCAACCACCAAACAAAATAACCAAAATTCATGTAAATACAAATAATTAAAAATAAAAAAAATCAAATCCCTAGGTAGCATATGCATATACCAAGTTAGCCATAACATTCTTATGCAACATTAAACAAAGATAATCGAAAAAGATAACCTTTAGAGAAGATACTAATTCGAAGGAGCAAGTTAGAAAGGAAGAACTTAAGCTCTCTTGGTATCAAATCTCTAGGTAGCATGTTGCTTAGGAAATAGTATATAATAATGAGGAAACATAAATGGAATTGACACTACATTAAATGAGTATTATAGTGTTACTCTATTTCTCTCCACTGTGTATTCCAAATGTAGTATTTATTGGTAAAGAAAAAGAAACTAATGAATGAAATAATTGCAAATAATATTGGTAAAGCAAAGGAATACAAATTATAGAGGGACAAAAATAGAAAAATAATGCAAAAGTTTATTGATCACAAAATGACTCACAATTTGGGATAAATTTTTTTTGCTAGAATGACTTACATTTTGAGACAGAAGGAGTATCAATTAAAATAACATAACAATGTTAGAAAAGTTGAACTACACTCTTATATCTTATTCGAATCCACAAATGAAAATGTATGAAAAACATACATTTTAAACTTTGCAATGTGAGAGTTGTATCGTGAATGTTATGCACCATTTTGATTAAGTAGTTGTAGTGGGTGTTCTATATAACAATTCAAACACAAACCACTATGGTTATATGGAGATGAAATATGCAGACAAGACCAAATTGTGAAAGTGGAATCCTATTTATGGAGAACGGGTGTGTGGTACATTGCCATCATGTGTATATTGTGTTGCTTTGAGTTATACTCTATTTAAACAAATGAGGTTCATAGTGAATTATGTGTCGTTTCAAAGGTTCATAGTGCAATGTTTTAAATAAGGTGCATATCATAATGTGGATCCTTTAATGTATGGGAAACTCAACATGATAAATGAGATACATTAAATTAGATTTAGAGCATATGCAAATCCTTTACATATAGGATAGTTTTGGCATGACATTTTTAAGTTGATTAGGATTTTCATGGATTTAGAATTTGGAGAATAAATAGGATTTAGATATATTAAATTAAGATTAAGATAAAATAGATAATGAATAGATATATTACTTAAATATAATTCTGGTCATTTATTTTTGACTTAATATTCATTTTGGTCTTCTATCTTTTTTTTTTGTTATTTATTTTGGTAATTTATCTTTTATAAGTGGTGTATTTTAGTATTTATCATTGTAACTCATTCAAATAACATTGTAGTTATTGTCATGAACTATTGAGATCAAATACAGTCAACTTTGATATATGTTCTTCATTTCAGAGTTTACATATGTTTTAAAGCATGCAAGAATAATTTTTTAAGTGCAAGCTTATTATTGGGTTAAATGTATATTTTTTAAAAGAATATTATATTATATACATATTGACAATTATTAGAAATGATTCCAATGATTAGCTGTTGTTATAACTTTTATTGGGATTGTTACAATAACTAAAATATACTAATAAAAGATAAAAGACCAAAATGAATCAAAATAAAGATAAATGACTAAAACAAATATTAGGTAAAAGATAAACGATCAAAATTATATTTAAGTATATATAATTGAGAAGGTAGTAGTATAATAAAAAAAATAGTTCATATAATCTTATCATTTAAAAACAATATATAAATGAAAATTAGACTAAATTGCCCTTTTGATCCCTTCAAATTTTTTGCAGTTTCACTTTAGTCTCTTAAATTTTGTTCGTTTCATTGATCTTTTAAATTATAAACGTTAAACACTTTAATTCCTCAAGTTATTTTCGTTTCATTTTAGTCTCTTAAATTACAAATATTAAACACTTTGATTCCTTAAATTACATACACTTTGGTTCATTCTAATGGTGTCTAATATTGTAACCTAAAGGAGCAAAATATCTAATATTTATAACTTCAGCAACTAAAATAAAATAAAATAAACTTAGAGAGCAAAATAAAACCTAAAAATAACATAAGAGACCAAAAGTGTAATTTATGTTAAAAATTATTATTTTTTTTTTTAAAAAGTGTCAATCAAAAAGGAAAAGAGGAATTATTTTGTATCCAATAAACAAAAGGGCCCACATTCTTATCACGTTAACTACTAGACTCTTGCATTAAGATAATATTAAAAATGGAAAATACGAAAGGTAGTAGAAAAGTTATATAAAAAAACAAAAATTTGTGTCTAGTTCAATAATCCCCTAAAAAATTACAGAGTGACACATTAAAAATAAAAATACATCACCATGGCCACATTTTATGCATAGCATAGCCAATTATCTTTTCAATCTTACCAAAGCATAATCATCATCACCATGCTTGAAAACATAGATATTGAAAAGGGGAAGAATAAGCTAGTATATAAAAGTTTAAGGCCACCATGACTATCATCTGAATTGGTTCCAATTCCAGAAGGGCCCATACCATTGCCAATGCCTCCCAATACTCCACCAGTGGAAGGGTTTCCCATGGTTGGTGTGGTTGTGCTAGTGCCTGTAGTACTATTTATGAAAATGAATCAAAAGTCAAATAATTATCAACCACACCCAAATGCAAAAAACGTGCATCTAAAATAAAATAATACGTGCTTTGGTTGATACTGTGTTTAGCACACTTTTTTTTTTAATTTTTTTTTTATAATCGAGTTTAGCACACTTTTTTTTTTAATTTTTTTTTTATAATCGAGTTTAGCACAAATATCGTGTGCGGCTATCATTTTGATAAAGACTATACTTTTGAGATTAAAAATTTTAATATGTTAGCATAGTTTTCTCAAAATCACCGTAATTCCACATACACATAGTATTTAAAAATATCGTGGAAACGACTTGACACATACAACATCGATATTTTGATATAAAATTTCTACAATATATAAAATACATTCAATTTCAGTGTTTAATTCTGAAGAGAGAAATAGAATTAGTTTTAAATCGCATACCGTATAAAATGAGTTAGTTGGTGTTTGGAGTTTATGACTAGACGAGGTAGAAACCGTGACATTAGATATTTCAAAATACACAGGTAGTATTTTTGTTGTTGTAATTAGTGAAATTAGCTCATGATTTTAATAATTAATAAAATAATCAAAGACTAAGTATTTATACAAACATATAAAACTTGCTGGGATATGGACTTATCATTTAACAGGCCAACTAATACAAAGCAATCAAAACTCAAAAATTAAAACTAACTAATAACAGTGATATGAAACAATAAAGATATCTTATGAAATATAAATTAATATTATCATTTTTTGTCAAAATTAATTTTCTCTACTTTTTTTAAAGTAATAACTTTGTCTACTACGAAATGATTTTAACAAAAATATAGATTGCAGTTAATTATTGAATGATAAAATTAATTTTACTTCTAAATTTAGATTTGAACGGAAATTATAAACAAAAAAAAAACGTTTTTTGTTTGATTGAAAAATCATACCGTGTTTATTATTTCACTTTAAACTCAATTTTAATCAAATTAGTTATACAAAATATGATTTGCATCCACAATTTAAGTTTAGAAGATCCTCGATGCACAATTGTATAGTCCAATCACTTTGAAAAACTGGAAAATATATTTATGAATTGTCTCACAAATTATGATTTTGTTACGTGTAAATCATCATTTTAGTCATTGAAAATATATGATGTTGTCATTTTAGTATCTAACTTTGTAAAACACCAAATTAATCGATCATCAAAATGTCAATTAGTTTAATTTTTGACGTTATAACGATATTGAACTATTTTGACAGTAAATTATATCTTTTAGAGACTATTTTGAATGTTTTGCTAAATCAAAAACCAACCTGACAAAATCTTATACTTTCACAACTAAAATTGTGGATTATATATTTTGTTACACATTCTTTGACTAAGATTTCATAGAAACAGAAAAGAGATAAATTGGCTTTTCAAGACACTTTTGTTAGCAGCATGGCACATTGGTTTGGTACAATGGACTGTAGGCCTAAAATAAAATTTGAAAATAAGTATTGTTAAGAGACATGGATAGAATATCAGAGACTCAGCTATCATATTAGATACGACATCCTAAAAAAACCATTTAGGAAAACATGAAATAAGTAGAAATCTAAACTTAGGGAAAAAAAATTATGTTTTAACAAAACTTAGATTTTTTACTCAATGAAAATTTAGAGTGAAAAAATGATGTCTTAGTTTAAAATAGAGAAATTTTTAGAAGTTATTGAACACTTAAAAAAAAATTTACATTTTTATTTTTGAGAGTTAAAGTACTAGCTTCGATAACATGGGGCTTGGACAGTTGGACCGGCTCCATGGCATTGTGTGACTTGTTTCCATTCAACGGCCTTTTCTATCTCCTCAAAGTAATGAGGTTTCTTTCATGCACCCTCACACCTTAACCTCCCACTCCCTATTCCACATGAAATTATATTTTTGTCCTTTTTTATTATCTGTAAAACCCTCAAAAAAATTTAACACTCATTTTTTCACCCCCTCTTTCAAAGCTTTACAAAATTCTCTCTTACATTCGAAAGTATCAAAATATTCGAAATAGAAAAGTAAGTATCATTCAAAAAATTGAAATGTTCGAAATGAAGTTTTTCCAGAAATTGTTGAAACTTTTGAATGTTTTAAAACTTTCGAAATGAAATTTTCCAGACTATTCAAACTTTCGAAGTTATGAAATGTTCGAAATGAAGTTTTTCCAAAAATTGTTGAAACTTTCCAACTTTTTGAAATTTTCGAAATTAAAATTTTCCAGATTGTTCAAACTTTCGAAGTTATGAAATGTTCGAAATGAAGTTTTTTCAGAAATTGTTGAAACTTTCGAACTTTTTGAAATGAAATTTTTTCACATATTGTTGAAACTCGAACATTTTAGAAAATTTCGAAATGAAAGTTTCAAACTTTTGAACATTTAGAAATTTTTGAAATGAAAATTTCCAGATTTTTCAAACTTTCGAGGATTTCGAAATGAAACCTTCGTAGAAATTTCGAAACTTTAGAATTGTTAGAAACTTTCGAAATTAACAATTTACTAAAGGTTTGGCATGGATCTGAGCGTTTTTAATTCTTGATATAAACTTTCCATTTATATATTTTTTCATTTATACAAACTTTCCATTTTTTTAATTAACAAACTTTCCATTTTTTAATTTTGAAAGTTTCGAAGATTTACTGTTTCGAACATTTCAATGTTTCGAAAGTTTTAAAAAAAACTGGAAATTAACATTTCGAAAGTTTCGTATTGATGGAAACTTTCGAAAATCTGGAAAAAAACCTATTTCGAAACATTAATGTTGTTCTAAAGATTCAAAAATTTCAAAAATAATTGTTTTGAAATTATGAGAAATTCGAAATTAAGAAAAATTACTTACTTTTTATATTTCAAAAATTTGTAAACTTTTGATTTGTGGGGTAATTTCTGTAAAGTTTCGAAAGAGAGGTGAAAAAATAAGCGTTAAATTATTTTGAGGGTTTTATAGATAGCAAAAAAAGACAAAAATGTAATTTCAAGTGGAATGGGGGTGGGAGGTTAAGGTGTGGGGTGCATTGTAGAAACTTCCAAGTTATTGACCCATGATTAGTCTGTTTTTCATGGAATTTTTTATGCTGATTTCAATTAATTTTATTAAGTAAAAAAATATTGTTATACATTTTGTTTTAGTTTTTGGTAAGTATTTTTTTTTCAAATGATCCATAATGCGAACGAGAAAAATGGGTGACATTGAGCCATCGTAAAATAATATGAAGAAAATGTATTAAATAAGTAAAACGATATATTTTATACTTAGAGTTTTCAATTTTCTACCTCTTGATCGATCAAATTTAGTTATATGTGGACCGACCAATTTTTCTGAACCCACATCCGACTGTAACAACCTACGCAAAACAATCTCACATCACTTATGAGGATTATACCATGCACCCCCACACCTATACGTGCCACCTCCTCAAGACACGTGAAAATACAACTTTATCTTTTTAATAATTTATAATAAGTTTCAAAATTGATAGTTTCGGAAGTTTTAAATTTTCGAAACTTTCGGAAGTTTCAAATTTTCGAAATAAAGATTTCAAAATAATGATTAATTTTTTTATAGAGGGTGCATCAATAATAACCTAAAATAATAACAAAAAATAATCATTTGTCCTTAAATTAACTTGGGATGGGACGGATAACCTGAACTTGGTCATTTTTCTATATTGTCCTTGTCTTGTCCTTATTTTTTTTAGGATCGTGTTAGACCGGTCCATTGCTTACAGGGTAAGACGAGTTTGCGGGATGTATCGAGTCTTGTAAACCTAGTAAATAGTGAGTTCTTAAAAAAAAAAATTCTATACAAGCCAAATTTTAATTTTTTTTTTTGAAATTCTTTACTCGTTTGAGTTGGTTGTGAGTTTTTTGTTTTTGGTAAAATGAGATTGAGTTGATTTTTTAGTAAATTTTGAAACAATTTTTTCCTTAAACTAAATTTTTTTTCTTTCTAATTTTAGATTTTTTTTTTCTAAAATTAACATATGACTAAACAATGGACGTGAACGTCACTCCAACAACAACCGATCATCATCTTCGACTACTATCTTTGACTACAACCATTACCATTGATCATTCACCGTCATCACCATTGACCACCTACATTCAACAACTGCTGGCCACCATTTGTGACCATTAGCACTCTCTACAACTTTGACTACCATCTGTTAAACTTTGACCAACATCTCCGACTACTGACCACCTTTGACAACTGCTGACCACCTTCGATTTACATGTTTCTTATAAAATTTTAGGAGAAATTTTTTATGTTTGAACAACAAAAATTTCAGAATACTATATTTTTAATGAATTCACCAGCAAAATATGTGTGTATTTGCACGGATAGCTTGTCGTTGGTTACTATATTAAGTTGACATTAATATATTAAAATATTTAAAAGTTTATAATAAAATATTATTAAGGTTTAAGTAATCCTATTTAAATAGTGTTTTCTTTTATACATCCAAGAAAAATATTTATACATATACTCTCAACTATTTAGCTTTTTCGTGGTTGGGTGTAATCCTCAATAATAGATTCTTACTTATTAAAAATATTACTACTAATATAATATTAAAAAGTAAGAAATAAAAAGAGTGATTTGCAAAAATGAAGTGAAAAAAAATAATAAAAAAAGTACGAAAGAAGAAAAATAGAAAATAAAAAATTGATAAGAAAACTATATTTTTATCTTCAATAAATATAAGTTAGATTTTAAGATAAATATTTTGTTTTCTAGATATATATTAATGTATTCTAATAAATAGATTTGGTTTTGTGGTCTAGAAGATGATATAGGGAATGGATATAAGAAAGTTATGAGTTGAATTCTGTTTTATAATAAAAAATTAATAATTAACTATTAATATTAGTTATTTAAAAATAAAATAAAAAAGCGCACGATGAGTATATGACTTCATCATGCAATTGTGACATTGTGGTCAAAAAAGTAAAAAGAGGCCGTCCCTACAATCGACCACATGGCTAAGAATAAATGCATATTATAAATTAAAGTATTGTTGATATGAAAATGTACAGTGGAGTTTATAATAATATTTTACGTATAATTGATATGGGCACCACTATGTGATAGATGTGTGTCCACAAAAAAAAAAATCACTGCCATTGTACTAATAGATGCATATTGATTTTTAATTATAAAATTGATTTTAATTAAAAGTGAATTTAAAATAAAATAAATTGAAAAAAAAAATGAAACAAATAAAAATTAAAAATTATAACTCCTATTAGTAGCCATTTTGAAAATAAAATAAAATTTTACCATAACCCTTAAACATACAAAAATTAATTTTAAATATTCAAATCATTATGCCTCTCTAAAAACAAATTTCAAATTTGCTAGGTATACTGTTGAGTTTAAGTGAAACCCTCGTATTTAAGTGAGTCGCATTTAAATTTCAACTAATAAAACGAAAAGCATATGTAACTAACACTAATATTCTTAAGTCTGCAAGAGATAGTGAAAAATTGAAATACAAAGAAATCATAAGAAAAGAAAGTCATTATTCCATCGTAAAACCATCGCCATATACATATATGGATGATATCATTACATTTCTCTAAAATCAACAATTTATTTTAAAAAATAAAAATAAGTAATATCAAAAATTAATAAATTAATTAATAATTTGATATTATAGTTACTTTTATGATCAATTATAAGTGATTATAATATTAACTACTAATTTATTAACTTTAATTATTTCTTACTTTAAAGAAATCAAAGTCATTGATGATTCACATTTTGCCCATTAGTATATAAATTATAAAATAAAAAATTTATTAGAATTCAACATTTAGGTAAAGACTGTCCGCCACTTATAATAATATGATAATAAATAGTTCAATATATCTTAGATAAATTTAAATATTTGAGTTGAACTTAACACAATCTTGTAAAACTAAGTTGTAAGGTAATCACTATCCAATAGCGGTGGGAATAGACTAGGTCGTCCGTCAAAGGCCTATGGCCTGACCAATTAATGGTTTGGTTTGTTTAATAAAAAGGCTAGACTCGGACTTTTTCTAAAGCTTATTAATTTAAATAGATAAGACTCATATAAAAGCCTATTAGGCCTGATATATATATATATATTATTTATTAACACTATTATTTTTTATTATTATTTATTAATTTTAGTATTTGTTATTTTAAATTTGCTAATTATGAGTTCATTTTGTTTCTTTATTTTTTTGGAAGGTTGTTGCATACTTACTAGTTATAATTATTTTTAGATTTAATTATATATAAAAACCTAATTTAGCCTATTTAAAAAAATATAAAATATACTATTTAAATGCTTTAATGTAAAATATGCGTTTAAATAGATTTTCAGGCCAAACTTTTTAAAAAGGTCAAACCATGCCCAAAAAAAAACTATGATTGGCCGTAGGCTAAGCTCACACCAAAAAAAATTAATTGTAGACTCAATTCTTTCAAAGCCTAACCTAACCTATTCTCACACCTACTGTCCAAGCATTATCTAATCTCACACGTGGGACTCTTAATTAACTCTAATAACATTATGCACGCTTATCAAGCTGCGAATATGCCAAAAGCAAACACAATACATTCTTTTCTCTCCCATTCCATCACGAAAGTGAAACTTTTGTGGACAAAAATAATTCTAAGTTATACGTCCAATTTTTTTATAAGCAATTATACATCCATTTATCACGGTCCCCATTATGAGATTATTAGAGGTAAAGTCACACGCCACTACACTAGTATATATGCATGAACTAGAAAAGTGTTATAGGCTAAACAAAAGATATCCACATAAAACCTTAGGCATAATAAGAAAATTAAAATTAAACTAAGGCAAAAAAAAGTGAAATCCAAAGTGGAGAAGAATCAGATTCCACGCTTAAAAATAACAATGATGATGAATTTCAAAGGAGGTTCAAAATGCATACCTGGCGCTTGCAGGGAACAAACAACCTGTAGTGCCTGCCCAAAAAAATGCAGGGTAAGCAATCTTGATTTATAAAAAATTTGGGCTAAAATATGGATTTGTCCAGAAATTTTGATTTAAATCAAGGTAAAATTTAATCAATTTTACAACTACTGGCTGAACTTTCGATAATGGTTTAATTTTAAATAAAATTCTATTTTTTTTTAAATTTTAAATTCACTTTAATTAGGTCATTCGAGTAGCCGAATATCCCCAGAATTTTGACTGTTTGAACCAATTATAAGACTGAACTCTGATTCGAATGCGCAAAAGTAACCAATTTATTGACATCGACACTTTAATTTTATTTTATTAATTAATTTTTCAAAGTATATCCAAGTGTTGGTATCCATAATTCATAGCTAACAATCCAACTTGGCATCCCTAAATAGAAGTAACTTAACTAAATAAATAACTACTATTTTTTATCTTTAAATATAAGATTTTATTAAGTTGTTTTTGTTCCTTTTTTATAAAATTCTTTTTAATTTTATAAGTGTATTAATGTTTTTTTATTTATCTATTCCTTATTATGTTACATTTATTTATAATATATAATAAATACTATAATAAAAATATAAATCAATTGTTTTTCTTCAAAAAAATAAACTAATAAAATAATTCAAAATATTAACAAATTTATATCGCAACCAAAATTTTTAATTCCTGTAATTTTTTTAATTCATGTGATTTTGTCAAAACAGTGTTATGTATAAAGACGGAGGTAGTATTAATCACCTTTGGCTTAAGTCATCAAAAGTGAAACACTAAACAAAAACAAAAACAAAATGTTTCTGTTCACTTGTTGTGGCTAGCAAATATTCTTCAAGAAATTAACATAAGTCAAAACAAAGTAGGAAAAAGGAAAAAGTGGGTTTAAGATAATTTACTAGGATCTGAGGCAGTAACTGTGGCCGTTCCAGCAAATTCACATGACCCTTGAGTTTGTCCCTTCCTTTGGAAATAACTGTTAACTGCATAATTACAGTGAGCTTTAACAGTGTTGGGTTGAAAACAAGGCCCATTTTGTTTTATAGGATTACAATCAGCACCAGCTCCACAAGCATAATCTAATGTTTTCTGAAGTATTGTTTCACTTCCATCCTTGCAAACACACCAAGAGCCACCTTTCACATTCCACAAAATTAAAAAAGTTTAATCTAAAAAAAATATAAAGAAAAAAAATTAAATGACTCACATTAGAATTAATTAGTGTATAAAAAAAAATTAAACGAGGAAAAATAAATAAATAATTTATGTAATACCAATTTTAGAATGACAGGCATTAGGATTAATTAGTGCACAAAACAAATTCTTTTTAATTCAGAACAAGAATAAAATATGAAAAATAAATTTTAGAATGAAACACACACTAGGATTGAATAGTGCACGAAAAAAAACGTTTAATCCAAAAGTAGAAAAATAAATAATATATGCAAAACAAATATAGATTGACACACACATTAGGACTAATTATTGAACAACAAAAAAATTAATAAAAAAGTATATGAAAAACAAATTTTAAAATGACATACACATTATGATTAAATAGTGCACAAAAAGGTTTAATATTTTTTTTGACATAAAGTTTAATCTTAAAAAAGAAAAAGATAAAAAAAAATTTGATACACATTAGGATTAATTTGTGCAAACAAGGAGGCAGGACACAGAGATCTAAGATATATAAAAAGGGAAAATATAACCCATGTTTAAACAAAAATAGAAAAATAATTTTTTTAAAGGTTTTTAGTGAAAAGAAGATAAAATGTTGGGTAAGAAAATTCATACTTGAGGAGCCACTGAAGGCCAAAAGAAGGAGTGCAAGAGTGAGAAGAGCCATTTTAGTTAGAAGCAGAAATAAGTTAGAAGGGGTTGTTTTGAAGAGGTGGAAGTGGTACCCGTTGTTCCAAAAGAAGAGAAAGAAAAAGAAAAAGAGAGTGGTAAATGGTGGGTGCGTCACACTGTGTGATCAGAAGATGATTAGAACTGAGAACCGAACAAGGACAAAAAAATATACAAAAGATTTATATTGATGTAAAGAGTGTCAGTGACATATTTTATAATAAACATTTTAATACATTTCTTTTTGGTTGACATAAAAAAATAAATAGGGAATAGAAAAATTTATAAAATTGAGAAATATTATTTGGACAGTAAAAATAGATAGAGAATAAAATTGGACATTTAAATATATTTTTTTATTACATTTAATGAAAAGTTAATGCTCTGATAAAAAGTCAACTCTTTGATATCAGTCAATGCTCTAATAAAAAGTTAACACTTCGATAGAAAGTCTAGGTTTTGATAGAAAGTAAATGCTTTGAAGAAGTCAAATTTGTTTATTCTCTATCTTGAATCTATTATCTGCCTGAAGATCTATGTGACATACTCTGATCATGATAACCTCGTCTCTTCTTGTCTCCGTATCAAGATACACAGAATCAATCACAAGGATAAATTTGGACAAGCTTTAATAATGAGTCAATCTATAAAGACTTAATACAAAACATTATGATACATGTTGATTTCTTTCAATCATGACAACAATCAGAAACCCTAACAACCTTAAGGTTTCTCTATAAAAGGGATGTGTATTCCTCATTGAAAAACAACAACAACAATACTACAAAAAGCATGATACAGCTGTCTCTGCACTCTTGTTCTTAACCTTATCATTTTTCTAAGTGCTAAGAGATATTTTTACTTTCTGAAAGCATATCTTTGTAAACACACTCTTGTGAGAGTTATTCAGAAAAACCCATAAACGCTATTTGTTTGTAATCTAGCCCAATAGTGGCTGCATCCTTCAACAACTTAACTATAATAAGCTAGAAGGTTGAGAAGACTTGAACAAAGTCAAGTTGACTAGTAGGTGTTCAATGGACGTGTGATTCAGTTGAAGAATAATGGATTTAATCCTTTAGTTTGAAGAGATTGGACGTAGTTACCATGTTGATGAACCAAGATACATTGTCTTGTGTTGTTCTGTGTTTATTATTTTATTTGTTCTGTTTTATTGCTTTGTTTTAATCTTGCTAAAAAGCTTTTAAAAATAAAATACAATTCAAACCCATTTTTCTTGTGTTTCTCGTTCTACAGTTGGTATCAGAGCTTAGTCTCAAAGTTAAACATTTAACCATGTTTGAGTAAAGATCCGTTTTATTATGACTAACTCTGGTGATGAAGTTACAAGTTGAAACATTAACATGCCTCCTCTATTTGATGGATAAAGAGTTTTTATGTCTCACATGTTCCTAAACTTTGGTACATAGTTGAAGATAGCTATGAGGCCTTAAAAGACACTACTGGTGTTGAAATATCCAGAAATGATCTCAACGCTGATCAAAAGAAACAATACAAGATGCATTATAAAGCAAGAATTTTTATCATGAATGCTATCACTTTTATAGAGTTCGAAAAATGTAGCAAAAAAGAAATAGGAAATAATATCTTCGATGCTCTAGTCCTCAACTATGAAGGAAATAAGCAGGTACAAGAAGCTAAGGCAAATTTACTCGTAAGGAAGTATGAACTTTTCCAGATGGAAGAAGATGAAGACATTAATAAAATGTTTTCTAGATTCCAAACTATAGTTTCTGGATTCAAAGTTCTCCAAAATAGTTACACTACCTCTGATCACGTTAAGAAGATCCTTAAAAGTCTTCCTAGCACATGAAGACCAAAGGTAACAACAATTCAAGAGGCTAAAAATCTAAAAAAACTACCTCTAGAAGAATTGATAAGTTCAATCAGATCCCATGAGATTGAACTAGTTGAAGATGAGCCAAAGAAGAAGTCAAAGTCCTTGGCTCTAAAATCCAAAGGAAAGTTCCAAGGCCTTGCAAACCATGAAAGACTCATAGGAAAGCGAATCAGATGACTGGAGTGAAGACTCATATGATGAATTATCCTTTATTTCAAAGAAAATCCAACGCATATGGAATAACAAGAAGAAATCTTTTCCCAAAAGAGATTCAGATGATCCCAAACCAGAAAAGAAAAGAATCCTTTGCTATGAATTCAAAGTACCAAGACATTTCAAATTAGAGTGTTCTAAATTTGAGAAAGGAAATTCCTAAAGAAAAGACTTCTATGCAAAGAAGAAAGGTCTAATGGCTACTTGGATTGACTCTGATGAAGAGCATGAGAATAGGGCTCTGATGGTAGATACACACTTGACTTTGATTCTGAAAATGAGTATGTTGGTGAAGAAATTGAGATACTATCTAACCTATCTCCAAATGAACTTATAGCCATGTTAAATGAATTTCTAAACAAGAATCACAATGTTTCTTCAAAACTGAAAAAAATCTTAGAAAAGCTCATGCCATCTTAACGAATAAATACAACTCTCTCAAAAAATATTTTGGCAACCTAAAAAGAAAAAATCTAACTCTGAAAGAAAATGTTTCAAAAACCTTATAGGGGAGTGTCTTTAATTTTGTTAAGTATGAAAAAGCCTTTCAAGAATTTCTTGCAAATGACATAGACAGAAGGAAATAAGACTTTATGATCTATGGGGTTAGCAGAAACAATAAACAAGGTATTGGTTTTGAAGAACCAAAGGAAACTCCTAAAGTTGACTTACTAGACACTACTTTCTTATATTTCTTAAAGAAAGGTTATATACTACTTTCTTAATCTTTCTTGTAGATATCCTTAGCAAACTAAAACACTAGTCATGGTATCAGAAAGGTCTACATTCCAAATCCTGACCCTCAAGGAAGGAAGATTTGTACGATTTGGAGGTAATCAGAAAGGTAAGATCATAGGGCATGGCACAAAAGGTAATGGTTCTCTTCCCTCTATTAATTTTTTTTTCTTGTAAAAGGACTAATGCATAGCTTATTGAGCATAAGCCAATATAAGTCAAATTGATGGATCTATACTTTTACTGGTCAAAGGAAGAACAATATTTGCAAAATAAGCTTATCTGATTTGTAAAAACAAGAAATAAAGTGTCTCATGTTTATGAATGAAGAACAACTGATTTGGCACAAAAGATTGGGACATGCCAACTTGATATTAATCTCAAAGTTGAAAAGACTTAATCTAAAGAGAGACTTAAAAAAATATTGTTTCCACTTCTAGATCACTTCAACTTTCACATTTTGATTTAGTTGATTCTGTAAGAAGAACCTCTGTTAGTGTTAAAAATTATATACTCGTTATTGTTGATGACTATTCCAGATAGACATGGGTAAAGTTCCTTAAACACAAGGATGAGTCACATGATGTTTTCACTACCTTCTGCAAACATGTACAAAATGAAAAAGGTATTTGTATTGCAACAATTTGTAGTGATCACGAGGGTGAATTTGAAAATAAGCCTTTTGAAAACTTTTGTGAAGAGAATGAAATTTCACATAATTTTTCCTCTTCTAGAACACCTTAACAAAAAGGTGTTGTAGAAAGCAAAAATAGATCTCTTCAGGAAATGGCACGTACATTGATTCATGAAATGAATGTTGCCTAACACTTTTGGGCAAAAACAGTCAACACTTCATGTTATATTCAGAATAGAATCTATATTAGACCTTATTCTTAATAAGACTTCTTATGAACTGTGGAAAGTAATAAACCCAACATTTCATACTTTCATCAATTTGGTTGCATATGCTATATATTGAATACTTGAGAGAATCATAGCAAGTTTAATTCACGATCTCAAAAGTGCACCTTTTTGGGATACCCTAAAATGTCTAAAGCCTATAGAGTATACAATTAAGAAACAATGATTGTTGTGGAATCATTTCATGTCAAGTTTGATGATAAAAAGCTTGACCATAAAAAGTCAAAGCTAGATGTGATTTTGCAAGTTTACAGATATCATAGCAACCAGAAATATCAAAATAAACAACAAAACCGGCTTCTAAAGAATCAGAAGAGATGTTTAACTATTCAAGGACAAAGAATAATGAACTATCCATAAGTTAAGGTCATCAGGAACCCAAACTTGGATGGAAATACAAATCTTCACATCCATACTCTCTAATCATAGGAAGTGTAAATATTCCTATGAAGACCAGGTCTACATTTAAAGAAACATCTATGTATGGACTGTTGTCTAAAATTTAGCATACAACAATAGGTGAAGCTCTATCAGATGATGGATAGATAATAGCCATGCAAGAAGAGTTGAATCAATTCAAAATAAATGATGTATGGGATCTTGTACATGTATGGGATCTTGTACCCAAACCTAAAGAAAAGAATTCAATTGGAAGCAAGTGGTTTTTCAGAAACAAACTAAATGAGAAAGGTGAAGTGATTAAAAACTGTAGAATGAGAAACACATGAGAGGGGGGCTTGAATTGTGTTTTATTTTAAAACCGTTTTACAATGTTAAAATAGAGTGATGAAAACAAAACAGATAAAAAACACAGAGCAACACAAGTCAATTTATCCTAGTTCACCACCAACACGGTAGCTACATCCAGTCCCTTCAAACTGAAGGATTTATTCCACTAATTCACCAACTGAATCAGACTTCCATTGAACACCTACTAGTCAACCTGACTATGTTCAATTCTTCTCAACCTTCTAGCTTAGTACAGTCAAGTTTTTGAGAGATACATCCCCTACTTAGCTAGGTTACAAACATAATGGGTGTAGGGGTTTTATGAATAACTCTCAAAAGAGTGTGTTTACAAAATTGTACTATTAGAAAATATTTCTTAGCACTTAGACAAAATAAAAGGATTAAGAGCAAAAGTGTAGAGAAGGTTGTATCGTGCTTATTGTAGTATTGTTGTCGTGTTTTCTTCAATGAGGGTTGCACATCCTTTTATAGAGAACTTTATGGTTTCTAGTTGTTGTCCTGATTGCAAGAAATCCACATGTATCATGAAGTTTTGTATCAAATCTTTAGAGATTGATTCCCCATCAAAGCTTGGCCAAATTTATCCTTGTAATTGATTATGCGTGTCTTGATACAAAGACATAAAAAGCAGAGGATATCATGATTAGGGTATGTCACATAGACCTTCAGACAAATAACAAATTCAAGATGTTGAGTAGAGGATAAACAATTTTTTCTTCTTCAGAGTGGTGACTTTTTTTATTAGAATATTGACTATTGAGATTGTTGACTTTTGAAGATGTTGACTTTATATCAGAGTGTTGACTTTTCATTACAGTCAGACAATTAGATGCTTGACATGATCATCAGAGGCAAACAATCACTTGCTTGTCACACTAATCAGAGGCAGAATAATAAGATGCTTGATATAGCCATCAAAGCCAAACAAATTAGAGATTGATTCCCCATCAAAGCTTGGCCAAATTTATCTTTGTAATTGATTATGCGTGTCTTGATACAGAGACATAAATTACAGAGGATATCATGATTAGGGTATATCACATAGACCTTCAGACAAATAACAAATTCAAGATGTTGAGTAGAGGATAAACAATTTTTTCTTCTTTAGAGTGGTGACTTTTTTTATTAGAATATTGATTATTGAGATTGTTGACTTTCGAAGATGTTGACTTTATATCAGAGTGTTGACTTTTCATTACAGTCAGACAATTAGATGCTTGACATGATTATCAAAGGCAAACAATCACTTGCTTGTCACACTTATCAGAGGCAGAATAATAAGATGTTTGATATAGTCATCAAAGCCAAACAAATTAGAGGATTGCTTGAAACAACAAAATCACCAGAGGAGCGTTTCAGAGCGCATTCAACATACTTTAGAATATGATTTTGAGAGTGAAGTCCTTGTGTTCCTTTAATTTTATTCAAACATCAAAGGATGCAACGTAAAGTCATTTAAAATGTACGTGATTAGGAACTGCACACTTAGACAAAATATTAGTATTTTAAACTACTCGCACAAAATAATTTTGTTATCATGAAAACAAGTAATGGTTATAGTTCTTCAAACCAACTTGGTTCTAACAATCTCCCCCTTTTTGATGATGACAAACATCTATTTTTCTGAATAATTTTTAATTTTGATAGAATAAAACAACATAAAATATTACAACAAGGCTCCCCTTAATATATGCATGTTTAAATATAAGAGTGATGAGAGATACTCTTACAAGATAATGTATAAGCATTAATAATCGAAATTAATTGAAATTGTTCTCAAAACATATTCTCCTTCTTTTGTCATCAAACAAAAGGATTGAGATTGTTTGAACCAAAAATGATATTATCAACATATATTTGTAAAATGAGAAAGTTATTTTTAGATGATTTTCTAAATAAAGTAGTGTCAACCTTGCCTCTTTCAAAATTATTCTTTAAGAAAAAATTATTGAGTCTATCATACCAAGATCTTGGAGCCTATTTCAGACTAGTAGAGATTTTCTTTTCAAAACATAATCTGGAAATCCATTATCTTCAAAGCTAGAAGGTTGTTTGACATACATTTTTTCATTTATGTAACCATTTAAGAAAACACTTTTCACATTCATTTGATAAAATTATTTTGTTAAATAATGCAAATGAAAGTAAATTTTTGTTAAATATGCCTGAAAATGCTCAAATATCAATTTTTGACTTCTTGCCATAGTCTTTTTGGATTAGTTTTTGAGTTTTAAAGAAACAAGAGACACAAATCATTTTTATGAAGACCAAATAAAAGAGAATAACCCGAATGTTCTTTTGTAAAACAAGAACATTCTTCGTTTCTGTTTTGTGAGTGCTGGATTTTGACAGCTGTTGTGTGTCAGTTCTTTGTCTCAAAAACATGATGTGCTTTCTGCAAAAAGGTGCATCAGTAGTGTCCTTGCTCATAGCTCATCAATTTGAAGATTGGTCTTGATGTTTTGCTTTGCCTTTGTTGAACTTCTTTGAACGAATCTATCCAAAACGATCTTGTGTAGATTATTAAATTCCTCGATAATGAATACTGATGTTTTGTAGTGTAGATAGATGTACTTTTGTAGCCTGGATCGATCTTAAATTACAATTGATTTTACTCTTTGTAAACCAGAACGTTCTTGGATTAAAGCTGTGAAAACGGAGAACGTTCTTCGTTTCTGTTTTGAGTGATTGTTGGATTTTGACAATTCTGACAGCTGTTGCGTGCCAAGATTTTTTTTTTTATGTGTGTCAGTGATCCAGTGACTTTATCATTTCTGTCCAGTTTGTACTTGCTTACTTTAGCCATCAATTTTGGGGATTAGTCTTGCTTTTTATTCTTGATGCATTGCTTTGCTTTTTTTTGATCTTATGGAAAGAATCTATCCAATATGATCTTGAGTATATAATTATGTTCCTTTATAATGAATACTGGTGATTTGCAATGTAGATTGATGTATTTTCATAGCCCAAATCGATCTTGAATTAAAGAAGACTTTGTTCTTTGTAAATCAGAATGTTCTTGGATCAATGCTGTCAAAACCAGAACATTCTTCGTTTTTCAAACTGTTGTCTAGAATGATCTTCGTTTTTTCAGACTATTGTCCAGAATGATCTTTGTTCTTCAGAATGCTGTGAAGAATGTTCTTCGTTTTTTCTGTTTAATAACCAGAACATTCTCCGTTTCTCAGATTTGATATTGCTTCTTTCAAATGATCTTGCTTCTGATTTATAGCATAGTGTGATCATTGATTGTTGTATGAATGTATTTGATCATCTTCTTTATGACGATGCTATCTTGAAGATGTAATAATCATTCTCTTGAATGATTGATATATGATACATTTCTTTTGAGATTATTTCATTATTGAGTGGATACTTATGCACTTTGATGAAGTGAATGGCTTCTTGCTTGTTCACTTATGCAATTCATGTTCCTTAAACAAAACTCAAGTGCAATCATTAGTAGACCACCATTCATAAAACTTAATCATTTATTTCATAAGGTTTGTTGTCATTAAAACATACATCAAAAAGATTTTTTCCTCAACAAGATAAACTTGCTTGTGTCGCTTTACTTCTGCATGTAAAATAATGGCTCATGTCGAATCTTCAAATATCTTGAATCAACATTTAAGAACTTGTCCAAATCTATCTTCATAATTGATTCAACGTATCATGAGAGAAATGGAAAGAAAGGTAGAGGATGTCATTTATTTCTTCAGACAGATGATAAGTCCAACTTTGATGAGCAGAGGATGTTGAAATGTTGATTTGTTCAAATTTCTCGGCTCAAATGTTAGACTTAACAAAGTTGAGTTTTTATTAGATCGTTGACTAGACGATCAACTAGTTTTCCATAATTATCAAACGTAGAATAAATAGAGTGAGCTTGTAATAGTAATAGTAGATTCAACAGACGCGTCGAGTGTGTATTTATCAGAGTTAGATACAACTCTATTAGATTCTTCAGAACATTGTCTTGATTTCCTTGTTTATCTTCTCTATTCATCAGAGGATACAACATAAAGTCTTTAAAGTTCATAAAAAAAGGATATGAACACTTAAATAAATTCATTAGCACAATAAATTATTCCCACTAAAAAACTTTTGTTCTTCAAACCAACTTGGTTCTAACAACCTCAACAATGTTCAACATAGGCAATATGCGTTCATTTCAAATCAACAGTAAGTATGTATGTCTTCATTTATGAATCCTTTTTATATTTGTCATTTTATTTAGTTTTTTATGAATTGATTTTTATGTAACGGTTTTTTATGAATTGATTTCAGGAATTGGTACATGCAATTGCCAACATTGGTGCCCATGTGGAACACAAATTACGCGTATGGAAATTTGAAGAAAAAAAAAAAGGTAACCTGGAGGACATATGAAAGAACTTCTTGGGTTGACAGCAAAGGCTATAGTGGTCCAGGATTGGGAGAAAGCAATGCAAAAAATTAAGGCAAAAAACTAAGATGCTTGGTAAGATATGATGCAACTCCCACCTTCTATGTGGATTAGGTCTTCATTTCTCACTGATACCCATTGTGACCTGCAAGTGAACAACATGTGAGAGGCTTGCAATGTGGCTATATAAGACTACTGAGATAAGCCTATCATAACATTACTTGTTGGCTTGAAACATTACATTACAGTAAGGTTTGTCAAACAAACAGAGCCCATGCTACGATATGGTGGCAACATATGCCCTAAGATTCAATACTAGGTCTACTAGTAAACTTGCACAATAGTCCCACGATGTAGGCAATGTCGGGTCTAGTACAGTCAGTGGCATACCTGAGGCTGCCAATGATGCCCGCATATTCAATTTGTCTAACAACTTCACCAGTGTTCTTGAAAAATTTCATACTTGGATCATATGGTGTGCAAGCAGGTTTACAGTCTAAGTATTTGTATTTCTTTAGGATCTTTTCAACATAGTGAGACTGATCCAAAGAGATTCCCTTTTGTGACCTAGTAATCTTGATTCCAAGGATTACACTCGCTTTTCCAGGGTCTTTCATATCAAAGTTGTTACACAACAGTGATTTCACATTATTTACAACTTGAATATTTGAACCAAATATGAGTAAGTCGTCTACATAGAGACATATGATAGTGCAAATGTCATCTTTAAATTTGTAATAAATATATTTGTCACTTTCATTCACTTTAAACTCATTCGGTATAATCAAATTATCAAACTTTTCATGTCATTTCTTAGGAGCTTATTTAAAACCATACAGAGATTTATCTAACTGACATACCTTGTTTTCTTGTCCATGAATTACAAAACCTTCAGATTGTTCCATATAGATTTCTTCTTTCAGGTCGCCATTTAAAAAAGTTGTTTTGACATCCATTTGGTGTATCACTAAATTATGACTGCTAGTGTAATGAGTACCCTAATGGATGTTATTCTAGTGACCGGTGAAAAAGTGTCGAAGAAATCTATATTTTCTCTTTGTCTAAAACCTTTGGCTACAAGGCGATCCTTGTATTTATCAACAGTTCCACAGGGTTTTAATTTCTTTTTCAAAATCCATTTACAACCTATTGGTTTGCAACCAAGAGGCAAGTCTACTAAGTGTCATGTCTTGTTAGACTCTAGGGAATCCATTTCATTGTTTATAGCTTCTTGCCGTAAATCTGCATCCAATGATGACAAAGTTTCTTTAAGATTTGCAGGATCCTCTTCTAAAGAATAGGCCGTATATTGGGTCCATAATCATTAGCAACTCTGACTCTCTTACTTCTTCGAGTTTTTGTTTCGCTTTGTTTGTTGCTTTCAGTGCTTCTTGTCATAGGAACGTGACTTGGTTCGCTGCCCCCACTATTTCTCGATTTGAAAGGGAATTTATTTTCATAGAAGTCAACATCATTTGACTCTATGATCACTTTCGCATTTGGGTCATAAAACCTATACGATTTATTGTTTACTGCATACCCAATGAATACACATTCATAGGCTCTACTGGCGAGTTTAATTCGTTTGGGATCGGGGATTCTGACATAAGCCAGACAATCTTAAGTTCGAAAACAAGACAAGTTTGATTGTCTTTTCTTCACTATCTCATAAGTATATGTTTTGTTTTTAGATTTATGAGCTCTATTCAAAACATAGCAAATCTTTCCCCCACCAATGAGATGCAACACTAGTGTTAAGCATAATAGGATCAACTAGTTCAGTAAGAGTTATATTCTTTCTTTCAACTTTACCTTTCATTTCAAGTGAATATGGTGCAAATGTTTCATGTATAATTTCATGCAATTTATAAAATTGATTAAACGAACTAGAATCATACTCGATACATCTTAATCTTTATACTAAATTGATTTTCAATTTCAGTTACAAAGATCTTAAATATGTCAAGCGCTTCACTTTTATTGTTCATTAGATATACGAAATTATAGTCAAAACAATCGTCTATAAAAATGATAAAATAACGTGATAAAATTATCTATTTTTATAACGTCAAAACAATTGTCAATAAAAGTGATAAAATAACGTGATAAAATAATCTTTTTATTTTTTTTATTTTTTTTTTTATCATAATTTGAATTAGAGTTTCATACATCTAAAGTTATACTCGTTATGAAATAAGATTACAGGCTGAAATATTTACCAAATTATGTATATTAAAAAAAATAATTGATCACATTAATTTACCAAAAACAAGTTTAATTCTTTTAGTTAGTAGATGCAAACAAGCATTTCTTATCGAAATGAAGGAATTTTATCACAATAGGCTAATGATATTGTTGTTTTTGAGTTCCGAAAACTGTTTCAATATCAATGGATGCCACCGAAGATATTACTGGGTTGATTCATGGACTAGGCCGCTCTATTTAAGACGATTCGTAGCACTGCCCAAATTGTGCAAGGCAGATTATCAACCACGAAGTCACCAGGAAAAAGAGCCCAGATACACTATATCGGAGTTTCACTGCACCGTAGAAAACCGTTTTAGAATTACACCCTCAATATGGCGTTCTAGAATTCACTGTATCTAAAATGTATTCTTTATTCTAGAGAGATAATTTTTTTCAATTATTATTCTTCAAGATAAGCATACTAGCTGTTCATTATGATACTCTTAATTACTCTTACTTCTTTTGTAAAAAGAAAAATATATGCAAAAACTTGTTTATGTTTTGATTTTTTTAAAAAACAAAATTAGAGTTCAAAGACATAGCATTATTAATATGATATTCCAACTATGTTGACACTCCAAATTAATCACCTATCACTTACAACAATCTAAAACAATATTAAGAGTAAAAATAAAAAAGAAATCACAAGATGCTTGGAGACTCTACCAAAACCCAAAAAAATAATCATAAAGGATAAATATTATTGTCTCGTTAAAAACCTTACTAAGAAAACACAATTCTCAAATAAGTGAAGTAAACACCTACAAACAGGGTGAAGGGAAAAAAGTGCAGTAAACACCTACAAACATCAGCAAAATCTATATTCAAGCGGACCAATTCTATTTCTATTGAAAATATTAGAAGGAATAGTATCCCACCAACAATTGTTAACAATGTGAAGTACCAAATTAGTAATCCTATTCGACCATTGATTACCTTTTCTAAAAATACGAGATAGTAAATATCATCCTTTTTCCATCTCAAAGAAATTAAGTCATCTATTTTTGATAGACCAAGAATAAGGCTAGTACTCCAAAAAGCCTCATTTGCCAATTCATAATCAGATTCAATCTGTATAAAACGTCACTCATTCTTTTAACTTTTTATAATAGAAAGCATAACTCTGGTAAGCTCAAGATGTAATGCAGTTGTAAAATCCAAATTCACATCAAAACAACCCAAGGAATAAACAGAGGTATCCCTAAATATACCTCCACAAGCAGCAAGACTAATACAGTCAAATGCAGCTCCAACAAATTGCATTTAATCCAATAATCTTTGGGGGGATGCCATATCACTTCCTTGATCGTAAGGAATTTAGGAGGATGAGTTCTAACATGGCAACACTTGAGAATTTGAAATTTCTACATAAAGCTGGAGATTATGCTATAAATGCGATTGTCAAATAAAGATTATATTGACAATAACTCTGTTGGTGGAAATATGAAAAGCAAGACTCTTGTCTTCAAATCCAACTTGATTCTTGCAATACCAAATAGTTTCAATAGTAAAAATGATGTTGGCCAGAATAACATGTTCGCATTGATGAGACCAACCTTTGTCACACAAGACAAGAAGACTTTGAACCGAACGAATATTAATTTGAGAGTGAAAAATAGAGCTTAGCCAAAACCCTAGCCTAGTAGCAAAAGAGCTTGATAAAAAGAGATGAGAGATAGTCTTCATTGCCTAGTGATAGAGCTCACATCTTGAAACAATTTAACAACCACGAGAGATTAAATTATCAGTAGGCATCTTGTTATCCAACAATCTCCAAAAGCTAAGAGGTTTGGAACGATGAATGCTATTATGCCATATAGATTTAGCCCAATTAAATTGTTGCCCTAAATGCTTGAAAAATAGATAAGATTTCTTAAAGCTTTAAACTCCATAACTATTTAATCTTCAAACTAGATTATCCTCACAATCAAAATTAGGAATAGTAGTCTTGGAAAGCAACGCAATGAATTGAGGGTAATTGTGTAAGAGGCTAGAAGAAACTTTCCAAATGACCATCCTAAATGAAATGATTGACAGTCGTATGAAGATAAGAATGTTTGTCCTCGTCAATGTTAAGAATAGATACCAAAGAATCATCCAACCAAGTGATCCCAAAAGTTAATATTGTGTCCCTTGCAAAGTTGCCATTTGTTGTTCTCATATATAGTAGTTAACTTAGCTTTGGGTGTAGTCCACATGGGGAATCAATGTGGTATCTAGTATGCCCATGCCTTTGTAAGACTCGACCCCAAAGAAGAATAACCCAATGCTTACTAGAAGTAACTAAGTCCCAACCATAACTTAATAATAGCATGATGATTAATGTCTCTCAAAGACCTAATTCCAAGACCACCTTCATTAAGAGGATGGCAATTTTATGCCAGACAATAATAACTATTTTTCAGTATTCAATATCGTCAGACCTGATGAAATTCCTAAACCATTTATCTACATCCTTAAGAAGATAAGTCGACAAAGAATATATGTGGAAGCTATAATCGACATACTATTAATGAAGCTTATCACTAATTGAATTCTACCTGTCATAGAGAGGAGAAATGCTTTACGTGGTGGAAGCTTAGCCTTGATTTGTTCAGAAATTGATTGTAAATAAGGAACTTTAGGTCTTCTCTTGAAAACATGTATTCCAAGATGTGTTAAAGGGAGATAATCAATAGAAAAGCCAAGAAAAATAACTAAGATCTATCAAAGAGACTTTGGAGGTTGTTAATATTGAAAATAGAAGCCTTGCAAAAATCATCAAATCATTGGCATACATAATATGGGAAAGAACATAAATTCTCCTAGGACCATTTTCAAAGAAAGTGAGTCTTCCTCAACCAACTTGGATAAATCCCTACTAAGAACTTCTTCAGCAATGCAAAACAAAAGAGGAGATAAATGGTCCTCTTTCCTAATCCCCCCTATGAAAAGAAAAGCAACCAGCATATTTGCCATTAACAAATATGGAGTTATAATTAGGAAGAATCCAATCCTACACAAAGAATTGAAGAACAACTTGGAAAAGATCATGATCTCCACATCCTAATACTTTTGAAATAAATAAGCACCAAAATCATCAAGGCCTGAAGCACTATAAGGATTCACGCCAAAAATAACATTTATAACTTCGTCAAAGCAAGGTAAACCAGTAAGCATAATATTCATAGAATTATCCACATGATGTGCGGTGGTGTCTTCAATAAAACCATTATCCACACAATTATTGTTAGATTTAGAGATATCTTCAAAATAGGAAACAAGTTTGGCTTCTATATCTAAAGGGTCCTGAATCAAGACATCATTATAAATAATGCTAGAAATAGTCTTGAAGGCATATTTGATTTTTATAGTTTTATGAAAGCAAGACGTGTTCCTATCACCATCCGAACTCTATTTAATGTTAACTTTCTGATGCCAATATTGCTACTCCAAATTAAGACCTTCACTCACTTCTATTTGTGCATGTCGCTCCACATTCAATAAATCATTAGAGGGACCAAGAAAGTCAATAACATTTTGAATGCTATCTAGATTTATACCAGTAACTTAAACTCTATGATGGATGTTACCAAAATCTTCGTTATTGCAAATTTTAAGCTTGGATTTAAGAAGCTTTAATTTTTGGTTAAGCACAAACATGGGGAAACTTGTAAATTTCTCCTTTCAAATATTTTTCACTACATTGATACAATCATGATGTGAAGCCCACATCCTCATAAACTTAATGAAGATATGTGTCTAGCTTCATTGATATGAAACTCTTGCAAGATGGGGTAATGATTAGAATTAGCTTTGGTGAGAGTGAGACAAGAGCTAGCATTCCAAGAATATGAGCCCGACCTCTTCTACCATTAGACCAAGTGTATTGAGCACCATTAGTGGGTAGATGAATGAAAGAATTTTGATTAGTCCAATTTTAAAAATCCTCCATAGATAGCCTCGAAGGGGAACTATATCCTTTATACTCATGAACTCCTAAATTGGCATTGAAATCACCAATGAAAAACCAAGGAAGATTGTATGGACTTTGCTCATTAGTTAGATAAGACCACAAAGATCTCCTAAAAATGTAATTCATGGAAGCATAAACAACAATCGTACCAAAATCCACACCATTATGCTGCAAGGTGAAAGAAATATATTGATCTGAACTACTAATAATGTTAGGGTCAAGATGAGAAGAGCATACACCCCAAAAGTTAGGTTGCAAATTGTCCATAGAATTAACATAAAAAGCTTGTAATGCAAGGTATGTAAGATACCCTTAGGAAAATATTTAAAACTCATCCAACGTTCAACTGTGAAGAAAAAATCAAGTTTCTATTAAGCATCTTACCTTTTGACGGCCAATATTAATGGGGGATTGGCCATGCCCCTAATAATCTAGAAGATGTACTTCATTTGGGTTGGTTCCTTGAACTTGCCCTAGTAAGAGTGCCTTTGTTCTCAATTATTTTAGCAGCTTGTCTTTTTCTGATTATTTACTTTTTAAACAACATAATTTCAAATTGATCATCATTATCATCATCCTGAGTCATGTCAGCCCTATTAGAGTTAAAAGTCTCAAAATCATTATGCACAACCTTAGGAACATTGATATGAGAAGCTTGGAAAACATTTTCTTCAACCTCAATTTCTTCATCCATCTGTTTGTCATCTTCAGGATTAAGCTGAGTTTCAAGAATATTGTCATCCATGTCTGCCTGCTGGTATAAGTAATCCATCTACTTTGTCTGCCTGCGATTATCCTTGACACCAACAAAAACCTACTTTGTCTTTGTTTTCCCTCCCTTGTATAAGTAATCCATCTATTTCTTCTTATTATCAACTTGAGCTTTTTTTGAAGAAGTAATGAAATGGCCAAGGTGCTTACAGTAGTTTCAAACATCTGGAAGTTTCTCATATTCCACTCCAACATAAAAATCAAAACATTTTCTTTCAACTAATATTTGGTCATTAAATTTTGCAGTTATTTCAACGTCAACCATAATTCAGACATAATGACCAAAGAACTCGCCAAATATGGATTTACTAGTAGTATTATTAAAGAAAATACGTGTACCTAAACTGCTAGCAATGACAAATATGATATTGGGGCATCAATACACTTGTTCTAGACCAATAATACGAATCCAAACTTGAAAGGTTGTCTGATGTTGATGATTGAGGTTAAAGTAAGGAGTCCATGTGGTGAATTTTAAATATCTAGGATTAATATTCCACTAACTAACCAATTGGACACTTATAAGATCTTCAATGGAGGAGAAAGAAAATTGGTAGTACCCTTTACCAAGTGAGATCAAACCCCATTTACTCAAAGACTTCCACAACAAGAGTAACTTGACATGTAATTCTTCAATCTTTAATGGCGTTGCACCTTGTCCAAAAAAATAAGACCATAAAGATTGTTTTTACATGTCTCAAGGCCTACAACATATTCCTCTTCATGAATATTAATTGCTATTTAATCCCCTTTTTCACACGGACGCGGTAGTTGGTTAGTTGGAATATCATAAACATTGATGTTGAGCGTTTGCACAAAAGTTCTTCTTGGTTTGGCATCGTTTCCTTTCATTGTGTTATGACTATCAAAAGGATTAATGCATGAGGACCGTCACCCATTGTACAAGAACACTACACAAAAAGAAAACAGTCACCGCAAAGCAAAGAAGCGTGATCCACAAAGGCGATTCATATTTAATAATTCTATAGTTATAGTATAAATAAGTTTTAGGTTAATTATTAAAGGTTGAAAATTGTTGAGAAAGGGCAGAGGCATAAAATAGGAGGTTGTTACTTGGAGAAGATCATTAACCTTCACAAACGCCTCCATGGTTGCATCTTCAAGAAAAATGCTTCAAAAGCTATCAAGGAAATGCGTAAGTTTGCCGAGAAAGCCATGGGGACTAGAGATTTGAGGAGTCATATTTAACTACACAAAGTTTTCTGGAGCCAAGGAATCATATATGTTACCAAGAGGATTAGGCTATTGTTGTTTTTGAGTTTCGAAAACTATTTCAAAATAAATTTTAACCACCAAAGATATTACTGAGTTGAGTTGCGAACTAGGTCGCTCTCTTTAAGACGTTTTGCGGCACTGCCCAAATTGTGCAAGACAGACTACAACCTCGAACTCTATCGGAGTTCTACTGCATCGTAGAAAATGGTTTTAGAATTACACCCTCAATATGGCGGTTAAAGTCACTCATAATATGGTACTATGGCCACTTATAAACCAAAAGAATTATGATACAAAAACCGCTCTAAAATGACAGTGGTATTAGGACCACTCAAAAATCGAAGGGACTACAGCACAAAAACCGCTCTAAAAAATTGAAGGGAATACGACACAAAACCGCCCAAAAAGGACAATGGTATATAGAGACCACACAAAGATATTATCAAACTTATCAAACTTTTCATGTCATTGCTTAGTTGCTTGTTTAAGACCATATAGAGATTTATCTAACTTACATATCTTTTTTTTTTTTATCATCCTTGAATCACAAAAGAATCAGGTTGTTCCATATAGATTTCTTCTTCCAAGTCACCATTTCAAAAAGCATTTTTCACATTCATTTGGTGTATCACTATGTTATGAATAGCATCAAGTGAAATGAGTACCCTAATGGATGTAATTTTAGTGACCAGTGAAAAAATATCGAAGAAATCTTTAATTTTTCTTTGTCTAAAATATTTGGCTACAAGGAGAGCCTTAAATTTATCAACAGTTCCATCGGGTTTTATGTTCTTTTTCAATATCCATTTACAACCTATTGGTTTGCAACTAGGAGACAAATCTACTAAATGTCAAGTCGTGTTAGACGCTAGAGTATCCATCTATCGTTTATAGCTTCTTGGTGTTAATCAGCATCCAAAGATGAGAAAGCTTCTTGAAGATTTGCAGGATTCTCTTCTAAGGTATAAGCCGTATAATCGACCTTAATCTTTAGCAACTCTGACTCTCTTACTTTTTCAAGGTTTTGTTTCTTCTTGTTTGTTGCTTTTAGTCCTCCTCATCACATGAATGTGACTTCTCAATATATGAGAGTTTTCCAATGTGTGACTTTAACAAATTTTAAATTCACACACTAACAACTATACTCCCTTGTTATCGTTGTGGAAATTTTAAATTCTCTATGTCCATCACCTACACATTAATTTCTTGCAAGAGGAATGAGAGTGAAGATGCCAAGAAGAACTATACTCCCTTGTTATCGTTGTGGAAATTTCAAAGGAAGAACTCAAAGGGTTGGACACCAAAGTCATAGATAACAAGGATTGATTTATCATATATTTGTTTGAAGCCTTGAGGACCATATTTTTAGTTTTTATGAGTTAATATTTTGTTTTGTTAAAAGAGGAAAAAAATTTATAATGGCAAAAAAAAATTTGTACATAAATAGTTTTTTTATTTTTAAATATCAATTTAGCAGATATCTATAAAGATATAGATAAAATATAAATATCATTTTTATTAATAGAATTTGACACTTTGACTACGGACCATAACCAAAAAGGATTTTTTTTTACTAAAAAAAAATGACTTTTATTCTTACACATCTACCAATTTATTTTTATTTTGAACAATCAAAGTAGTGAAAATAGAAGAGTTTATTTTGTTTAAATAAAAAGTCTTTTGTTTGTTTTTGCAAGTTCAAAACTAACCACATACATTGTATTCACTATATTTTGTATAGAAAATAATAAAAATAAAATAAAATTGTTTTATAAAAATCCCTTAAAACAAAGAATAAATAAATTTAGTAAAAATAAATTACAACTTTTATAATTAATTATTTTGTTCTTATTTTCTCTCTCCTCTCATTTATATCCTTCTAGAAAGAGATGACAATCAATAAAATCCTCTTAAGAATTATTTTAAGATGGTAATTTCAAACTTTCAACAATATTGTACTTACTGCATCCACATAACAATGGTTTTAATAATATAGTGTATATATATATAGTAAAAATATATAAAAATATCCTATGAGTCTGAGTTTTTTTTACCGTGGACTAGGATCCCATCTCTTACTCTAAATTTGTTTGTATATAAAAAGAAAGTAAAAATAATATAATAATCACACTAGTTTTATTAAGCACACTTATGGGTGCAATTTTTTTTTTCTCTTATGAATGAGCCATATTCAATATATACAAGAACTTATATTTGAGGGTGCAAATATATATCAGACGAGGTTGTATTATATAGCATAATTTTAGAACAAAATACAAATTAGAATCAGTGTCTGGATACACGGTTTTTTTTTTATTCTGCCACTAAATCAAATATTATGTACCATTTTACCATGCTTTTTAAATTAAACACCATTCTACTATCTTCTTCTCAAAAAAAAATTGGGAAAGTGAAAAGTTGGTATGGGGGGAACCGACTTCTCAACATGAAATTGTTTTTTTTTTTTTTTTCAATTGATGAAGGGAAATCGGTTTGAGCCACACCGATTTCCTAAGTGGCAAATCATTTTTTTTTAATTATTAATATATATTTTTAATTTATTAGTAGTGCTATTTAGTAGGCACAAATATAGGGAGGTTGATCAATTAACTTACAAAAGAGATAGTTATAATTTGTAATCGTGAAATAATGCCACACGTTATTTTTTTGTTAACATATTTCGTAATAATAAATATACATTTTATTTAATCAATAATTATTATTTTAATTAAATAATTAATTTAAATTTCATCAGTTATTAATTTAATTAATTATTATTTTAATTAAATAATTAATTTAAATTTCATTAGTTATTAATTTAATTAATTATTATTTTATTATTAATTGAAGTAATTATTATTTGAAGTAATTATTATTTTAATTAGATAAATATATACAATGTTAATTTTTTTTTATAATAATTATCTAATTAAATTTTACTTTTTATAATTATTAAAAAACTTAAATAAAATGGAGTCCATAAAAATAACAAAATTTAATTAAATATTACAATTAGACATACAAATACAAAATGAACTAATTATATTATAATGAACTAATTTCCATCAGAAGCATCAGTACGATAAGGGCATTTATTCTTGCTATGTCCCTCATTACGACAGAAACCACATCTCTTGGGGTGTGTATTTTTCTCCCGTTGATCCATTTCAGTATGAATGCGAGTAGACTGTGGACGACCTTTTGGATCTCTTCTCATGGCTGGATTGTGGCACAATTCTATTCCATTGTATTCTGGCCAATATGATTGAAGAGGAATTGCTGGGAACTCTTCCTTGTAAACGTCAAAAATACATTGCAATGTATACTTGGAAGACACATAAATCATGTAGTCACGGTGAATAATCGAACAAGCGGCGATGACATGTGAACATGGATAATGTAATGCTTGAAATTCACCACAATCACACCACCTTTTGTCGAGGTCTACCTTGAATGTCCCTACAGGACGACCACTTGGTGGACGAACCAACTCCTTAACTGTAAAGATACTATGAGCTCGATTGTGAATAACAACTTCATGGGAATTTGATATTGCCCGTTTCTTGTTAAGATTTTGAATGATTGTATTTGAGTAAATCGAACCTGATGCCATCATTGCTTGGGCCTGTGTCCCTCTTTCTTCAAATTTTGCAGTCACTTTGTAGTATGTTGCTTGCACCAAAGAACTGATTGGAAGATTACGTGTCCCCTTTAATACATTGTTCATGCACTCAGAAAGGTTAGTTGTCATGTGTCCCCAACGTCTACCTTCATCATATGCTTGTAGCCATTGTTCCTTTGGAATATCATCGAGCCATTTCACTGCATCTTGACTCCAATCACTGATTTGTCTTCTGTAGTATGTGATGCTTGGTTGAGTCATAGCGTATCCTGAAGAAACAAAAGTTGATGTTGGTATAGACAATTTGAAAACAAAAATATGAAGAAAAAAAAATATGTGTGAGAATGGGCTACCCGACCTGTTTAGGGCCGGCCCTAACGGGTTGCGGGCTTCTTCAGACCGGGCTAAAAAAGCCCTGTTTTAATATGGGCTGTTAAAATACTACCCGAGCCCGGCCCTAGACGGGTTGCGGGCTGGGCGGGTAGCCCGCATATTTATTTTTTATTTTTTATTTATTATATTTTTAATTTTCTTGCGACTCTTTTAATTTAAAAATTTTCTTCATTCCCATTTAAAAACAACTTAGTTCGAAATTTCTTCATGCCTATTTAAAAACAACTTAGTTCTACATGCCTATTTAAAAACAACTTATATGATATTCTAGATCATTAAAAATACACAATAAAATAACACACAAACTAAGTTCGAAATTCGGATTTTCCAATTAACACAAACACGATTCAAACAACACATTATCCAAGACAACACATTATCCAAACAACACACAAATTAAAATAAGTTCAAATTGCCAAAAACGACTTAGATTTGTCTAGCATGACACAAATGAAAAACTCAAATCAAATTTAAATAGTGTTAAATAGTTCTAATGTGACTTTAAAATAAATCTTTATAGACTCCTTGAGCAATGCTCACATTTTCCAAAGTGTTGGATGATTGTCCACTTTGATCATTTTGATTTGTATCATTGTCATTGTCATATTCTACAAAATAAGACCACTTTTTTAATGATCTAGAATAATTTTGAAGACCAATTTTAAGACCAATTTTTAATTCCAAAGTGTTGGGCCTTTTTTTTTAAGACCAATTTTACTCTTTTTATTTTTTTAAAATTGATTATGCGGGCTGCGGACTACTCGGTACCCATATGGGCTAACCCTAATGGGTAACGTATTTATTCAGACCGGGTTCAAAAGCCCTGAAAAAATTCGGGCTGAAATTTTTAGGCCCAAGCCCTATGTTTTAGCGGGCTGGGCGGGCCGGCCCATTCGGACTAGCCCATTTTGACAGCTCTAATTTGGGCGTTTTTTTTTTGCGGGGTTTATAACCCCGTTATTTAAGTAATTTATTTTGTGGGGTGTTTTTTTTCCTCCCTTATGTTGCAAATTTTACTATTATTATTATTATTATTATTATTATTATGATTATTATTACTATTATTATTATTTGTAATTAATCACATGTTATATTTATTTTGTTATGATGATTTACCAACAAGATTTACCTTTCAATTTGGAATAACTTTTTGACAAAGCATATCTATTTTATAATATTTAATATTTTCATAATTTATAGAAATTGTAAAATATGTAATAATTTTTTCCAAAATACTCAAATTTCTATTAAAAATATAACCACAGCAATAGTAATAACATACATTATTTTAATCATTTGTAATTAAAATATCAAATGTAATAATAATACAACTTAAAATTCACAATAGCCTAATAGAAGTCTTATACTTTATGAATACCTTACGATCATCCTTTACCAAGCTGTACAACTCAATTCATCTTTAACCAAATTGTTTAACTGCAACTTCACTTCAATATTTCTAATGGTGATCATCTACGCTCTTGATCAATCCCTTGTAGACACAGTTGAATCCACCCTCTCCAAGCATAACAGAGTGGCTAAAATTCTTGGAGGCTGGTTTCAGTTATAATACAATAATTCGATCGACTTAGAACTTGATTGTGTACCCTCAGCATTTATACAAAATTGAAATAAAATTAAGAAGCATAAAATCATTGAAAATCAACATGACATCTAAGTTGAAGGGCACAAATGATGATCACTTTCCAAACACTTGACTAATTCAAAAAGAAAAAACTAGTTTTCTAGAATCTTATATTGGAACCAAGTTGGCCCCTCGAACAATTCCTTGTATGTTTTGATGTTAACAAAAATACTTTGTGAGAATAATTTATTACACTAATGATTACAAAAAGTATGCAGAAATTAGAACAAAAAAATCAGAGGATACAACCAGAGGAAGTGATCAGATGAAGTCACCAGAGGATACCACAAGAAGATATCACCAGAGGAAGTAAAGAGGTCAGAGGAAACGAAATCAAATCAGTCAACAAAATCCTCATAATCGGATAAATGCACGTTATGGAAAAGTACGCGCATCTGCCTCTGATAGCGTGTTTCTGCGTCTGCCGTTGAAGACTGAAGTGTGCTTCTGATTAACATGCCTTCAACGAGTTTGCGCGTGTGCCTATGAAGATTCAACGTGTTTTTAGAGTTTTCCATGCCTTTGATAAATAGTAGTTGTAGGATGCCACTGATGAACAATAACTGTAGGATGCCTCTGATGAACAGTAATTGTAGGATGCCTCTGATGAACCGTAATTGTAGGATGCCTCTGATGAACAGTAACTGTAGGATACCATTGATGAACAATAATTGTAGCATGCTTTTGATGAACAATAACTTTAGCATGCCTCTGATGAACAATATTTTTTGAGCATGCCTCTAAAGTTTGACGCCAATGTTTAAGCCTGCATCTGAAGCATATATTCCACTGACTCTGAAGGTTGCGACTCATTCTAAAGTGTTGTCTCTGATACACAACACACTCTGAAAATGCACTGACTCTAATAATACAACAAAAGTGAATAATGGTGGTCATTTAAGAACATGTAGAATAAAAGTAAATGATTTTGATAGAGAAAAGTGAATGACTTTGATGGAAGGCCAAAAGCTCTGATAGATTGAGAAAAATATTGAATTGGATTTAGTCAAATTCTTATCTCTAAAGGTCCAAGAATAAACCCAGATTTGTTCCCGCCCCAATCCAATCAAGTGTATGGAAGAAGTTTCAGGAAGAGTTAATTTCAATGCATATCTAAACATTATTTAATCATAAAAGTTCTAAAAGATTTGGCCATAACAGATTTGGAAGTAATTAATTCACAAATGGTGATATTCTCAAATCGTATCCATCAAGTTTATTCTTGGAGAAGATCTTTGTCGACCAACCTACAAACAGATACGATTCAAAATTCTTGAGGAACAAAATTGAAACCTTAATTTTATCTATGAATAGATACTCAAAGGTTGAAGAAGAACACACAAACTCACAAACTCAAATCTGCTTAGTAGAAGCAAAACCAAACTAGTTCCAATCTTTTGTAACCCAGCCCAATAGTGGCTTTAGTTTGCCTCTAATAATCTGTGGATCTCAGGTTGTGTAGAGAAGATTTGACTTGTTGGATCAATGTGTAGTTTGCCTCAAAAAGTCTGTAGGTTTAGGTTGTTTTGAGAAAACTGACTTGTAGGGTCAGGTGTTGTTGTAATTCAAGTTTTAAATTAGTGGATAAATCCTTATGTGTGAGGGGACTGGACGCAGCTATCAAGTTAGTGGTGAATCAAGATAAAATCTGGTGTGCTTTTTTTACCTTTGCTATGTCTGTTTATTGTTGCCTCTGATTAGTCCAAACATTTAAGTCACCAAATCAGAATCAAAATTAAAAATAAGAAAATAGTTTCTAAATTAGGCAAACACAATTCAATCTCCTTCTTGTGTTTGTGTTTGTGCACCTTCATCTTATACAATAACAATCACTACTAACAACTTCTAATTCTTAGTTGTAATTCAAATAACCAAAATTTACAGCACAATCAAGTTACCACCGTTCATATTCAAACATCTCAACATACCACCTATAAGCGATATGAGAAAATACCAACAAAGTTTTTTTACGAGATGAATGAGTTTAAATATTGTGGATCTTGTATTATTCTTTATCATTTGCCATGCGTGGTAGAAATTAATTAGTTTGTTTGAATTAAAATTTGTGTTTAATTATTTATCATTGGCTTCTGACTTTCTAAATCATTAGGTTTAATCTCAAAATATAGATGGAAAATATCTCAACTCAGGATTCAATTTGATTGTACTATTCTCAAAATATGAATGAAACTTATTTTTGTGTGAAAATTGGAAATACTCTATTATATTAGTCTCTTCCTAAAAAAACATATGCACGTAAGATAGCCTACAATATTCTTTAAATAATTACTCTAACTATTACTTTTCAAAAAATAAATAAAATAATTAACTAAATATTTGTAATTTATATTACTCATTAAATCATATATGTATAAATTTATTAATATATATTGTAAAATATTTTTAATATCAAATTAATTCTTTAAAATCATATTTAATTAATAAAATAATTTATTATAAAATTTAGGGTGTTACAAGATGATATACATGTAATTTTTATTACTATTTATTAATATATTAATATATATTGTTACTTATTTGTTAATTTGCATTTTTCTATTGAAATAGTTTTACTCAAGCCCTTTCTTTATTTGGTTTGTAGTCATGTTTTATGGTTGATGATGTGCAGAAAAATTATATATTCAGAGTTGTTAGCAAATTACATAGAGGATTTAGAGCTCACTTGATAAAGTACTACTTAAGAGATGTTGATGGAAATTTCAATGATGAAACTCCAAATTAATATATAAAGACTATATATCATCTGAAGAGTCGAACGCTTTTGTAGCTAAACGGTAGACCCCTCCTTTGTGTAATATTAATTTATTAGCAAATGTGTTTTATTCGTGTTCTTAGCATGTTTTTTTACAAGACCATTATTTTTCTTATAAAGAGTATAAGTACTGTAAATCGACAAAGAGCATTAAATCGCTTACGTCCATACAAAAAGTTGCTTTGGGGTATGCATGTTTAGAGCAAAAAAATGTTAGTATACATATAATTTTATGCAACGTGTAAGATTGTAACTAACATGATTATTGGTTTTAACTGATAGCTTTAAGAGACAAAATCAGATCAACCATTAGGTCGTCATATTTTGTGGAAAAAGGCTCGTTTTAATAAAGATTGACTAGTTGATAATGAAAATATTCAACAAGTGATAGAACAATGTGTACGTGTATTATCACTTTAATTTTTTTCTATTATTGTCTTTTAAAAATGATGATAAACTTATCTTTTTAATCCTAATGTAATATATGTCAGGAGAGTATTGAATAATGTTCATTTTAAGAGGAGATTCAAGATCTTAGTTGAAGGGACATACCTGGTAAATTTTTTAATGTTCCAGAGTTATTTTGCCGTGTGAGGAGCAAAGGATTTGACGTAACTCAAAAATCTAATGATCACGTGAAAAATGCAAAAATCCATCTAATAAGCAAGTACTAGATGTGCTGAAAAATCTAACAAAGCAAGTTGCATATTTTGTGAAAAAGGTTAAGGAAAAGAATCTTATGGAGTGTCAACATAATATAGACATCCCTAGTAAAAAAAGTAGTTGAAACATTGCTCGTAAAGACCTTCATGAGGTAATTACTTAATGAATATATTCAATCTAATTGTTTTACACACTAAGTACATTAATTGATTTATATAATAACTATTTGTTTAAGGTGTCTCACCTTGTCTGCTCTATTTATCATTCCCTGCTTATGACATCGTTGGAAAAGGAACAATGTATAATACTTTGGGAGAAATATTACAACATAATTTGATCAATGTCGGCTACATGAAAGTTTCACCTGTGATTGCTTTAGAGCCATTTAAACCATTGCCTATACCTTACAATGATGGAGATATGAAATTGTTGAGAGAAGCAATAGGTAGTTATGTGACATAACCCAAAATTCTTGTTGACATAGATGTCGTATGTTGAAAAAATTACTAGTAATAATTTATTTTGTACATATTTTATTAGTAATTTTTTAATCGAATTTCCAAGTATGAAGATGATTGAAGTGAATAAAAAAAAAACACAAACAAACATATAAGAAATAGTAAAAACTACTCAGATGGATCATCACCCATTATCAAATATGGTTCATTTCATCACCCATTAACAAATATGGTTCAAAAAAAATGACATGAAAGTTTCTTGTGCGTATATTAGAGTTGAAAAAGAAAAACGGTTGAATTTATGAGTCATTGAAAAGAGGTGGTGTATTTAATAGATATCATAGAAATATATAATGAAAAGTTTCTAGAAATTAGTATAGAAAACAAAACGAATAAAAAATTTCAATTTTATGAGTCATCCTTACATATTCTCAACTATTAAAATTCATAATAAATGAAAAACAAAATAGTCACATTTGAAACTCTATTGCTTTGTGAGTTATAGTTCTTGTTGAACATTAAAAAAATAATTGTTGAATTTAAAATGAAATTAATTATAAATCAAATTTAATAATCAATTATTATCACCAAATTGCTCTAAAATTTCCAAATTAATCAAGTTTTGGGTGGGGTAAATATTTTTGACACTAATCAACTTTTTAATATAAAAATAAAATATACATTGCAAGTCTTGTGCATTGCTTAGAAATTGAAAATGAAGTGACTAAATGTAAAACATGGGCCGGAAATTTCCCAAGAAAAATGCAACGAACAAATGCTTTTTTTATTTTATTGAAGGGAATTGTACCGTGCACCCCCTCCTGTACCTTCCACCCCCATTTTAAAGAAAAAGTCTAAAATGCTCTTTTTTACCATATATAAAACAACAACAAAAATTTACCACTCCCCATTCCCATTCGAAAATTATCAAATATTTTATAATATTCGAATATTTAATAAATTCGAAATAAAAAAGTAAGATTTTTTTAATGTTTTCGAAACTTTGCTTAAAACAAAACCTTCGAAATGGAAGCTTCGAAACTTTGGTTCAACCTGAAAATTTCGAAATGAAATATTCCAAGAAATAATGTTGTGATTCGAAACTTTTGATTAACTTAAAACATTCGAAACACGTTTTCCAGAAATCAATCAAAAGCTCGAAACTTTTGATGAATTCGAAACCTTCGAAATGCATTTTCCCATATTTTTTCAAAACATTCAAAAGTTTGGATGAAACCCAAATATTCGAAATGCAATGTTTCGAAAGTTTCATTAATTCGAATGTGAATGTTTCGAAACTTTCATTTCATGGGAAAGTTTCGAAATGTGATTTTTTTTTTTAACATTTTTAATTTTTTTTTTAAAAAAATAGATTTATAATATTATTAATAATTAATTTTTTTAATCTTTTTGAAATTAGGTATGAGTAGAGTTGAGGTTCCAGCTTCAACAACAATTATCGATTCTACAGAAAAATTCATCACTGATGAGGTATTATTACTAATAATCCACCACCGATCAAATTTTGAAATATGTTATATTTGAAATATGTTGTAGGTATTTCCCTATCGAGAATCTGTATTTGAATGGGCAAAAAACATTGGAAGGCAAAATTGAATTTTAATTGTTACCATTTGATCAGACAAAGCAACCGGAAAGAGGGGAAGAAAAGACAAATTAATTTTGGGATGCGAAAGAGGCGGAAGATATAAATCAAAATCAAAATCAACAGTAACTTGTTCTCACAAGGAAAACTGTCCGTTTAAGGTCAGATGCATACCATTGAGTATCGGTGAAAGATGGAAATTAGTGTTCGTTGTGGAACGCATAATCATGATTTAGCTGATACTTTATCCGGTCATTCATATTTGGGGCGTTTAAACGAAGAAGATAGAAAATTTGTCAATGACATGACAAAGTATAAGCTTGCACCAAGATTCATTTTGAATGCTTTGAAAGAGAGAAATAAAGCTAATCTCTCAATTCTCAGTCAAATATATAAAGCAAGGAGTAGTTATCGAGCTTCGTTGAGAGGCTCGTACACAGAAATGAAGCATCTGTTGAAGTTAATACAACAAGAAAGTTATGTGCATTGGACAAGAAGACGGGAGAATTCAGATGTTTTGAGAGATATATTTTGGACGCATCCTGATTGCATAAAGTTGTTAAACACGTTTCATTTTGTTTTGATATGTGATAGCACATACAAAACAAATAGATATCGGTTGCCATTACTTGAAATTGTCGGTGTCACATCTACTAGTTTGACATTTCTGTTGTGTTTGCATACTTGGAACAAGAGCGACAAGATAACTTTATCTGGGCATTTGAAAAGGTAAGACAGTTGTTCGTCCTTGAGACTTTAATTTCTAAAGTTATTGTGAATGGTAGAGATCTTGCCATGATGAATGCTATTAGAGTTGTGTTTCCTACTTCAATTCATTTGCTATGTCGTTTTCATATTGAAAAAAATGTTGGGGCAAGATGCAAACAATATGTGAAAAATGATAGACAAGACGAAGTAATGGACTTATGGAACAAAATTGTATATTCTACTAGTGTGGAGGAGTATGATCATCACTTGCAATACATTGAGCTAGTGTGTGCCGATATTATCCTTTTTGTTGATTATGTGAAAGATTCATGGTTGACATCTTACAAAGAAAGATTTGTCACGGTTTGGACCAATAGAGTGATGCATTTGGGGAACACAACATCTAACAGGTATTTTTAAATTATGATTTGTTTTGTTTTAGAAAATATGATTTACTAATTTATGTGATTTGTGTTTTAATTTGTGTTATTTAATTTATTTGTAGAGTTGAGTCTGCTCATTGGAGATTGAAAAACATGCTGCAAACTAGTTTTGGTGATTTGTGTAAAAGTTGGGATGCTGTGAATATGATGTTGAAGAATCAAGTATGTATCATTAAATCGTCTTTTCACAAAACCATCATCGATGTTGTGCACGGGTATAATTCACCATTTTTTCAAAGTCTACCTCACTGTGTATCAAGGAAAGTTTTTAAAGAAATTGACAAACAGTTACAAAGAGTGAAGATTGTAGGTATTGACAAAACAAAGTGTGGTTGCTCAATCAGAACAACTCATGGATTACCATGTGCTTGTGAGTTGGCAAAGTTGCAGATATCTGGTAATGTTATCCCGATAGACAGCATTCATCTATTTTGGAGAAATTTAAGCATTGAGCATGAATTGAAGGATGAAGAATCTTTATCAGAATATGACTTTTCAGAAGAATTGGAAGCAATGAAAGCATATATGAAGAAACAAGATATTGTTGGTCAAAGGATATTCAGGGCAAAGGTGCGTGAACTTGTATTTCCACATACAACATCAATACTTGTACCACCTGAGAAGGTGAGAACCAAGGGAGCTAGTAAAAGGAAAAAAGATTTTGATACTCCTCGTGATCCTTCATATTGGGAGTATGTTGATGCATCTCAACAATCTGCAAGGCAACCATCTCAATGTTCTGCAAATCAATCAGCACAGTGTTCTGCTAGGCAAACATCTCATAACATACATTTTCCTTGTTTTATACATCAATATATTGAGGAGATAATAGATGTTGTGCCTGATGGAAATTGTGGGTTTTGCGTAATTGCGGCATTGTTAGGTTGGACTGAAGAATCTTGGCCTTTAGTTCGAACACAATTGGATAAAGAGATCCATCTACATCAAGACCTTTATGCCAATGTGTTCGATGACAGTATTGAATCAATGCGGAACTCATTGAAAATTTCAGGATTGGGTGCTCAAGGAAAAGATAAGTGGATGACTATACCAGACTTGGGTTACATGATAGCAACACTATATAATGTCATATTGGTTTCGTTGTCTTGTAATCTGAATATGACATTCTTTTCGCTAAACAAATCACCATTCAAAGAGTCAAAGCTTATCAATTGACTAGCAATTGGATTCGTAAATGAAAATCATTGGGTACACGTAAAATTTATGATTCGTAGTATTGTTTAATAAATTAATGTTTGATATTTTGTTCTTCAGATAAATTAATGTTTAATATTTTCTTGTCCAGATTAAATTGAAGTCTGATTGTCCTTTGCCACGTACCTCACAAAAATGGAGAGACTTTTGTAGTGAGTGTGCAAAGACATGGGAAATAGCGTATGTAGGACGTATGAAGCATTGAGAACATATTGATCCATCATTTACCAAATCATCTTGTATTTCATTAACTGAAGATTAGAAATTATGTCTGATTGTCCATTTACGTTTTATCATTTTTTTGTTTTATCATTTATCCATCATTTAACGTTTTATCATTTGTCATTTACGTTTTAACTCAAAATAAAAATTCATAAATAACAATGACACATAAAAGTTCATAAAAATTCACAATATTACATAACATAATCTTACATAACACAATAACTAATCGTTGTACAAGCGGCATAATTCACTTAATAGTTCATGAAGCTCACTAAATGGCTCCACCAAATCTAAGGCCCTACGTGTAATCTCAGCTGCTCTACGATCTCCACGGTCTCTACCACCATCTACAGAAGATGATGGACCAGCATGTGTAGCAGCAGATGATGGACCAGCATGTGCAACAGCAGTAGGTGGACTCGAAGGTGCAGCTGTAGGTGGAGGGAGGATTAGAGGATGTGATACAGATGTGTACCACGCATAGTAGTCTGTAGTGACCTCTCCAGGAAAAGTCGCAACAGGATATAGTCTTCGAAAGGTAGTTACAGATGATCTCATAGTAGACTGCCACTCCCAATCTATTGCTTCGAATCTTTGTGCTTCAATGAAACTTTTGAAGGGTTTAGGGTTTGGCCTTACTTTTATATTTCGACACTTTGAATTCCTGTGAAATGTTCGAAGATTGCAAAAACCTGCTTCGGAGAAATGAAATTTTCGAAGGAAATGAGTGAAAAAAGGGAAGGTAAATTTTTGGGAAGTTTTTATAGATATATCAAGGGGCATTTTAGACTTTTCCTTTGAAAGGGGGGGGTGGGAGGTACAGGAGGGGGGGTGCACGGTACAATTCTCTTTATTGAAAGTGATGTTTTCATCTCTTCCTTGTACCTCATTTTTGTATTTTGCAAAATAAATTATCCTTTGGCCCATGGAAAGAGGATTGGATCAGTTGCATCAGCCTTACATGTGTCCTAGTACTAAAGGGTACTCACCAACTCTTGAGACTAAGTATACAGTAACAACCCAAAGTTTCATGTTATTCTTAATTTGATACAAAATTTAGTAACTAAATCAAATATTTTAGTTCGTATATTTATCACTCTTTAATGACTAAATTATGATAAGATCCCTTCATTAATTTTGTAGCCCTTTATTTTATCTTCATATTAACCTTGATTTGACTTCAATATGATATCTATAACCCAATATAACCTTTATGCGTTGTGTGAAACTTGAAATGGATTTTTAGCATCTTTATACTTCAAATTATTTTAAAGCCACTTTTATCAATTTTGTAGAATTTTATATTTTCTATTAGATTTCTAGTGAAGCAGTGTAGTTGTTGCCGCTATAAAAAAAGCGAGACTTTTGTGGTTTTCAGTTTTTAGTATGTCCCAAACTTATCTAAAACGACTTTAATCCTTGTTTAGCTCAACAAACACGACCTTACTGACATATAACCACTTTGTTTATAAGATTTGGAACCAATTTTTAAACCTAGTTAGAGGTCAAATTCATGTACCTTGCTTTTGTAATCATGTTTGGTTAAATATGAGAGAAACACTAAAACACATAACTTTCTCATTCATTTTCGAATTCGATTTCGTTTATTGCTAAATGGTCGTATAAACAAGAGTTATAATCTATTGTCTTCCTCATTAACCATAATTCATTTGGTAAGTCATGAAATTGTGATTTATGTTTTCTTTTAAATTCTTTCTCAAAAACATTGTCTTAACCACTGTTATTGTTTTTAATTGATTGATTGAGGTTCAAATTTGAAGTGGTTATTATCTTTCATCCTCGATCATGACTGATCGTTATTGACTTGAAGACCCATGATCGATTGAGGATTTATTGATTTGAAAGTAGGTTTCGTGATCAAAATCTATTAATTAGGTACGAGGTTTACTCTGTACAAGAGATCACAATTCTTGCATGTAGGATATATAACATGTGGATAATAGTTATAAATTATGTGTGTGATTGCATGATATATGTGTTGGAAACAAGTTAGTTTGAAGAACAATAACCCTTAATTGTTTTGATGATAACAAAAATTATTTTGTAGGAACAATTTATTGCGCTAATAAATTTATTTATGTGTGAAGATCCTTGTCATGAACTTTAAAGTCTTTACACTGCATCCTCTGATGAAAAGATAAGATAAACAAGGAAATCAAGGCAATGCTCTGAAACATCTCTTAAGCTATAATAAACGCATTCGCAATGCAGCTCTGTATAATCTGTTAATACAACCTAACGATGATTCTCCTTCTGGTAACCTTGGTATACAAATTGACTGTCTGATAAAGTCAACATTCAGATAAAGTCAACCCTTTGATAAAGTCAACATTATGATAAAGTTAACACTCTGATAAATTCAACATCCGAAATCATTTGCTCATCGTAGTAGACTTATCGTCTAACTGAAGAAATGCATGACATCCTCTGATAGTGTCATCCTCTAGTATTCTTTCCATTTCTATCAAGATACAATGAATCAATTATGAAGACAGATTTGGACAAGTTTTTAATGTTGATTCAAGATCTTTGAAGATTTGATACGAGTTATTATTTCACATCCTAATTTCATCCAGTCATAAACCATATGAAACAAAAAGATAACATCTCTACATCCTCTGATGACTAGAAAAGATAAAAAAAAAAAGATCAAAGCAATGCTCTAAAGAATCTATTAAAGATTTGTTTGACTTTGTTAAACGCGCTCTCAACCCGCCTCTACTGAATTTGATTACAAGCTCACTCTAATGATTATGCATCTCATAATTTTGGTAAACTAGTTAATTTTTTGGTCAATGTTTCAAGTCAACACTCTACTAAAGTCGCTATGATAAAAAGTCAACTTTCTTAAGTCAATCATCTAAACTCAGAACCATGGAGAAGACTTTCTCAACAAAGATGGACTTATCCTCCGACTGAATTAGTGCATGACATTCTTTAAAAGTATCACCCTTTGAGATCTACTTTCTTAAATATAGATACACTGAATTAATTATGAAGATATATATGGACATGTCTTAAAGGCTAAATTTCCTTTAATGCTGATTCAATATCTCCAATAGTAATATCTTAAATGGATATATTCCTCAATATTTAAGTAGAAGCCGATCAATGTGAAAAATGAGAAAAAAATGAAAAAGACAATGTCTTAAGAAGATTTCTGCAAAAGCCTATAACACATAAAAACAAAAGAATGAATCAAAAATCCTCTCAGTAGAGAGTTATTAGAACTGATGTAAATAAATCATGTTTTCAATACACTTGAATTGATAGATAATTTTTTCATGTAATATTCTCTCAATGAGAGTTAGAATCCTAAAAAAATTTGTGTCAATTCAAACATAAAATTGATGTAAACTAGTCTAATAGTGGAAACAACTATTTCATTCATAAGAGGTACTTGAAGAAGTGTAAAAATACTTATGAACCTCAATAGCAGCTAGCTATAAAGTTTAGAAGGGTGCTAACGGTAGCAGCCGGGAGAGACATAAGAAAAATATTCAAAGTTTAAAGAAGCAGAGTAAATAATACTTGTATATTATTGTTTAAATTGTGGATTAAGTCATGGACTGTATTGAGGCAAAATCTCTAAGAAGATTGTTGTGAACTAGTATTAAAACACTTGTGGCTCCTCTCTATCCTCACTCTACATTAAACTAAGTTCTTTATGATTCCATTTTATTTTTACTAAAACTGTTTTATAATCATAAGTTGATTAATTTGATAAAGAACATATATTTTTAGTTGAGCTACTCAAATAGTTTTTATAACTGTCAAAACACAATTCAAACCCCCATGTCATGTATTTTTTAGCACATTCAATTGGTATCAGAGTTTGGTCTCTTGACTGGGAACTTTACTATGTAAGAATAAAGATATTTTACTGCTAGAAATACTAGTGAAATTGTTTGAATTAGCGTATGTAATTGGTTCAATACTATTTTCAACTACTTTTGAAATTCAATTTTTAAATTTCGTCAAAACATGGATTAACAATAATTGATTATTGAAGATTGAAATTTCTATCTAAAACTAGATAAAATGTATTAGCATAACATCTATTTCTCAAATGGAAATTTCATCTATTTACCAAAGTCATCTCTTGAAAAAGTTTTCTTAGTAATCTTTTGTATAGTTTCTTTTTAAAAACATGAATATATGTCTTAAAGTTTTTTTTTCCTATGTAATCATTCTACAACGACATTTTGAGTAGTAACACATAATCTCTGTTTTGAGATTAATGAAAGCTTAAAGAGAACGGCAGAAATGAAAAATGATTTTTTACTATATTTTTTTAGGAGCGTAAAAATATCAAAGTCATATCTGAATGAGAGGTAATATCTTAGATTAAGATTATTTAAGAAAAATACTTCATCATGTGATTAGTTTTCAATAGTAGATGAAAACTCCTATTCTTTCTTTTCAAAGATCTGCTAAAACACATTCTGAAAGTTCTGTTAATTTCATTCATTTTAAATCTCTTATGAATCTTTTGTTTATGTTTTGAAACTCTTCAATGAAGAAATGGACAAAACTTTTGTACTTCAATAAAGCAGAGGAAGCTAATTAGTGAGAAGAGTCAGTATGCTAATAATGAAATTTATCTTATGATAGGAAGCTGTATTAGTTAATACAATATAATTGTTAATGCAAAATAATAGAAACATTATAATGGATTTCAACAATATGAAACTAACCAAACACAGAGAAGTTTATTAAATCTTCAATGATATATGATGTATGTTCAAATGTGTAGGTAATCCATTAAAAGAAATGGATAATAATGCAACCTCTCACTCAACAACACAAATTTTGAAGGTTGAATGGTGACAATTTGAAGTTTTTTCATCAAAACAAAGGTTAGAGGATACACGTAAGCGTCCTTAGTTAACATCAAGACAAAATCAAAGGATGCATTAAATGGGTAGATCAATCAGAATCAATCATTTGATCATCATCCTCTAAGAAGAAGCAACATGAGTATAATGTTTATAATGTTGGAGTAAGATGGAAGTTCATTCTTTTGATGAGTCAAATATCTCCATCTGATATGATCCATAGATGTTAATGTGCAATGATTATAAAACAAGATTATCTTTGAAGAAGACCGAACTGTAAGTAAAGGACCAACACTATTTCATGGAAGATCATCATCTGATTCATCTACTAGAGAGGTCAGTATAGCATGAGTTTAAATATCTAATCATCTGGTCAAAGTAATGGATATATCAGGACCTCAAAAAGGCTACGTTGGTAATCCTCTAAATGCAAGGTCTGAAGTTATATCTCTATCCGCTCAAGGAGAAGATATTTGCCTTTGGTGTATAGCATGTTTGAACCATCACCTAAGACTCATATCTATGAAATCAAAGCACAAGACAAAAGGATTGCATCAGTTGATTCGGAAGAAAGAATGATCAAAACCAAGCTAATTATGCATCTAAAAAAAAATTCTGACGAACTCTAGTAAAACAAGAATAAGAACATGCTTGCTAATTCTTCCTTGTTTCTCATCGGGTCAGGTTCTCTACAATATATTTGATTATTTTTCTGTTTTCATACTTGTTTGTTTTGTCTTGTTTTTGATCTTATTGCCTGTGTTCTTCTTTGAAATTCTTCGTAGTTTACTTTCGTTAAAACCTAATTTCTATTTTCTTTCTTTTCCTTACCTATTTAAGCTATGTTATCTCTAGTGTTTTGATACAACCACTCTTTTCTCACGATAGATTTTCATCATATGCATATTTTTCATTGGTTTCAATGTTATTTATCTTTAATCATTAGTTAACTCAAGGAGTTATTTAATATTTTTGTTGATTTTAGTTCTTGATATATTTTGGTGATTTTAGTTTCTTGGTTTTAATAATTGGTTCAAGTGTTATTTGATATATTATGTTCTTACTTCCTTGATTAAGTGGAGAGTTTTCGTAGTTTTGTGTTGTTTCGTTGTTTTAGTGTAGTGCCAGAATCTTGATGAGAAATCAACATGATCTATTTAGAGTATTTCATCCATATCTAAAGTTGTAGATGTTCAATTGGAGTCAAAAAAAAATGTGCAAATGAAAGCTAAGACTCAAAGCTACAACTTTCATGAAGACACCAGAACCAAATTCAGACTCAAAAGACGAGAAAAATGTAGTAAAAGTCAGACAACAGATGTTGTGCCCTTAAGCGTAAATGCTTGCGCCTAAGACGCATTTCTACAGACATTTTACTTCTGTCCAAGAGCGTTGGACCGCCCCTGGCATGCGATGGGGAGCATGACGTGCTGCAAAATGCATAAAATTGCATTTTTTTTGTCACTTCATTTGGTATTTTGTGTGTGTGTGTGTGTGGCTATTTTGAAGTTTGGAGACTTGTGTCGTAGGAGAGAAACTTAGAGGAGGCTAGTTCTAACACCATTGAAAGAGTTTTATCAAGAATCGTTCATGAATCTTTCTTGTAATTCTTCTTTAATCTCTATCTTTTGTATCTTTGAAATGAGTAACTAAACCTTATTTGTTAGGGATGAGTGAAACAAGATGAAAATCTTATTTGTAGAATTTGATTTCTAGTTATATGAATGAATTTATTGAATTATTTTTTTCATCTCTGTGCTTAATTATTTTTATTTCTTGATCAACTTTAAATTGTTTTACGATTTGTATTTTGAAACGGAAGTGAACTTTACGAATGCTTGAGATGGGAAATTCATGATATTGTAGTCTAGGGATAGATGCAGGTCATGAAACCAATTGAATCATTTGCAGAGGCAATAGTTTAATAAGAGAATTCTTGTAGTGTAAAGCTAAATTCTAATCTTAAATCCACTAAGGAAATAAGGATTACTTTAGAATTAAATGTTCTGTCACTAAGGAATTAGAGCAAGAATAGTAAAGAGAATTCATTAATAGTTCAATAAAGGAATTCATAAACTAGGATTAAATTAGAAACCAAGGTTGGATTCAAAGTGAAGCTCATCCCTGACATTTTTCTTATTATAAAAGTTCAATATTATTACTCTTGTTAGTTTCAAAAGTCATTTCAATCAATTGGGAAACATTTTGTTCAATTTTAGTAATTTAACATAATTCGATAGTATAACGCAATCCTTAAGTTCGATGCTTGGTACTACCGTTTTAATTATTTACTTAATTGGAATTTTTTGCTCTGCAATAAAATTTTTGTTTTCTTTTATTTTTAACTTAAAAAAAACTCCTATTTTTTTATTTGAATTTTCTATTTTTATTTGTTGAGCTTGGTAATTATCCATTGTATAGCATGGAAGATTGTAATGATTCTATTCCACTACAATTGTTGGAAGAATATGATACTTGTTTTAAATCTGCTGAATTATACATAATTGAGGGACAAATCTTGATAGATAAATTTGAAAAAGATCTCATTCAGATGCAGCCTCTTAGATGTGACTTTTACGAAGAAGGACATAAGAATGGAACTTGTTTTGATTACTATGTCCCACCACTAGAAGATGAAGATCTAATGGTCATAGAAGCAGAACACGATGAATGTTACATGAAAAAGATCAATTCGGAACAAATTATACCTCTTAAAATTCTATCCAAAGAATCATATGACAAGGACCTTCACATCAAGGATCTTTTGGTTGAATTCATGAAGAATAACATGGTTTCAATTGAAAGATTTGAAAGTCAATGTGAGAGGTTATTTGAGCAAGTGGTTGAATTTGAGAAGGTGGAGGAGAAGTCGAAGATTGAAGATGACTTCATTGTTGTGGTAGAAGAAGACAAGAAAGAGGAGAACATGAACAAGGAAAAGAAAAAGGAAGGGATTGATAAAATTCTAGATTCAATCTATGCCTTGTTCATCAATGTCCAATTGAAAAGGACATAGAAGCAACGTCATTTATTTCTCAAGTTCATGGAATTTCTACCAAACAAAAAGAAGAAGAAGGATGATATGTTCTTTCTGTTATATATGCTACCTTGACAATGGATGAGACGTCAAGCTAATGACGTTAAATAAGCTCTTTGTGGGAGGCAACCCATAGGTAGAGGAAACTTTTATTTTTGCAATCTTATTTTTATTATTTGAATTTATTTCTTATTAATTGTCTATAAACGTGCACTATGATTAACAACTTTTAACAAATTGAAGTTGGTCTTAAGTTATTTTGTTTATGATTTCAAGTTTTAAATTATAACTAGATGCTAACCCGCGCGTTGCGCGGGTATATTTTAATTTATTTAATTTAAGTTGATTTAAAAAAAATCAAAATGAAGTTTTATGTTTCAATTGTCAAATGATTATTGATATAGTAGTTATATCAATAATATATATTCGTTTTTATCAATGTAATTTATAGAAGAGAAGTACCCAACAATAAAAGGCGAGTATATTTTAATTTATTTAATTTAAGTGGATTTTTAAAACAATCAATATGAAGTTTTATGTTCCAATTGTCAAATGATTATTGATATAGTAGTTATATCAATAATATATATTCAATTTTATCAACGTAATTTATAAAAGAAAAGTACTCAACAATAAAAGGCACATATAAATAGTCAAAATATATTTTAGAGGTAAGCAAGAGAGACATATGTACTCTCAATTCAGAAGAAGTTGAAGAAACTTCTCATCTCATTAAGTTCAATATTATATATTATAAAAAGATGTATACAATTGCTAGCAAATAAGTAGATGGTAGGTCGAGGCGAAAATGTGAAGTTGATTGATGCAGACAAAAAATACGTATAAGTAGATGGCAGGTAGATGCAAAAATGTGAAGTTGATTAATGCAGACAAAAAAAATGTATTGAGTAGTAATGTGGAATTAATGTGAAAGATGTTGGGCAAACATTATGAAATAGTAATGTAACGTTATGAAATAATAATGTGGGATTAATTTAGAAAATTTTGAGTAGACGTTATGAAATAATATTTAAATAGGAGATATAGTATAAGATAGTGGAAGGGAAACTCTCTATGAAGACGTACACGTCAGCTTTTTGGCTGACGTGGGAAATGTTTGCATATGTGGAGGAAATTGTATGAGGTGGCAGCGGAGTCTGTTTTAAATATATATAATACATTCTTCGATCATGTTAATTGTTCAATTTGATGAGTTTCACTTATACATATACTGTTGAATGATCTTTGGCTGTGGAAGTCTTTACATTCTTTAAAAAAAAAATTTGCAGTGACATGTTTGGCATTGTTTTGATAGTTCATACTCTCTCTTATTATCCTAGTTGTGTGCTTTTGAGCCTAAACACTTTAATTCTTTGTTGTGTGATTATCCAAACATGTCTTATCTCTTCAAAACATGCACTAATTGTGACTTGCATCACTTGTGATTTTTGCATACACGAAGACAATTTTGTTTGGTCTTTTGAGCCTTTCTAACTACCCTGTGCAAATTTTATCCTTTTCTATTCCCTTTGAGTCTCGTCGTTTTCTTTCAATTACTAGCCATATTACAAGCAAAAGGCCCAATTTTAATTAAATCACCTTACTTTGATTAAGCCCCATTACAACACGAAAGTCCTCCTAAAGTGTATGTGTTTGTTGTATTGCAATTGCTAACTAGAATTTTTTCAAGCCTATGGTAGGGTGATGCATGTTCTAGGACTTGAATGGTAAATTCATAACCCTTGCTAAAAAACTCTTGAGATAAATTCTAGTGAGATTGTGTGAATAGAGAGTTGAACTTAATAGATGAATGCTAAATGTGTGGTTCTAATTTTCCAACTTATGTGTTTTGAGATGTAAGCAACTTTTGAGGAATTGAGTTTAAGCTTACTTTTAACTGTACCCAATTTGAATTTAATTGTTGCTTGAGGACAAGCAACAAACTGAGTTTGGGGTTGTGATAACTCTTCATCATATGCATATTTTACATTGTTTTCAGTGTTATTTATCTTTAATCATTAGTTAATTTAAGGAGTGATTTGATATATTTTGTTGATTTCAGTTCTTGAATTTAATGAAATATTTATGTTCTTATTTCCTTGATTAAGTGGAGATCTTTCGTAGTTTTGAGTTGTTTCGTTCGTTTAGTGCAGTGTTGGATTTTTGTGAGAAATCAACATGATCTATGTAGAGTATTTCAGCCATATCTGTAGTTTTATATGTCCAATTGGAGTCAAATCAAGTGAAAATGAAAGCTAAGATCCATAGTACAACTTTCATGAAGGGGATGGTTCTAATATTAAATCCACTAAGGAATTAAGGGTTACTTTGGAATTAACGGTTCTGTCACTAAGGAATTAGGGCAAGATTAGTAAAGAGAATTCATTAATAGTTCAATAAAGGAATTCATAAACTATGATCAAATTAGAAACCAAGGTTGGATTCGTAGTGAAACTCATCCCTGATATTTTTCTTATTATAAAATTTCAATACTATTACTCTTAATAGTTTCAAAAATTATTTCAATCAAAAGAGAAATGTTTTGTTCAATTTTAGTAATTAAACATAATTCGATAGTATAACAGTCCTTGAGTTTGATACTCAGTACTATAGTTTTAATTATTACTTACAGCATATCAATACACTTACTGAAACACTATCATCTCGTCACCCCTAAATTGTTTTACATCAAAAAGTTTTATGCAAGAAACTCTTTAGAAAAAGCCAGTTCAATCTCTCTTCCTTTATTGAGTCTTCATCTTCCTAAATGATCATCTTCTTACATTGTACTATCAAATGACTTTAAGATCTTCTTAAAACATGAATTACTTAAATTTAGTATTGAAAAGTTCATAAATCTTAAATTTGTTACACTTGTGAACTATAGTAAAAAAGATGAATTATACATGGAGATTCACAAAATGGATTCAAAGGTTCACTCTATACAAAACTCATATGTCAATGTCTTCTTCTCCTACTAAGGACCTTAAGCACAAGGAGGTAGTGAGAAAAGAGTATTGAAAGGCTTGTGCCTCATTTTGTGTGACTCTTTAGTATTGGATGAACAGTTTGGAAGTAATAAAGAAGAAACGTTGGAGCACCTACAATCCTATCAAAGAGATTTAGTTTATTTATATATTAGGAATTGGTGATTCAAACCTAATATGTAATTTAAATTAATGGATGAAGTTTAGAAAGTCTTAGAAAAACCTTAGGATTTTTTTTACCAATTTCCTTTTTAGCTCTTGTAATAAGTATTGAAGTTGAAATGTAATTTTTATTTGTTACAAATGTAATACAAATTATAAATTGAATACAAGTTCCTTCTGCTTTATCCTCTAATTATGTCCTACTTGCTTTATTTGTTTTCTTCCTTGTGCCTCTGTTTTTTTTTTCATCCATTTTTTTAACTTTGTATTTTTTTTTTATCTTCCTCTATTTTTTTTACTTAGTTTCATTTAAAAGTCTTTTATTTAGTTTAATTATCTCCTTTTTCATCCATAACTATTCATTTTTTTCCACCAATCATCTCGAGCTTTTAAAATGTTCTATGTATCATAAAGTGTCTGTCAAAATTTTTGCGCACGTTTTCGTCTCACTCTTCGGTTTTCTCAACGCTTTCATCATTACTTTTTCTTTTTTCAAAATGATTTTTTTTTATTTCTCAAAAAATATGGCTATTTATACCTCAATTGTTTTTTTTCACTTTCCCTATCTGTTGCTTTCATTCATCTCTCAAACTTCCTATGTTTTTTTAAAACCTTTTTCAATCTCTTTTGCTATGGATGTTAGTTCCTCTTCTACTAGGAAAAGTAAACCACCTTCCTCTCTGATCGAGAAGAAGGAAATCCCACCATCTGAAGTTGCCTCGATGGTGAGCAACATTCTCCTCGAACTGCTTGAAGCTCATATAGCTCTACAAAAAGTTCACCACAAGAAGGACATTCTCACCTCTCAAATGATGATATCAGTTGAGCTCCCGAGGACTGTCCTTAGATGTCTTTAGATCATCTGTCTAGATTTTGGTTCTTTTAAGTTTTTTCTTCTCTTTCTCAGTAATTTTTTTTTGTAATTTTCATTCTTATTTCAATGAAATATTACCTTTCTTTTGTTTATTTTTATCCTTTTCCATTATATTTTTTATCTGTTTTTCTATGCAAGTTACTCATGTTAAATATTTGAATGTTGTGTGATGATCTTGCATTTACTCTTTTTGTCTATGTGTTTAGGTGCGTGATTACTTACTTTAATTTCTATGTTTTTTAACTTCACCATTTTTGATAATCACAAAGGGGGAGAAAAATAGAAAATCTAATAATACAATTAATTATGTGCTTGCGTTTGATTGCATTGACGTGTGTTTGCTTTGTATCTAGTTATTACGTGATTTGCATCATCATCACATGCATTCTCTGCATCTAATTGTTGCATCCACATCTGAGTGTCATTTGCACAACTTCATATGTGAATGTTATTTTCATATCATTTTCATATGTCATTATTAGGATAGTTACTTGCAATTCACCCTTTTTTGAAAGGCATAACATCCTTTAAAATATGGTTTGTTACATTAGGTTTAACATCCTATGAAGAACAATAATCCAAAGGCTTTACATCCTAACGTATTGTGAATTGTTAATCAATAGACTTCATACAAATCCAAAGGCTTAACATCCTAGGAATATGTGAACCAATTGAAAAGAATTGTCAAAATATGATAAAATTGTCTCTTTTTGCTTATGTTTATATTTTTTCTCTCTTTTTGTTTCAACTTTTCATTTTACCCTTATGTGTAACAAAAATCATAAAGAACTTAATAAGTTTGATATTCTTAAAAATCATCTTATGACATTTAGTGGGAGTCTAAGAATATTGGTTCAAAACATTTTTTAAAGAAGTTCGAAGGATTATTAAGTTAAACAATTTGAGTACTACATCCACGGGAACGTACTTTTAAACTTTATTTTGTGAAGGAAAATTGTTAAGTAATTGTATAGTTGTTTGTCACAATGAAAAATAAGGAGATTATTAGTGCAAAAGAAGGAAGCAAATTATTTAAGAGAGTGTCTAAAAAGAGATTTAGTTTATTTATATATTAGGAATTGGTGATTCAAACTTAATATGTAATATAAATTAATGGATGAAGATTAGAAAGTCTTAGAAAAACCTTAGGATTTTTTTTTACCAATTTCCTTTTTAGCTCTTGTAATAAGTATTGAAGTTGTAATGTAATTTTTATTTGTTACAAAGGTAATACAAATTATAAATTGAATACAAGTTCCTTCTGCTTTATCCTCTAATTATGTCATACTTGGTTTTCTCTGTTTTCTTCCTTGTGCCTTTGTTTTTTTTTTTTGCATCCATTTTTTTAACTTTGTATTTTTTTTTATCTTCCTCTATTTTTTTTACTTAGTTTCATTTAAAAGTCTTTTATTTAGTTTAATTATCTCCTTCTTTATCCACAACTATTTATTTTTTTCCACCAATCATCTCGAGCTTTTAAAATGTTCTATGTATCATAAAGTGTCTGTCAAAATTTTTGCACGTTTCCGTCTCACTCTTCGGTTTTCTCAACGCTCTCATTGATGAGGAACTAGAATGCATAACAAAGGAAGGAAGCATAGAAGATATTCAAGGTCTTGGAACTCCAATGACAAGAGCAAGGTCAAAGAAGACAAAGGAGGTTCTAAATAACTTGATAACCACTTTATTTGAAACAAGTACAACTCATGAAGACTTGAAGCCCAAGATAGTCAATTGCTTAATCCAAATTGAAGAAGCTAAGGAATGAAGGCTGATTTTATGTGTTATCAAATTTTAATATTAGTTTTAATTAAAGTAGTAGACTGAATTAGTAAGAAATTTGGGTCTAATTGAAAAAACTTCAGTTGGGCCAAATTTAAATAACTTGTAAGGAGGTGCCACTATAAAAGGCAAACTCTTATCTTGTTTTAGGGGATTTTTTTTAAAACATTATTTTTTTTTTGTGAGGCTTTTTGCTCTCTAGAGTTCTTGAAAGAATTCAATTTGAACTTATCAAGGTTCTTAATCCTTGTGGCGTTCTTTTTGGCTTATCAATCCCTAGATTGTGGCGCCATTCTGTTCTTGGTTCTTTTACTGAATAATAATAAGTTTGAGTTTCCTTTACATCAAACCCTAATACACAAATTGTGCCAATTTTCGTGTTCAGTAACCTGTTACCATATCTTGAGTTCTACACACTTGTTTTCGGCGATTCAACATCCTAACTTGCGTTTCAGAACGTCATCTTTCACCTCGTTTTGGAATCGGCCGATTCTGAGTTTCGCAGCTCCGTTTATTGCGTTATCCAGCAATACGCGATTTCTGATTCAATCTGTAAGTCTCCAACCTAGAACGATCTTAAAGTGACTCATTACAAATAGGATCATATCACTTGGGCTTCAAGTCTTCATGAGTTGTACTTGTTTCAAATAAAGTGGTTATCAAGTTATTTAGAACCTCCTTTGTCTTCTTTGACCTTGCTCTTGTCATTGGAGTTCCAAGACCTTGAATATCTTCTATGCTTCCTTCCTTTGTTATGCATTCTAGTTCCTCATCACTCATCATTACTTTTTCTTTTTTCAAAATGATTTTTTTGATTTCTCGAAAAATATGGCTATTTATACCTCAATTGTTTTTTTCACTTTCCCTATTTGTTGTTTTCATTCATCTCTCAAACTTCCTATGTTTTTTTAAAACCTTTTTCAATCTCTTTTGCTATGGATGTTGGTTCCTCTTCTATTAGGAAAAGTAAACCACATTCATCTCCGATCGAGAAGAAGGAAATCCCACCATATGAACTTGCCTCGATGGTGAGCAACATTCTCCTCGAACAACTTGAAGCTCATATAGCTCTACAAGAAGTTCACCACAAGAAGGACATTCTCACCTCTCAAATGTTGAAATTAGTTGAGCTCTTGAGGAATATCCTTAGTATTTTTTCTTTTAAGTTCATTCTCATCTGTCTAGAATTTGGTTCTTTTAAGTTTTTTCTTCTCTTCCTCAGTATTTTTTTTGAAATTTTCATTCTTATTTCAATGAAATATTACCTTTCTTTGTTTATTTTTATCTTTTTCCATTATATTTTTATCTGTTTTTCTGTGCAAGTTACTCATGTTAAATATTTGTATGTTGTGTGATGATCTTACGTTTACTCTTTTTGTCTGTGTTTAGGTGTGTGATTACTTACTTTAATTTCTATGTTTTTTAACTTCACCCTTTTTGATAATCACAAAGGGGGAGAAAAATAGAAAATCTAGTAATACAATTAATTATGTACTTGCGTTTGATTGCATTGTCGTGTGTTTGCTTTGTATCTAGTTATTACATCATTTACATCATCATCACATGCATTCTCTGCATCTAATTGTTGCATCCACATCTGAGTGTCATTTGCACAACTTCAAATGTGAGTGTTATGCTCTCTCTCTCTCTCTCTCTCTCTCTCTCTCTCTCCCTCTCTCTCTCTCTCTGTCTGTCTGTCTGTCTGTCTCTCTCTCTCTCTCTCTCTCTCTATCTCTCTCTCTCTCTCTCTCTCTCTGTTTCAACTTTTCATTTTACCCTTATGTGTAACAACAATAAAAAAGAACTTAATAAGTTTGATATTCTTAAAAATCAGGTTATGACATTTAGTGGGGAGTCCAAGAATATTGATTCAAAACATTTTTTAAAGAAGTTCAAAGGATTATTAAGTTAAACAATTTGAGTACTACATCCAGGGGAACATACTTTTAAACTTTATTTTGTGAACGAAAATTGTTAACTAATTGTATAGTTGTTTGTCATAATGAAAAATAGGGAAATTATTAGTGCAAAAGTGGTTCTAGCTATATTCCTCTGATTAATGTTTTGATGATAACAAAACAAACAAATAAGAACTATTATCCTCTAAATTATACTTGTTAAGTGTGTAGATTAAGTTTGAAGACAAATATTTCTATTAATGACTATCTATTTTAAGGTAACATAAATTACGAGTAAGTTAGAGATAATAATCTATGTGTTTTTGACACAATATTATCACCTAATAAACAAGTAATTATGTTTACTAATAGAGTAAGTCATAATATCTCAATAAGAAATATTGCAACAAGCGTTTGATAATCTACAATTTGAGTCAAAGTGTTCAAGACAAAGGAAGTATAAATCAATAGTTGATTCTCTAATTACAAAGGAAAAGAACACTACAATTATCTACTTCCTATAGCTTAAGTTAATTAAGAGTTAAGACTTTCATTGCTCGTCTAACTAAAGATGAAAGAAGAAAGTTTTGAATGAAGTCATTGTTAGAGTCAACGTTCTGATTTAAAGTCAACCTTGTTTAGTCAAACAATCGAGCCCAAAACTTTGAAGAAGTCAATTTCTCTACAGATGACTAGAAAAGATTAAAAAAAAAAGAGATCAAATCAATGTTCAAAAAAATCTATTAAAGATGTGTATGACTTTGTCAAATGCACTCTCAACGTGTCGCTACTGAATTGATTACAAGCTCACTCTTGATGATTATGCGTTTGATAATTCTGGTTAACCGTATGGTCAATTTTTCAAGTCAACACTATAATAAAGTCAACATTTTTTTTAATAAAAAGTCAACTTTCTTAAGTCAATCATCTGAATCCAAAACCACCGAGAAGACAACTTGCTCTTCACATCAAAGATCGATTTAATATTTGATTGAAGAATCGCATGACATCCTCATAAAGTTTCACTTTAAGATCTGCCTTCTTAAATCAAAATACATTGAACTAATTATGAAGATATATATTGACATGTCCTAAAGTCTATTTTTCCTTAAATGTTGATTCAAGCTTTTCAACGGTAATATTCTTAACGAATAAATTCATCAATATTTAAGTAAAAGCCGATCATTATGACAAGTGAAAAAAAATGAAAAAGGCATTGTTCTAAGTAGATTTATGCAAAAGCCTAGAACACATCATAAGAAAAGAATGAATGAAAAATTCTATTAGTAGAAAGTTATTAGAATTGATATAAATAAATCAAAGTATCTCATATAATTCAATTGATATAGGATTTAAAATATAATATTCTCTCAATGTGGATTATAATTATAGAAACAAATTTTATGTCAATTCAGGCATAAACTAGAACTGATGTAAATTAGTTCAATAGTAGGAACAACTATTTCATCTATAAGAGGTATATGGAGAGGTGTAAAAATACTTATGAATCTCAACGAAAACATGCCAAAAATTGAGAAAGGCGCTAACGATAATATCCTGACAACGCATAAAAAAAAATACTCAAAGTCAAAAGAGGCAGAGTAAATAATACTTGTATGCTATTGTTTAAATAGTGACTTAAGTCATCAATTGTACTAAGACAAAATCTCTTTATAAGGGGAGGACTAGTTGTAGCAATTGCTTGTTGCGAACTAGTATAAAAATACTTATGTCTCTTCTCAATCCTTACTCTACATTTAAACTAATTTCTTCATGATTTAACTTTATTTTACTAAAACTATTTTTTAATCATGAGTTAAATAATTTGATAATTAAAAAATTCTTTTTGGTTAAGTAATTCAAATACTTTTAAGAAATGGTGAGACACAATTCAATAATTTATAAAATTAACAGAAAAATAAAGTGTCAATAATAGATACAGACTAATTAATCACTATTGTTACTTGAACCATTTAGTACATTTGTCTAATAGTTATCACCTTTTTGGTGGCGTTACTCGGAATTCATGATTACTTTATCCACGCAGCCAAGTAGTGATATTTATGGAATTTATTTATTGTTATTATTTTATTGAAAAAAGTTTAGAAATATAATTGTTACTACTCGTTTATTCTTTTCTATTGTTCAGTGTTGCTAACGGTTTTCTAAGTCTGTATATACAAGGTAAAACTTCCAGTGAATTGTTATTCGATCTTGAAATAGAGAAAACAGCTAAAAGCATAAAAAACGAATTAGTTCGAATTTGGAGCAGGCTTTTCTCATTTATTCGTAAATATGAGAACCCTAATAAATTTGATTTTTATATTTTTATTAAAAATTATTTATAAACTCAAAGGCTAATAATCCATAACTTAAAGGATAACATATACATTAGTATATTATTCTCATCCATACATGACCTTTGAATAATATTCAAACACAATTTCAAATTGTGGTTGGACTGGGAATATGTTTTAAGACTGGTGGGATTAAAATACATGAGCATGTATTTTGTTTGCAAATCGGATTAGCACCCACAAATATAAAACATTTACAACAATCCGCACAATCTATATCATCTTGGCAGGAATCAGGACAATTTACGCGACAATTTGCATCTTTTGAAAAGGATAAAATCCCAACATCTATTTCTCCTGCTACAAATTCTCCATATATATCTGCATACATAAACAATACATGACAGTAAGAACAAAGATAACATGTGAAATATAGATTGGATGGAAAGTTCAATTGATGTAGTAAATAATCACAAATGATTTACAGAAAATTAATTTGCTCAAATTGCTTAGTGGTTTTACACCTGGTGCAATGATGAAAAAAGCAACCAAGAATGCAAACTTGAGAGTCAAATGTCTTGTGGTGTTCATCTTGGTCATAAAAGATAGCTTCAAAGGGAAAATATTTATATAGAAAAATGGTTAAACAATCATTTCCACTGAATGTAATATTGTGTTAAGTAATGCATTATAAATATATGAAAAAAATAATATATTTGAATACAATAAATACATGAATTAGAATAATTGATGACGAGTTAGGTTCATTTCACCTTGTGATAAATCTTTTTGAAAAGACTTTTTGATAATCTTTTTTTACATCACCCTCACGAATAATAAATTTATTTATATATTTTTTTTTTCATTTTATCTCTTATTTGTAAAACACTTATGACATGTTTGATGGTCATAACAGGATTGAGATCCGATAAATATAGTATTAGAAAAATATAGAATATTATAGAACCATCATAACACTCATCATAACATGTATTTGAAGGTCATGCGATAAGAAAAATAATATCTTTGTCATAAAAAGGATAATATTATTTTATAGTATCATATTTTTTATATATACCTTATCATGATAAAATAAAATATATTATCTCTCGTCACTAATATAAAGAAAAAAGAGTGACTTTAAATCTTGGTCACTATTAAAAGCAAAAATTAATTATTTTTGACTTATTTAATTCTAATATTCTTATTATACTCTTACTTTGTTAATTTTTTTTTAATGTTTGTAGTTTAATATTTCACAGTCAAAGTGACAATTTAGTAAATTTAAATTATGTTTTACATGAAATCTAGAAAATTAATTACAGTTAACTAATTTTTAATAACAGTTAAATAATATATATATATATATATATATATATTATTTAAATCAACAAAATACTTACATGATATTTCATTTTAAAAAGCAATATAGAATAAGGGTTTCTATTTGAATGACATGTTTACGGAGTCAAACAAAATGGACTTCCTTTGCTTATAGGAAAGAATCACTATAAGAAAAAAACATGGTTTGCGACAGTTAAAAAGCATGTATGCGGCGGTTGTAACTGCCACAAATTAGCCCTTGCGACAATTCTGCAAGTGTCGTAGATTCGTGGGTCGCGAGACTATTTTGCGACGGTTCAAAAAATTGTCGTTCCAACCATTAGTTATATTTGCGATGGTATTAACCGTCTCCATTAACATAATCATAAATATCGCAAACTTGTTTTTTTTTGTATTTTTTATTTTTTTCATTAATTTAATTTTGATAGTTTATTAAATAATAATTAATCTTAAATTAAAATGAAAATAATCATAAATATCATTCATATAATTAAAATAATTAATATATAATTATAAATAACTAAATCTCATTAATATAATCTATTTAAAAATACAACATCCATCCATACATCAAATTTAATTAAACCAATAAATAAAATAGTATAAATATTCATAAACTAAAACATTGGTGGAGTAACTAAACATACAAAACAACTACATAGAACTTAGAAGTTCATAAAAACATTGAAGTAGTCTTTAGTGATGTTGCTTCATGATCCTTAGATCAGTAGCTAGACTCAGATGAACTCTACCATCTCTTGACAATTCTTTTGTCTGAAAAAACATATTAAACTCAAATGCAACCTACTTTTCACACATATATAATCAAGTCTTTAATATTAAAGTCAAACTAATTAAATTTAAGCAAGATCAAACACTCAAAATCACATACAAGCATTAAAATTGATCGAAACACATTATTAGAAGTCAAGCTATATATTCCCTATTTAAATATAGCATGATAGAAACTAATTAAACTACAATTCAACAAATTAAACATTATGTTAAAGAAGTTGTTTGTTCTTTAACAATCAATTGAATTAAAGCATAACAAAACTAATTAAAATATAGTACAACAAAACTCTAAAGTTGCATCAACATTAATATATTATAGGCTAAATACCACCCGTGGTCCCTTAACATAATTTCAGTTAACGATTTAGTCTTTTATCTTTTTTTTTTCCGATTTAGTCCTTTATGTTTTTAAATAATTTCAGCGTTACCCTTTAAGTGAGGTTTCGTTAAGAAAAATTTTAAAAAATCCATCATCCGTGTTTGGAAAAAGTAACCCTTTATATTTTGGAAATGTTTCAGAAAAATATTCAAAGTTTGTTCTAAGTTTGGTAGTAGGATTGATTCGTTAAAACTAAAGCTATGAGGTATTTATACTCCATAGACATCACTTCAGATCACTGGCAATCGTTCCTAGAGGTTTGATGAACAAAAGGACTAAATCGTTAACCGAAATTAAGTTAAGGGACCACGGGTGGTATTTAACCTATATTATATATGAACAGTCCAACATACAAATTGAAAACAATGTCCATAAAAACACTACTAAAGGAGCACTAGTGAATCCTTTTGTTCACACTTCATTTATATTAATGATGAAAGGCATATATAGATGATGAAAACACTTCATAATCTCATGAACAGTGTATCATCATTAAGAGTTCAACATCATATTTGTATATCATCAACTAGTGAACAATGAGAGTTTCATCAATTCTATATTATATGATGAGTTGTATCTCACAAGTTAGACATTTAACTTCACGTATCAGTAAATTAAATGTGTTGTACATGCCTCTTGCATCCATGGACATGGTTGACTTCAATTTCAAATAGAGTTTCAAAGTCTAAGACTCTCTACTTTCACCAACAAATTGTATTGTCGGCAAAAGCTACTTATTAGAAATTATGTTTGTAGAGCTTCAATGTCCACAAAAACTACAGTTGAAATAGAACTTAAAGGTGACGGCATAAAAAAGTAACATTTATTATTTGTTCTGTCAAGGATATTCATTATGAAGGAAAGGTTGCATTTTTTGTATCACATGTGAGAGGGGATGAAGCATGAGACATAAAAAAAGGCAAAACAATTTGTTTAAGAACATAGAAGTAATTTAAAACAAGCATGCAAATAAACCCTATCCCTTACTCTCATGATTCAATAGAATTTGTATTTTTTTAATGTGGATGTTTCATGAACTATATGTTTATATATGCCTCATCTCAACCCAAGCATCCCATGCCTTTATTTCCTTACATTGTGGCACTGTGTGAAAAAGATACCCATATATTATATTCAAATATGCAACAAGAGTGTACAAGGGTGATTCACAAATTAGATAGGGTACCTTGTTTACCACTCTCTCCAACATAAAATTCTATGCCTTGTCCACATCCATATGATAAATAAATAAACAATAACTTTTTAAAACAAGAAGATGGAAGAAAAATATAGTCAAAACAGTGTAACAAATAGTTCAAAAAATTCAACATCCACTTCTAAGCAAATATTACACTATAAACATTCAAAATTTAGGAGGAAAGAGAATAACCGCAACAGTGAAGAAACCTGCTTGGCGAATCATGAATAAGATTGCGTTGAAAAATGAAGAAGACAAAGACCTTGGCGATTGAACTTCTCGCAGCTACTTCTTGTGCTTTGATGTTATCTTATGGATTGAGAGATTTGGGGCATTTGAGATATGAGATTTGGGGGATTTTAGAGATTGAGATTTTGAGGAATACAAAAAAGGAAACAATTTTGAGGGAAAATGAAAAGGGTTTTGAGAGAAATAAAAAGGGTTTTCTTGCACGGGATAGCAAAATTAGGAACACGGGATAGTGAAAAACAAATGTCTCGTAGATTTCTCTACAAATGCGGCAACAACAACTGTCGCACCAATCGTCATTAAGTCTTACCAATGGCAGTTTTGCGGCGACAACAACTGACGCACCAATCGTCATTAAGTCTTACCAATGGCAGTTTTGCACAAACTGTCGCAGGCTAAGTATCTTTAGGTTTAAAATTTCTTGTAGTGAAATACAACCATGAATACCCCAGAACACTCAATATCAATGCTCTTACACCAGTACAACTGCACTAAATCTATACAAATTGTAAGAGCACTAATAGAAACAAAAACATACAACAAAAGGTGAATAACTAAATTGTAATTAACATAAGGAGAACAACAATAATAATACAATAATAAGGAAAACCAAAAAAGTGAGCAAACAAGCAATTGAGTTTATGATGGTTGTTTATTTCAATAACTGTTTGGGTTTATTAGGTAAGAAAACTTAATAAACCCATTGATACATTCATGATCAATAAAGTATAGAGAGTGAAAACCTATATCAAGAATGTGCATTTATCTCTGAATATGTACTTTGTTGACAATCATATTATCTCTATGATTGTAATGTGAGAATAATTCAACCAAAAATTAGACTTTCAGGGACATTAGTCATATACTATATACTTTTAAGAGTGGTTAGACAATTTTCTACAAAGATTAAAGATTCAAATCATAATAATAGGAATGTTATTATGTCTGGGACACTTAGAATGCAAAGACCACACAAGAAATGCATTGTAATCAAAATAATACACATTAACTAGAGAAACTAAACCATAAATTGTTCAATAAGATTGGAGACAGAGAAACCAGTCGAATTGGGATTAAAAAGGAAACAAATTAGAGATCTAAACAAGAAAAATACACAAATCATTCAAGTTAATAGATGCAAACAAGCCACAAAATTGTTGTTAGTTATAGGGTTACTTACAAACGAGATATTGGGTTATGCCGTCACAAAAGTGTTGCTATGCATCATCGTCGTCGGAGACAGAGGCAGCCAAAGATAAAAGCGGGAAGCAGTGCCGTCGCTAGAGTTGGGTTGTTGTTGTAAGTTTTCATTTTTCCTTCTTTGGCAGTTTGAGAGATTGAGAGTGGATAGAGGTGATGTCATTTTTCTTTAGGGTTGGATTTAATATTTCTTCAGCAATGGGGGTTTGTGAGATTTGGGGGTTTTGTGAGATTTTGGGGGTTTTGTGAGATTTTGGGGGTTTTGCTTAAGGCGAGATTGAAAAAACTAAGAGAACGTCAGATTGTGAAAATGAAACGCAGAACTGATTTTTCTTTTCTTTAAAGGACGACAACGGTTGACAAAAACCGTGGCAAGAATCGTAGCAAGGGCTGTTCTCCTTTAACCGTTTAACCGTGGCAGACTAAGTGTTACAATATTAAAAATTTCTTGTAGTGAATATTATATATATATTCTATTTAAATGACAAAAATATTTACATGGTATTTTTTTTTAAGTGGAAACTATATAGAACAAAGGGTTTCTATTTGAATAACATCCATACAAAGTCAAACAAAATTGATTGTCTTTGCTTACAAAGAAGAATATTATATTAAACAATTCTATCTTTTAAATTTTGTCTGAATTATTTGTCATTATTATACATTTTTCTATGTAATTAAACATCTTTAAATATTTTAAATAAGTAATTAATATTTTTTACACAAAAATAGTGAAATACGCAGTTTTGTTTAGACAAAAAGTAATAAAACTTCTAATATAAATAATAAATGGATTGAATTTACCATGACCTAAATGTATTTTAAGAAGAACAATATGGTGCAACGGATCATATATGAATGATGGATGAACAATATATACAAAATTGATCTCCTTTGTTTGTAGTGAAGGATTATACACTTACACTTATATATATATATATATATATATATATATATTAACAATCTTGTGCATTCAATAACTGCGTTTGTGTTCTTGGATTAACATTTAAGTCATTTTCGTCATCTTTCGGCTTATTCTAATCTATTTTGGTTTGTTAACCAATTTTTTGCATCCAATAAGTGTGTTTGTGTCATTGGATTAACATTTAGGTCACTTTCGTCCTCTCTCGGTTTATTCTAATTCATTTGTTTTCTTAGCCAATGTAGTTCGTCCAATAACTGCGTTTGTGTCACTAGATTAACATTTAGGTCATTTTTCGTTATCTCTCGGCTTATTCTAATCTATTTTGGTTTTAAACCAATCTTGTGCATCCATTAAGTGCGTTTGTGTCGTTGGATTAACATTTAGGTCATTTTCGTAATCCCTCGGCTTATTCTAATCCATTTTGGTTGTTAACTAATCTTGTGCATCCAATAAGTGCATTTGTGTCCTTGAATTAACATTTAGGTCATTTTTGTCATCTTTCGGCTTATTCTAATCCATTTTGGCATGTTAACCAATTTAATGCATCCAATAAATGTGTTTGTGTCATTAGATTAACATTGATGTCACTTTTGTCCTAAATATATATATATATATTATGTGTACATATTGATATTATTTAAATGACAAAAATATTTACATGGTATTTTATTTTTAAGTTCTATATAGAACAAGAGTTTCTATTTGAATGACATGCATACAAAGTCAAACAAAATTGATTGCAAGAATATTATATTAAACAATTCTATGTTTTCAATTTTGTATGAATTGTTCGTCAAGTATTATCATTATTATACTTTTTATTATGTAATACACATCTTTAAACATTTCAAATAAGTAATTGGTATTTTTTACACAAAACAAAATTGTGAAATATGCAGCTTTTTTAGATACAAAGTAATAAAATTTCTAATATAAATAATAAATACATGTAATTTACCATGACCTAAATGTATTTTAAGAAGAGCAATATGGTGCAAGGGATCCTATATGAATGAAAGACAATATTATACAAAATTGATCTCCTTTGTTTATAGTTAAGGATGAAAAAGTAAATATATTTGAATACAACATATAGAGTTGAATTAGAAGAATTGACGATGAGTTAAGTTCAACTTTCATCTTTTGATAACTCTTTTTGAAAAGAACTTTTGATAACCCCTTGTGACAACACTCTTAAGAATAATAAATTTATTTTCTTCAACGGTATACTCATATATATTTTTCATTGTATCTCCTTTCAATAAAACACTTAGGATTTGATGGTCATGATAGGATTGATACACCATATGATATAAAACTACATAAATATAAAATATGATAACGTTTATCATATCATGTATTTGAAAATCATATGATCAGAAAAATTATATATTTATCAAAAAAAAGGACAATATTATTTTAAAGTATCATATTTTTTGTATATACCTTATCATGACAAAATAGAATATACACTCTCTGATCACTAATATAAGGGAAAAAAATGGCCTTAAATCTTAGTCACTATTAAAATTAAAAGTTAACTACTTTTAACTTATTTAATTCTAGTATTCCTATTATACCCTTACTTTATTAAATAAAATTTTATGTCTACAGTTTGAGTGTTTGACAGTCAAAGAAACAATTTAGTCAATTTGAATTATGTTTTACATGAAAACTAGAAAATTAATTGCACTTAACTAATTTTCTTAATAATTGTAAAATTGGTTACTTTTGCTTATAATAGTAACTAGAGAATATAAGTATATATATATTATATAAGTATATGATATTTCATTTTCAAGTGGAGGCTTTATAGAATAAGGGTTCCTATTTATAGGAAAAATTATTATATATATATATATATATATATATATATATATTATTTAAATGACAAAAATATTTACATGGTATTTTTTTTTAAGTTCTGTATAGAACAAGGGTTTCTATTTGAATGACATGCATACAAAGTCAAACAAAATTGATTGCCTTTGCTTACAAGGAAGAATATTATATTAAACAGTTCTATCTTTTCAATTTTGTATGAATTGTTGGTCAATTATTATCATTATTATACTAATCACTATTACGGCCACGCACTACTCCTTGTTGATTTGGTGTGGCAAATTCTCACTTTTTTCTCGTCCAACCATTACGGCTAGGCCGTAATTCTTGCTAGAACTAGCTTTTCTTTCATATTCTTTATCCAGATGAACCATGAATGCACCACTTGATTTCAAGGCACCTTTCACCAAGTATTTTCACTTATTCCTTCACTTCTCCTTGCAACCAAAACAAAACAAAACTAAAAGGAAGTGAAATAGTACTAAAACCAGATTAAAAACATCAAATTAATTTATCAAACAAAGTATATAGCTTCTCAAATACCCCAATGATTGAATCATTGTCTCTCCTCAAGAAATAGCTTCAAGTAAAAGTTATGAACAAGAAGACACCATGAATAGGGAACTCAACATTCAGTTCAAGTGTAGGCAATAGGCAAATTCGAAACCCAAAGGATAACCAACTTTGGTTCCTAATTAGGGACTTAGGCTCCTTTGAAAACATAATTCTTATCAATAGGACACTCAACTCTCAAATTCTCTCATTGTTTCAGGGTAATGGGCATTCATTCAAAATTTCACCAATGCAGAATAACCCGAATTAAGAACAAATTGACCAAAATCTAATTCATTGAGACAATTGTGCTTAGTTGGTGAAAAACATTGTTTAAGAACTAAAATGGATTAGAATAAGACAAGTGAATACCAAAATGAACAAAATCTTAATCCATTAAGACCATCGTCCTTATTGGATAAACTACATTCCCTAAGATCCAAAAGGGTTTAAAACAAGCCAAGTGAAGACCAAAATGACTAAAATCTTAATCCATTGCGACTAATGCACTTATTAGACGAACTACATTGGCTATGTACCAAACTATATTAGAATAAGCCGAGTGAAGACCAAAATGACCAAAATCTAATCCATTGAGGGACTTATGCTCATTTGAAAACACAATTCTTTTCAATAGGACACTCAACTCTCAAATTCTTTTAGTATTTCAGGATAATGGGCATTCACTCAAAATTTTACCAATGCAGAATGTCCTACCATAGGCTTGAATATTAACCAAATCTTCACTACATCTCTCATGAGGGCATATATGAGTCAAAAGCACATTTCAAGGTTTTAGTGGGGCTTAGGGACCATAGGTGGGGAAAACAATAAAAGGGATATTGAAAAGGCTATTGCAAAATAAACATATGATTATAGGTAATCTTTGTGAACAATTGGAGCTCAACATATTCAAACAATTATTCATCACCCCAAACATATTTTTGCGTTAGGGACATTACTTACCCTTTCTCTATATACTCTACCTTTTCACCTGACGGTATCTCACTTGTAATGAGTCCAATCTATTACTCCGAGTAGAGCACCTTAATGTGTCCTTTCAAATAGGGACTTATTAAAAAAAATTCTCTATTTTTTTATCTTTTTTTTTTCTTTTCTTCCTTTTTATTAGAAGTTACTCCACTATATTAAAAAGGCACACAAGAATGATTTTATCGATAAAGAAAGGGACCAAGAAAGATAATTCATGTAAGGCTCAAAATTGGCAACTAGTGGAAATGATAAAACAAAACAAGTCCTAAGGTTTGAAATACTTTTTATCCTATTGTTCCTTTTTATTCAAACATGATCACAAGAAAATTTAGCCTTAAGATGGTTGCAAGTCATGTTCTAGAGAATACAATCAATGGTGAATCATCACTCAAAACAAAGAAAGGGGCATAATATTTGATGATTTAACACAAGATCCTGTATAAGTCCAAAACTCACATTTAGTAGCTAAATCAATGAGAAGATGCTATTAGGGAATATGCTAATATTATCAAACTGAAAGTGTAGCTTCCGAAAGTGAGTTAATTACCTATTTGGCAACAACATGCACCGAAGTTATGGTTCCCTTTCAAGGACATCAAAAGGTTTTCTTTCAAGAATATAGAAATTATTTATTTATTTATTTTTATTTCAAAACAAGAAAAAAAAATTAAAACACTAAGAAAACAAGCAAACAAGAAAGTGTATCCCCGATGCTAGGGTCATACATTGTCCTCAATATAAAAACTGAAATAGTCAAGTAAGGGGTAAGAAAGCACAAGATTATGGCGGTGTTGGAAAGTGGCCATGTGCACACATTATGGCCGTAATGGTCATTACGGCCAAGCCGTAATTCATGGTGGCCGATTTTTTAGAATAATTGGGACAAACTGTCCATAATTTATGGAAAAAGATTGAATTTTAAGAATTTAATAAAACCTATTATGTTAAAGAAAAATTTCATTTTAAATAGAAATATATCAAAATGCCTTCCCCTTTTTATAGAACTCTTTGAGATTATTATCTCACCCCATATTTTTATGTATTATAGCAGATAAGAGGACTTGAGTTGGGACTTGTGGCTAATAGATGATGATGTTATGTTATTATGATGTAATAATATTTTGTGTAATGGTACTTCAAAGGATGTTATGTAAACTATAAATTGTTGTAGTTACAAGTATGGCTTGAAGAGATAAAGAAAGCTTTTGAAGTAGTATAGTGCTAGAGGAACATAAGGTAGTATTTGTCACTCACCTACTAAAGGGTGAAGCAGAACATTGGTGGAAAGGAGCGAAGGCTCATATGCTGACTCTAAAAACACCATTAGATTGAGAACATTTTGAATCAGCTTTCTTGGACAAGCATTATCCAAAAGTGTGAGAAAGTAGAAAGAGTTAGAGTTCGTCCACCTGCAACAAGGAGGCATGACAATGGCTGAGTATGTGGCAAAATTTGAAGAATTGGCAAGATTTTCGCCCCATGCTCGGTATGCACCAAACGAAGAGTGGAAAATTAACAAGTTTGAATGGGGATTTAAACTAGAAATCAGAGGCAATGTAGGATAGTTGGAGATCACAAACTATTCCATCCTCGAGCATAAGAGTTACATTGTTGAGGCCAATTTGAAGTGGGTGCAAGAGTATAAGCAGGCCAAGTGGCAGCAACGCAATGAATCTAGCAAGTTCAATCAACAATTGAAGGTAAAGACTTCACAAGGAAAAGGGAAACAAGTTTAGAATAAGCTGAGTGAAGACAAAAAATACCAAAATCTTAATTCATTAGGACTATTGTGCTTATTGGATGAACTACATTGACCCAAAACCAAAAGGGATTAGAGTAAGTCATGCAATGACAAAAATTACTAAATCTAAATCCGTTGAGACTATGGTACTTATTGGACGAACTACATTGGCAAAGAACCTAAACGGGTTAGAGTAAGCCGATTGAAGACAAAAATTACAAAAATCTAATTGATTGATACTATTGTGCTTACTTGATTAACTACATTGATTAAGAACCAAATTGGATTAGAATAAGCCGAGTTATGACAAAAATGACCAAAATCTTAATACATTATGACAAATACATTTATTAGACGAACTACATTGATTAAGAACCAAATAGGATTATAATAAGCTGAAAGAAGACCAAAATGACCAAAATCAAATCCATTGAGATGATTGAGCTAATTTGATGAACTACATTGACTAAGATCCAAAATTGATAAGAATAGGTCAAGTGAAGACCAAAATGACCAAAATCTTAATCCATTAAGACTATTTTGCTTATTTGACGAACTACATCAGCTAAGAACCAAAATGGATTAGAATAAACCGAGTGAAGACAAGAATGGCAAAAATATTAATCCATTGCGAATAATTCACTTATAAAAGAAACTACAATTGCTAAGAACCAAAATGGATTAGAATAAGACGATTGAAGAACAAAATGACCAAAATATAATCCAATGATACTATTGTGCAGTTTTGGTGAACTACTAAGAACTAAAATGGATTAGAATAAAACGAGTGAGGACAAAAATTATAAAAATCTAAATCCATTGACACAAATTCACTTATTAAATGAACTACATTTGTTAAGAACCAAACTAGATTAGAATAAGCCGAATGAATACAAAAATGACCAAAATATAATCCAATGAGACTATTGTGCTAATTTGATGAACCACATTGACTAAGAACAAAAAGGGTTTAGAATACGCAAAGTGAAAATCAAAATGACTAAAGTCTTAATTCGATGACACTATTGTGCTTCTATGATGAACTACATTAGTTAATAACCAAAACGGATTAGAATAAGCCGAATGAGGACCAAAATGACCATAATCTAATCCATTGATACTGTTGTTCTTATTTGATGAACTACACTGACAAAAAACAAAAATGGATTAGCATAAGCCGAGTGAAGACCCAAATGACAAAAATATCAAGTCGTGGACACAAATGCTCTTATTAGACAAACTACGTTGGTTAAGAACCATACTGGATTAGAAGAATCCGAATGAAGACCAAAATGACCAAAATATAATCCATTGAAAATTGTAACATCCTCTAAATTTATTATTTAAAAATAATTAGAACCTATCGATATTATTCAATATTAAATTATGTGTGATAATTATTTGCCTTGTTCGATTTTTGTAGTTGATAAAGTTATTAGTAAGAATTATTTATTCAATGGTGAGTTTAAATATATATATATATATATATATATATATATATATATATATATATATATTTAAGTAGAGATATATTATATGTAGATGTGTTTTCCTAGTGCAAGAAGAATTTGGGCTAAGGGTTTGAGGCTTAGTATGACCCAACCCACTTGAATGAGTATAAATTTTGGCTATGTGTTTGTGGCTTAGTTTTTATGATCAAGGTTAAAAATAAAAAAGAAGACATTTTATCCCTCTTATTCTTCATTTAGGCCCAACACTATCTAACCAACAATTTCCACTTTAAATTTCCCTAAGTCCACAATTTCTGTATATTCACTAATAACAAACAAAAAAAGAATTCCCAAACCCTAGCCACCATCACCTTCACACCTCATTTTCTTCGTGTAACCAAAGCTTGAAACTTATTTCCTTGTGAACAACTCCGTGGGGGCTTAAAGCTTCGCACTAGGAAGAAAAGCGGTCAAGGTAAGGGCTTTTCCCCACACAAATTAGAGTTAGGCCGTTGGTTGGATGGCATGAAATAAATAATCGTGAATTACTTCTATTTTAAAATGAATAAATGTAGACTAATGGATTAAAATAATAAAACCTCAATTTTTGTCGACATTGAATTGTAATATATGACTTATGGAGTAAAGTATGAAATTTTATACTATGTGTGATAAATTGTAGTTTTACGACGAATATGAAATAAAGTTTGAATTTTTACCTTATATGTGATAAAGTTTTAACTTTTATTATGTATATGAGTTGGAGTTTGAATTTTCTTGTTATATATGAAAGTGTAATTTTTATGGCCTATATGATATAAAGTTTCTATTTTTATGTGTATGTGGTGAAAGTCATAATTTTTATGATTATTTGTCTATGAATATGTGATAATCATGATAAGGATGTGTGGTATGTGTTCTTAGTGATATGTGAATAAGTGATGATTTTAACAAATAATTTTGAATGCATGTGACATGATTATTAGTGGGATGTGTGGGAATATATCTCTTGATACTATATCATAATGTCATGGCATATGCATCTTCGTCGGAGTTGCCTTAGTGGCAGGTTTGTTTTCCCCATTGGTATGGGTGACCTTTCTGTGTGGAAGTTGCCTTATGGCAGGTTTATATCCGGATCATATAGTTTTAGGAGCATGCATTATGCATATATTTTGATATTCAATTTATCGTTGTGCCCATTTTTTCTTTTAAATTGGAAGTTTTCACTTTTATATGTTTTGTGTTATTCTTCTATATGTTTAGCTTTGGTTTGATGTGGATGATGGAAAAAACTGACCCTTACAACAACATTTTAGGTACTAATGAGTTCAAGGAGATTCAAGATTAGTTAATGAGTATTGACGTGTGGCGAACGTGGGATAAACATGGGTTTTTCAAGACAATTTTGTAATAATAGAATTGCCCAATATTTCTAAGTTCTTTTTAATCGTTTGTCACAAATTTTTAATATGTACTAGAATTGTAGAATACGGAAGTGGTTCCCTTCCGTTAGGAATAATTGCCTTTACTTTGTTTTAAATTTTGAATAAATATTTTCTTAATGATATTAAATAACGTGGTTGTTACTAATTATTTAAATGAATTAATGCTAAGTATTCAAAAAAAAAAATTCATAAACTTTTCTAAACAATAAGTATTTTTTTTAAGTAACGTTTTGGATTAAAAATCCGGGGCGTTACATTATGGTATTAGAGCAATAATTCACGGACTTTGGGATGGGACGCTTCGAGTATGTTGCATATATTTTAATGTTTCTTGTGTTAATTGTTTATTTTTTTTTTAATTATTGGATTTTACTAATTACTTAAATTCCTATTATGTGCCATTAATTCTATTAATTGTTGGTTTTCTAATTATTGGATTTTATTAACTACTTAAATTCCTATTATGTATTATTAATTGTGTAACCTCCATGAATTTTTGTGATTAAATATATGCCTTAAATTTCTACCAATTGAAAATAGTTTTAATTTGATTCAATGCAATAATTGTTTAATAACGCTATGAATTTAATACTTGTCATTTAATAACGCTATGAATTTAATATTGTGACGTTACGAATTTACTATTCATGATTTGAATTTTTATTGTTTGTATGTTATTAATATAATTTTCGTGATTTAATGACATTATAAATTTATTACTCTTGATTTGAATTTTTTAAAATAATTGTTTATATGTTATGAATGATGACCAAAATTACCAATATATAATCCATTGATACTACATTGATTAACAACAAAAATGGATTACAATAAGCCAAGTGCAGACCATTATGACAAAAAAATTAATCAGTTGAGAAAATTGTGCCAGTTCGATGAAGTAAATTGGCGAAGAACCAAACTAGATTAGAATAAGTCGAGTGAAGACCAAAATTATTAAAATCTTAATCCAATAATACTAATGCACTTATTAGATGAACTACTTTTTCTAAGATCCAAAACAAATTAGAATATGCCAATTGGAGAACAAAATAACCAAAAAACCAAAATGGATTAGAACAAGACGAGTGATGACAAAAAAAAAATCTATTCCATTGAGAAAAATGTACTTATTAGAAAAACTAAATTTGCTAAAATGCACATATTAGATGAACTACATTGGCTAAGAACCAAAATGGTGTAGCATAAGCCGAGTGAAAACCAAAATGACCAAAATCTTAATCCATTCAGAGTATTGTGCTTATTTGATGAACTAGACTGCCTGAGAACCAAAACGGATTAGAATAAGCCAAATGAAGCCCAAAATCTATTCCATTGATACTATTATGCTTATTTAATGAACTACATTGACAAAGAATCAAAATGGTTACAAATAAGCCGAGTGAAAACGGATTACAATAAGCCGAATGATGACCAAAATCTAATTCGTTGAGGCAACTGTGCTTATTTGAAGAAGTATATTGGCTAAGATCCAAAATGGAATAGAATAAGCTAAGTGAAGACCAAAATGACCAAAATCTTAATCTGTTGAGACAAATGCACTTATTAGACAAACTACATCGGTGAAGAACAAAACTGGATTATAATATGCCGAGCGAAGACCAAATGAGAAAAATCTCAATCCTTTGGAATAATTTTGTTTATTGGATTAACTAAATTGGCTAACAACCAAACTTGATTAGAATAACCCGAGTGAAGAAGAAAATGGATTAGAATAAGCTGAATGAAGACAAAAACTACCAAAATCTAATCCATTGAAACTATTGTGTTGATTGGGAGACCTACATTAGCTGAGACCCAAAGTGGATTACGATAAATCGACTGGAGAAAAAAATGACCAAAATCTTAATCCATTGATACTAATGCAGTTATTAGTCGAAATACATTGGCTAAAAACAAAACTCGATCAGATGGACCAAAATGACAAATTTTTTTATCGCATTGCTACTAATGCATTTATTAGATGGACTACATTGGATAAGAATCAAAATAGATTAGAATAAGCCGAGTGAAGATCAAAATGACAAAAATCTATTTCATTGAGACAAATACACTTATTAGACGAACTACATTGGCTAACATCCAAACTGGATTAGAATAACTCGAGAGAGAACCTAGATGACCAAAATCATACTCCATTGAGAAATATGCACTTATTATACGAACTACATTAACTAAAATCCTAACATGATTATAATAAGTCAAGTGAAGACCAAAATGATCAAAATCTTAATACGCTAAGCTATTACGCTTATTTGATGAACTACATTGGCTAAGAACCAAAATGGATTAGAATATGCCGAATGGAGACCAAAATGACAAAAATCTTATTCCATTGGGAAAAATGCACTTATTATACGAACTATATTGGCTAAGAACCTAACATGATTAGAAAAAGCCAATTGAAGACCAAAATGATCAAAATCTTAATCCGTTGAGACAATTGTGATTATTTGATGAACCATTGACACTAAATCGAGTGATTACCTAAATGACTAAAACTTTAATCCATTGCTACTAATGCATTTATTAGATGAACTACATTGGCAAAAACCCAAAATGGATTAAAATAAGTTGAGAGAAGAGCAAAATGACAAAAATCTATTCCATAGAGACAAATGGACTTATAAGACGGACTACATTGGTGAAGAACCTAACATGATTAGAATAAGCTGAATGAAGACAAAAATGACCAAAATCTTAATTTATTGAGACTTATAAACTTGTTAGACGAAATACATTGGCTAAGTACAAAACACAAATTGGAATAAGCCGAATGAAGACAAAAATTACAAAAATCTAATCCATTGAGACTATTGTGCTGATTGGGAGAACTACATTAGCAAAAACCCAAAATAGATTAGAATAAGCCGAGTGAAGACCAAAACGACCAAAATCTTAATCCACATTGACTCATTGTGCTTATTGGGCGAACTACATTTGCTAAGAATCAAAATGGAATAGAATAAGACCAAAAATGGGTTAGAACAAGTCGAGTGAAGACCAAAATGACCAAAATCTATTCCATTGAGACAAATGCACTTATTTGACGAACTACATTCGCTAAGAACCAAACTAGATTAGAATTAGGCGAGTGAAAAACAAAAGGAAATTTTTTTAATCCAAATTGACTAATTGGCCTTATTGGATGAACTATAATGGCTAAGAACCAAAATGGATTAGAACAAACCGACTGTTGAAAAATATGTCCAAAATGTTAATCCATTGACATTAACACATTCATTAGTCGAAATAAATTGGCTAAAAAAAAAATCGATTAGAATAAACCAAGCGAATACCAAAATGATCAAAACTTTAATCCATTGCTTCTAATGCATTTATTAGATCAACTACATTGGCTAAGAACCAAAATGAATTACAATAAGCTGAGTGAAAACAAATGCACTTATTAGACGAACAACATTGCCTAAGAACCAAACTAGATAAGAATAACATGAGTGAAAACCAAAATGACCAAAATCTTACTCCATTAAGAAAAATTCAATTATTATACGAACTACATTAGCTAAGAACCTAACATGATAAAATATGTTGATTGAAGACTAAATTGATCCAAATCTTAATCCATTTGGACTATTGTGCTAATTTGATGAACTACATTAGCTATGAACCAAAATGGATTACAATAAGCCGAGTGAAGACCAAAATGACAAAAATCTATATCATTGAGTCAAATACACTTATTAGACGAACGACATTGGTTAAGAACCAAACTAGATTAAAATAAGGTGAGTGAAAAAAAAAAGACTAAAATCTTAATCCACATTGACAAATCGTGCTTATTGCATGAACTACATTGACTAAGAACCAAAATAGATTAGAATAAACCGATTGAAGAAAATAATGACCAAAATCTTAATCCATCTTAATCCATTGATGCTATTGCATTTATTAGTCGAAATGCATTGGCTAACAACCAAAATTGATTTGAATAAACCGAGCAAATACAAAAATGACCAACACTTTAATCCATTGCTACTAAGGCATTTATTAGATGAACTACATTGGCTAAGAACCAAAATGGATTAAAATAAGCTAAGTGAAGAGCATTTATACAAAAATATATTCCATAGACACAAATGAATGTATAAGACGAACTACTTTGGCTAAGAATCAAACAGGAATAGAATAACCCGAGCGAAAACCAAAATGAACAAAATCATACTCCATTGAGAAAAATGCACTTATTTTATGAATTACATTGGCTAAGAACCTAACATGATTAAAATAAGCTGATTGAAAACCAAAATGATCAAAATCTTAATTAGTTGAGACCATTGTACTCATTTGATGAACTACATTAGCTAAGAACCAAAATGGATTAGAATAAGCCGAGTGAAAACCAAAATGACAAAAATCAATCCCATTAAGACAAATACACTTATTAAACGAACTATATTGGCTAATAACCAAACTATATTAGAATAACCCGAGTGAGAAACAAAATGATCAAAATCTTTCTCCATTGAGAAAAATCCACTTGTTGCAAGAACTACATTGACTAAGAGCCTAACATGATTAGAATGAGCCGAGTAAAGACCAAAATCATAATTTATTGCGACTAATGCACTTGTTAAATGAACTACATCAACTAAGTCCCAAAAATGATTAGAAGAAGCCAAATGAGAACAAAACTAATCAAAATATTAATCCATTGCAACTATTATGCTTATTGGATGAACTACATAAACTAAGAACCAAAATGGATTAGAATAAGTTGAGTGAAGACCAAAATCACAAAAACGTTAATCCATATAGACTAATCGTGCTTATTGGATGAACTACATTGGTTAAGAACCAAAATGGATTAGAATAATCCAATTGACAACAAAAATGACCAAAACATAATCCATTGACACTAATGCCCTTATTAGTCGAAATACATTGGCTAAACCGAGCGAAAACAAAAATGACAAACTTTATTCCATAGGTACTAATGCATTTATTAGAAGAGCTACATTGGCAAAGAACCAAAATGGATCAGAATAAGTCGAGTGAAGACCATAATGACTAAAATCTATTCCATTGAGGCAAATACACTTATTAGACGAACTAAATTGGCTAATAACCAAACTGCACTAGAATAACCCGAGTGAAAACCAAACTGACCAAAATCTTACTCCATTGAGAAAAATGCACTTATTATATGAACTACATTAACTAAAAACCTAACATGATTGGAATTTGTTGGGTGAGACTATTGTGCTTATTTGATGAACTACATTTGCTAAGATCCAAAAAGGATTAGAATAAGCCGAGTGAAGACCAAAATGACAAAAAAGTAATCATTTGAGATAAATGCACTTATTAAAAGAACTACATTGGCTAAGCACCAAAACAAATTAGAATAAGCTGAATGAAGACAAAAATGAAACAAATATTGCTTCCTTGAGACAAATGAACTTTTAATATGAACTACGTTGGCTAAGAACGTAACATGATTAGAATGAGGCAAGTGAAGACCAGAATCTTAATTTATTGCGACAAAGGCACTTATTAGACAAACTACATAGGCTATGTACCAAAAAGGATTAGAATAAGCCGAATGAAGACAAAAATGACCAAACTATAATCCATTGAGACCATTGTGCTCATTGGAGGAACTACATTAACTAAGAACCTAAATGGATTAGAATAATCCGACTGAAGACAAAACGACCAAAATATTTATCCATTGACACTAATGCACTTATTAGTCGAAATACATTGGCTAAAAACCAAAATCGGTTAGAATAAACCAAGCGAAGACCAAAATGACCAAAACATTGATTCATTGTTACTAATGCATTTTTTAGATGAACTATATTGGCTAATAAAGAAAATGGATTAGGATAAGTTAAGTGAAGACAAAAATGACACAAATCTATTTTATTTAGACAAATGCACATATTAGACGAACTACATTCGCTAAAAACAAAAATGACCAAATGACCAATCCTTAATCCATTCATATTAAAGCATTTATTAGTCGAATTACATTCGCTAAAAACCAAAATGACCAAAAATTTAATCCATTGCTACTAATGCATTTATTAGATCAACTACATTGGCTAAGAAACAAAATGGATTAGAATTAGTTGAGTGAAGACCATAATGAAAGAAATCTATTCCATAGAGAAAATGCAATTATTAGACGAACTACATTGACTAAGAACCAAACAAGACTAGAATAACCTGAGTGAAAACCAAAATGACCAAATATTAACTCCATTGAGAAATATGCACTGCTTATACAAACTACATTGGCTAAGAACCTAACATGATTAGAATAAGCCGACTGAAGACCAAAATGATTAAAATCGTAATCCATTAAGACTATTGTGCTTATTTGATGAACTACATATGCATAGAACCAAAACAAATTAGAATTAGCCGAGTGAATACAAATATGATAAAATAAGCCGAGTGAAGACCAAAATGATCAAAATCTTAATTCGTTGAGACTATTGTGCATATTTGATGAACTATATTGGCTAAGATAAAAAGTGGATTAGAATAAGCCGAGTGAAGACCAAATTAACCAAAATCTAATCCATTGAGACCAACACACTTATTAGATGAAGTACATTGGCTAAGTACCAAAACAGATAAGAATAAGCTAATTGAAGACAAAAATGTCACAAATCTTACTCCATTTAGACAAATGTTCTTATTATACGAACTACATTGGCTAAGAACCTAACATGATTAGAATGAGCCGAGTGAAGACCAAAATGACTAAATCATAATTTATTGCGACTAATGCACTTGTTAGACAAACTATATTATCTTAGTACGCAAAAGGATTAATATAAGTTGAATGAAGACAAAAATGACCAAAATCAAGTATGTTGAGACTATTGTGCTTGTTGGATGAACTACATTAACTATGAACTAAAATGGATTAGAATAAATAAAGTGAAGACCAAAATCACAAAAATCATAATCCAATTGTGCTTATTCGATGAACTACATTAGCTAAGAACAAAAATGGATTAGAATAACCCGAGTGAAAAAAAAAGACCAAAATCTTACTCTATTGAAAATAATGCACTTATTATTCGAAATACATGGCTAAGAGTATAACATGATTAGAATAAGCCGAGTGAAGACCAAAATGATCAAAATCTAATCCATTGAGACAAATGCACTTATTAGAAGACCTACATTGGCTAAGTACCAAAAAGGATTAAAATAAGCCGAAATAAGACAAAAATCTAACCCATTAAGACTATTGTGCTTATTGGATGAACTACATTAGCTAAGAACCAAAATGGATTAGGAAAAGCCGAGTTCAGACTGAAATGACAAAAATTGATTCCATTGAGACAAATGCACTTTTTAGATGAACTACATTGGCTAAAGACCAAACTGGATAAGAATAATACAAGTGAAAACAAGAATGACAAAAATCATACTCCATTGATAAAAATTGACTTATTTTTTAAACTACGTTGGCCAAGAACCTAACATGATTAGAATAAGCCAAATGAAGACTAAAATGACCAAAATCTAATCCATTGAAACTATTGTGCTTATTGTATGAACTATAATAACTAAGCCGAGTGAAGACGAAAATGGAAAAAATCTTAATCCATATTGACTAATTGTGCTTATTGGATGAATTATATTGGCTAAGAACCAAAATCGATTAGAATAAGCCGACTAAAGACAAAAATAATCAAAATATTAATCCATTGACACTAATGCACTTATTAGTCGAACTACATTGCCTAAAAATTAAAATGGAGTAGAACAAACTGGGTGAAGTCCAAAATGACCAAAATATTAATCCATTGCAACTAATGCGCTTATTAGATGAACTACCTTGGCTCCGAGCAAAAATGATTTAGAATAATCCTAGTGTAGACCAAAATTACCAAAATCTATTCCATTGAGAAAAATGCACTATGTAGACGTATTATATTGGCTAAGAACTAAATTAGATTAACTAATCCGAGGGAAAATAAAAATGAACAAAATCTTACTCAAATGAGAAAAAGGACTTATTATACAAAATACAATGGCTAAGAACCTAACATGATTAAAATAAGCCGAGTTAAGACAAAAATGATGACAATCTTAATATGTTGAGACTATTGTTCAACATATTAAGATCGTTCAAAATAAATCGTGTGAATACAAAAATGGCCAAAATCTTAATCCATGTCTACCAATACATTTAGTTGATGAATTTCGTATGCTAAGTCCCAAAAAGGATTAGAGTAAGCCAAATGAAAACAAAAATGACAAAAGTGTTAGTCCATTGAGACAAATGTACTTATTATACGTACTACATTAGCTAAGAACCAAAACAGATTAGAATAAGCGAATGAAGACAAAAATGCCCAAATTCTTACTCGATTGAGACAGATGTACTTATTATACAAACGACGTTGGATAAGAACCTAACATGATTAGAATAAGCTGAGTGAAGACCAAAATGATCAAAATCTTAATTCATTGTGATTTACGCACTTGTTAGACAAACTACATTGGCTAAGTACCAAAATGGACTAGAATAAGATGAATGAAGAGAAAAATGAAAAAAAATCTAATCCATTGAGAGTATTGTGCTTATTGGATGAACTACATTAGCTAAGAACCAAAATGGATTAGAATTAGCTGAGTGAAGACCGAAATGACAAAAATCTTAATCCAGATTGACTAATTGTGTTTATTGGATGAATTATATTCCCTAAGAACCAAAATGGATTAGAATAAGCATACTAGAGACAAAAATGACCAAAACCTTAAATCATTGATACAAATTCACTTATTAGTCGAACTACATTAGCTAAAAACCAAAATCGATCACAAAAATCCGAGTCAAGATCAAAATGACAAAAATCTTAATCCATTGCTACTAATACACTTATTATATGACCTTTATTGGCTAAGAACCAAAATGGATTAGAATTAGCCAAGTGGAAATAAAAATCACAAAAATCTATTCCATTGAGATAAACATAGTTATTATACGAAATACATTGTCTAAGAACCAAAGTGGATTAGAATAACCAGAGTGAAAACCAAAATGTCCAAAATCTATTCCATTGAAAAAAATGCATTTATTATACGAACTACATAGGCTAAGAACCTAGCATGATTATGATTAGTCAAGTGAAGACCATAATTATCAAAATTTTAATCAATTGAGACTGTTGTGGTTGTTTGATGAACTACATTGGCTATGATAAAAAAAAGGAATTGGAATAAGCCAAGTGTAGACCAAAATGAAAAAAGAAATCTAAATCCATATTGTTTAAATGTGGTTATTGGTTGAACTAAATTGGTTAAGAACCACAATGGATTAGAATAAGCCGATTGAAGACAAAATTGATCAAAATCTTAATCCATTAACACTAATGCACTTATTAGTCGAACTACAATGTCTAAAAACAAAAATCGATTAGAATAAACAGAGTGAAGACCAAAATGACCAAAATCTTAATCCATTGCTACTAATGCACTTAATAGATGAACTACACTAGCTAACAACCGAAATGGATTAGAAATATCTGAGTAAAGACCAAAATCTGTTCTATTGAGAAAAATTCACTTATAATACGAACTACATTGGCTAAGAGCCGAACATGATTAGAATAAGCCGACTGAAAATTAAATGACCAAAAACTATTCCATTGAGACAAATGCACTTATTATATGAACTACATTGGCTAAGAACCAAATGAGATTATATCAAGCTATCATTAAATCTAAATAGATTGTTCAAGCAATGCATTCAAAGTTCATATTCCGCTAATAAAAAGTTGCAACACACTCAAAATGATGCCTCTGATATGCATCCTCTAAAGTTGCATTGACTCTGATGATTCACTATGTGATTTGCCCAAAGCCACTAAGTCTAAGTCATGAAATTTTTCCTCTAATTGTTATTATCCAAGAAACACAACATCTTACTCCAACAAGATAGTCAACGACTCTGATGGAAAGTAAAAAAATCAGATTGAAAGAATTCATTTTGAAGAAAAGATTTAGTTAAAACAGAGGCAAAATAACCTATATAAGATAAATTTGTTTAGCTTAGAGAAACAAGATGTTAGGTGTCTCATGTCAGTAAATGAAGAAAAATTAATTTGGCACAAATGGTTAGGTCATGCAAACCTAAGATAAATCTCAAAATTGAATAAACTTCAACTTGTTAGAGGTCTACCTAAGCTTAACTTCAAAACTAAAATCATGTGTGAAGCTTGTCAAACGGGAAAAGAAACTAAGAAGTCCTTTACCCCAAAGAAATTAGTCTCTACCTCCAAACCCCTTGAGCTTGTATATATAGATATATTTGGGCCAATGAAAACAGCCTCAGTAAATAGTAAAAAAATGGCATTGTAATAGTAGATGATTACACTAGGTGGACTTGGGTAAAATTCTTAGGAAATAAAGATGACTACCACAAATTGTTGATTGCATTTTGCAAACAAGTAATGAATGAAAAATGTCTTAGGATTATAACAATTAGAAGTGATTTTGAAGGAGAATTTGAAAACAAGTTCTTTGAAATTTTTTTGATGAGAGTGGAATCTCACACAACTTCTCCGCTCGTAGAACACCACAACAAAATGGAGTTGTAGAAAGAATAGATCCCTTCAAGAAATGGCTAGAACCATGTTAAATGAGATGGATGTTATAAAACATTTCTGGGCAGAGGCAATTAACGTTGCATGCTATATTCAGAATAGAATTTTAATTAGGCCAATATTGAATAAACACCATATGATTTATAGAAAGGTAAAAAGTCTAATATATATAAATTTAAGCAATTTGGTTGTATTTGTTATATGTTAAACACTAAAGACAACCTCGGCAAGTATGATCCCCGTTCACAAAAGTGTACCTTTCTTGGATATTTTGAAAGATCCAAAGCTTATAGAGTGTTCAATAAGAAAACTGAAATTGTGGAGGAGTCAATACATGTTAAATTTGATGACATACAGCTTGACCTTAAAAATTCAAAGCAAGTTAAGGATACAACAGGTTTATTGGAACTAGAGGAAGTAGATGCAGAAAAACTTGAAGGACCCAAACTATAAGAGGATGCAAGTAAATGAGAGGGAGATGACAAAACATTAGAAGATGAATCTGACAAAGTCAGAAGCAATCAAAATAACTCAGAAGTCATAATTGGATGGAAGTACGAGTCATCCCATCCTAAAACTCTGATTATTGGAAAATGATATGATCCTATTTGTAATGAGTCACTTTAAAGATCGTTCTAGGTTGGAAACTTACAGATTGAATCCTAATGATATGATCCTATTTGTAATGAGTCACTTTAAGGATCGTTCTAGGTTGGAAACTTACAGATTTGAGTCAAAAATCGCGTATTGCTGGAGAACGCAATAAACCGAGCTACGAAACTCAGAATCGGCCGATTCCAAAACGAGGTGAAAGATGACGTTCTGAAACGCAAGTTAGGATGTTGAATCACCGAAAACAAGTGTGTAGAACTCGAGATATGATAACAGGTTACTGAACACGAAAATTGGCACAATATGTGTATTAGGGTTTGATGTAAAGGAAACTCAAACTTATTATTATTCAGTAAAAGAACCAAGAATAGAATGGCGCCACAATCTAGGGATTGATAAGCCAAAGAGAACGCCACAAGGATTAAGAACCTTGATAAGTTCAACGTGAATTCTTTCAAGAACTCTAGAGAGCAAAAAAAGCCTCACAAAAATAATGTTCTGAGAAAAAAAATGCCCCAAAAAAGATAAGAGTTTGCCTTTTATAGTGGCACCTCCTTACAAATTATTTAAATTTGGCCCAACTAAAGTTCTTACAATTAGGCCCAAATTTCTTACTAATTCAATCTACTACTTTAATTAAAAGTAATATTAAAATTTGATAACACATAGAATCAGCCTTCATTCCTTAGCTTCTTCAATTTGGATTAAGCAATTGACTATCTTGGGCTTCAAGTCTTCATGAGTTGTACTTGCTTCAAATAAAGTGGTTATCAAGTTATTTAGAACCTCCTTTGCCTTCTTTGACCTTGCTCTTGTCATTGGAGTTCCAAGACCTTGAATATCTTCTATGCTTCCTTCCTTTGTTATGCATTCTAGTTCCTCATCATTCCCTCCTTCTTGAACTGAATTTGCCCTCAAATTGCAATCTTCTTCATCTGCATCACACGGAGACAAATCAGTCACATTAAAAGTAGGACTAACACCATACTCACCTGGAAGATCTATTTTGTAGGCATTATCATTAATTTTGGACAGCACTTGAAAAGGTCCATCGCCCCTTGGTTGAAGCTTAGATTTTCTTTGAGAAGGAAACCTTTCTTTTATAGTGGCACCTCCTTACAAATTATTTAAATTTGGCCCAACTGAAGTTCTTACAATTAGGCCCAAATTTCTTACTAATTCAATCTACTACTTTAATTAAAAGTAATATTAAAATTTGATAACACATAGAATCAGCCTTCATTCCTTAGCTTCTTCAATTTGGATTAAGCAATTGACTATCTTGGGCTTCAAGTCTTCATGAGTTGTACTTGCTTCAAATAAAGTGGTTATCAAGTTATTTAGAACCTCCTTTGCCTTCTTTGACCTTGCTCTTGTCATTGGAGTTCCAAGACCTTGAATATCTTCTATGCTTCCTTCCTTTGTTATGCATTCTAGTTCCTCATCAGAAAATAACTCAGAAGTCAAAATTGGATGGAAGTACAAGTCATCCTATCCTAAAACTCTAATTATTGAAAATTACAATGATCCTCTAAGGACTAGATCATCACTGAAGGACACAACCTTGTTTGGACTACTATCATCAATTGAACCTACATCTGTTGATGAAACACTGGAAGATGATGGATAAATCTTTGCAATGCAAGAAGATTTTAATGAATTTAAAAGGAATGATGTTTGGGATCTGTTACCATAACCAAAGAAAAAAATTATTGGAACCAAATAGGTGTTCAGAAATAAGTTAAATGAAAAAGGAGAAGTTGGCAGAAACAATGCCAAACTGATTGCATAAGGTAACAGTCAACAAGAATGTATTGATTACTATGAGACATTTGCTCTAGTGGCTAGCTTAGGGGCAATTCGTATCCTACTCTGCTTTGCTACTTATAGTTACATAATATTATAAACAGCAAAGTTAGAAGGGCATATACATTCATCAAACCAAGTATACAAAAGAGCTTCTAAAGAAGTTTAAGATGAATGATTGCAAACCTACGGCTAAACCAATGATTTGCTACGCCAAAAGGTTGACCAGAAAACATACAGAGTAATGATTGGATCACTTTTCTACCTTACTGCTTCTAGACCTGATATTTTATTTAGTGTGTGTGTGTGTAAGATATCAGGCTGAACCAAAGGAATCTCACTTAACTGTTGTTAAGATGATCCTTAGTTACCTGAAAAGTACTTACATCATCGGTTTGTTCTATAAGAATTCTACTAAGTACAGATTAAGTGGCTATTGTGATGCTGGCTCTGCTGGAGACAAACTTGAAAGAAAAAGCACCAATGGAAATTGCACATTTCTTGGTTAAAACTTAATCTCCTAGTCAAGTAAGAGACAAAACACATTTGCAATGTCAACAACAGAGGATGAGTACACTTCAGCAGCTGGCTGCATCTGTCAACTGTTATGGTTGAAACACCAATTGGAAGATTACAAAATCCTTGAGAGTAAAAAAGAACACAATCTTGGATTGTAGGGACAAACACATAGAAATTAAACATCACTTTACTAGGAACTTTGTTCAAAAAGCAGTACTAAATATCCAATTTATAGACATTCAAACCCAATGGGCTGAGATATTCACCAAACCACTACTTGAAGACATATTTGAATTCATTAAGAAAAATGTGAACCTTACCTTTATATTTGAATAATGATGTGCTATGCCTAGATTAGTTTAGATTCATATTAGTATATATTTTATGTTTTGTCTATTCTCTTAAAAAAAATAATAATAACTTTCAAGTCTTTTTGTTTGATTACAAAAGGAGGAGAAAGATATTTGAGAATAATTTCTTTTTTGATATGTTTATGTGAGAAGACAAATTGTATGCATGTGAGGAGAAAAGAACTGTAGAACTACTTAGACTAAGGGGGAGCCATAAGTCTTGGGGGTCAAGTAATAAAAGCAAATAAATTTCCTTTTGTGATTGATGTTAACAACGGTATTTATGAGAAAAATTTGTTTGGACTAATGGCTTCATTAAGTGTTCAGTAATTAAAAAATGAAAATCAGAGGAAGGTACCAGAGGATGCAACCAAAGGAAGCTACCAGAGAAAGTGATCAAAGGAAGTCACCAGAAGAAGTGACCAGAGGACGAGATGAAGATACACTCATAATTATTCACATGAAGATACACTCAGAATTATTCACAAGAAGATACACTCATAATTTGTTCACAAGAAGATACATTTAGAATTTGTTCACAAGAAATATATGATCCAAGTTTTACAAGGACAAAAGTGAAACTCTAATATATTCTATAAATAGATACTCAAGGCTAAAGAAGAAAGCATGAACTCATAAATTCATAAATTCATACAATTCAGAAAAACTTTTGAGAGCTCAAATTTCCTAGGTATTCAAAGTTCTAATGTTTAAGTTTTAGAGAAGCACTTGCTCAAAGAAATATTTTCGAAGTGTTTTAGTGTGAGAAATAAATTGTAACAATCTGCTTAGTAGAAGTAAAACACAAACTGTTACAAATTTGTGTAACCCAACCTAAGAGTGGATTTAGTGTTCCTCAAGCGATCTGTGGTTTTCAGGTTGTGTTGAGTAGACTTGATTTGTAGGATCAAGGTGTAGTTGACTTCAACACTCTATGGTCTTAAAACAACTTGATTAGAATAAGCCGAATGAAGACAAAAATGACCAAAATCTAATCCATTAAGACTATTGTGATTATTGCATGAACTACATTAGCTGTGAACCAAAATGGATTAGAATAAGCCGAGTGAAGACCAAAATGATAAAAATCTTAATCCATATTGACTAATTGTGCTTATTGGATGAACTACATTGGCTAAAAACAAAAATCATTTAGAATAAGTTGAGTGAAGATCAAAATGACCAAAATCTTAATCTATTGCTACTAATGCACTTATTAGAAGAACAAAAATGAATAAGAATGCATCGAGGTAAGACCAAAATAACCAAAATCTATTCCATTGAGATAAATGCACTATTTAGACGAACTACATTGGCTAAGAACCAAAATGGATTGGAATAAGCCAACTGAAGACAAAAATGACCAAAATATTAATATATTTGAAATAGTGCACTTATTAGTTGAACTACATTGGCTAAAAATAAAAATCATTCAGAATAAGGTGAGTGAAGATCAAAATGACCAAAATCTTAATCCATTGCTACTAATGCACTTATTCGAAAAAACTCTATTGGCTAAGAACTAAATTGAATAAGAATACGCCGAGTGAAGACCAAAATGTAAAAAATCTATTCCATTGAGACAATTGCGTTATTTAGGTAAACTACATTGCCTAAGAACCAAAATGGATTAGAATAAGCTGACTAAAGACAAAAATGACCAAAATATTAATATATTTGAAATAATTCACTTATTAGTCGAACTACGTTGGCTAAAAATAAAAATCATTCAAAATAAGCTGAGTGAAGATCAAAATGATCAAAATCTTAATATATTGCTACTAATTCACTTATTAGACTATTGGGCTTACTTGATGAACCATATTGGTTATGATAAAAATGGATTAGAATAACCCGAGTGAAGGCCAAAATGACCAAGTTTTATTTCATCGAGACAAATGCGCGTATTAGACGAATTACATTGGCTAAGTACAAAAATGGAATAGAATAAGCTGAATAAAGATAAAAATTACCATAATCTAACTCCATTGAGTCAAATGTAGTTATTATATGAACTACATTGGTTAAGAACCTAACAAGATTAGAATAAGTCGGGTGAAGACTAAAATGATTAAAAAATTTATTCATTACGATTAATGCGCTTATTAGACAAACTGCATTGGCAAAGTACCAAAACGAGTCACAATAAGCCAAATGAAGACAAAAATGACAAAAATATAATCCACTGAGACTATTGTGCTTATTGGTTGAACAACATTACCTAAAAACCAAAAAGGATTAGAATAAAACGAGTGAAGACCAAAATGACTAAAATGTAATTCCATATTTTTTTTCTACTTGTGCTTATTGGATGAATTACATTGGCCAACAACTAAAATGGATTATAATAAGTATATTGAAGACAAAAATGACCAAAATCTTAATCTATTAACATTAATGCAATTGTTAGTCAAACTATACTGGCCAAGAATAAAAATTGATCAAACTAAACCGAGTGAAGACCAAAATGACCACAATATTAATTCATTCTTATTAATACACTTATTAGATGAACTACATTGGCTAAGAACCAAAATTGATTAAAATAAGTCGAGTGAATACCAAAATGACCAAAATATATTACATTGAGACAAATGCACTTGTTAGACGAACTAAATTGGCTGACAACCAAACTGGATTACAATAACACGAGTGAAAACTAAAATGACTAAAATCTTACTTCATTGAGACAAATGCACCAATTATACGAACTACATTAGCTAAGAAGCTAACATGATTTGAATAAGCCAAGTGAAGACCAAAATGATCAAAATCTTAATCCGTTGTGACTATTATACTTAATTGATGAACTACATTGGCTAAGATCTGAAATGGATTAGAATAACCCTAGTGAAGACCAAAATGACCAAATTCTATTCCATTGAATCAAATGTACTTATTAGATGAACTACTTACAACGAGATTAGATATTTATATATATATATATATATATATATATATATATATATATATATATATATATATATATATATATATGTGTGTGTGTGTGTGTGTGTGTGAGAAAGCAAGGAATCAGAAAACGAAAACATTTCCCTGCCTCGCGTATTCCTTTCTTCTTTCTCTGTTTCGAGACCGTGTTAGCGGTTTCCAAAACCACCAAACACAAACCATTACTTCTCACTTAGATCTAAGCTTCCTCTCGTGAAGTGACAAAAGGGAAAGTTGCTCATCTCCATGCTACGGTGCTAGTGAGCCAACTTTGGAAGCGACGACGCGAACAAAGTTTTCACCGGAATTAATCGCGGTGCCGTAATCGATTGTTAGAGCTACCGTTGAGGTAAGGGCTCCTTCCAAACTTTTAGTTTGCATTTAGGACCTTATCTGTGAATTTGTAGAAAATAAATTCGATGTGTTTGAGGTGTAGTTTTGTGGAAAATGAATTTAATGTGTTTTATGGGTGAAATTGTGGAAGTCGAATTAATGTGATTTATGTGTGGTTTTGTGGAAAATGAATTGACGAAATTTGATATCTATTGTGGATTAAATTTGATGTTTGTTTGAGGAAAATCTGTTTTGAGTGTACTCTGTGAAATATTTGAAAAATCATCAGTGTTAAATGAGTATTAAGAAAAGGGAATCTTTTAACAGCTGCATTTACGTATTATTGGGAATGAAAGACTCAAAGCATACTCATGCATTTCATAGCTTGTGGTGACCGCGATGGGCCACAGTGGTAGTGGTGACCGCAATGGGCCACGAAGTTAAGTGGTGTCCGTGATGGGCTACAGGATGGTTCCATGTGATAGTTGGTCCATCTTATCCTTACGAGGATTTAACTTAAAGTGTAAGGCTTGTGATAGGCTACACTTTCGTAAATTGTGCAGACCTGTGATAGGTGGCACCTCGGTAATTTGCACTAGGCCTGTGATAGGCAGTACAATTACGGTTTACGCCCCTCGCCGAGGGTTTTTGTTTGGAATTGATGTGTAAGGCCTGTGATAGGCTACACTTGAGTAAATTGTGCGGGCTCGTGATAGGTGGAACCTTGGTAATTTGTATTAGGCCTGTGATAGGCAGTACAATTACGATTTACGCCTCTTGAGGAAAGTTTTGGTTTGGAATTCCAGAATCATTCGCATTGGCATATACGCATTGCATTAGGGTGTTTAGCACGCGAGTCATGTTTGATATATTGTGATGGTTGTATATACATACTCGAATGTTGTTTGTGATCGTGCCGTAGTTGATGAGTGTTATTGATTGACTTTATGTGGTAAGTGTTGAATGATTTCGAAACGTTTCAAAATTGAAAATCTGCAATTTTCACAGTTGTATTCGAATACAACAGGACTGTATTTGAATACAGTTGTGCCGCTTTTGCTACTGACTTCTAAATTCGCACTTGTATTCGGCTACGAGGAGGTTGTAGTCGAATACAGATATGCTGTTTTTGCCACTGTTTTCACACTTGTATTCGAATACAAGGAGGTTGTATTCGAATACAGTTGTGCTGTTTTTGCTACTGACTTATGAATTAGCACTGTATTCGAATACAAGGATGCTGTATTCGAATACAATAGTGCACTTTTGTTCGAAACTTCATTTTTCAACTTTGATTAAGTATGTTTAGCATATGAAAACCCTTTCTAGATGTATGCTAAGTTGAAAGGTTATTTTGTGCATTTAAAATTTAAATGCTATCTGATATTTGTTAATTTCGGTTGGTGACCTTTACAATTATTGTGGAAATCTGGGCTTGGCCCTCATATGAGAATCAGGACCGTCCTACCGATTAGTACCCTGGAGACGGGAGGGTAGTTAGTCTTACCTGACCGTGGCTGTGTCAGAAGGATTTTTGCGGAGCGCGTGGAGATCACCTGGGTTGTATAGTTTTTGTGGTATGATAAGATTAGATGGTTGTATAGGGGCTAGATGTCTTTCTTTTGTGGTTGTATTTATTTCATTTTGGAAGACTGTACCTATACCTTACATTGTCAACTTGACTTTTATTTTGATGGGTCCTTGTTCCACTTTTTGATGTGACGTGAGGTAGTTAAAATTCTTGGGGCAGTGCTTTTGTACAGGTGTCTGCCGAGAATACCCCAAGGGTATGAGCTACGTCAGATAGGTCTCATAGCCTCGGTGTATTTTTGTGTTTAAAATACTTTGGAGTTTCGTTTCAAAAACTATTTCCGCTGTTTGTAAATCTTGTTGACTTTTGTTGTTGTGTTACGACTTAAATATTTTATTTAAAAGTATTTCTTTCCTATTTATGAATTAGAATTGGTTTTAAAGAAAAAAAAATCGGGCTGTTACACCTAACATGATTAGAATAAGTCAAGTGAAGACCAAAATTATTAAAATCATTATTCATTACGATTAATGCACTTATTAGACAAACTGCATTGGGAAAGTACCAAAACGAATCACAATAAGCCAAATGAAGACAACAATGACAAAAATATAATCCATTGAGACTTTTGTGCTTATTGGTTGAACAACATTACCTAAAAACCAAAAAGGATTAGAATAAAACGAGTGAAGACCAAAATAACTAAAATGTAATTCCATATTTTTTTCTATTTGTGCTTATTGGATGAATTACATTTGCCAACAACTAAAATGGATTATAATAACTATAATGAAGACAAAAATGACCAAAATCTTAATCTATTGACATTAATGCAATTGTTAGTGAAACTATATTGGCTAAGAACAAAAATGGATCAAAATAAACCGAGTGAAGACCAAAATGACCAAAATATTAATTCATTGCTTTTATTACACTTATTAAATGAACTACATTGGCTAAGAACCAAATTTGAATAGAATAAGTCGAGTGAAGACCAAAATGACCAAAATATATTACATTGAGACAAATGCACTTGTTAGACGAACTAAATTGGCTGACAACCAAACTGGATTACAATAACACGAGTGAAAACTAAAATGACTAAAATCTTACTCCATTGAGACAAATGCACCGATTATACGAACTACATTAGCTAAGAAGCTAACATGATTTGAATAAGCCAAGTGCAGACCAAAATGATCAAAATCTTGATCCGATGAGACTACTAGGCATATTTGATGAACTACATTGGCTAAGATCCGAAATGGATTAGAATAACCCAAGTAAAGACCAAAATGACCAAATTCAATTCCATTGAAACAAATGTACTTATTAGATGAAGTACCTTGGGTTTGTACCAAAATTGATTAGAATAAGCAGAATGAAGACAAAAATGACAAAAATCTTACTCCAATGAGACAAATGTACATAGTATACGAAGAACAATGGCTAAGAACCTAACATGATTCGAATATGCCGAGTGAAAACCAAATTGATCAAAATCATAATTCATCGCGACTAATGCACTTTTTAAAAGAACTACATTAGGAAAGTACCAAAACGTATTACAATAAGCCGAATGAAGGCAAAAATGACAAAAATATAATTTATTGAGACTATTTTGCTTATTTGATAAACAACATTAGCTAATAACAAAAACTGATTAGAATCGCCGATTTTAGACAGAAATGAACAAAAACCTTAATCCATATTGACTCATCGTGTTTACTGGATGAACTACATTGTCTAACTACAAAAATTTATTAGAATAAGCCAACTGATGACAAAAAGAACTAAAATCAGAATATTTTTACAATATTGCACTTATTAGTCGAACTACATTGGCTAAGTACAAAAATGGATTAGAATAAGCCGAATAAAGACAAAAATGACCAAAATCTAACTCCCTAGAGTCAACTGTACTTATTATACGAACTACATTGGCTAAGAACCTAAAATGATTAGAATAAGTCAAGTGAAGACCAAACTGACTAAAATCTTTATTCATTGCGATTAATGCACTTATTAGACGAACTGCATTAGGAAAGTACCAAAACAAATCACAATAAGCCAAATGAAGACTAAAATGACAAAAATATAATCCATTGAGACTATTATACTTATTGGTTGAACAACATTACGTAAAAACGAAAATGGATTAGAATAAAACGAGTGAAGACCAAAATGACTAAAATGTAATTCCATATTTTTTCTATTTGTGCTTATTGGATGAATTACATTGGCTAACAACAAAAATGGATTATAATAAGTAGATTGAGGACCAAAATGACCAAAATCCTAATCTATTGACATTAATGCAATTGTTAGTCAAACTACATTGGCTAAAAAAAAAATTGATCAAAATAAATTGAGTGAAGACAAAAATGACCAAAATATTAATCCATCGCTATTAATACACTTATTAGATGAACTACATTGGCTAAGAACCAAAATTGATTAGAATAAATCGATTGAAGACCAAAATAACCAAAATCTATTATATTGAGACAAATGCACTTGTTAGACGAACTACATTGGCTAACAACCAAACTGGATTACAATAACACGAGCGAAAACTAAAATGACTAAAATCTTACTCCGTTGAGACAAATGCACGTATTATAGGAACTATATTAGCTAAGAAGCTAACATGATTTGAATAAGCCAAGTGAAGACCAAAATGATCAAAAGCTTATTTGATGAACTACATTGGCTAAGATCCGAAATGGATTAGAATAACCCGACTGAAGACGAAAATGACCAAATTCTATTCAATGGAAATAAATTCCCTAAGAACCAAAATAGATTAGAATAAGTAGAATGAAGGCTAAAATGACCATAATATGAATCCTAAGAGACTAATGCACTTAGTAGTCAAACTACATTGGCTAAAAACCTAATTTGATCAGAATAAGTTGAGTGAAGACCAACGTGACCAAAATTTTAATTCATTGCGACTAATGCACTCTTTAAAAGAAATACATTGGCAAAGTACCAAAATATATTACAATAAGCCGAATGAAGACAAAAATGACAAAAATCTAATTTATTGAGACTGTTGTGCTTATTGGATAAACAACATTAGCTAAGAACAAAAATTGATTAGAATCGCCAATTGAAGACCAAAATGACAAAAATCTTAATCGGTATCGAGTCATTTGCTTATTAGATGAACTACATTGTCTAAGAAGAAAAATTGATTAGAATATGCTGACTGATGACAAAAATGACCAAAACCTTAATATATTTACAATAATGCACTTATTAGTTGAACTACATTGGCTAAAACAAAAACCAATATGAATACAACGACTGAAGACCAAAATGACCAAAATCTTAATTCATTGTTACTGATGCACTTATTTGATAAACTACATTGGCTAAGAACTAAAATGAATAAGAATAAGTGGAGTGAAGATAAAAGTGACCAAAATATATACCATTGAGACAAATGCACTAATTAGACGAACAACATTGACTACGAACCAAACTGGATTAGAATAACCCGAGTGAAAATCAAAATGACCAAAATCTTACTCCATTCCGAAGAAAGCACTTATTATACCAACTACATTGGCTTAGAATCTAACATGATTAGAATAAGCCGAGTGAGGACCGAAATGATCAAAATCTTAATCCGCTCACTCTATTGGGCTTATTTGATGAACTACATTGGCTAAGATATAAAATAGATTACAATAAGCCGAGTGAAGACAAAAATGATCAAACTCTAATCCATTGAGACAAAAGCACTTATTAGAAAAACTACATTGAATTAGTACCAAAACGGATTAGAATAAGCTGAATGAATACAAAAATGACGAAAATCTAATACGTTGTGACTATTGTGCTTGTTGGATGAACTACATTAGCTAAGAACCAAAATAGATTAGAATAAGCTGACTCTAAACAAAAATGACCAAAATCTTTATCTATTGACATTAATGCACTTATTAGTTGAACTACATTGGCTAAAAACCATAATTGATTCTAATAAACCAAGTGAAGACCAAATCGACTTAAATCTTAATACATTGCTACCTATACACTTATTAGATGAACTACATTGGTTAAGAACCTAAATGGATTAGAATAAGCCGAGTGAAGACAAAAATCACAAAAATATAACTTTGGTGGGAAACATGCAATTATTATACGGACTACTTTAGCTGAGACCCTAACATGATTAGAATAAGCTTAGGGAAGACCAGAATGATTAAAATCTTTATAGGTTGAGACTATTATGCTTGTTTGATGAACTACATCAGCTAGGTTCCAAAATGGTTATAAGTCGAGTGAAGACTAAAATGACCAAAATCTAACCTATTGAGACAAATGCACTTATAAAATGAACTACATTGGCTAAGAACAAAATAGTTTTAGATTAACCCAAGTGAAGACCAAAATGACAAAAATCATAATCCATTTCGACTATTATGCTTATTTGATGAACTACATTTTCTAAGAACAAAACTGGATTAGAATAAGCCGATTAAAGACCAAAATGACCAAAATCATATTCCATATTGAATATTATGCCTATTGGATGAACTACATTGGCTAATGACCAAAAATGGATTAAAATACGCTGACTAAAGACCAAAATGACAAAAATAGTGATCCATTGAGACTAATGTACTTATTAGATGAATTATATTGGCTAAAAAACGAAATGGATTAAACTAAGCTGAGTGAAGAAGAAAATGACCAAACTACATTGGCTAAGAACAAAACTTGATTAGAATAACTCGAGATAAGACAAAAATCTTAATCCATTGCGACTATTATACTTATTTGTTGAACTACATTTTCTAAGAACCAAAACGAATTGGAATAACCTGAGTAAAAATCAAAATGATCAAATTCTTAATCCATATAGACTATTGTAAATATTGGATGAACTACATTGGTTAATGAAAAAAGTTGATTAAAATATGCTGAGTGATGACCAAAATGACAAAAATCTTAATCCATTGAGACTAGTGGACTTATTAGATCAACTATATTTCCTAAAAACCCTAATGGATTTGACTAAATTGAATGAAGAAACAAATGACCAAAATCTTAATCCATTGAGACTAGTGCACTTATTAGACAAACTATATTGGCTAAAAACAAAAATGGATTACACTAAGCTGAGTGCAGATCAAACTTGACAAAAATCTTAATCCATTGAATAGGATTTTATTATAAACTCCAAATTTTATAATAAACTATTTTATTAATTAAATAGGATTTTAGATAATTAATTTTGTGTTAAAATTATTTTAGAATACATGTTGATTAGTTTTATGATTAATTTTCTTTATAGGTGTGTTTTATATGATGTGCTAATCTTGTACATATTTGACCAAATATGTTATATGAATAATAAATGTTATATTTTATTATTTTATATATTTTTCTAAAAATAATAGTATATTAGTGTAAATATTTTAAAGAATAAGATTTATGAAATTTTACGTGTATATGTGAGTTGGTAATTAATATGATATTTTCCCGTGTGTTTGACTAATATTAAGTGTATGTGCACTTAATTATATTTAATTATTTCTAAATATATCTTATTTTAATTATTTATTTTATAAATAATTAACTTGGGATAGTAACAATATTGTGTTTGATTTCTTTTATTTTTATATACTTGTTGTGACATTGTGATTTTATATATATTTATTATGATTTAGTAATTAATATAAAGTAGCAATGTTATATTTATTTATTTTTTGATTTTGACTATTCTCTACAGTATTTTAATATGAATATTTTGAAAAATAAGTATAATTATAGTGACTATTTTGAATATGAGAGTTTCAATTGTTAGTAATATGTATTTTTTAAAAGGTTAATTATTTTAATTACTCTAATTTATCATATATTAGTTATGAAATAATAATAGTAATAAAACAAAAAAAGTAAATAAAGAGACCAATGGGTTTGACCCATGTGTGAACCCTAATTGTTAATAAAAACAAAAAAACAAAAGGAAGGGAGTTGGGCAGCCGTAAAGAAATACAACAACAACCTATCCTTTGGCACCGGTGATCGATCACTTTTTCAGAAAATTTCTCCGTTCTCGTCCAAATTTCAGTATGTTGTTTTATTCATTTAGGTAGTCAAATAAACGTACTTCCTCAGATTTTTAACCATCCCAATTTCTCTCTAAAATACCCGACTTCTCCGTTTATAAAATTCCTTATTTTGTATCGTTCTTCTTCACCGTAACTCCGATTCGAGTGAAACCAACGCCAAAACGACCGTGCGAAAAATGGATATATTATCCACTGATTGGTTTTTTGATTTATGGTAATTTTTCTTGACCGAATTTCGAATTTAGTCTTTAGAGTAGTTTCTCATAATTTATTTTTGACGTTTACCCATAAACTGTCGAGTTAGATCGATTGAAGGACAAAGAGTCAAAGAACAAAGGCTGTTTGCTCGTGGAATCTTATTCTTGTGAAAAAGCGTCGAAATAAGGTAAGGGGTGAGAGAGTGTTTGAATTCATGAGTATAATATATTGTGAGATGAACGGGAAAACTGTATTTCCCAACGATTCATCCGGGGCTCGCTACGTACGGCAGTAGCCCTTTGAGGGATAAATTAATTAATGTGAAAATATGGAAATTTTGAGATTAAAATATAGAATAGAAATATTGGTAAGGTGTTGATTGATTTAATTTCTTTAAATGCGTGGTATTTGATGTTATTGTGATATTAGGTGTCAAATTAATTTTATGTATATGTTTGATTAGATGAGTTTATGTGATATGATAATAAAAGATGAATGTGTTGTGATAATTTTATGTGATGATGATGATGTATGAATAATAATTGTGATATTATAAATTTGTGATAAGTTTATGTGATGAGGTACGATTGATGATAGTGATGCTCTAAATTTGTAATAAGTTTTGTAATGATGATGATGTGTGATTTATAATAGTGATGTTATTAATTTGTGATGAAAATGTTGAAGTAACCCCTGATGAAATAATTCTGATTCCAATTTGTGTTTGAGATGACGGTCTTAATGGAGTATCATAGGCCAACGAGGGGAGAAAATAAATATTGTGAATTTGTGAAGTGGAGATTATTTTGTCATCATATAGGTAGGGCCTGACAAGCCTAGCGATTCCGGGGAAGTGCAACTGAATTGAGCCTGATCGTGGCGGTCTACTGTTGAGCCTTAAGGCAAGATTGTTAGACCTTGGAGGTATTCGGGTGGGGAATTCCTAGGTGACTTGGAGGTAGCACTCCAAATGTCGGGAGCTACCATGCAACACACGTTTACCTCGACTGTCGCGTATATGTGTCTCGGGTTGAGTTGAGGGGATCTATGAGGACAGGGCCAATTTGAATTGTCCATCCATCGGGATGGTGGCATAGTATCATGGCCTCCTAACCAAGTACTTCAGAGTTAGAATGGTACCACATTGTGAAGTAGAGTCTAAGCTCATGCATAGCATTGCATTTTCTTGTGATTGTTTTGTTGTGATTAATATGTGTCTTGTGCGATAATAATTCTTCTTAGATGATTTGATGTTATAGTGAAATGTATTGACTTTCCTTGAGTGGTTTTGACTTTATAATGTTGTGTTTTTCTTTGAATAATATTTGTCTAATGATACGGTTTATTTAAACTTAATTGCGTGTTCTCCTTACTTATATTATACTATTAACATGATTTCAAAACTCACCTCCTTCGTTGTTTGTGTTTGACTGGCTTGGCCCTGCGTTTGCAAAATCGCAGTTGTTACAGGTTAATGAATCTTGAAGTTCAAGTTGGGAGGAACCCCGCTCTGATAGGTGATACCGGGAATAGGGGTTGTAATTTGTATTTTACTTATTTAATTTGAAACGACTTTTTGTATGAAAACCATATAAGTACTAGTAAGTTTTTAGAATTAAATCAAGTAATTATACTTAAATCAAATTTTATGGAGATTGCACTATTTTATAGGAGGAAAAAGTTTAAAGTGTTACTTTTGATTTTTGAGAAACGTGATATTTTAAATTAATTATCAAAGTTTTTATTCCCTTGAAAACATATTTGCTTTACCCGCTGCGAATTAAAGTTAAAAATTCTATTATAAATTATTATATATTATTTTGGGGTTTAGGGTGTCACACCAATGCACCTATTAGATAAATTATATTGGCTAAAAGCCTAAATGGAGTAGAATAAGCCAACTGAAAATAGACTAATGCATTTATTGGATGAACTACATAAGCAAAGACCAAAAATAGATTAAAAAACATGAGTGAAAACGAAAAATGAAACAAATCATAATCCATTGAGAATAGTGCTCTTATTAGACAAACTATATTGGCTCAAAACCAAAATTGATTAGAATAAGCCGAGTGAAGACCAAAATCATATTCCATTAAGGCTAATGCCATTATTAGAAGAACTATATTGGCTAAGAACAAAACAGGGTTAGAATTACCCAACTAAAAACCAAAATGACAAAAATCTTAATCCATTGCAACTAGTTTGATTATTTGATAAACTACATTTGCTAAGAACCAAACTGGATTAGAATAAGTCGAGTAAAGACTAAAATGATCAAATTCTTAATCCATATTGACAATTGTGCATATTGGATGAACTACATTGGTTAACGAAAAAGTGGATTAAAATATATCGAGTGAAGACCAAAATGAAAAAAATCTCAATCCATCAAGACTAGTGAACTTATGAGACAAAATATATTGGCTCAAAACCAAAATCGATTATAATGTGCCAAGTGAAGACCAAAATGTCCAAAATGCTTATCTATTGAGACTAATGCCATTATTAGATGAACTACATTGGCCAAGAACAAAACAGGATCAGAGTAACCCAAGTGAAGATCAAAATGAGAAAAATCTTAAACCATTGCTATTATTATGCTTATTTGATGAACCGCAAAATGCTAAGAACCAAACTGGATTAGAATAAGTCGAGTAAAGACCAAAATTACTAAAATCATAATCGATATTGACTATTATGCCTATTGGATGAGCTACATTGGCCAATGACAAAAATGAATTAAAATACGCTGAATGAAGACAAAAATGACAAAAATCGTAATCCATTGAGTCATGTGCACTTATTATACGAACTATATAGTCTAAAAACAAATGTGGATTAGACTAACCTGAGTGAAGAAAAAAATGACCGAAATCTTAATCCATTAAGATTGGTGTACTTATTAGACGAACTATATTGGCTAAAAACCAAAATGGATTACACTAAGTTGAGTGTAGAACAAAATGATAGAAATCTCAATCCATTAAGACTAATGTACTTATTAGATGAACTATATTGGCTATGAACCTTAATGGATTGCAATAAGCCAAGTGAAAAACAAAATGACCAAAATCTAATCCATTTAGACTAATGCATTTATTGACTGAACGACATTGGCGAAGAACAAAATTGGATTATAATAACCCGAGTGAAGACCAAAATGATAGAAACCTTAATCCAATGCGACATTTATACTTACTTGTTGAAATACATTTTCTAAGAACCAAACTGAATTGGAATAAGTCAAGTAAAGATCAAAATAACCAAATTCTTAATCCATATTGACTATTGTGCATATTGGATGAACTACATTGGTTTATGAAAAAATGGATAAAAATATGCCGAGTGAAGAAAAAAATGAAGAAAATCTTAATCCATTGATACTAGTGCACTTATTAGATAAACTATATTGCCTAAAAACCCTAATGAATTTGACTAAGTCGACTGAAACACAAAATAAACAAAATCTTAATCCATTAATACTAGTGCACTTATTAGACGAACTATATTGGCTAAAAACAAAAATGGATTAGACTAATCTAAATGAAGAACAAAATGACAAACATCTTAATCCAATGCACCTATTAGATGAACTATATTGGCTAAGAGCCAAAATGAAATAGAATAAGCCAAATGAAGAGCAAAATGACCAATATCATAATCTTTTTAGACTAATGAATTTATTGCATTAACTACAAGATCAAAGACCAAAAGTGCATTAAAATATGATGATTCAGAACGAAAATGAAAAAATGATAATCCATTGAGAATAGTGCACTTATTAGACAAACTATATTGGCTCTAAACCAAAATCGATTAGAATAAGCCGAGTGAAGACCAAAATGACCAAATTGATAATCCATTGAGTCTAATGCCATTATTAGATGAATTACATTGGAAAAGAACGAAATAGGATTAAAACAACCCAACTGATGACCAAAATGACAAAAATCTTAATCCATCGCGACTATTATGTTTAGTTGATTAACTACATTTTCTATGAACCAAACTGGATTACAATAAACCGACCAAAGACCAAAATTACCAAAATTACCAAAATCATAATCCATTTTGACTATTGTGCCTATTGGATGAACTACATTGGCTAATAACAAAAGTAGATTAAACTACGTCGATTGAAGGCCAAAATGACAAAAATCGTAATCCATTGAGATATGTGCACTAATTAGAAGAACTATATTACCAAATAACAAATATGGATTACACTAAGCCGGGTGAAAAAAGATTATCGAAATCTTACTCCATTAAGACTAATGTACTTATTAGATGAACTGTATTGTCTAAAAACCAAAATGGATTAGACTAAACCAAGTGAAGACCAAAATGACCAAAATGATAATCCATGTTGCAGATGTCCTCAACAATCATGTTAAAACACCAATCACGGTACCTAGCTAGTGGATGTTCACGACATATGACGGGAGAAAAATATATGTTCCCAGAACTAACATTGAGCAAATGACGCACAATGACTTTTGGAGGAAAGCAAAAAGGCTAGATCATTGGTCAAGGTATAATTGGTAATGGTACTTCCTCTTCTATTAAAGATGTCTTGTTTGTTAAAGTTCTTAAGCATAATTTATTAAGTATTAATTAGTTAAGTGATAGTAATTATGATATTATATTTAATCAAAAAAGTTCAAGGCAATTAGTCAGAAGGATCTATCTGTACTCTTCACAGGTTAGAGACAAAACAACATTTATAAGATAAATATGTTTAGTCTAGAGAAACAAGAGGTTAAGTGTCTTATGTCAGTAAATCAAGATTAACTAATTTGGCACAAAATATTAGGTCATGCAAACCTTAGATTAATTTCAATACTAAATAAACATCAACTACTAAGAGGTCTACCTAAGCTTAATTGCTAAACTAAAATTATTTGTGAAGCTTGTCAAAAGGGAAAACAAACAAAGAACTCCTTTACCACTATGAACTCAGTTTCTACCTCAAATCCCTTTGAGCTCTTACATATAGATCCCTTTGGGCTAGTGAAAATAGCCTCTCTAAATGGAAAGAAATATGGCTTTGTTATAGTAGATGATTACACTAGGTGGACATGGTAAAATTCTTAAGAAGTAAGGATGAATCCCGCAAAGTGTTTACCACATATTGCAAACAAATAATAAATGAAAATGGTCTTAAGATTGTAACAATTAGAAGTGATCATGGAGGAGAATTTGTAAACAAGTTATTCGAAAGTTTTTGTGGTGAGAATGGAATCTCTCACAACTTCTCCTCTCGTAGTATACCCCAACAAAATGGAGTTGTAGAAAGAAAAAATAGATCATTCCAAGCAATAGCCAAAACCATGTTAAATGAGATAAATGTTGCAAAACACTTTTGGACTGAAGGAATTAACACTGCATGTTATATTCAAAATAGAGTCTTAATTAGGTCTATATTGAATAAAACACCATATGAATTGTGAAAAGGTAAAAAGACTAACATCTCTTACTTTAAACAATTTGGTTGTACTTGTTATATGTTGAACACTAAAGATAACCTCGGTAATTTTGATTCTAGATCTCAAAAGTGTACCTTCGTTGGATACTCTGAAAGATCTAAGGCTTCTAGAGTGTTTAATAGGGTTGTGGAAGAATCCATACATGTTATATTTGATAACAAACAACTTGACCATGAAAAGTCAAAGCAAGATGATGATAGTTCAGGTTTATTGGAACCAGAGGAAGTAGATGCAGACAAACATGAAGAATATGAAAATCAAAGGATACAAGAAAATTAGAAGAAGATGACAAATCTTCAAAGGATGAATCTGATCACGTCAAAAACAGTCAAGATAAGTTAGAAGGAAGATCTGGATGGAAGTACAAATCATCTCATCCTGAAACTCTAATCATCGGAAGTGCAAGTGATACTTTGAGGACCACATCATCACTTAAAGATACCACTTCGTTTGGCTTACTCTCATCAATTGAGCATACCTCTATTGATGAAGCATTGGTTGATGATGGATGGATTATTGCAGTGCAAGAAGATTTATATGAATTTAAGAGGAATCATGTTTTGGATCTAGTACCTAGACCAATTGGAAGTGCAAGTGATCCTTTGAAGACCAGATCATCACTTAAATATACTAGTTTGTTTGGCTTACTCTCATCAATTGAGTCTACCTCTATTGATGAAGCATTGGCAAATGATGGATGGATTCTTGCAATGCAAGAAGAGTTAAATGAATTTGAGAGGAATGATGTTTGGGATCTAGTACCTAGACCCGAGAAGAACATTATTGGAACCAAATGGGTTTTAAGAAACAAGCTAAATGCAAAAGGTGAAGTGGTCAGAAACAAGGCAAGACTTGTCGCATAAGTCTACAGTCAACAAGAAGGCATTGATTGCACTAGGACATTTTTTCCAATGGCCAAGTTACAAGCTATTTGTATCCTACTTTCTTTTGCTACAAATAATAGCATTACATTATTTCAAATGTATGTCAAAAGTGATTTTCTAAATGGTTATATAAGTGAAGAAGTCTATGTTAAACAACCCCCAAGTATTGAAAGTTCTGAATTTCCAAATCATGTTTTTAAACTTAGGAAATCTCTGTATGGTCGAAAATAGGCACCTAGGGCATGGTATGATAGACTTAGTAACTTTTTACTTAAAAATAACTTTGAAAGAAGACAAGTAGATAATACATTTTTTAGAAAATCAATAGGAGATGACATTCTTATTATTCAAATTTATGTTGATGACATTATTTTCAGATTTGCTAATGGCACTCTTGCTACGAATCTTCTAAATTGATGCAGCTCGAATTTCAAATGTGTATGATGGGAGAACATAAATTCTTCTTAGGGATGCAAATTCAACAAAGTCAAAAAGGTATATACATTCATCAAACTAAATATACAAAAGAGCTTCTCAAGAAGTTTAATATTAGTGATTGCAAACCTATGGCTACACCAAACCACCCTACTTGTTCACTTGAAAAAGATGATTCAAGCCAAAAAGTTGACCAGAAAACCTATAGAGGAATGATAGGATCCATACTTTACCTTACCACTTCCAGACCTTACATCATTTTTAGTGTTGTGTATGTGAAAGATTTCAAGCTGACCCTAGGAAATCACATTTAATTATTGTTAAGAGAATCCTTAGATATCTAAAAGGCATTACCAACATTACCTTGTTCTACAAGAAATTTTCTGAGTACAAACTAAGTGGGTATTGTGAGTCTTATTATGCTGGAGATAAACTTGAGAAAAAAGCACTAGTGGAAACTGCACATTTCTAGGTGACAACTTAATCTCTTGGTCAAGTAAAAGACAAAGCATAATTGTCATGTTAACAGCAGAAGCTGAGTACATTTTAGCAGCTGGTTGTGTTTCAGAAGCTGAGAACATCAACTAGAAGACTACAAAATCTTATAAACCAACATTCCCATTTATTATGACAACACTTCTCCATTTGCTTAACCAAAAACCCTATACTTCATTCTAGAGCTAAATACATAGAAATCAAACACCATTTCATTGGGGACTTTGTTCAAAGAGGTGTGCTTAATATCCAGTTTGTAGACACCGAACATTAATGGGCTGACATATTCACCAAACAACTAGCTAAAGATAGGTTTGACTTCATCAAGAAAAACCTAAACCTCATTCCTTTAACTAACTGATATTGTGCCAACCTTAGAGTAGTTTAGTTTTCTACCTAGGATAAATTTTATGTTTTATCTTTATCTTATTTTCATTATATTAAAAAAACTAAAAAAGAAGCAAGTTTCACTTTCAAGTCTTTTTGTTTGATGACAAAACGAGGAGAAAGATGTTTCATAATGTGGGGAGTTTTAAAAAAAAAAGAAAAAAAAAAGAAGAAAAATAATTAGACTAAGGGGGAGCCTTACGTAAGCGGGAGTCAAAGTATTTAAAAGATAAGTTGTTATCAAAAATACAGTTTGGTCATCATCAAAAAGGGGGAGATTGTTAGAACCAAGTTGGTTTTATACTAAGAGTTTTGATATCAATAAAATTATTTAATGAGAACAGTATATGTGACTTCAAAAAGTATAAAAGAAGATATGGTCAAATGTTTTTGAAGAAAATCTAAATCCAATTTGATTCATCTTTATGATTGAAGAAAATCTATGACCAAGTCGAAAACAAGCTATGGTCAAATGCTTTTAAAGAAAATCTAAAATAAAATTTGATTTAGATTTATGATTTATGATTGAAGAAAATCTTTGACCAAGTTGAAGAGAAGATATGGTCAAATGTTTTTGAAGAAAATCTAAAATAAGAGTTGATTCAGAATTATGATTGAAGAAAATCTTTGACCAATTTGAAAAGAAGATATGGTATGGTTTGAAGAAGATTTGATCAAGATTTATCTACATCAAAATATGAACAGTATCAATCTAAAGAATTTACAAACTCAATCTGAACAAAATACGAACAAAATTAATCTGAAGAATTTCCAAACTCAATATGAACAAAATATGAACAAAATCAATCTAGAAGAACTGCTCAGATTGGATTCATAAATAAAGAATTGACTAAAGAACATATTATGAAAAACATCTTGTTCATAATTATTTTTGAATAAGATCATTGTTGACCAAGCTAGGAATAAAGATACATAGATACTCAAGGCTGAAGAAAAAGATCATCGAAAAATCAAAAAAGAGTAGAAGAGCTCAAGCTCAAAACACCAAATTCATCTTAGAGTTCATCGAGAGAAACACTTTCAAAGTGTTTTTCTTAGAGTATGATAGTCATTGTTATAATCAGATTGTTAGAAGCAACTACTCAAGTTTCAAATCTTTGTATTTAAACTCGATAGTGGTGTTAGTGTGCTGCCAACAATTTGGGGTTGTTAGATTGTGTGGAGAAGGCTTGACTGGTAGAGTTCAGGTGTGTGTATTCCTCAAAAGTCTAGGGTTGTCAGACTGTTTGAGAAGATTGGTTTTGAGTGTTAGATGCTTTGTAATTCAAGTTGTTGAATTAGTGGATTAAATCCTTGTAAGTGAAGGTACTGGATGTAGCCAAGTTAGTGGTGAACCAGGATAAATTACTTGTGTTACTTTATTTTTGCACTCATTAGTTTTGTTATTGCTTCTACTCCAAATAAATCATCAATTCTGAACCAGTTTAATCAAAGAATGAAAAAATAATCAACTTAGTCAAACACAATTAAACCTCATCCTCTTCTCGTGTTTGCATCTTCACATTAGCTAAGAACCTAAAATGATTATAATATGCCAAGTGAAGACCAAAATGACCAAAACCGTAATCCATTGAGTCTATTATGCTTATTTGATGAACTACACTAGTTAAGAACTAAACCGGATTAGAATTGATGAAGAATATAATGACCAAAATCTTAATCCATATTGACTATTGGCAAAGAACTAAAATGGATTATAATAAGTCAAGTGAAGAACAAATTCCCAAAATATTAATCCATTGTGACTAATGCACTTATTAGACGAACTACATTGGCTAACAACACAAAAAAGATTAGAATAAGCCGAGTGAAGACCAAAAGGACCAAAATCTTAATCTATTGAGACTATTGTGCTTATTTGATAAATTTCATTGATTAAGAATAAAAATGGATCAGAATAACCCAAGTGAAGACCAAAATGACCATATTATTTATCCATTGAGACAAACGCACTTATTAGACCAACTATATTGGCTAAGAACCTAACTGGATAAGAATAAGCCATGTGAAGACAAAAATCATAATCCATTTAGACTGTTATCCTTATTTGATGAACAACATTGGAGAAGAACCAAACCTTATTAGAATAAGCCGAGTAAAGATCAAAATCTTAATCCATTCAGAATATTGCACTTATTAGAATAACTATGTTGGCTAGGAACCTAAACGGATTAGACTAAGACAACAAAAGAACAATATGACCAAAATCTTAATCCATTGAGACTAGTGCACTTATTAGATGAACTTTATTGGCTAACAACCTAAATGGATTAAAATAAGCAAAGTGAAGAACAAAATGAACAAATCATAATTTGTTAAGACTAATGAAATTTTTGGATGAACTACATTGGCTACCAAAATGGATCAGACTAAACCCAGTGAAGATCAAAATGACCAAAGTCTTAATCCATTGAAATTAATGCACTTATAAGATGAACTATATTGGCTAATAGCAAAAATGAAATAGAAGTCCTCGAATGAAGACCAAAATTAAAAAAGTCTTAATCCATTGAAAAAAGTGCAATTCTTAAACAAAATATATTGGCTCATAAGAAAAATGGATTAGAATAAGGCGAATGAAGACCTAAATGACCATATTCTTAATCCCTTGAGACTGATACACTTATTCAACGAACTTGATTGGCTAAGAACCAAACTGGATTAGCATAACTCGTTTGAAGACCAAAATTAAAAAATTCTTGAACCAAAGAGTCAAATGTACTTATTACACAAGCTATATTGGCTAAGAAGCAAAATGGATTAGAATAACTAGATTGAAGACCAAAACAACAAATATCTTAACCAAAATGAAAAAAAAAAAAAATTAATGCACTTATTAGACGAACTGTATTGGCTTCAAACCAAAATGGATTAGAATAAGTTGAGTGAAGACCAAAATGACAAAAAAAACATAATAAATTGAGACAAATGCACTTACTAGACAAACTGCAACAACTAAGAACCTAACATTATTAAAATAAGCCAACTGAAGATTAAAACGAACAAAATTTTAATCCATTGAGACAATTATGCTTATTTGATGAATTACATTGGCTAAGAACCAAACGGCATTAGAATAAGTCGAGAAAAGACAAAAATGGCAAAAATCTTAATCCATATTGACTATTGTACCTACTGAATGAACTACATAGGCTAATAAGAAAAATTGATCAAAATACGTCGAGTGAAGACCAAAATCACCAAAATCGTAATCCATTGCGACAATTGCATTTATTAGACGAACTGTATTCGCTAAAAACCAAAATGGGTTAGACTAAACCGAGTAAAGAACAAAATGACAAATATCTTAATGCATTAAGACAAATGCACTTATTAGATGAACTATATTGGCTAAGAACTAAAATTGATTAGAATAAGTCGAGTGAAGACAAAAATGACCTAAATCTTAATCCATTGAGACTAATCTACTTATTAAACGAACTACATTGGCTATGAACCAAAATGGAGTAGAATAAGTAGAATGAAGACCAAATTGACCTAAATCTTAATCCATTGAGACTAATACACTTATTAGACAAACTATATTGCCCTAATATCAAAACGAATTAGAATAAAGTGAGTGAACACCAAAATGACAAAAAAATCTTAATCCATTGATACTAATGCACTTATTAGATGAACTACAATGTCTAAGAACCTAACAAGATTATAATACACTAAGTGAAGAACGAAATGACAAAAACCTTAATCCATTGAGACAATTATACTCATTTGATAAACTACATTGGCTATGACACAAACTGCATTAGAATAAGCCGGGTAAAGACAAAAATGACAAGAATCTTAATCCATATTGACTATTATACCTATTAGATGAATTACATAGGCTAATGACAAAATATTAAAATATGTTGAGTGTAACAAAAATGACCAATATCTTAATTCATTGAGACTAATGTACTTATTAGATGAACTATATTGCCTAAGAACCAAAATGGATTTGAAAAAGCCGAATAAAGACAATGCTGACCTAAATCTTAATCCATTGCGAATAGTGCACTTTCTAGACAAACATATAGGCCTAAAACCAAATGGGATTAGAATAGGCCGAGTTAAGACCAAAATCTTAACCCATTGAGACTAATATACTTATTAGACTAACTACATTGGCTATGTACCAAAATGGATTAGAATAAGTAGAGTGAAGACCAAAATGAACAAAATCTTAATCCATTGAGACTAATGCACTTCTTAGACGAACAATATTGGCCTAATATCAAAACCGATTAGAATAAGGTGTGTGAAGACCAAAATGACAAAAATCTTCATCCATTACGATTAATGAACTTATTAGACGAACTACAATGACTAAGAACCTAATAGGATTAGAATAGGCCAAGTGAAGAACCAAAGGACCAAAATCTTAATCCATATAGACAATTATGCTTATTTGATGAACTACATTGGCTTAGAACCAAACTACAATAGAATTAGCCGAGTAAAGACAAATATGACTAAAATCTTAATCCGTTGCGAATAGTGCACTTATTAGACAAACTATATTGTCTCAAAACAAAATTGGACGAATAAGCCGAGTCAAAACCAAAATGACAAAAATCTTCATCCAATATGGCTTTCGTAATGTTTAGAGTATCTACATTTTCTCAGAACCAAAATGGATTAGAATAAGCCGAGTAAAGATCAAAATGACCAAAACCTTAATCCAAATTCACTACTGTTTCTATTCGATGCACTACAAAGGCTACTGACAAAAATGGATTATAATATGTCGAGTGAAGACAAAACTGACCAAAATTTTAATCCATTGAAACAAAATACCAATATCTTAATCCATTATTGGCTAAGAACCAAAATGTATTAGAATAAGCTGAGTGAAGACCAAAATGGAAAAAATCTTACATTGTGAATAGTGAACTTATTAGACGAACTAGATGGGCTAAAAAAATTGGATTAGAATAAGCTGAGTCAAGACCAAAATGACCAAATTAATCGATTGAAACTAATATGCTTATTAGACGAACTAGATTGACTAAGAACCAAAAAAGATTAGCATAACTCTAGTGAACTAGATTGGCTAAGAACCAAAATTGATTAGAATAACTCGGGTGAAGACCAATATGACAAAAATTTTAATTCATTGAGACAATTGCGCTTATTAGACCAGCTATATTGACTAAGAACCAAAATGGATTAGATTAAGTATAGTGAAGAGAAAAATAACAAAAATCTTAATCCATTGAGACTAATGCCCTTATTACACTAACAATATTGGCTTAAAATCAAAACGGATTAGAATAAGTCGAGTGAAGTCAAAATGACCAAAATCGTAATCTGTTATGACTAATGCACTTATTTGACGAACATATTGGCTCAAAACCAAAATTGATTAGAATAAGCTGAGTTGAGACAAAAATTTCCAAAATCTTAATCCAATGAGATTATTGTGTTTATTGGAGTAACTACATTCTTAAGAACCAAAATGTATTAGAATTAGCCAACTAAAGACCAAAATGAACAAAATCTTAATCTATTCAAACTAATGCACTTATTAGAAGAACTACATTTGCTAAGAACCAAACTACATTTGCTAAGAATTACTCGAGTGAAGACCAAAATGATAAAAATCTTAATCCATTGAGACAAATGCACTTATTAGAATAACTACATTGGCTAACAACCAAAATCCATTAGAACACATCGAGTAAAGACAAAAATGACAAAAATCTTAATCCATTATGACAAAACGAATTAGAAAAAGTAGAGTGAACACCAAAATGACAAAAATCCTAATCCATTAAGACTAGTGCACTTATTACACGAATTATATTGGCTTAAAACAAAAATGGAATAGAATAAGCTAGTACAGACAAATATGACCAATATCTTAATCCATATTGACTATTGTGCCTATTGGATGAACTACATATGCAAATGACAAAAATGAATTAAAATACGCTGAGTGAAGACCAAAATGAGAAAAATATTAATCCGTTGATACTATTGCACTTATTAGACGAAATAAATTGGCTAAAAACCAAAAACGATTAGACAAAACCGAGTGAAAAACAAAATGAAGAAATTTTTAATCCCTTGAAACTAATGCACTTATTAGATTAACCAAATTGGCTAAGAACCAAAATGGATTAGAATAAGTCGGGTGAAGAAAAAAAATGAACAAATTCTTAATCCATTGAGAATGGTGCAATTATAAGACGAACTACACTGGCTAAGAATTAAATTGGATTAGCAAATTCATAAATAGAATATGGTTGTGTGTTTATATGGAAGGAAAAACGCGGTTGGTCATGAAAGAAATAAAAGTCAGAATGGTTTTTGTGCACCCTTGAGTGAGAGAGAAAAAGAAAAATGGTGCGTTATCCTCTTTTGACACTTGGAGTTTTTAATACTACAACTTTCCTACACCAACTTTAACCATAAATCAAATATTACTAAGAGTAACGTATTAATGTTTAGTAAAGTTCTAAAATCTACTTACTGTCTCTATCTAGTAAATATTTCTAAGGTAGTGAGAGAGGTTGTTACAATTAAAATACGCCCAGTGAAGACTAAAATAACCAAAATCTTAATCCATTAAGACTAGTGCACTTATTACACGAATTATATTGGCTAAAAACCTAAATGGATTAGACTCTAACGAGTAAAGAAAAAAATTACTAAAATCTTAATTCATTGAGTCTAACGCACTTATTAGATGAAATATATTGGTTGTAAACCAAAATGGATTAGAATAGGCCGACTGAACACCAAAATCTTAATCCATTGAGAATAGTGCACTTATTAGACAAACAATATTGGCTCAAAACAAAAATGCATTAGAATAAGCCGAGTGAAGATCAAAATAACCAAAATCTTAATCCATTGAAACTTGTGCACTTATTACATGAACTATATTGGCTTAAAACAAAAATGAATTAGAATAAGCCGAGTGAGGACCAAAATGAAGAAAATCTTAATCCATTGAGACTAATGCGCTTATTAGATGAAATTGATTGGTTAAGAACCAAACTGGATTATAATAACTCGAGTGAAAACCAAAATGACCAAAATCATAATCCATTGAGACAAATGCACTTATTAGACAAACAACACTGGCTAAGAACCTAACAGGATTAAAATAAGTAGAGTGAAGACCAAAATCTTAATGCATCAAGACTACTGCACTTATTACACGAAAATGGATTAAAATAAGCCAAGTGAATTCCAATATCTTAATCCATTGAGTCTAAAGCACTTATTAAAACCATAATTTGTATTGACTATTGTGCCTATTGGATTAACTACATAGTCTAATGACAAAAATGGATTTAAATACGCAAAGTATAGACCAAAATGATCAAAATTTTAATCCATTGAGACTAGTGCAATTATTAGACAAACTGTATTCGCTATAAACCAAAATGGATTTATCTAAACTGAGTGAAGAACAAAAGGATCAAACCTTAAACCATTGAAACTAATGCATTTATTACATGAACTATATTGTCTTAAAGCCAAAATGGATTAGAGTAAGGTGAATGAAGACCAAAATGAAAAAAAAACTTAATCCAATGAGAATAGTGCACTTATTAGACGAACTATATTGGCTTAAAACAAAAATGGATTAGTATAAGACAAGTCAAAACAAAAATGACCAAAATCTTAGTATATTGAGACTATTGTGCTTAATGGAGTAACTACATTTTCTAAAAATCAAAATGGATTAGAATAAGCCGAGTAAAGATCAAAATGACCAAAATCATATTCCATCGAGACTAATGGACTTATTATATGAACTACATTGGCTATGAACAAAACTAGATTAGAATGAATCTTGTTTAGACCAAAATAACAAAAATCTTAATTCATTGAGACAAAAGCCCTTATTAGACGAACTGCATTGTCTAATACCCTAACATGATTAGAATAAGACAAGTCAAGACGTAAATGACCAAAACTAAATCCATTGAGACTATTATGCTTATTTGATGAACTACATTGGTTGAGAACCAAATCGGATTAGAATAAACCAAGTAAAAACCAAATTGACTAAAATGTTAAACCATATTTATTATTGTGCCTTTTGGATGAACTACATAGCCTAATAAAATGGATTAAAATACACCGAGTGATGGCAAAAAAGACCAAAATAGAAATCCATTGAGAATAGTGCACTTATAATGTGAACTACATTGGCTAAAAATTAAAATGGATTAGAATAACCTACATTAAGACAAAAATCTTAATCCATATCAGCTATTGTGCTTATTGGACTAACTACATTTTCTAAAAATCTTAATTCATATTGACTATTGTGCTTATTGGATGAACTACATTGGTTAAGAACCAAAATGGATTAGAATAAGCGGAGTGAAGAACAAAATTATCAAAATCTTAATCTATTAACACTAACATACTTATTGGACAAACTACCTACTCTAGAAAAAAAAAACTGGATTAGAATAAGTCGAGTGAAGAGCAAAATGACCAAAATCTTAATTCTTTGATAATAGTGCAATTATTTGATAAACTATATGGCCTTAAAACCAAAATGAATTAGCATAAGTTGAATGAAGACAAAAATGACAAAAATCTTAATCCATTGAGATAAGTGGACTTATTAGACGAAGTATATTGGCTAAGAAGCAAAATGAATTAGAGTAACCCATGTGAAGACCAAAATGAAAGAAATCATAATCCATTGAGAATAATGCACTTATTAGGCGAACTATATTGGTTAAGAACCAAAATGGATTAGAATAAGACTAGTGAAGACAAAAAAGACCAAAATCTTAATCCATTGAGATTAATGTAGTTTTTTGATAAACTGTATTGGCTAATAATCAAAACGGATTAGAATAAGTTGAATAAAGGCAAAAGTGATTAAAATATTAGTCAAATGACACTATGGTGCTTATTAGATGAACTACATTGGCTAAGAGCAAAATGGAATAGAATAAGCTAAGTGAAGAAAATATTGACAAAAATATTAATTCATAAAGACTAATGCACTTATTAGACGAACTATATTGGCTTAAAACCAAAAAGGATTAGAATAAGCTGACTCAAGACCAAAACGATCAAAATCTAAATCTATTGTGATTATTACCCTTGTTAGAAGATCTACATTTGTTAAGAACCAAAATAGATTAGAATAAGCCGAGTGAATGCGAAAATGACAAAAATCTTAATCCCTGAATAGTACACTTATTTGGTGAATTATATATTTGCTAATAACAGAAATGGATTAGAATAGCCCGAGTGAAGAACAAAATGATCAAAATCCTAATCTATAAAGACAAATGCACTTATTAGAAGAACTATATTGGCTAAGAACCCAACTAGATAAGAATAAGTGAAGTGAAGAAAAAATGACCAAAATCTTAATCCATTGAGACTAATTCACTTTTTTGACAAACTGTATTGGCTAAAAAACAAAATGTATTATAATAAGTCAAGTGAAGACCAAAATCTTAATCCATTGACACAAACGCACTTATTCGATGAACTACATTGGCTAAGAACCAAAATGGATAAGAATAAGCCAAGTGAAGGCAAAAATGACTATAATGATAATCCATTTAGATTAATGACTTATTGGATGAAGTACATATGTTAAGAACCAAGATGGATTAGAATAAGCTGAGTGAAGACCAAAATGACCAAAACGGATTAGAATAAGTTAAGTGTAGGCTAAAATGACAAATATCTAGTTCGTTGAGAATATTGTGCTTATTGGATGAACTAGATTAACTAAGAACCAAAATGGATTTGAATAAGTTGAGTGAAGACCAAAAGGACCAAAATATATATCTGTTGTGACTAATGGACTTAGTAGATGAACTACATTAGATAAGAACTAAAATGAATTAGATTAAGGCGAGTTATGGCCAAAATGACCAAAATCTTAAACCATTGACAAAAAATGCACTTATTCGACAAAGAACATTGGCTAAGAACCAAAATGGATTAGAATAACGCAAGTGAATGCCAAAATGACAAAAATTATAATCCATTGAGACTTATGCCATTATTGGATACAATACATATACTAAGAACCAAAATGGATTACAATAAACTAAGTGAAGACCAAAATGACCAAAATCTTAATTCATTGGCACAAATGCACTTATTAGACATACTATATTGGCTAATAACAAAAAAGGATTAGACTAAGCCGAGTATAGACCAAAATGACCAAAATCTTAATCCATTGACACAAATGCACTTATTCGATGAACTACATTAGCCAAGAACCAAATTGGATTAGAATAAGCCAATTGTAGACCAAAATTACCAAAATCTTAATCCATTAAGACTAGTGTTCTTATTAGACGAACTATATTGGCTAAAATCCAAAATAGACTAGAATAAGCCGTGTGAAGACCAAAATGACCAAAATTTTAATCCATTGCAACTAATGCATTTGTTAGACGAACTACATTGGCTAAGAACCAAAACTGGATTTGAATAAGCCGAGTGAAGACAAAAGACCAAAGTATTAATCCACTGAGAATACTTAGCATATTGGATGAAATACATTTTCATAGAACCAAAATGGATTAGAATGAAACAAGTGAAGACCAAATTGACCAAAATCTGAATCCATTGAGACTAGTGCACTTCTTGGATAAACTACATAGGTAAAGAACAAACATTCATAAAAATACGCCGAATGAAGACCAAAATGATTAAATTCTTAATCCATTGAGACTAGTGCACTTACTAAACGAACTATATAATGGTTAAAAACCAAAATGAATTATAATTAGTCGAGTGAAGACCAAAATGACCAAAATCTTAATCCATTGCGACTATTGCACTTGTTAGGCAAACTACTTTGGCTAAGAACCAAAATGGATTAGAATAAGCCGAGTGATGGCAAAAATGACCAAAATCGAGTTCATTGAGAATATTGTTCTTATTGTATGAACTAGATTAGCTAAGAACAAAATTGTATTTAAATAAACTGAGTGAAGACCAAAACGACATAAATTTTAATCCAATGCGACTAATGCACATAATACACGAACTACATTGGCTAAGAACCAAAATTGACTTAGAATTAAAATGGATTAGAATAAGCCAAGCAATTACCTTAATGACCAAAATCTTAATCCATTCAAACTATTGCACTTATTGGGTGAAATATGTTGGCTATTAACTAAAATGGAGTAGAAAAAGTCAAATGAAGGCCAAAATGACCGAACTCTAATCTATTAAGACTATTCCACATGTTGGATGCATTGCATTGGCTTAGAACTAAAATGGAATAAAATAAGTCGAGCGAATATCACAATGACCAAAATGTTAAGACGAGGTAGAATTAAATGAGTGAAGACCAAAATGATCAATATCTTAATCCGTAGAGACTATTCCACTTATTGGATGCACTACTTGTGTTAAGAACCAAAATAGGTTAGAATTAGCCAAACGAATACCAAAATGACCAAAATCTTAATCCTTTGAGACTATTCCACTTAATGGATGAACTTCATTGGTTGAGAATTAAAATGGAGCAAAATAAGTAGAATGAACACCAAAATGATCAAAATCTTAATCCATTGAGAGTATTGTACTTAATTGAGGGACTAGAATGGGTAAGAACCAAAATGGTTTAGATTAAGACTAGTGAAGACTTAAATCTCAATCCATTGAGACTATTGCACTTATTTGATGAACTACATTGCTAAGTACCTCAACGGGTTTGAATAAGCCAAATGAAGACCCAAATGAAAAAAATCTTAGTCCATTGAGACTATTCCACCTATTCAACAAACTACGTAGGCTAAGAACCAAAATTGTTTAGAATCAGACGAGTGAAGACCTATATCTTAATCAGTTGAGACTATTCAAGTTATTTGATAAAATACATTGGCTAAGAATCAAATTGGATTAGAATAAGGTGAACGAAGATCAAAATGACCAAAATCTTATTCCATTGATACTATTTCACTTAATTGATGAAGTACATTGGCTAAGAACTAAAATGCAATAGCATAAGCCAAGCGAAGAACAAAAATTATCAAAATCTTAATCAATTGAGATTATTCCACTTATTTGATGATTTGCATTGGCTAAGAACCAAAATGGGTTAAAATTAGCCAAGTGAAGACTAAAATGACAAAAATCTAAATCCATTGAGATTATTCCACTTATTTGAAGAATTATATTGGCAAGGAACTAAAATGGTTAAGAAATAGACGAGTGAAGAAAAAAAAATCTTAAACCATAGAGATTATTAAACTTATTGGATAAACTACGTTGGCTAAGAACAAAAATGGATTAAAATAAGTCGAACGAAGATCAAAATTACTAAAATCTTAATCTATTGAGACTATTGCACTTATTGGATGAAGTACATTGGCTAAGAACCTAAATGAATAAGAATAAGCCGAGTGAAGACCAAAATCTTAATCCATTAAGACTATTCCACTTATTGGATGAACTACATTGGTGAAGAACCAAAATGGGTTAGAATAAGCCAAGTGAAGACCAAAATAACCAAAAAATTAATCCATTTAGACTATTCCGTTTATTGGATGAACTACATTAACTAAGAGCCAAATTGGAGTAGAATAAATTGAGCAAACACCAAAATGATCAAAATTTTAATCGATATGGACTATTCCACTTATTTGATGAACTACATTGGCTTAAAACCAAAACGAGTTAAAATTAGCCAAGTGTAGACCAAAACGACCAAACTCTTAATCCATTGTGACTATATCACTTATTGGATAAACTACATTGGCTAAAAACCAAAATTTTTTACAATAAGTTGAGCAAAGAGAAAAATGACCAAAAATGTAATCCATTGGGGCTATTCCACTTATTGGATGAACTACATTGGTTATGAACCAAAATGGGTTAGAAGTAACCATGTGAAGACAAAAATCTTAATCCATTTTTACTATTCGACTTACTGGTTGAACAACATTGGCCAAGAACCAAAATGGGTTAGAATTTGCCAAACTAAGACCAAAGTGATAATATTCTTAATCCATTGACACTATTGTACTTATTGGATGAAGGACATTGACTAAGAAAATTGATGGGTTATTGATAGCAGTTCAGCAAGTGTACTGAATCGTTGCAAGTAATAACAAAACGGTAGTACCAAGTGTCGAACTCAAGGATTGCATTTTACTGTTGAATTATATTTAATTACTAAAGTTGAACAAAAAGTTCCCAAATTAATTGAAATAATATTTAAAATTAACAACAGTAATAAAATTGATCCTTTATAATAAGAAAAATTTCAGGGATGAGTCTCACTTTGAATCCAACCTTAGTGTCTAATTTGATCTTAGTTACTGAATTCCTTTATTGAATTATTACCGAATTCTCTTTATTATTCTTGCCCTAATGTCTTAGTGACAGAACCTTTAATTCCAAAGTAACCCCTAATTCCTTAGTGGATTTAAGATTAGAATTAAGCCTTACCGTACAGGAATTCTCTTGTTAAACTATTGCCTTTGCAACTAATTTAATTGGTTTCATGACCTGCATCTATCTCTAGACTATGAATTCATGAATTTCTCATCTCAAGCATTCGTAAAGTCCACTTCCGTTTCAAAATACGAATCGTAGAACATTTTAATGTTGATCAAGCAATAAAAAGCATTAAGCACAGAGATGAGAAAAATAATTCAATAAACTCATTCATATAATTAGAAATCAAATCAGAAAAATAAAGGTTTCATCTTGTTACACCCATCCCTAACAAATAGGATTTAGTTACTCATGACAGATAGAAAAGATAGAGATTAGAGAAGAGTTACAAGAAAGATTCATGAATGATTCTTGATAAAACTGCTCCAATGGTGTTAGAAATGGTCGTCTTTGAGTTTCTCTTGAAGGGCACAAGTCTCCCCACTTCCCAATAGCCAAAAAGATCCGTAGAAAGTGAAAAAAATGCATTTTAATGAATGCTGTCGTGTGCCATGCTCCCCAAGCGCAACTTTTGTGCTTCAAGCGCATCCTAGTAGAGGCTTCAGCCTGAAAAAGCGCCTCAGGCGCAGCTGTTCGCTTCAGGCGCAGCTGTTGCGCTTCAGGTGCATAGCTTCTTCTGTTTGACGTATTCTGCATTTTTCGCCTCTTTTGAGTCCGAATTTGGCTCAGGTGTCTTCATGAAAATTGTAGCTATGGATCTTAGATTTCATTTGCACTTAGTTTGACTCCAATTGGACAACTACAACTCCATATATGACTGAAATACTCCACATAGGTAATATTGATTTCTCGCCAAAATTCAGCACTGCACTAAAACAAAGAAACAATGCAAAACTACGAAATATATCTACTTATCAAGGAAATAAGAACATAAATATTTCATTAAATCAAAGAACTAAAATCAAAAAAATATATCAAATAACTCCTTAAATTAACTAATGAATAAAAGATACATAAGACTAAAAACAATGAAAACTATGCATATGATAAAGAGTCATCAGTTATAGTTAGCCATGTGATGACAAAAATCGTAATCCTTTGAGACTATTCCACTTTTTGGACGAATTACATTGGATAAGATCCAAATTGGAGTAGAATAAACCGAGCGAATACTAAAATGATCAAAATCTTATCCGATAGAGACTATTACACTTATTTTATTAACCACATTGGCTATGAATTCCAATGAGTTAGAATTAGCCAAGTGAAGACTAAAAAGACAAAAATATTAATCCATTGACATTATTCCACTTATTGGATGAACAACTTTGGAAAAGAACTTGAATTGTTCAGAAATAGACGAGTCAAGACAAAAATCTTAATCCATTAAGACTATTAAACTTATTGGATAAACTACATTGACTAAGAACTAAATGGATTAGAATATGCCGAACGAAGATCAAGATTACTAAAATCTTAATCCATTAAGACTATTCCACTTATTGGATGAACTACATTGGCAAAGAACCAAAATAGGTTAGAATAAGCCAAGTGAAGACAAAAATAACCAAAATATTAATCCATTAATACTATTTCATTTATTGGATGAACTACCTATATGTTAACAATTTCAGTTTCACTATGAAAACCCTCTTAGTTCTTCTTTTCTGGTTTTTAGATTCTAAGTTTGTATATTCTCTGATTAGAGAGTCTGGATGAAGGGATTTGAATTCCCATCCAGGTTTATAGTCTTCATGAATTTGATTGGAGTGTTCAAAGAAGTCTCCTGATTCTGACTTTTAATCTGCCACTTCTGTTTCTGCTGATGTATCGGGTTTCTCTGATGGTAATTCTGATTCTTATGGTAGTTCCAGTTCTGTTGATATGTGTGATTTCTCTGCCAGTTTTGAGTCTGTTGATACTCCAGATATTTCTGGTTCATCATATGGTTCTAGTTCTGATAAGTATTGTGTTGACCAGTCCTACTTCCAACAGAGTTAGTTAGCTTCTGTTTGGTAGAGCTTGGAACATAGACCTTTTTGCCTTCATATATTGCAAGCATCCATTGACCAGGCACCATGACTGGTGTTTCAATTTGATTGCTTAGAACATCTGCAACATAAACAATTTTTATCTTTTGGTACCCAAATTTGGTTGGGTCCTGGTTTGTTAGATCTTAAAGATTTCTTGTCTTTCCATGTGGTTAGCATAGGACAAGATATTTTATTGTGACCTTTCTTATAGCAAATAATACATAAATCATTAGAGGGAATAAACTTAGATTCAATTACTTTTTCTTGAAATCCTATTCCTCTTTTACCATTCCTACTAACCCCATAAATCATAGATGCATACTTGCTTCTTTCCATACCATTATCAATAAAATCTTGAAATACTTCTTCATGCTTATCAGAGTTACATGCGGTATTTTCAATTGATGTTGAACTATAATTACTTTTCAAAGTTAGATTTTCATCTTTATGTTCAACAATATCAGTTTTCAGATTTGCATTTTCTGTTTTAAGTTCAATAATATCAGTTTTCAGAGTTGCATTATTTGTCTTAAGTTCAGTAATATCAGTTTTCAGATTTGCATTCTCTATTTTTAGCTCAGTAGTATCAGTTTTCATATTTGTATTTTCTGTTTTAAATTTAGTACTTTCATTCTTTAAAACATTAACATTTTCAATTAGATTTGTATTTTCTTTCCTAAGTGTTTTAAGTTTTAAAGACAATTTGTGATTAATATTTAAAAAATCATTTATAGCAATAATTAAATCAGATCGAGTAAATTCAGAAAATACCTCAATTTCTTCATCTGTTGATTCACTTTCAGAGTCAGAATCTGTGTTGGATCCAGAGGTAGAGTTGGTATGAGCCATCATACCCAAATCTTCTTGTTCATCGTTAGATGATTCCTCAGAATTATCCCATGTAGCCATCATACTCTCCTTCTTGGGTCTGGAATCTTTCCTCTGGTGTTTTTCTTTCTCCATATTTGAACATTCTGACTTGATATGTCCAAGTTCATTGCATCCATAACAAATTATGCTTTTCTTATCATATTTATCATCATTTCCTTTGTTGGATTGCTTGGAATATCTTTGGGGAAATTTCTTCTTTCTGTTATGCCACATCTTCTAAACTTTTCTGCGTATAAATGCAAGTTCCTCTTCCTCTAAGTCTTCATTCTGATCATCTGAATCATCATCCTCTGATTCTGATGTTGCCTTCAGAACTTTCTTCTGCTTGGATTTCAAAGCCACAATTGGTTGCTTCTTCTTGGGCTCATCCTCTACAAGCTCAATTTCATGTGATCTGAGAGTGCTGATTAATTCTTTCAGCTTAAGAGTATTCAGATCCTTTGCTTCTTGAATGGCAGTGATCTTAGGTCTCCACTTACTTGTCAGACTCCTAAGAATTTTCTTCACATGATCAGCAGTAGTATAACTCTTCTCAAGTACCTTTAATCTTGATACCAGGGTCTGGAATTTGGAAAACATTGTTTCAATGTCTTCATCTTCTTCTATCTTGAACAACTCATACTTTTTGACTAGGAGGTTGGCCTTTGGTTCTTGAACTTGCTTGCTTCCTTCATAGGTTAGAATCAGACTATCATAAATACTCTTTGATGTCTTTTTGTTGGTGCACTTGTCAAACTCCTTGAAGGTGATTGCATTTATCATGAATGTTCTGGACTTCTGATGCATCTTGTACATCTTCTTCTGATCACCATTCATCTCCTTTCTTGGAATTTCAATACCATCAGTATTCTTCGGAGCAATATAACCATCTTCCACCAAGTCCCAAAGTTCAGGATCTTGTGAAATATAGAAACTTCTCAGTCTGTCTTTCCAATACTCAAAACGTTCTTCATCAAACAGAGGTGGTCTGTTGATATTTCCTCCAACAGCTTCTTCACTGAATCCAAACATAATGAACCCTCTGATCTTTTCTCAAACACTATAAAGTGCTCAGCCTTGAGACCGAGCTCTGATATCAATTGAAGGTGCGAACACGAGAAGGGGGGTTGAATTGTGTTTGCACAAAGTTGATAACTTTTTGATAATTTATAAATAATTAAAAATTAGTTTGGTTTTGGTGACTTACTTGGAGTAGAAGCAATCGGATTTAGAGGCAGCAAGCAATGTAAGGATAAATAATTTGACGCGTAGAATTATCCTGGTTCACCACTAACTTGGCTACATCCAGTCCCCTCATTCAGAAGGCTTTAATCCACTAATTCAAAAACCTTGAATTACAAATCACCTGACCCTCCAAGCCAGTCTTCCCAAACAGCCTGACAACCCCAAACTTTTGAGGAACTAACCATCTTGACCCTACAAGCCAAGTCTTCTCCTAACAACCTGACAACCCCAGATTGAAGAAGGAACTAAACCACTGTCGATTTGGATACAAAAGATTGGAACTTGAGTAGTTGCTTCTAACAAAGCTGATAATTAATAATAACTCTCACACTCTAAGAAAAAAACACTCAAAAAATATTTCTCATTCGAACAAGTGTTTCTCTCTTCGAACTCTAAGATGAATTTGGAATCTTGAGCTTGATTTCTTCTACTCTTTTATGCTTTTTTTGATACTTTTCTCCTTCAGCCTTGAGTGTCTATTTATAGTGAAAATTTGGGCTTCAATTTAATCCTTATTTAATTCTGAATTGTATCTTGTTTAGATTGAGTTTGTAATTTCTTCAAATTGATTCTATTCCTATTTTGTGTAGATTGACTTTGTAAATTTTTCAGAATGATTCTGTTCCTATTTTGTGTAGATTGACTTTGTAAATTCTTCAAATCAAATATTCTTCAAATCATCATTAAATGTTGATCAAATATTCTTCAAATCTTCATCAAATCTTGACCATATTTTCTTTTCAACTTGGTCAAAGATTTTCTTCAATTATAAATTTGAATCAAATCTTATTTTAGATTTTCATCAATTATAATTTTGAATCAAATCTTATTTAAGATTTTCTTCAATTATAAATTTGAATCAAATCTTATTTTAGATTTTCTTCAAAAACATGAAATCTTCTTTCATACTCTTTGAAGTCAAATATATTGTTCTCATAAAATACTTTTGTTAACATCAAAACTCTAAATGTAAAACCAACTTGGTTCCAACATATTCCACATGTTGAATGAACTACATTGGCTAAGAACTAAAATAGATTAGAATAAGCCAATCGAAGATCAAAATGACCAAAATGTTAATCCATTGGGACAATTCCACTTATTGGCTAAACTACATTGGCTAAGAACCATAATAGGTTAGAAGTAGCCATGTTAAGAACGAAATGACAAAAATCTTAATCCATTGAGACTATTCAACTTAATTGATTAACTACATTGACTAAGAACCAATGTTGATTAGAATAAGTCAAGCGAAGATCAAAATGACCAAAATATTAATCGATTTCAACAATTGGTTTTATTGGATTAACAACCAAAATGGGTTAGAATATGACCAAAATCTTAATATATTAAGACTATTCCACTTTTTTGATAATCAAAATTGGCTAAGAACAAAAATAAAGTAGAAAAGGTCGAGCAAAAACCAAAATGACCAAAATCTTAATCCATTGAGATCATTCCATTTATTTGATGAACTACATTGGTTAACGGATCAAAATGCGTTAAAACTAACAAAGTTAAGACCAAAACGATCAAAATTATAATCCATTTAGACTATTGCACTTAACGGATGAGCTACATTGCTTATCTACCTCAATGGGATAAAATAAGTCAAATGAAGAACAAAATGACAAAAATCTTAATCCATTGAGATTCACTACAAGAAAATTTAAAGTTTGCGACACATACTTTACGACGGGTGCAATAAAACTGCCGTCGCCTTAAATTTAAGAATTGATGTCAATAAACACATTTTCTTTCTATATATTATGATTATGATTAGTTCTAATCATACTGTTCCTGAGGAAAGTTTCATATGGAAAAAGGTAAGTTTATGTCAGTTTCCATCAATTGATATTGGCACTTCCCAAAACCCATCGAATTGTTGTTCTTGCAAGATCACATTGACCACAAGAAAAATGGAAGGCATACTAGAATGAATGAATCTTAAAAAGAAGTTTCAAATCAAGGAGGCACAACATGTTGAAGTTACAAGGTAAAATGAGATTCAGGAATTAAAAAAATTATGAAAAGACAACATCAAAACAAGAGAAATGAAGGAAAATATCATATGATTTTGGAAACAGAGAAAGTAAAATCCTTTAATATCAATTAACCTTATTTGAAAACAATGGTAGAATAAAGATAATGATGAGCAAATCAACCCTGCAGCATGCAGCAAATTAGACAGCGTAAAACTTCTGATTACTCTCTAATTTTTTAGGCATCAGTTATGTAGTTAGGCTGCAGTTATGTTATTAGCCAATTCTTTAATAAATAGGACAGACCAAGACTCTCGATTTTTCTTTGTTTTCTCTCTTATAATTATGTAAAGTTGTAAACTAGATTTCTTGTTGTAATTCAAATTCTGACCATAATAACCAGGAGTTGTTCAATAAAAGTTGTTTATTTCCTTTAAATTTCTATGCTTGGTACCGGTTTCTATCATACTGAGAACACCTAATCTCTCAAAATCAATAACAGCACCTAATTTTGTAAAATCAAGTTGTAAAATCAATAACAGCACCTAATCTCCCAAAGAAGTTGTACAGCAGCAGTAAATGATATTTTCTTCAAATCAAGTTGTAATATCATCATAAAGTTGTGGCTGTAATTTGAAAGAAATAAGTTAATACTATAAATATAGATATGATACAATTAGATATTACAAAATGGATGCCTCAGAAAAATATGCAAGTGATGCCTCATAAGTAATCATTAACGGCAAAAATTAAGGAATAGTTTTTGTACTCTTTATATTGCGAAAAAACATGTAAAGGGTAGAGTTTATGTCCCTAACTATGGCTTCCTCCACTTCACCATAGAAACTCATGCTCACAATTTTAACTGGTAAGTTTGTAATCATTAAAAGCAAGAAAATAAAAGATGAAGAAAGGTACAAAACAACAGTAACATCAGTTTGACATCATGGATGTGCTTTATGTGACCATCGAGACAGCATAACTAAGCAACAAACTGTTAGACTTCTTAAACCCCAAAAACTATACTGTTTTAACAAAACAAACACTACAGCTTCCTCCAATGCTCTGTCTCACTGCAAGAGCTGCCTCCAATGCTCTGTCAGCAATTGGTAATGCCACATGCTTAATAAATTATCTTTCAATTATTTAGGACCCAACTCAACTTGAAGGTTTTGATAAAAGACTCATTAAATTTTATTTGACTTGGAATTGGTTAATATAGTTCAATGTATTTACTTTTTAAAGAAAACAAAGAAAGTAAAACCATTAAACTCAACATTCAAATTCAATGAACCTAATTTAAAAAGAATGATAGAATAAGGCATTAAGCAAATAACACATAGACAACACAACAAATAAGATAGCAATTAATGGAATTAAAGCATCAACAAATCAGGGCAATTTTACAATGAAAATACCAATTAATGAAATCAAGAGAAAGGGAACACGTCATGTGATGAAAGATAGAGAGAGAGATTGGGTGAGTGAGTGAAAGAGACGGATAAAACCCAAAGTAATTAATCGATAATAGAATCTAAATAATAAATAAAAAAGATTTACCCTAAATAAAATCAATTAATAATAAATGCAGAAGATTATTGGAGCAGTCAATCAATACATTCCCGCGCGCGCTAACGTTGTTAATTGCTAACCTCAATAAATTTAATCTAATAAATACAGAAAAATATTACCGTTGTTGAACACTCACCTATTACCTATATATATATTTGGGTACACTCACTTTTTCTTAACTCGTTCTAATTCCGCTTACTTTCTCTCTGATTCTTGCGCCATTGAGGTTTTGTTTTCTGATTTCAATCGAATTTTTGCGCCACCCATCCGCTTTCACTGTTTTGCTCTTCCGCCACAGAGTCACCGCCACCCACCGACTCAACTGTGGTCTCCGTTTTCATCACCGGCATCAACAGAGTCGCGCGCTACCCACTCTTTATTTTGTTTCTTGCGACCCCAAAGGTTTTCCTACTCTTTTTTTAACTTTAATTTTCATTATTATTATTATGCCTCAAAAAATACTTTAATTTTCATTAATATTATATATCTCCCCTCCTTCACTTTATCTCTTTTTTCTATTCTTAACTCTTTATTTATATTTTTTCAGTCAAAACAAATTGATAAACTTTAAATCATTCATATGGAATCACCACAACATTATAGAGAAATAGAAGGAACTGAAGAAAACATGACGGCTTTTGACATGATTCACGGTGGTAATATGTACATGTTAAGTATGTTGGCCCGAACACGATTCTATCAACATAGACAGACTTATGATGGTCACTTTATTTTTGATGAAAATAATACCAACGAGATCTCTGTGGTTCATACAAGAAGAAGAAGAAGAAATATCGACACTACTCAAATACAAAGACGCTCTGAAGACAATTTTGAAAGAATTATAATTGAAGAAAATTCTGAAGCTATAACGTGTTGTATCTGTCTTGTAGAGATTTCAGTTGGATCGGAAGCTATTCGATTACCTAATCCTTGTTTACATATCTATCATCAAGATTGTATCATGAAATGGTTAAATAGATCTAAGACATGTCCAATGTGTCGTAGGTCAATTTATTGAAATTACACATTGTACTTTCTATCATCAATATTAGTCTTGTTGATTGACTTTTTAGTCAACATATATAATTGATGTACTTTTTTTTTTGTGTTCCTTCTATATTTTAATAGAATTTTTTTTTATATTTTGATTTAATATATTTGTCTCCTCTTTGTTTATTTATTTTTATTTATCTATTATGTTTAATACACCACTTCATCTTATCTCATAAAAAATTTCATTTTAATAATTATTTTCATAAATTCTATCACAAATTTTCAACATATGTAATATATTTTATATATTATTAACGTGCTTGATTCAAATGTTAACAATGAAAGAACAACAATTAACGAGATTTTATTTACCAAATCAATAAACTAGATAATGAATTAATTAGTTTTATTAATTACTATCAGATAATTAATATTTAATTGTCGTTTGAAGAAATAATGAATTTATTGTTACTGTTGTAAATTAATTAACTAACTTCTTTATGCGGAATGAATTCACCATATTAAAAATTAAATTAAAATATCAATTTGCGTTTAATTACATTACAAAAAATTATTAAATGATATCCATTATTTATCTCAATCAAAATATCAATTTGCGTTTAATTACTTTGGTAGTTCAATCTCAAACATTTCAATTAAATTTACATTTAATGATTTCTAATAAACTTAATATTTGAATATTAATTTAATTAATCTTTTAGGTCATAATTACTAAGTTTTTATATAATATAAACTATAATTAATTACTAAGATACTACTATTCATCATTTGACGAGTTTCTAATATGCCTTTTAATTCCGTCAAAAAATATATATGCATTTGAATCTTTTGTTTTCTTTCTTGATGGGCTTGAATTTTTTTTTAAAAATATTTGACGTACAATATTCAAAACCAATTTAGACATACATATTGAAATTGATTGATGTTTTTTAAAAATTGTCATAAAAAAGGTAAAATTTATTGATTTGTTTTTTAATTTTAGAGACTAAAGTCCTATTTTACAAAATTGAGAGATTAATTCCTATCGTGCAAAGAAGAATGTTCACCGGCTCTTTGGGAGAGTGACGACTGCGATAGTGCGAGAAATGAGAGTGAGGTGGCAATCAGAAAGCGGGGAGTGTGAGTAAGGTATAGTTGTAAAACAATTTCTAAATCTTTGTTTTGATTTTATAAAACTTAACGTCAGCAATGTCGCACTGAATATGTGAATTTATTTTAAAAAATGTAGTGTCAGGCGTTGCATAAGTTTAATCGACATTAAAATTATATATAGTCTGTGTCTGGCCGACGCTAAGGAGCCGACGCTAAGGAGCCGACGCTAAGGAGCCGACGCTAAGGAGCCGACGCTAAGGAGTCGACGCTAAATTGTTGTTTTCTACTAATAAAAACTGTTTGCAAAACAATACTATATATAATTTATTAAAATATATATATATATATACTATAAATTGGAGAGTGGAAATATTTATTAATAACTGTGAGACAAATGTTCATTTTAAACCTATTGTAGTTGAAATTTAAACTTTATCCCTTCATCCCTTGAGATTAAATAAAAATATGGAATCAAATAATTAAGTAATAAATTAATTTTGTAGAAATAAATCTCATATTGATATGTTTACATTAATCAAGTATTGTAAATTAATTGTAATTGATTGATAGATGTAATTGAAAATAAATAAAAATATTTTCTTATATTTAAATTTGAAAATAGTAATTAATTATAAATATTAATAATTATCATATAATAAAATATGAAATTAGCATGGAGATAAAATAATGCAATAGTTAAAATTAAATAAAATATTTGTTGATGAGAATATAAAACTCAAATGATATATAAATTAAAAAAATTAATAGAGTTATTACATATGACGTGAAATACTTTCACAATTATTTTATTATTTAAAAAAAGAGTTACATACCTCTATGGCGGCGAAACCTTTCCATAGCTGTTGTGTTTGATTCTCGGCGATGTGTGCTCGACGCTGTCTACTTTGGGCACATCGTGTCTGTGCTCTGGGCTTATCTTGCGTTTGAGTTTCACGGTCAATTTTACAGGTCAAGCAGTTCTGATTCGCCTCCTGGTCTTCGATTTTCGGTAGTGTTGCCATCGTTCAATGAGATAGCTTAAAAGGCTTTATTTATGGCTTTCTTTTGGAACATCTTCAAGTTCTTTTGCAAATGCATTAACATAAGAATTGTAGATAGAAGTTTCCATGATTGTGTAAGGATTTAAAGTACTAATTTTTGTTCCACCTTCACCCTCATCACCTATAGACAACAATGATGTGTTCAATGAGATTAATTTTTCATTGATTCTAATAGCTTTCACACCAATGAAATATTCAGCTCCAAGTCTTCCATGGAAAATTGGACCTATTGTGTTATCTGGGTTTTTGATAAGTGGAGTAAAGATAGGAAATTTGGAAACATCAATCCTTTGATGGAAAACAAACGGACCATCACCAAAATATAAAACACCATTAGAAGTAATTGATCAATCCTTTAAAGAAGATCTGATCAACTTTTATCTACAACAAAATATGAACAGAATCAATATGAAGAATTTACAATCTCAATCTAAACAAAAAAAAAAAGGAACATAATTGTGAGGGGAATTTCCAAAATATATTTGGAATTCTCTAATAGCTATATTAATGTAGCAAAATTAAATAACTTAATGTATCACTTGGTCAAGTGGTTGCAATGCTTGGGTTTAATTCAAACCAATGCATCTGTTAAGTTACCAAAGGTTACAATCTTTCTCAAGAGTTGTTTTCTTTCACCAATTGGTATGAGTTCAAGAGTTGTTTTCTTTCACTAATTGGTATGAGTTTCTCTATAAATAGAAATACTTTAGAGGCAGAAAGTAGAACACAATTTCATACTACATGTGTCAAACTTATGTCAAAAATATTTCTAAGTCATTTCTTCTTTTCTCTATTGCACGAGAGTAAATGAAGGAACTTTATTCTGTAAACTATCATTGATCAATAGGCTTGACGTGAATGTGCAATTCACTTCAAGGATTCCAAAGTATCCTGAAGGGGATTCGTTGGTTAACCCGTTTGCATCCAATATATATAGATTGGTGGGGACGAATCGAACCTAAAGCTTAGTGTGATACACACGCTTTGGAATTTATTTGTGCAACCTTCATCATCATCAATTTCATAATCTTCTTGTTCAAGATTTGCAGCATACCCCCAACAAAAGATCCAACAATCTTTAGGTTCGATTATCAAATTTATTTATGACTGCAACTTTTAAAGGAGATGGACTTTCTTGACCATGGTGAAAGTTACACATTTAATTTATATGAATATATATGATATGTTTGAAGTTCTAAATTCATATGTGGTTCTCCAAAGTAATTATATTTGTTTATGTTAAATTTAACATGTGGTTAGATTGATATGCATGATTTAGAATATATATTCAACTATGTGAATTTAATATGGTTTATGCATGAATTTTGCTCTTTTGAATTTTAAAAATTAATTAAAGTCTTGGAAATAATCACATATGAAAATTCATGGTTGGGCACTGAAAGTTATTTAGTGTTAATACATTTATATATTACATTCATGTTTGAAATGCATATATAATAAATTTTCCTTTTCGGATGCATATATAATAATATGAAGATAGGATGTGGAAAATTAATAATATGAAATTAGAGATAATATGTTTTGATGAAATTTTGTTTATCTATGGTTGATGTTTTTAGACTAAGAACAAGAATTTATGATTGACCGGTGGAAGAAAATGCATTTATAATTTTGGTCTCTTAAATCTTGACAAGTATGAATATGTATGATTTCAGATGCATATTTAACACATTAATTTATTTAAAGTAGTGAAAATAAATTGCCATAAATATCAAGTGTATGTCTCAATATAGTAATGCTTCATGTGAGAAGTTATTAAGTCTAGAATTGATTAACCCATATTATAGGTGCATGATAGTATGAAAGTATATGTCAATTTCTTGCTTATTTTGACATTGAAAATGATTTGGATCTATTTTGAATTATTGTAAGTTGACAAATGTTCATGGAAGAAACTAATAAAAAATCTTAATGATTTTATTCATTATTTATTTTCTATTGTGATGCTTATTTGGATTTACCATAGAACATATTTAAATATGAAACTTGAATTAACAAATAGAATTCATGATGCATGCATTAGTTATAGTATAACTATGAAGAAATGGTTTCTTTAAATTAAATGAAAGGAATGCTTATTTGTTAAGGAGTAGATGACTTACATGTTTGGAGGTCTCCTCTTAATGGACATATAGCATATATTTGCTGGAATGTATAATTATGGGTACATTTCTGATATAGTCCACCTATATGAGAATGAAGTGGGCCGCTTCATAGAGTTCAAGGGCTTGACTCTTAAATTCTCATGAAAAGGATATGAGACACAGGGCCTTATCAAATGTGTCATATTTATAATTCAATCAATGATATCGAGATTTCATGTGTGAGTTATGCACACTTGTTCTAATGAATGGTTTGTTCAAAGCTTGTCTACCAGTTATTCAGGGATGAGTGAAAACATAATTTACTAAGTAATGGTTCAAATCGTAAGATACCTTTATCTGAAACCATGAGATTTCCGGAATAACGAACTTAGATATATTTTGAAAATGGTGGGGGATTGTGAGGGGAATTTCCAAAATGTGAATGTGCAATTCACTTCAAGGATTCCAAATTATCCTGAAGGGGATTCGTTGGTTAACCCGTTTGCATCCAATATATATAGATTGGTGGGGGCGAATCGAACCTAAAGCTTAGTGTGATACACACGCTTTAGAATTTATTTGTGCAACCTTCATCATCATCAATTTCATAATCTTCTTGTTCAAGATTTGCAGCATACCCCCAACAAAAGATCCAACAATAATCAATTTGAAGAATTTACAAACGCAATCTGAACAAAATACAATTCAGAATTAAACAAGGACTAAATTGAAGCCCAAATTTTAACTACAAATAGACACTCAAGGTTGAAGAAGAAATCATCAAAAAGCAGAAAAGATTAGTCTTAGAGTTCAGATAGAGAAATACTTGTTCAAGTTAGAAATATTTTCTGAGTGTTCTTTTCTTAGAGTGTGAGAGTTATTATTATCATCAACTTTTTAGAAGCAACTACTCAAGTTCAATCTTTTGTATCCAACCCGATAGTGGTTTAGTTCCTTCTTCAATTTGGGGTTGTCAGGTTGTTAGGAGAAGACTTGGCTTGTAAGGTCAAGGTGGTTAGTTCCTCAAAAGTCTGGGGTTGTTTCGCTACTTGGGAAGACTAACTTCGAGGGTCGGGTGCTTTGTAATTCAAGGTATTTGAATTAGTGGATTAAAGTCTTCTGAATTAGGGGACTAGATTTAGCCAAGTTAGTGGTGAACCAGGATAAATCTACGTGTCAAATTATGTATGCTTTCATTGCTTGCTGCCTATGAATCCGATTGCTTCTACTCCAAGTAAGTCACTTAAACCAAGACCCTAAACTTTGAGACTTGGTGGAAGATGGTTATATTGCTCCGAAGAATACTAATGGTATTGAAATTCCAAGAAATGAGATGAATGTTGATCAGAAGAAGATGTACAAGATGCATCATAAGGCCAGAACATTCATGATAAATGCAATCACCTTCAAGGAGTTTGACAAGTGCACCAACAAGGAGACAACAAAGGGTATTTATGATAGTCTGATTCTGACCTATGAAGGAAGCAAGCAAGTTCAAGAAGCAAAGGCCAACCTCCTAGTCAAAAAGTATGAGTTGTTCAAGATGGAAGAAGATGAAGACATTGAAACAATGTTTTCCAGATTCCAGACCCGAGTCTCAAGATTAAAGGTACTTGAAAAGAGTTATACTACTGCAGATCATGTAAAGAAAATTCTTAGGAGTCTGACAAGCAAGTGGAGTCCTAAGATCACTGCCATTCAGGAAGCAAGGGATCTAAATACTCTAAAGCTGGAAGAATTAATCAGCTCTCTCAGATCACATGAAATTGAGCTTGGAGAAGATAAGCCCAAGAAGAAGAACAATACTCTTGCCTTAAAATCCAAGCAGAAGAAGGTTCTAAAGGCAACATCAGAATCAGAGGATAATGATTCAGATGATCAGAATTTGAACTCAGAGAAAGAGGAGATTGCTTTCATATCCATAAAAATTCAAAAGATATGGCACAATAGAAAGAAGAAACTTCCCCAAAGATATTCCAAGCAATCCAATAGAGGGAATGATGATAAATATGACAAGAAAATCATCCTCTGCTATGGATGCAATGAACCTGGACATATCAAGTCAGAATATTCAAATATGGAGAAAGGGACACACTAGAAGAAAGACTCTAGACCCGAGAAGAAGAGTTTGATTGCTACACGGGATGTTTCTGAGGAATCCTCTGACGATGACCAAGCAGATTTGGCTATGATTTCTCATACCAACCTTGTCTCTGGATCCAACATAGATTCTAACTCTGAAAGTGAATCAGCAGATGAAGAAATTGAGGTATTTTCTGACTTTACTCGATTTGATTTAATTACTGCTATAAATTATTTTTTAAATAATAATCACAAATTGTCTTTAAAGCTGAAAACACTTAGGAAAGAAAATACAAATCTAACTGAAAAAGTTAATTCTTTAAAGAATCAAAGTGTTGAATTTAAAACAGAAAATGCAACTTTGAAAACTGATATTAATGAACTTATAATAGAGAATGCAAATTTGAAAACTGATATTGCTAAACTTAAGGCTAAAAATCTAACTCTAAAAAGCAATCTTAGTTCAACATCAATTGAAAAAACCACATGTAACTCTGATAAGCATGAACAAGTATTTCAAGATTTTCTTGCTAATGGTATGGAAAGAAGCAAATATGCTTCCATGATTTATGGAGTTAGTAGAAATGGTAAAAGAGGTATAGGATTTGAAGAAATTGTAACTGAACCTAAACCTATTCCCTCTGATATCTTGTGTACTGTTTGCTCTAAGAAAGGTCACTCCAAATTATCTTGTCCCATGTTAAATACAAGGAAAGACAAGAAACCTTTCAAGACTAACAAACCAGGACCCAACCAAATTTCGGTACCTAAGAACAAAATTATCTTTGTTGCAGATGTCCTCATCAATCAAGTTAAAACACCAATCATGGTACCTGGAAAGTGGATGCTCGCGACATATGACAATGACTTTTGGAGGAAAGCAAAAAGGCCAGATCATTGGTCAAGGTACAGTTGGTAATGGTGTTTTCCCTTCTATTAAAGATGTCTTGTTTGTTAAAGGTCTTAAGCATAATTTATTAAGTATTACTCAGTTAAGTGATAATAATTATGATATTATATTCAATCAAAAAACATGCAAGGCAATTAGTGAGAAGGATGGATCTGTACTCTTTACAAGTCAGAGGAAAAACAACATTTATAAGATAAATCTGTTTAGTCTAGAGAAACAAAAGGCTAAGTGTCTTATGTCAGTAAATGAAGAGAAACTAATTTGGCACAAAAGATTAGGTCATGCAAACCTTAGATTGATTTCAAAACTGAATAAACTTCAACTAGTTAGAGGTCTACATAAGCTTAGTTACAAAACTGAAATTATGTGTGAAGCTTGTCAAAAGGGAAAACAAACCAAAAAACTCATTTACCCCTAAGAACTCAGTCTGTACCTCAAAGCCCCTTGAGCTCTTACATATAGATCTCTTTGGGCCAGTGAAAACAGCCTCTCTAAGTGGAAAGAAATATGGCTTTGTTATAGTAAATGATTACACTAGGTGTGAAGTAGCAATGTCAAGTTACAAGGAAGGGGGTTTGAATTGTAATCTTGCCTAATTAAAATTTCCTGTTAAAAACTTAAGAAGAACAACTCAAGAATGATCTTGGTTATGAAAACAGAAACGGAGAACGTTCTTGGTTTTGGAAACAGAAAGCGGAGAACGTTCTTGATTAGTTAAAATCACAGTTTTTAGTTTCTCTATTTAACTTGATAATAAAAATAACATAATGTAAATAGAGATAAGGAAGAGATACCACACAATGATATATCCTGGTTCACCCAACTTGGGCTACGTCCAGTCCTCACAACTATGAGATTTTTACTAAGTGTTCAAAAACGGAGAACAATCTTTTGTTTACACAGTTAAAGATCAACCTTGATCTGTAACTCCAATTCCTTTCCACCCAGAAAGGATTCAATCAAGTCACCTAACAATTCTGATAGGATTTTACAATTTACTCTTTTAATCACACTCAAACTATAAACAATCCTTATAGTTATGAGTTTACACAATAATAATTTAAAAGATTTGGTTGAATCTGATTATGCTCAACTCTTGTTTGAGAATAGATTCAGGACAAAAAGAACTCAGTATAATAAGCTGGAAGTGTATGGGAGTTTAAGACTGATTCTTTTGTGAATGAGATGCCTTCAAGATTGCAAGTGAATATGATTTGATGAGAAGGCTTGGCACTTGAAGTTCTGAATGTTGCTGAGTATTTGCTTTCCTTTTATAGACGATTTGAACATTTAATTATGGTCAGAAAGAGCTGTTGGTAGTGCTCTGTTACTTTTGACCAAAACAATATAAGTGAATAAAAATAGTCCATTCATGTGAATAGTTTTGGGCTTTGTTGAACTGGGTTGTTTCATTCAAATTTGATCAGATTTCTTACGCGTTTTATGATCCCTTAAGCTTCAAAAATATTCATTGATAATTGGGCTTTGATCTGGATATTTGATTTAATCCAAAACTGTTTGGAAAGGAGTAAATAGCTTCTGCATAACTGAGAAGTCTGTTTCTGCAGAAACGGAGATTGTTCTTTCAGAAACGGAGAATGATGTTCAGAAATGGAGATTGATGATCAATCTGGTCTGATAGTCTTCTGGACAGTCTGGGGCTGATAATCAATCTTGAAGTTCAGTTTTGTTTCAACTTTCTTGATAGTTCCAGACTGGAGAAAGTTGCAATCCGTTTTGACTTGCTTTGATTCGTGATGTTTTATCTTAGTGATTAGGAAGTCTCTTTAAACAAGAATGATTCCTACTTGTTCCTTGCCATGTACTGATGAACTTAGTATAAAGAATTAAGGCATAAGCTTTGTTAAAATAGTGGAGAATGATTTGTGAAGTGGCTGCGACAATCAATCTTGATTCTGGAGAACATTCTCTGTTTTGTACAGCTTATGGTCAAGAATGTTCTGTTTACTTTTTCATCTGATTTCTTTGCTTTGCTTGGTTCCTATCTTTAATAAAAATACTCAAGAGCACAGACTAAATTAACATAACATTTAGAATCATAATTAACATTCTTAATTAACCTTTGTTTATTTTCATCAAAACTTAATTTGAGAGTTTGTCTTAACAATCTCCCCCTTTTTGATGATGACAAACATGTTAATTTAGATTTTAATTTTGATTCTAATTTTAATTTTGAAGAGCGTAGGAGCTCCCCCTCAATTGATGCAATAGATGTTTTTATTACAGTGAAATAGATAATGCAATCAAATTTTTAGCATAATGAATATTTCATTAAATTTCAAAATAATGCAATCGCAAAGTACAAAATTGAAGATCCTAATTACAAAAAGGATTTCTTAATTATCAGAATATAAAAAACTAAAATTAATTCTCCCCCTTTGTCATACAAAAAGGAAAGAGAAAAAGATTCCTATTTAGCTAAAGAAGGAGAAGATCCTTTTGAAGATGTAGACTTGGAAGGATCAGGAATCGGTTCAGGAGCAGGCTGAACCGGACGAGAAGGCACACCGAGCTTGGGGGGCAAGCGTTTCTGTGAGCCAAGACTGCAGCATGGAAGACTCTAAATCCTGTTGAGTCTGTCGGGCCAGAAGGAGTTGCAGGGTTGCCATCAGTTCCGAGTTTGTGGGTTCCTTTGGAGGAGTCATGATTGGAGGAGGGATAGGAGCAGCACTGCTTGATGGAGCAAAGATGGTAGGGTTAGGTTGGGAGGAGGAATTTTGGTTAATGGAAGGACCGGGAGTGGCTGGAGAAGTCAAAAATTGACTGATTCCAAATATGGATGAAGTGGTTGTCAGGGGGGAAATATAGGCAGGTGACATGGCTGACACATTTTGATGGAGGAGTAGTGTGGTCATGGGATTAGGTGAAGAATGGAAGTATTGAAAGAATGATATAAAGTCAGTGGAGGATAAGGTGGATGGTTGTGGAAAAACGGCGAAAGTTGAAAATTCTGGAGGAAGGTCTGGAGAACGTTCGCGGTTTACAGGAGAACGTTCTTGAGCATTCTCAGTTGCTCTGTTTGGGGATGGGGAGGCTGAGGCTGGGTCTGGGGCTGCAGCTCTTCTTCTTGCAGAGCGTTTTCTCATGAATAGCAACAACTTTTAACATTAGGTTTTCTTTACATCTTTTCTATACATCACTAGAAGGTGTCATTTAAAAATCTTTAGGAAAAAGCCGTTTAAAAATGTCCCAAGTTTTCTATGAAGGGCTTTTTCTCTCCATAGAACTTTTGCTCTCTTTCTATTGAATGTCCAAGTTTTACTTTTCTATATGTCCTCTTTACTTCTAGTGATGTAAAGAAAACCTGCGACGGGTTAAAAGCCGTTTAAAAATGCATAGAACTACCAAGATAAGATTGAAGGGATGTAACTTTTATTGATGTGCGTATGTTATTGTTTTCAAGTTATTATCATTAGTGAGTATTTTGAAGGTTGTTAATCTTTATGATATAATTATGTTCTTCATGTGATCTCTATAATATACACATGTGTGTGATTGTGTGAATGGAATAGCTTAATTAGTCGTATTTTATGTTTAGTGTAACACCTCGGCCATTACCGTTACCGGCGATGCTACCTCACGACCTTGGCTCAATTGGTAGTGGGACTGTGTGGAGGCGGTACTTATCCCCTAGGTACCGGGCTCAAATCCCACGGAAGGCAAAAACTTGTTATTTCCACTGGGTGGTGAGGGGGGACGAGAAGGTCGTGAGGTAGCATCGCCTTTTTATGTAACACCCCGGCCATTACCGTTACCAGCGATGCTACCTCACGACCTTCTCGTCCCCTCTCACCACCCAGTGGAAATAACGAGTTTTTGCCTTCCGTGGGATTCGAGCCTAGTACCTGGGAGATAAGTACCGCCTCCACACACTCCCACTACCAATTGAGCTAGTGGCTCAATTGGTAGTGGGAGTGTGTGGAGGCGGTACTTATCCCCCAGGTACCGGGCTCGAATCCCACGGAAGGAAAAAACTCGTTATTTCCACTGAGTGGTGAGGGGGGACGAGAAGACCGTGAGGTAGCATTGCCGGTAACGGTAATGGTCGGGGTGTTATATTTAGCATATTGTATATATATATGTAATAGTTAGACAAGAATATATTATGTATTAGATCGATGTATGGTTTAAGGTGAGGAAATATAGTGTTAATCGTACTTAGATGGATTTTTGGTCTATATATGATGGTACGTGTGAGTCATGGAAGTGGACACTATTTACGAATTTAATTATGTCTAATCTCACTAAAATATGTTTACTAACAAATCATAAAAAGTAGGATAACTTCTTGTAGTCGAAAACAACAATCCTTGTCTGATAGGTCTAAGTTGTCAAAGTAACTCACACTTGATGGCTTTGACAAAAAAACTTTGATACATATATAGTCAAAGAACAAATGAAAGATTTAAGTAAAGATAAGAAGGAATGACAAGTATTTAGATTATGTTTAGCTTGTCAAGAGAATTTTTCATACTTAGTACACCAGCATAGCTGGAAAACATCTTTAAACTGTTTTATAAATTTTATGTTACAATGTTTAATGCCCACTATGTTTGGGGGTGATATTTCCTAAGTAGCAGTGCACATTACAGGTTTGAGGAGTATCTGGATTGCTTACTAGTCTTTCAATATCTTTGAGGGATCACATCATGAGTCTAGATTAAGATTTTTGACTTATTTACTTCTATCTTTAAGATTTTAACAAAAGTTGAAAATATTTCTAGAAGTGGAAGATATTTAATGCATTTTTAAAATGAAGTTTTCTTACTTGTATTCATTTTCAAACTTTCAATTTCATTATTTCTGCATTAACATTAATTTTATTTTCCAAATCCATATTTAAGTTTAGGCTTTACACATAGAATCACTAAAGTATTAGTTTTCCTAAACAAGTCAAAACCAATAAATTGTGTTTTTGAGTGTATTTATTTAGACAAAAAATCAAAAACAAGTTAATTCATGATATGTTGAAGTATGCATATTCAAGCAAGATCGCGTTGTCATTTTCAAGTAATCATGATTGATTTCATCATTAACTCTAGACCTATCTCATGTACACAACAAGACAATAACACGCTTTGAGAGGAATAAAATGATTTGGAAGATTCCTCAAACGAATGTCAAACTAGATTGATGACAAAATGTTTGTAGAATATTATGTTTGTCTTATTAAAGACAAGAGACAAAATGAATCAGTTTGGGATCATCAAATGCATGTCCTAGATTGATAAAATTTGCACATGGACCACCCAAAAGTGAACAAGATTCAAGGAGAAAATGACTAAAGGTCTACTTGCAAAAAAATAATATAGATTGATTTGCAGTTTTGTTCTCCAGATTGATTAGCTTGAAGCTAGTATAAAAGCACTTAACTGCACTCTGAAAAACACTATTGACATGACATGTGCGTATGCTTCTAACTCAACATTGTTGCAATGGACATATTTGGCCTTCGTACCAAGTTTCCTTCAAGATTCAAGCAAGAACGTTATGGACAAAAGTGAAAATAAAAAGATTGTTTCGAAGAAAGAAATTGACAGCTGGCAAAATTATCCAATGTTATATTCATATTAAACTAAATATTTTATGCCTCTCTTCATCTATAAAACGAAGATTAATCAGAAGATGGAAGCATGAGTTCAATTGAGAATCTATCTACACTTGTTCATCTAAGCTCAAGTTGTGAAGCTCTTCTCTCAAGCAAAAGTCCAAGCTCTCTTCACATCATTTGCTATTGAATTTGTTACTTTATTTCTAATATTAATCCATCCAAAATGTTATGGTTATTCAATCTCTAATTAATAAGATTATTCTTGAGTATATTAAATTAAGTGCATGAATTAAAATTCAAAAAGAGGAGTCACAATTCAAATCCTCCTTTCTTGTGACATTTATTGCTACTTCAATTGGCATTAGAGTTGTGCCTCTAAGGCTGAGTACCTAACAAGTGTTAGAGAAAAAAATTAATGGAAGAAGAAGCAAATGTCAAAAGCTTAGGTACTCCTAAACACTAAAGCTCAACTATTTTTATCTAATGTTTTAATCAGGGAAGAAAGTGAAAGAGTTCATGAATGTGAGGCTGCAAAAAAGATGTGAGACACCTTCCAAACTCATCATGAAATAACAAGCCATGTAAAAGAAACAAGGATAGATATTGGAGTTTAAAAATTTGAAATGTTTCAAATGATTGAAGAAGAAACAATAGATGAAATGTAATCAAGATTCACAACCATAATCAATGAAATGCAGTCTCTAGGCAAGAAGTACACAACTCAAGAATGAGTTAGAAAAATTATGAGATGTCTCCCTAGCACTAGGAGACCCATAGTTACAACTATAAGTCAAGCCAAGGATCTAGGGTCTCTTGAGTTAGAAGAAGTCATTGGAACATTGAGAACTCATGAAGTTAGACTTCAAGGAGACAAACCAACAAGAAAAGGAAAAGTGATTGCTCTAAAAGCGTCACTAAATCCTCAAGAAGGCTCATCTTCACAAAAAAAAATGATGAAAAAGAAGAAGGAGAAATAACTCTAGAAGAAGTTAAAGATGAATTAACCTTTATTTCAAGGAAAATGCAAAGAGTGATGAAATGAAAAGATCAAAGAATGATGCAAAAAATGAGTTAGCCTTTTATTTCAAGGAAAATGCAAAGAACGATGCAAAACTATATGTGTAGCTTAAACAAAAAGATATGTTCTTTATCAAAACATTCAACTTATTATTATAAGTCAATTTATGTAAAATAAGGTTGACTCATAAAGAACTTAAATTAAATAACAGAGTACAGATAGAGAAGAGACACAAGTATTTTATACTAGTTCACAATAAACATTTGCTACATCTAGTCCTCCAATTACAAAGAGATTTTTCCTTAGTACAATCGAGGATTTAATCCACTATTAAATAATAACATGTATTAGTTAGTCTACCTCTTCAAGCTTTGAGTATTCTTCTTTTGCCTCTCCATAATGTTACCATTAGAACCTCTCTAGTCTTCTCAACATTTTGGCAAGCTGTCGTTGAGGTTCACAAATATTCTTACACCTCTTTAGGAACTTCTTATGGATGATAGACTTGTTGCCTCTACCAGGCCGATTTACATCAGTTCCAATTTGTGTTTGAATTGATGCAAAGTGTATCAAACAACTTGATTGATATACATCAATTCTAATAACTCTCTGCTAAGAGGATTTTTCATTTATTCTTTTCTTTTGATGTATTATAGGCTTTTTTAGAAAAACTTCTTAGACTATTGCCTTTTTCCTTATTAATGATTCTTGATTATTTAAGAAATTATTCTACTTAAATACTTAAGAATACATATGTTGGACATAGTCTCGTTGGAGATCTTGAATCAGTAATTAAAACTTGTCAATATTTGTCTTTATAATTAATTCAACGTATCATGATTTAAAATGGCAGGAATATCATAGGATGATATTTTTAGAGGATTTCAATGCATTTCTTCAATTAGAGGATAAGTCCAACTATTATGAGCAAATGATGTTGAGATGTTGACTCCTTCAAAGTTCAGGGCTCAGATAATCGACTTAAGATAGCTAACTTTTAACATAACGTTGATTTTATGAGAGCATTGACTGAAGTGTTTGCTAGACGATCAACAGGATTTCTAGAATAACCAAACACAAAATTATTAGAGTGAGCTTGCACTAGTCAAATTCACGAAAGGCTTGTTGAGAGTGTGTCGATCAGAGTCACTATGCATTTTCCTAGATTTGTTAATTCTCTTTCTTTGTTCATGAAAAGGTTTGAATTTTACCAAAGCATTGACTTTATCAAATGCTTCATTTAGAGATTTCTTCTTTTGGTCTCTGAGTCAAAGTGTAACAACCCGATCCTTACCGTTATCAGTACTGTTAATCATGAAATTCTCGCCCCCTTCCTCTCCATAGAAAATAGCAAGTTTTTACCTTTTGTGGAAATCGAACCCGGTACCTAGAGGATAAGTACCACCGTCCATTCATTCCCGCTACCGGGTTCGATTCTCACGAAAAGAAAAAACTCGCTATTTCCTATGGAGAGGAAAGGCGGGCGATAATGTCGTGATTAATAGTATTGATAACAATAAGAGTCATGCTGTTACAAAAATCGCACTACCAATTGAGCTCTTTTTTGTAACAATTCAACCCTTACCGTTATCGGCACTGTTAATCACGACATTCTTGCCCCCCCCACCCCCACCCCCCCAATCCACCTCGTGGAAATAGTAAGTTTTTGCCTTTCGTGGTAGTCGAACCCAGTACCTAGGGGATAAGTACCACCGTTCATTCATTCTCACTATCACTCGTTATTTCCACAAGATGGATGGGGGCGAGAATGTCTTGATTAACAGTGTGGCATTCTTTTCTTTTGTGATCAAATGATCAATCATTGACTTCAATTCACTACACCTAACAACATGTCACCATTTATTCTCTCAGTAATTTGTGAACATTCATTTGACGGTTTATATCACCATTTTTCCCCATATTTACACCATATGCGATTACCACATTCATTAATTATTAATTCATATAAACATCAATGTATATTATTCAAGAATAATAACATAATACCTTCGTAATTTTAAACATCTATTCAAGTAAACATAATTTCTACATCACAAAACACCAATAATCAAACACCAAACTCAGATATCATAATCAAGTATAACATACGCATGTTATATTAAAAGGTTGACGGATCCCTTATCTTATAGCGTCTCCATCAATAAAGCAAAACTCAAAACTTCGAATTCTCTCACACCTTTAATCAGCAAAAGGACTAGGTCAAAATAAAGCCCCTAAAACCTTAAGCCTAGCCCTCCATTCGGCCTCCACACTCAAAACCCCTAGAGTTGTTTTTCTCACCAAAACAACTTAAAATAAAATTCTTATATTTAATTAGGAACCTGTAGGTTGAGATAATTAGGCAAAATTCTTGGATTCAGAAAATTCTTTTATAAAAGAACTCGACACTTTTATTAAATTGCATTTTTCAAATAGTTTCCAAATACTCCATTTTAAATCCTTTTTAAAGAATTTTTCCAACACTTTTCTTACAATCCTTTTTAAAGAATTTTTCCAACACTTTTCTTACAATCCTTTTTAAAGAATTTTTCCAACACTTTTCTTACAATCCTTTTTCTATAAAAATTACGCTATAATCTCATTAATACAATGACTCACACAGCTTCTTTCAATGATGACAATTTTCAAACTCAAAGCCTAAATTGGAGACAATTTCGACCAAGACATCATTTCGAAAGGAAAGAATTTTCAAAAATAAATGTATCAAGTCATTTCCAAACCATATTATTTTCTAAAAACTTGAATCAATTTTTTTTTTTCTTTAACACTTTAATTTCAAAAATAGCATTTCCAATACTTTTTCTCAAAAATTGAATTTTTATCTCCGAACTCATTCATTTTTAAAAAATTAATTAAATTTTCAAATCATTTGATCCAAAAATCAAATATTTATAATCAACATAAACTAGATTTTTTTTTCCACACTTTTCATTGTCCTCCTCAACATCAAATTTCAAATCATTTGTTTTCAAACAATAAGTTTTCTAGAAATACGTCAATCAAAAGAGAAACTTGGATTTTCAAAGCTTTATACTATAACAATTTTCATGGATTCATTCATTTTCTCCATGACAAGAAAACCTTCACAAACCAATTATTTTTCACCGCAATTTCAAATGAGTGTGAAAGTTTAGATCTTTAAAATCTTACTTTAATACACATAGATCTATAGTCTTAGAGCAAGAAACGTGAAGAGTTAACCCTTACCCCTACATTTTCATTTTCGGCTAACAAGAGAAGAAAGGGAAGTGAGTTTTTTTTTTTCTTACCTCTTACTTAGCTCACCAGCACAACTAAATTAAGGCCAATAACTTTCCTTCTTGTACATACTTCCAACTCCTCTTTGATCTCTAGAAAAAAATTCAAAGCTTTTCTTTCATGAACATGAGCCAAACACCAAATACGAATTTTGAGTAAAAAAGTTTGAAAACTCCACCCATTGCTACCAACAAGGTATCGGCTAAGAGAGTGAAAGAGAAAAATAATTTTTATTATCATAAAATCTAGCTCATTAGAACAACAAAGTTAAGGGCAACGACTTTGTTTTCACAATATTTTTTTAAAGCAAGCTTGGATCATTGAGAAAAAAGCAAGAGTTTTATGTGAAGTTTGCTCACCATCCTCCCTAAGAAATGAAGAAGATAAACAAAAATAAAATGAACATGGAGAGAGGGGGTAGGCTACGACTCTTTTGGGAGAAATAGGGAGAAGGTTTTATCCTTCTATTGAAAAGCACAATGAACGGACATTGGCCACACAAAAGTTTTGGTAAATTGTTCTCTTGATAAAAATAAATAATGGGTTAGTCGAGAACGGAAAATAGTCAAATTTTAGTGTAGTCGAATTATCCTTAGTTGAAGGAAGGTCAAGTGTGCAAAAGCAATTGATTTTAAGTTAGTCAAGTCTTTCTCAGGTTTACTCTAGTCCATAAAGATAGTCAAGGACCAAGACTGAGTCAAAGCCCACTACAACTTGATAATTCGATAGTTACGCTCACCTTCCACATTTTTAGCGCTACTAATGACCAACACAGAGGCACAATAACCAGAAGAATGCATGCATGGTTAACGCCAACATGATAGGCCAAAGAAATAGGAAAATGAGCTTATCGTGGGGCATCACGAACATCCTTTTGGAGGCTAACACGCATTACCTGCGTAATTATCCGAACACAGCTACATGTCTATAGGCCACGATTTATGACCAGTAGGATTAGCTTTGCCTATAATTATTGGAACCAAATTGGTTTTCCTCTTGTGATTATGATGTTAGAAAAGGTATTTTATGAAAACAAATTATTTGGACTAATGACTTCATTAAGTTTGCAGCAATTAGAAAAAGAAAATCAGAGGAATGTACCAAAGGAAGGTACCAAGGGAAGAAACCAGAGGAATTCAATAAAGGACGTCACCAGAGGTGCCTCTGAAAGCAATGTGCCTCTAAATGTTACAAAGACTGCCTTTGATGTTTGCCTCCAAAGTTTTGGTTTGAAGACTACCTCTGTTAACTGGTCTGAAGATTGGCTCGGAAGACTTGCTCTAAAATTGGGTCTCACTACCTCTGAAGACTGCTTGAAGACTGAATTTCAACCACGCCTTTGAAGTCCTTGTGGACCTCTGATGTGCACAAACTCATCATGCCTATGAAAATTTTATATCAAGCTATCATTAACTTTGAAGACATTATTCAAGCTAGGCATTCAAAGTTCATATTTTGTTAATCAAAAGTTGCAACACACTCAAAATGATAACTCTGATATGCAGCCTCTAATAGTTCATTGACTCTAATTGATCCAACAATGTGATTTTCCCAAAGCCACTAATTCAAAGTCATGCAATTCAGCCTCTAACTTTTATTATCCAAGAAACACAACATCTCAATCCAACAACAAAGTCAATGCCCCTGATGGAAAGTAAACGGCTCTAATTTAAAGAATTAATTCTAAAGAAAAAACTTAGCCGAATCTGATATTTTGAATATTCAAGAACAAGCCTGAATCCATTTCCGCTCTAATCAATCAAGAGTATGAAGGAAGATTCACTTGAATAAGTTTTCGAACACAATCTGAAAATAGATACGATTCAAAATTATAATTGAAGGAAATCTTTGACCAAGGTAAAAAGAATATATGACCAAAATATTGTTCACAAGAAGATATGGTCAAAAAAAATCACAAGATATGCTCAAAATATTCTTCATAAAAAAATATGGCCAAAATATTGTTCACAAGAAGATATGGTCAAAATATTGTTCACATGAAGATATGGTCAAAATATTGTTCACAAGAAGATATGCTTATAATTTGCTCACAAGAAGATATGCTCATAATTTGTTCACAAGAAGATATACTTATAACTTGTTCACAAGAAGATACATTCATAATTTGTTCACAAGAAATATATGATCTAGATTTTGCAAAGACAAAAGTGAGAGCCTCATCTATTCTATAAATAGATACTCAAGGCTGAAGAAGAAGAAAGCACGAACTCATAAACTCAGAAATCCATATAATTCAGAAAAACTTTTGAGAGCTCAAATTTTCTAAGAATTCAAAGTTCAAAGGTTTAAGTTCTAGAGAAGCAGTTGCATAAAGAAATATATTATAAGTCTTTAAGTGTGAAAAATCAATTGTAACAATATGCTAAGTATAAGCAAAACACAATCCGTTCCAAACTTGTGAAACCCAACCCGACAATGGCTTTAGTATTCCTCAAGCAATCTATGGTTTTCAAGTTGTGTTTAGAAGACTTGACATATAGGGTCAAGGTTTAGTTGCTTTCAACAATCTGTGGTTTTCAGATTGTGTGCAGAAGACTTGACTTGTAGGGTCAACGTGTTCGTTTGCCTCAAAAAGTCTATAGGTGTCAGGTTGTTTTGAGAAGACTGATTGGTAGGTTCTAGTGCTGTATAATTCAAGGATTTGAATTATTGGTTAAATCATTCTAAGTGAAGGGACTGGATGTAGTTACAAAGTTGCTGATGAACCACGATAAATCTACTTGTGTCACTTTACTTCCGCACTTTTTACTTTACTAATGGCTCTGATTACTTAAGTCTAATTGGTACTGCCTCTGTTTTAGTTAAAATCACCAACCCAAACCAATTCTTGAATAAATATTCAAAAAGAAATGGCTCTGATTACTTAAGTCTAATTGGTACTGCCTCTGTTTTAGTTAAAATCACCAACCCAAACCAATTCTTGAATAAATATTCAAAAAGAATCCAACTTAGAAAAACACAATTCAACCCCCTTCTTGTGTTTGCACCTTCAATTGGCATCAAGAGCCTGGTCTCAAGGCTAAGCACTTTACAGTGTTTCAGGAAAGATCCAAGGATTCAACATGTCTGGATTCGGTGAAGAAGCCTTTGGGGAAAACATCAATAGACCACCTTTGTTTGATTGAGAGAGATTTAAGTACAAAATTATCTATGTTACACATGTTCACAGCAACCAAGTTGAAACACCAGTCATGGTACCTGGACAGTCGATGCTCGCGACATATGACGGAAGAAAAGTATATGTTCCAAGACCTAAATTTGATCAAAGGAGGCACAATAACTTTTGGATGAAAGCAGAAACGCCAGATCATTGGACACGACACAGTTAGTAATGGCACCTCTCCTTCCATTAAAGATGTTTTGTTTGTTAAAGGTCTTAAACATAATTTATTAAGTATTAGTCAATTAAGTTATAATAACTTTGATATTATATTTAATCAGAAATCATGCAAAACAATTAGTCAAAAAGATGGATCTATACTATTTACATGTTAGAGGCAAAATAACCTATATAAGATAATTATGTTTAGCTTAGAGAAACAAGATGTTGGATGTCTCATGTCAATTAGGTCATGCAAACCTAAGATTAATCTCAAAATTGAATAAACTACACCTTGTTAGAGGTCTACCTAAACTTAGCTACAAAACTGAAATTATGTGTGAAGCTTGTCAAAAGGGAAAACAAACTAAGAACTCCTTTACCCCTAAGAACTTAGTCTCTACCTCCAAATCCCTTAAGCTCTTGCATATAGATCTCTTTGGGCCAGTGAAAACAGCCTCAGTAAATGGAAAGAAATATGGCTTTATAATAGTAGATGATTACACTAGGTGGAGTTGGGTAAAATTCTTAAGAAATAAAGATTACTACCACAAAGTGTTTATTGCATTTTGCAAACAAGTAATGAATGAAAAATGTCCTACGGTTATAATTATTAGAAGTGATCATGGTGGAGAATTTGAAAACAAGTTCTTTGATTTTTTTTTTTATTAGAATGGAACCTCACACAGGTTATCCTCTCCTAGAACACCACAACAAAATGGAGTTGTTGAAAAAAAGAATAGATCCCTTACAGAAATTGCTAGAACCATGCTAAATGAGATGTATGTTACAAAGCATTTTTGGGCAAAGGCAATTATCATTGCATCATATATTCAGAATAGAATTTAAATTAGGCCAATATTAAATAAAACACCATATGAATTATGAAAGGGTAAAAAGTCTAATATCTCTTACTTTAAGCAATTTGGTTGTATTTGTTATATGTTAAACACTAAAGACAACTTTGGCAAGTTTAATGCTCGCTCACAAAAGTGTACCTTCCTTGGAAACTCTGGAAGATCCAAAGCTTATAGAGTGTTCAATAGGGAAACTCAAATTGTGATGAAAAACAGCTTGACCTTAAAAAGTCAAAGCAAGTTGAGGATACTGCAGCTTTACTCGAACCATAAGAAGCAAATGCAAACAAACCAGAAGAACCCAAACAATTAGAGGATGCAAATAAATTAGAGGAAGATGACAAAACATCAAAAGATGAATCTGACCAAGTTAGAAGTAGTCAAAATAAGGCAGAAGTCAGAACTAGATGGAAGTACTAGTCATGCCACCCTGAAACTCTGATTATTGGAAATTACAATGATCCTCTAAAGACTAGATCATCACTGAAGGACACATCCTTGTTTATTCTACTATCATCAATTGAACCTACATCTGTTGATGAAACCAAAAAAAAGAAAGACACATCCTTGTTTATCTAACAAGGAGATGTTTGGGATCTAGTACCCAAACCAAAGAAAAACATTATTGGAACCAAGTGGGTTCTCATAAACAAGTTAAATGAAAAGGTAGAAGTTGTCATAAACAAGGTCAGACTTGTTGCACAAGGTTACAATCAAGATGAAGGTATTGATTACACTGAGAAATTTGCTCTAGTGGTTAGGTTAGAGGCAATTTGTATCATACTCTTCTTTGATGCTTATAATAACATTACATAATTTCAAATTGGTGTTAAAAGTGCCTTCCTAAATAGGTATATAAGTGAAGAAGTATATGTTAAACAACCCCCAGATTTTGAAAGCACTGAATTTCCAAATTGTGTTTAAACTTAGGAAATCACTATATGGTCTAAAACAAGCACATAGGGCATGGTATGATAGATTAAGTAATTTCTTGCATAAAAACAATTTTGAAAAAGGACAAGTAGACAACACTGTGTTTAGAAAAACAATAGGAGATGACATTCTTATTATTCAAATTTATGTTGATGACATTATTTTTGGATCAACAAATGGCACTTACTTTCAAGAATTTGCTAAGTTGATGCAACTTGAATTTCAAATAAGCATGGTGGGAGAACTGAAGTTCTTCTTAGGGATACAAATTCAGCAAAGTCAGAAGGGCATATACATTCATAAACCAAGTATACAAAAGAGCTTCTCAAGAAGTTTAAGATGAATGATTGCAAACCTATAACTGTTGTTAAGAGGATCCTTAAATACCTGAAAGGTGCTTCCAACATTGGCTTGTTCTATAAGAAGTCTACTAAGTACAGATTAAGTGCCTATTGTGATGTTGACTATGCTGAAAACAAACTTAAAAGAAAACGCATCCTTATAAATTGCACATTTCTTAATGAGAACTTGGTCTAAAGTTTTGATTTTTAAATTTTTAAAATTAGTTTATAAATCAATTGTTAAAAACTGTTTTCAATAAAATAACAAAAGAAAATTTATGTGGCAATCCTGTTTTCCAAAACTGTCTTAGCGATTGAAAAAAATAAAACTTGTTTGATAAATTTATTTTTAAGAACATGGTTTGTTAACTTATTTTATTTTTTATAATGAATATTTTTTAAATCATTATAATATAACCATTTTGTTGAATAAAGATGAAACTCCTCTTGAACAAAAAAAATACTCCTCTATGACAAACCAAAATTGAAACTTCATCACACTAGTTTTTTTTTTTTTTTGATAAAGTACAAATCAATATTTTTTTAAACTTATCCTGTGATATATTAAATTGTAATTGTTATCTTAAGTGTTTGTCAAAAAAAAATTATCTCAAGCGGTTAATGAGCTTAGATTAAAATATATATATATATATATATATTTAGGAGAATGGAAGTTCAAATTCACTTGAACAATATTTAATCATACTTTATAATTTATTTTCCGACTAAAATCTAAATTTCAAGGACCATCTTCTCCCAAAAATTGAAGGATTAAGGTAAAAAATGGCACTCCCTCCGTTCCAAAATAATTATTAAAGAAATAAGTATAAATTTTATTTTAAAAATACATTGGAAGTTGTGTTTTCAATTTTTTAAAAGTTTAATTTTTTTATATTGTATTTGGTCAACCAAAAAATTTGTTCTATTTAATGCAAAACTCTTAATTTTGAATATTTTTTTTGACATATTAATTTTGAATTTGTTAATAATCTTGATAACTGAACCAAAAATAAAAATAAATTTTTATTAATTTAATGGATATATGATGGTGAGATTGATGTTGACTTAATTATTTTATTAAAAAAATAGGAATATAGAACATACTTGAAGTGAAATGTTAATAAAAAAAAGTTAATGCACTAAAAATAATTCAAAAATATATTTTTTTACTAAAAAACTATAATCATTTTCAACACATAATTTTCAACACACTCTTTTTGATTGATTAAAATCTATATGGATCTTACTAAATTCATTTAAAACTAACATAATTTAATTGTATTTATGTGAATTTTAACCAACTAAAAATATTATAAAAAAAATGTGTTAAATAATTTGTGAAAAGAGTGGCTTTTCCGCATATTTTTTGTTTTTCAAGTATGAAAAAGGGAAAAAAGTAATAAGCGAAAAGTTCCGATTTTTTACTTTTAAAAACAGTAAATTAAAAATTGTTTTTAAAAACATTATTAGAAAATAGTATAGTCAAACAAGTTTTGAAATTTTTAAACATCACTTTATTAGGGATTTTGTTAAAAAATGAGTACTGAATATCTAGTTAATTGCACTAAACACCAGTGAGTTGACATATTCACCCAACCACTAGTTGAAACCAGATTTGAATTCATTAAAACAAATATGAATGTTACCTTTATATGTGATTAATGTTGTGCTATGCTACATTAGTTTAGATTCATATTAAAATGTATTTTATGTTTAGTCTATTCTCTTAAAAAAATAGCATGAAAAAAAAGGGAATAAAAATAAAAAATAAACATTCAAGTCTTTTCATCTGATGACAAAAGGGGAGAAAGATATTTAAGAATAATTTCTTTTTTGATATGTTTATGTGCGGAGAGAAAGTGTATACATACAGGGAGAAAAGAACTCTAAAACTACTTAGACTTAGAGGGCCTTAAGTTAGGGGGAGTCAAAGAATAAAAGCTAACAAATTGTTATACAAAATTACAGTTTTGTCATAAAAAAGGAGGAGATTGTTGGAACCAAGTTGATTTTCCTCTTGTGATCTCGATGTTAACAAAGGTATTTTATGAGAGCAATTTGTTTGATCTAATGGCTTCATTAAGTATGCAGCAATTAGAACAAGAAAATCAGAGGGAAAGTACCAGAGGAAGTCACTAGAGGATGACATTAGAGGAACATAAAAGCATATGCGCCTGCTTTTGAACATATGCCTCTGAAAGCAACGTGTCTCTAAAGGTTACAAAGACTCCCTCTAATGTTTGGCTCTGAAGTTTGGGCCCAAAGACTACCTCTAATAATTGGTCTGAAGATTAGCTCTAAAGACTTGCTCTAAAATTGGGTCTAAAGACTGAATTTGAAGCATGCCTCTGATATGCACAAACTCGGCATGCCTCTAAACAGTTTATATCAAGCTATCATTAACTTTGAAGAGATTGTTCAAGTCATGCATTCAAAGCTCATATTCCGCTAATCAAAATTTACAACACACTCAAAATGTTTCCTATGATCTGCAGCCTCTAATTTTACATTGACTCTGATGATTCAACAATGTGATTTGCCTCTGATATGGTCAAAATATTGTATACAAGAAGATACGGTCAAAATATTGTTCACAAGAAGATATGGTCAAAATATAGTTCACAAGAAGATATGCTCAGAATTTTTTCACAAGAAGATATGATGAGAATTTGCTCACAAGAAGATATGCTCATAATTTGTTCACAAGAAAATACACTCAGAATTATTCACAAGAACATACACTCAGAATTATTCACATGAAGAAACACTCAGAATTATTCACAATAAGATACACTCATAATTTGTTCACAAGAAAATACATTTAGAATTTGTTCACAAGAAAGATATGATCCAAATTTTACAGGAACAAAAGTGAAACCCTAATCTATTCTATAAATAGATACTCAAGGATAAAGAAGAAAGCATGAACTCATAAACTCAGAAATCCATACAATTCATAAAAACTTTTGAGAGCTCAAATTTCCTAAGTATTTAAAGTTCAAAGGTTTAAGTGCTAGAGAAACGATTTCTCAAAGAAATATTTTCTAAGTGTTTTAGTGTGAGAAATCAATTGTAACAATTTGCTTAGTAGAAGCAAAACACATTCCATTCCAAACTTGTGTAACCCAACCCGGTGATAAGTTTAGAGTTCCTCAAGCAATCTGTTGTTTTCAGGTTATGTTGACAACACTTTACTTGTAAGGTCAAGGTGTAGTTGCCTTCAACAATCTGTGGTTGTCAGGTTGTGTGGAGAAGACTTGACTTGTAGGGTCAAGGTGTTTGTTTGCCTCAAAAATATTTATAGGTTTCAGGTTGTTTTGAGAAGACTAACTTATAGGGTAAGGTGTTGCGTAATTCAAGGATTTGAATTAGTAGTTAAATCCTTCTAAGTGAAGGGACTGAATGTAGCTACCAAGTTGGTGGTGAACTAGGATAAATCTGCTTGTATCACTTTACTTCTACACTCTTTACTTTACTACTGCCTCTGATTACATAAGTTTGATTACTACTTCCTATATTTTAGTTAAAATCACCAACCCGAACTAGTCCTTGTATAAATAATTAAAAAGAATTCAACTTAGATAAACACAATTTTGAAGTAGCAATGTCAATCACAAGAAATGGGGGTTTGAATTATGACCCTTTTAAAATTTTGATTTATGTGCTTAATTTAAATTAACTCAAGATTGATCTCTGTTTGATAAAGGCAGAACGTTCTTCGTTAGAATATAACAATACAAAATTTACAAAGTGATTAGTGTTGTGCAAGTGAAAAATAAAAAGGAGATAAGGGATAGAAAGATCACACACAAAAAGTTTACTGGTTCACCCAACTCGGGCTAGTCTAGTCCTCACAACCGTGAGATTTTTCACTATGTGCTTCAGAATCAAGAATGTTCTCCTTCACACCTTTTCTCTTCATCACACCTTGATCAATTACAATCTTCACATTTCAACCTAGAAAGGATTTTTACAATCACCTTTTAGCCTTGAAAGGATTTTTACAAACACGCTCAATCTAACATAAAAGATAGACTTGAGTTACAAATGATGTGTATGATAAAAGTGTTTGGGATCTTGAAACTTCTCAAAACTTGTTTGAGATAAATGAAAGACAAACTCAGTAAATAATGATCCATAAATATAGTGAAGAGAGTTGGAGTTTGCTTGAAGAGTTTTTTACTTGTTCTTACTTAAACAAGTGTTGGTAGATTTGTAAGTTGAACTCTTGCCTTCATCTTCCAATTGATCTTCAATTTATATATGATAAAAGGCTTTGAATATTCAGTTTAAAATGAATATAGTCGTTGGACACACTTCCCAAGTGTTAGATATATTTTCAAGCAATTAAACATGTGTTTATATTGTTGTCCAGAACGTTCTTGACAATCAAAGAACGTTCTTGCTTTTGGGTTTGATGGAAAACGTGAATGAGTGAGTGAATGAGTTGTCACATGTCTAGTACTGTTCCATATCAAAATTATGCAGAGCTTTCTGCAGAATATTGTAAGTACAATGTACTTGTGTCCTTGCTTACAACTCATCAATTTGGAGATCAATCTAGAGGTTGTTTTCCTTATTTGGGCATTCAGCTCGAGTTCTACGTCTCACCATTGATTTGAGTAGTCTTGATACTCTTTAAATTGTGGTTTAGACTGTGGAAAATTATTTGTTTTATTTCTCTCTTTAAAAGAGAATAACCAGAATGTTCTTTTGTAAAACCAGAACATTCTTCGTTTCTGTTTTGTATGAGTGCTGGATTTTGACAACTGTTATGGATCATGTTTTTCTGCTTTGTGCGCGGGTTGCTTTTTACAGTGTCAGTGTCTTATCGTTTATGTCCTTGCTGTACTTATTAACCATCAATCTGGAGATTGATCTTGTTGTTTGTTCTTGATGCTTTGTTTTGCTTTTTATTGATCTTATAGAAGGAATCTGTCCAAAATAATCTTGAGTAGATTATTAAATTCCTTTGTAATGAATACTGATGATTTGTAGTGTAGATAGATGTACTTTCGTAGCCCAGATTGATATTAAATTACAGCAAATTTTGTTCTTTGTAAACCAGAATGTTCTTGGATTAAAGTTGTGAAAACAAGAACGTTCTTCGTTTCTGTTTCGAGTGATTTGTTGGATTTTGAACGTCTGACAGCTGTTGCATGCCAAGCTTTTCTGTTCTGTACGTGTCTCAATGATGCAGTGACTTTATCATTTCTATCCAGGCTGTACTTCCTTATCTTAGCCATCAATCTAAAGATTGATCTTGTTATTTGTTCTTGATACTTTGCTTTGCTTTTTGTTGATCGAATCTTTCCAAAGCAATCTTGTTGTATAATTATGTCTTTTCGTTTTGAAGACTGGTTTATTTGTAATGAAGGTTGATATATTTTTGCAGCCTAGAATGATCTTGATTAATGAAATCTTTGTCCAGAATGCTCTTGGACTGAATGCTGTGAAAACCAGAATGATCTTCGTTTTTCTATTTAATAACCAGAACCGTCTTGCTTTCTTAGATTTCTGTTTTTAATAAACCAGAATGATCTTGTCATCAATTTTTATGCACTTTGATGAAGTGAATGGTTTCTTGCTTGCTCACTTATGCAATTCATGTTCCTTAAATAAAACTCAAGTGCAATTATTAGTAGATCACCATTCATAAAACTTAATCATTTATTTCATAAGGTTTGTTGTCATTAAAACATACATACAAAAAAGGTTTTTACCTCAACAAATTCAACCCCCCTTCTCGTGTTTGCACCTTCCATAATTACTACAACCTTTAAATTTTCTGACACACAATCAATTAAACAAGTTTCCTATGCTATCTTTATCTTTATCAATTTACTTTACTTTATGCATTTCTTAGTTCCGTGGCTTGAAATCCACCCCATACTTAACCCTCTTTGGAGTAGTTAAGGAACACATAGTAGAGGGGCATAATTCCTTCCTCAGCGTAATTGTTTGGAGCAAAACGAAATCAAAAAGTTGAGAACATTTATTTGTTTCTTCGGCTAAGTCTTTTTCCCAACAACAAATTTGGCACCTCTAGAGGGACACTACGGTAGCAACCTGTTGACACCTAATTTTGTCCGCTTTTTATTTATTTATCTATTTATTTATTTTTACTTTTTATTAGGGCTTTCAACTTTAAACAATCACATATATTCTCAGTTTTTGTTTGCCTCTAATTCCTGTTTAGACTCTTTTCTAAAAAAAAATAATAAAAAAATATATAAAAATATATAAAAAAATAATAAAAAATAATAACAAATAAATAAAGGTACATAATTGAATGAAAGAAACTGAAAAGAAATGGATTGATGGTCATAAAAATCGGTATAATGAAGATCAATTGAATGGATTGATGGTCATAAAAATCGGTATAATGATAATCAATTGAAAGAAAAGAAACCAAAAAGAAAGAGATTAATAGTAATAAAATGGTGATCAATTGGCAATTATTCCCTTGTCTTTTGTAACCTACACCCGAAAGGCCTATAAATAATCGATAGTAAGAGTAGAAGAGGGAGCACATTTTGAGAGCACAAAAAGAGAAAGAAGAGAGAATAACAGGCGAAAGAGGAGTAGAGAATCTGGTCTTGCGAAAATCAGTCCAGCAAGAAACCACTTCAGTAGTAAGGTATCACTTCTCTAATTTCTTCTTATTGGTCTTTGTATTGCATCCCTTTAAAAAATGTTCTTTTTTCTTTCTCTTTTTCTATTTATACAAAAATAAACTCATGTGTTAAGCTTTCATTTTTCTAAAGTTGTCTGTTCTTAAAATTGTTTTCTTTGCAACACAAAATGCTAGAAAATATAACTAATTGATGTTTATAAACCAATCACCAAGAAAACAAATTTCACCATATCGTAATATTGAATTTATAGCTCATATCACGTCTTTATCAAAATAACAAAAAAAAAATCATAACAACAAATAAATAGTTTTCCCTTAGAATTAGAATTAATAGTCACTGCCGCCGGATGAAATTCATCCTCGCTCGCCGTGCCACATCTCACCTCTTTTTTCGTTATTATTATATTTTCGTTACGTTGTTTTTTTAACAAAAATTAATTTTTCTTTAAAACAAAAATAAAAAGATACAATCCGTGAACAAACATCTCACCTCTTTTTTTCGTTATTATTATTATTATTATTATTATTATTATTATTATTATTATTATTATTATTATTATTATTATTATCACTATTACCATTATTACTATTATTATTATTATCACTATTATGTTGTTAATTTATTTTGATATGTATATATATAAAGTAAAATTAATAATAAAATCAGTCAACACATAAATATTTTCTATCCAAGAACTACGTGTGTTTTGATTTCTCCATTGCACTTGAGGATACGTAGGAGCAAGGTTTTTTCCTTGTCAAACCAAATTAATAAAAAAATATTTTTCTTTCTTTTATTAATGTAAATAATTTATTTATTTTTTAGTATTCTTTTTCGGGTAAAAATAAATGAATAAATAAATAAATAGTTTGTATACAATTAATTATAGGGTAACCGTTTTAACGGACGTTGTAGGGTAGTAATACTTTCTCTACTCGCAATCGACTCCCGAATCCGAATTTTTGGTTCAAAAATCGTTATTTTAGGTTTTATCCAATTTTTCCTTTAAATAAAATAAAATTGGTGGCGACTCATTCTTCGCGGACAAACCGAACGCGACAGCTGGCGACTCCGCTGGGGATTTTTTAGAGTCAAGCCCAATCTAATTAATTGTATATAATTATTTCTTATTTATTGTTTTATTTATATTACCCCTATTGTTTTATTTGTTTTGTTATATTGTGAATATAATTATATGATTCTTGTTAATTTGTTTTCATTGTGATTTTTTTTATTTTACTTTATTTATTTTTCTATACACTACTCTAACACAATTCACACACTTATTAGTGGGCTCTATACCCGGGATGAGTGCAACCTAAGATAAGTTAGAGACTGTGTAATGATAATCTTCTAGATGTACATCCTGTTTAGTTGTCATGAAAGTCTCACCTAGAGTTGACCTTTTCTATAATATTGCCATTTTAATAGTTTACCTATTAATTGGTTTAATATTTTAGAATTGAGTTGTGTGCTCTAGGAACCAATTTAGAACTATAGAGCTACCCATGGTAAAGGTTCACATAAAAAAAAAAACATAAGAAGAAAAGAATCGTGTAAATCTCGTGTACATACGAAAAACCTACTCTATGTCATGTTCACTTTTACCTTCTAGTATACCCAATTTTTTTTTTTTTTTTGCATCATATTCTTCATCATGGTCACTTTTGAAAAAATATCATTATCATATCATCTTCATAACCATAAAAATTAAGGCTTGTTGTGAATAACTTTAACCACAGGAAACATGGGATCAAATGCTGGCTCAAACATTACTCCATTAAGAAAGACCTTGCCATTGAAAGTTCTCAAACCAGATGTAAGCAACCTTAAGAATCTCGCTCGGAAGTTGAAAAAGGTACAACGTGTAATCTTTATAGGGAAATTTGGCAAAATTCTGGATTTACTTGAAGTTAATGTGCAAGTTGATGCCCTTACAGCATTGGCCCAATTCTATGACCCTCCTTTCAGGTGTTTCACCTTTAAGGACTTTCAGTTAGCCCCAACGTTGGAAGAGTTCGAACGAATAATGGGATATCCGATGAAGGGGAGCAAACCTTACCAGTACATGGAACACTACCCTTCACTGAAAACAATTGCTGAAACACTTGATATCCTTATAAAGGAAATAGAAGACAATAGAACCAACAAAGACAATTTGATCGGATTCCCAGTAAAATATCTTGAAGAGAAAGAAGTAAACTTAGCGAGAGATGGAAAATGGGACGCTTTCATGGATGTGCTCGCCTTAATTATATATGGGGTTGTTTTATTTCCAAGTGTTAAGGACTTTGTGGATTTTACGGCAGTAGACGCTTTTTTGGCCTACAAGCATAGAGGGGAGAACCCAGTACCGACGGTTTTGGCTGACATTTACTGCACACTCGACTTCCGTCATGAGAAAGAAGGGGGCATAATCCCTTGCTGCTCGCCAATACTATATCTTTGGTTTGTCAAACATATTTTCCAAGACACACATCAGTTAAGAACTAAGAGCAAAAAGGAATGGGCCAACATTCTAGCAAATCTCAACGAAAGAACTGTCCAGTGGTATTCCTAGAGTCAAGATATAAATGAAGTGATTTGTAGATGCGGTGTCTTTGTCAATGTTCCCCTCATGGGAACTAAAGGGTGTATAAATTATAGTCCCTATGTTGCATTGAGACAACTGGGTTATCCTATGACGAAGCCTCCGATGATGGATGTAACAAAATCTTTTGTCATTCATGGACGAGACGTTTATGATGCTACCCTGTTGAGAAGAATACGTAAGTCTTCGGGAGATGTCATTAGAAGAGGTCAAGAATTAGGGCATAGAAGTTGTGGTATAGGAGAGGAATATCATAATTGGGTGAAAAAGAGGGCATTAGAGATCAAGTTGCCTTTTCATTGCAACACAGTTGCTCCCGAAGTAGTAACAACAGAATCCTTTTTCAGTACTGAAGATTTAGAGGCTGACTTAGCTCTAAAAAGACAAGAAATTGAGAAATTACAACAAGAATTGGAGAGGGCTCACCAGGCTTATAGAGATATGGAGTATAAGAATACTCAACAATCCATTATCCTTGAGAAAGTACAAAAAAGAGCAAGAGAGGAAGAAGAAAGCAAGAATAGAACTCGGATCTGTTTGCGGGGTGCGAATGAAGAGTTGGGACTCAGACGTCAAGAAAGGGATGATGCAGTGATTGAAGGTCTCAGGCTTAAGGAGTTGCTAAAAAAATATGGGGAAAAACATGAAGTCATCCGTCGACAAGAAACAAATCTAAAGCAACAAACAGAGAGGGTAAAAGCGGATTGTGAAAGCAAGATAATGGTAGAAAGGCAATGTCAAGAAGAGATCGTTGAGGCATACCGAGTTGAACTTGCAAGAAAAGAAGACGAGATGCATACACAAAAAGACACTATCGAGATACTTGTTCAAGAAGGAATGTTTTGGATGGACCGCTTCTCCAAACTAGTTTATTTAACCAATTCGGCTATCAGAGATATTCCACCGTTATTAAGAGATGCAGACGGGATGGTTAATCCTCTCTCTACCCCTCAAGAGATCTCCATTTTTATTGAGCATTGTAAAAGTTTAATTGAGCAAATGAAAAAAATGATTGCTCATTAAATTTTCAAATTCTGTGTTTATGTTACTACTTTCGTTTTGTTAAGTTTTGTTTGTTCTCTCATTTGTGGTAAAACTTGTATTTTGTTTTTTCTCAATGAATTAAATTTGGCTCCACTTTTGATCTCATGGTTCTCTCTTTATTATTGGTTAAGATATTCACAAACAAGCAATAAATAGGTCTTTAACATTCATGCATCATTATATTTTCATACATCACATTGCATACTCATGCCATATTCTTTCACAGAAAAAATAACACAACAAATAAAAAAACTGGTGCTACGACACCATTATCGGACACGATCCCAGTCAAAAATCATGGATGAGCTAGAGCAAACATAAATAAGAGAAGACGTGAACCAACTCAAGGGGCAAATGACCAAGATCTTGGAGATTCTACAAGCACTTGGAAATAGAAATGATGGGAATCCTTTGGTAGATGAGGGGATGCCCCAAAACACTCTTGTTCACCCAACGGGCGTCGCTCCACACCTTCACACTAATTATCAAGAAGGGAAGGCACAACAATTTCCACCTTATGGTCTGCCGCTAGGTTATACCCCACCCATAGACACTCATCCCCCCAATAACAATCCGCTGGTCGTGGCTACAAATCCGCAACATAGTACTAGCGAGTTCCCTCAAGTGCAACCTTCACCCTTTACTTTGGGATTTCCTAGCTCTTCGTCGCAAGGAAAAGCTACCGAAGCTACGCCGGTGATGTTTAACATACCTCATGAACCTCGACCGCTCAAGAGCAATCAATCCCAAGAAAAATGGCAAGCCTTAGAAGAGCGCTTAAGAGTCATCGAAGGGGGAAACAATTATGGATTTGATGCTTCAGACCTATGCCTCGTTTCTGATGTTATAATACCTCCGAAATTCAAGTTGCCTGAATTCGACAAATACAAGGGAACTACATGCCCCAAGAACAGTCTTATTATGTATTGTCGAAAAATGGGTTTTTGTGCCCATGACAAAAAACTGCTAATCCACTTCTTTCAAGACAGTTTGATAGGAGTTTCCCTGAGTTGGTATATGCACCTTGAGCGAGCTCATATCGGCTCTTGGAAAGATTTGGTGGATGCCTTTATGAAACAATACAAATATAATCTTGACATGGCTCCTGACAGAATGCAGTTGCAAAATATGACAAAACGAGACAATGAAACATTCAAGGAATATGCCCAACGATGGAGAGAGCTAGCTTCCCAGGTTGAACCCCCCCTATCATGATATGGTACTCCTTAGATGCGTTGATGTCAATGAGGCGAAAGAAATTCTACAAGATGTCCACGATGGCTCTTACGGGATCCATATGAACGGACACGCCATGTCTAGAAAGATTCTTCGGGCTGGGTATTACTGGCTCACTCTAGAAAAATATTGTTTTAATTATGTAAAGAAATGCCATAAGTGTCAAATATATGCTGATAATATCCACGCCCCACCAATGCCTCTAAACACCCTTTCAGCGCCCTGGCCGTTCTCAATGTGGGGCATAGACGTCATCGGAATGATTGAACCAAAAGCATCAAATGGACATCGCTTCATCTTGGTGGCAATCGATTACTTTACCAAATGGGTAGAGGCCGCTTCGTACGCCAATGTAACCAGAAATGTGGTAGTCAAATTCATAAAAAGGGAGTTAATTTGTCGTTATGGCCTACCAAGCAAGATCATTACTGACAATGCCACAAATATGAATAACAAAATGATGGATGAATTGTGTGCCACCTTTAAAATTCAACACCACAACTCGTCCCCGTACAGACCAAAAATGAATGGTGCAGTTGAAGCAGCCAATAAAAACATCAAAAAAATTATTCAGAAAATGGTTGTAACATACAAAGATTGGCATGAGATGTTGCTGTTTGCACTACACGGGTATCGCACTTCGATACGCACTTCAACTGGGGCAACCCCTTTTTCCCTAGTATATGGGATGGAGGCTGTGCTACCCATTGAGGTTGAAATCCCCTCACTAAGAGTATTAATGGAAGCCAAACTAGAGGAGTCGGAATGGGTACAAACCCATTTCGATCAATTAAATTTAATTGAAGAAAAAAGGTTGGCGGCCTTATGCCATGGGCAATTATATCAGAAAAGATTGAAAAGAGCGTACGAGAAAAAAGTACGTCTTCGAGAATTCCGGGAGGGAGACTTGGTGTTAAAAAAGATCTTACCCATTCAAAAGGATTGTCGTGGGAAATAGACCCCTAACTATGAGGGCCCATACATCGTGAAGAAAGCTTTCACAGGTGGAGCTTTGATCCTCACGAATATGGATGGAAAAGATTTAGCCCTCCCTGTAAACTCAGATGCCGTAAAAAAGTGTCATACTTAAATAATGAATACCCGCTAGGTTGAAAACCTAAAAAGGCGACCTAGGCAAAAATTAGGGTACAAAAAATACCCGCTAGGTTGAAAACCTGAAAATGTGACCTAGGCAAAAATTAGGGTACAAAAAGATAATAATGGATACCCGCTAGGTTGAAAACCTGAAAGGGTGACCTAGGCAAAAATTAGGGTAAAAAAAAAAATACCCGTTAGGTTGAAAACCTGAAAAGGCGACCTAGGCAAAAATTAGGGTACAAAAAAAATATAATAAATACCTGCTCAGTCGAAAACCTAAAAGGACGACCTAGGCAAAAATTAGGGTACAAAAAATATAATAAATACCTACTGGGTTGAAAACTTGAAAGGGCAACGTAGGAGAAGAAGAAAAAAAACATCAACAACAACAAAAACAAAGAATATACACTCAAAAGGGCAAGACCAACAGTATCGATCGGACTATGGCACGAGAAGTTAGTACAGTCTACCCGTGAATTACTAGTAACCAAGTCGGGTTTTAAACCCATTCCTTTTGTTTTATCTTATGTACATTTTTTTTTTTTACGACGAATATTGAACCTCAATATATTGATATATACTTTTATTATCTTTAACCTTCTTTCTCGAATGCATTTTATGATTATCGTGTACTGGAAAGTAAAACATATACCATACCTCGATATAATGAATTGCGATAAAGTCGGATATATTAGAGGTTGTTTAGAGTGCAAGGCAGACGACAATATGAGATCCAACTAAAGATTACAACTGTAATTCTTCTTAAAAAAAAAAACAAAAACAAAAAAGGAAAAAAAGAGAAAAGGACAAAAGAGAGATCAAAGATATCAAGTTCAAGAAAAATGTATAAGTGCCTTTTTCATCCATGATTTTAATGGTCGTGTCCAAAAAAAATATTAATAAAAACCAACATATTCATTCATTCATTTATTCATTCATTGATTCATGACATTACATAAATTTAAAGCCGAGAAAACGACCCGCATGTTGAAACCGGGAAAAAGACTCGCACCCGAAGCCGAGAAAACGACCCGCATGTTGAAGTCGTGAAAACGACTCGCACCTAAAGCCGAGAAAAGACCCGCATGTTGAAGCCGGGAAAACGACTCGCACCCAAAGCCGAGAAAACGACCCGCATGTTGAAGCCGGGAAAACGACTCGCACCTAAAGCCGAGAAAACGATCCGCATGTTGAAGCCGGTAAAACGACTCGCACCCGAAGCCGAGAAAATGACCCACATGTTGAAGCCGGGAAAACGACTCGCACCTAAAGCCGAGAAAACGACCCGCATGTTGAAGCCGGGAAAACGACTCGCACCCGAAGCCGAGAAAACGACCCGCATCTTGAAGCCAGGAAAACGACTCGCACCCTTCTAAAAAATTCTTTTTGGACAAAATTAGAGTTGTCATCTTTACTTATCTTTTACTTTGATTCTCAAGTAAATTCTAAGTAAAGAGGGGCAGCTGTTGCACCTAATTTTGTCCGCTTTTTATTTATTTATCTATTTATTTATTTTTACTTTTTATTAGGGCTTTAAACTTTAAACAATCACATATATTCCCAGTTTTTGTTTGCCTCTAATTCCTGTTTAGACTCTTTTCTAAAAAACTGAAAAGAAAGAAACTCTTTTCAAATTCCTGTTGAATGAAAGAAACTGAAAAGAAATGGATTGATGGTCATAAAAATCGGTATAATGAAGATCAATTGAATGGATTGATGGTCATAAAAACCGGTATAATGATAATCAATTGAAAGAAAAGAAACCAAAAAGAAAGAGATTAATAGTAATAAAATGGTGATCAATTGGCAATTATTCCCTTGTCTTTTGTAACCTACACCCGAAAGGCCTATAAATAATCGATAGTAAGAGTATAAGAGGGAGCACATTTTGAGAGCACAAAAAAAGAAAGAAGAGAGAATAACAGGCGAAAGAGGAGCAGAGAATCTGGTCTTGGGAAAATCAGCCCAGCAAGAAACCACTTTAGTAGTAAGGTATCACTTCTCTAATTTCTTCTTATTGGTCTTTGTATTGCATCCCTTTAAAAGATGTTCTTTTTTCTTTCTCTTTTTCTATTTATACAAAAATAAACTCATGTGTTAAGCTTTCATTTTTCTAAAGTTGTCTGTTCTTAAAATTGTTTTCTTTGCAACACAAAATGCTAGAAAATATAACTAATTGATGTTTATAAACCAATCACCAAGAAAACAAATTTCACCATATCGTAATATTGAATTTATAGCTCATATCACGTCTTTATCAAAATAACAAAAAAAAATCATAACAACAAATAAATAGTTTTCCCTTAGGATTAGAATTAATAGTCGCTACCGCCGGATGAAATTCATCCTCGCTCGCCGTGCCACATCTCACCTCTTTTTTCGTTATTATTATATTTTCGTTACGTTGTTTTTTTAACAAAAATTAATTTTTCTTTAAAACAAAAATAAAAAAGATACAATCCGTGAACAAACATCTCACCTCTTTTTTTCGTTATTATTATTATTATTATCACTATTACCATTATTACTATTATTATTATTATCACTATTATGTTGTTAATTTATTTTGATATGTATATATATAAAGTAAAATTAATAATAAAATCAGTCAACACATAAATATTTTCTATCCAAGAACTACGTGTGTTTTTATTTCTCCATTGCACTTGGGGATACGTAGGAGCAAGGTTTTTTCCTTATCAAACCAAATTAATAAAAAAAATATTTTTTCTTCTTTTATTAATGTAAATAATTTATTTATTTTTTAGTATTCTTTTTGGGGTAAAAATAAATGAATAAATAAATAAATAGTTTGTATACAATTAATTATAGGGTAATCGTTTTAACGGACGTTGTAGGGTAGTAATACTTTCCCTACTCGCAATCGACTCCCGAATCCGAATTTTTGGTTCAAAAATCAATATTTTAGGTTTTATCCAATTTTTCCTTTGAATAAAATAAAATTGGTGGCGACTCCTTCTTCGCGGATAAACCGGACGCGACACAACCATTGAAAAGTTTAGTTTGCTATGACATGATTACCTTTTGTGGACGAACTTGCATAATTGTAAAAGTATGAGCAGTATGGAACAATCATCAACTTCATCATCAAAGAATCCATGCCAACACAGGTCTAATGATCCTCCTCAAATGTTGGAAATGCCTACATTTGTAGTTGTTTCTAATACTTCTTGAGACGAGGGTTGATCCACCTGAAAAACCATTGGTCATGACCCAATCTTTCATTACACAATAGATTGACATAGGGATACATAACATCATGCATCAAGTCTCTTAACAACCTGTTGACGTTGTTAAACCCATGATTCATAATGAGGTTCAACAAGTTAGGGAGCTAGGGACAAAATAGCCTGCCTAACCTTGGTTCCCATGATTCATAATCAAGTGACAATTATGTCACTTCAGCAATTCAAGGAATACAAGGGAACCAAGGTTAGGAAGGCTATCAAAGAGTTGATCGTTTCAACGGTAGGATGTGCAGACAAGTCGTTTACAACAGGTACCTCTTGTTCCTTATAATTCTCAACCTAGTACTTTTGACACGACAAACCCTATGGGGCACCCAATGGCGAATGATGTGTATAATCAGACCAACCTTCAATTTGGCTCAGTGACATGAATGTCTAGACCAGATTATCCTTCCAAACAACCATAGGGTTATTACCAGCATGGATCGGCTAATCCCACAACACACCAGCCACAACCTAATGTACATTACGACACCTGGTGGGTTTTACTCTACCAAGGTCAAACATGAATTATACAAAGGAACATCCATGCATTACTAACCCACTTTACCAACATAATGCACATATGGTTCCAGGAACATATGTGAGAAACACTGTAGAACTTAACTAGGAGTAGAAATGTAGGAACCATCCACCTCGAGTTTAGTTCCAACAAGGTTTCTCAAACCCCTTAGAGAACATGTGGTATCAACAAGTTGCAGTCGAGGTTAGACCTACTAGACAATAATTGTTGGATCCCAACCTTATAACCGATATAATCAAGAGGTACTTTGGGGCTCAACTAAAATTGATGGTTAGGCCTATGTATTGGAAGCCATATCCTAAATGTGGAGCCAGATTGGTGCATCTGCCTAGAGGCTATAAAACTCCTTATTTTGCCACTTTTTCGGAAAAGATGGCAAATCAACCACGGAGCACATTGGAAGGTTTATTTGCATTGTGGAGAAGCGAATCATGGGTTCCATAAGTTACACATATTCTCTTTATTGTTGAGAGAAAAAACCTTTACTTCGTATTCATCTCTACACTAAACTTTATCTTGAATTAGGCAAACATTGAAAGATGTTCCCATCATAGACTCTACTGGTAGTACACATTGAACAATTCATTCAAGAAAAGGAAATATGGGGGAGAGGCCCACACCTGGTTTCCATAATCAACATGGAATAATTTGATGATGATATGTCAAGTTATTCCAAGACAGACATATTGACGACTGAAATCCTAAAAGGGAAAAGTTATTCATGTTTTGCTCTAAAGTCTGCCAAAGGGAAGGATAATCTTTCATTAGAAACCAAAGCTAATTATGCCTTTGATATCACTAAAGTTGGCCAAATATTTGATTATTTGGTCAAAACTACGATTATTGGATGGTGATAGCGTTTCAGCAAGTTTACTAAATCGTTGCAAGTAATAATTAAAATGGTAGTACCGAGTGTCGAACTCAAAGATTGCGTTTTACTATCGAATTATATTTAATTACTAAAATTGAACAAAAAGTTCCCAAATTGATTGAAATAATATTTAAAATTAACAACAGTAATAAAATTGATCTTTTATAATAAGAAAAAGTCGGGGATGAGTTTCACTTCGAATCCAACCTTAGTTTCTAATTTGATCCTAGTTACTAAATTCCTTTATTGAATTATTACCGAATTTCCTTTATTATTCTTGCCCTAATGTCTTAGTGACAGAACCTTTAATTCCAAAGTAACCCCTAATTCCTTAGTGGATTTAAGATTAGAATTAAGCTTTAGGGTACAGGAATTCTCTTATTAAACTATTGCCTCTGCAAATAATTCAATTGGTTTCATGACCTACATCTATCCCTAGACTACAATATAATGAATTTATCATCTCAAGCATTCGTAAAGTCCACTTCCATTTCAAAATACAAATCGTAAAACATTTTAAAGTTGATCAAACAATAAAAAGCATTAAGCACAGAGATGAGAAAAATAATTCAATAAACTCATTCATATAACTAGAAATCAAATCATAAAAATAAGGGTTTCATCTTGTTTCACTCATCCCTAACAAATAGGGTTTAGTTACTCATGACAGATATTGAAAAGATAGAGATTAGAGAAGAATTACAAGAAAGATTCATGAATGATTCTTGATAAAACTGCTCCAATGGTGTTAGAAACAGCTATCTCTGAGTTTCTCTGCTAGGGCACAAGTCTATCAATTTCCCAATAGCCAAAAAGATCCTAGTAAGTAAAAAAAGATGCATTTTAATGTATTTTGTCGCGTGCCACGTGCCCCAGGCACAGTTGTTGCGCTTCAGGCGCACAACTTCTTCTGTTTGACGTTTTATGCATTTGTCTCCTCTTTTGAATCTGAATTGGGTTCCGGTGTCTTCATGAAAGTTGTAGCTATGGATCGTAGCTTTCATTTGTACTTGGTTTTACTCCAATTGAACATCTACAACTCCATATATGGTTGAAATACTCCACATAGATCATATTGATATCTCGCCAAAATTCAGCACTACACTAAAACAAAGAAACAACGCAAAACTACGAAAAATCTCTACTTAATCAAGCAAATAAGAACACAAACATTTTATTAAATCCAAGAACTAAAATCAACAAAATATATCAAATAACTCCTTAAATTAACTAATGAATAAAAGATAAATAAGACTAAAAATAATGGAAAAATATACATATGATAAAGAGTCATCAGATGGTCACAAGATACCTCCACATGAGGAAATCAAAGGTAAAAAGTAGTGCAATTGGCTCAACTCATCCAACCACTCGATGGCTAATCCCATCGTCTTCCAAATAGCCATACAAAAGGCTATCAAGGAGGGCAAGTTTCAGTTAGCCAACAAGAGGATGACTAAGATGGCCATTGATATAGACTACTTCCCAGTCATGAACATAACCATGTTATTCTTTGTCAAACCAGCACGGTTCAGGTTGATAATGAAGGGGAAGAAATCAGTATGATAAGTATGGTAGTCCAATAATATGGCCGATAAGTCTACGAAAAGTATTGTGCCGCCTAGAAGAATGTAAGCTTTTGAAAGACTAGGAAATCAGGTCGCACCATTACAAAATAACATAAAATCCAGAAAACCTCCCAAGGTTGGTCGCCTCACTAGAGAACTAGTCAGTCACTACCTTTCCCAGTAAAGGATTGATCGTTTGAATAACATTCAACCGAATATTGGGGGAAAAGGTCAAGCAGGCATACATACCCATGGACAACCAATCCTAACATATAATTTCAAAAAATTTACGTATAAGAATATGTGTTTTTCTTTTTAAAATCAAATCGAATCATATATGGTTTTATTCAATTTTATTTCAATTATTCAGTGTGAATACATTCCAATATTGCCTGAGAATTAGTTTATATCAATTAGGACTCCAAATTTAGTATCTCTTTTGCATTTCTTCGCTCTACCAAACAAGAGAAGATAAACCCAAAAAAAAACAAGAGAATAAAAGCACTAATCCAAAACATTTTTAGCCGTAATATAGTCTCTTAAAATCTTAACCCAATACACCACTAGATGTGCTTAAAAAAATGTTATATTTGTTGATAAAAAAAATTGATATTAAGACTCCAAGGCAAAAAAAAAAAAAAGCTTCTAACTTATAAACTATAAGTTCTATTCAGTAACCTTCATTTATGAGTTTATAGTCTATAGTGTTTTTTGGTAAATTAATTCTAGGAGCTTATAGCT
>JBBPBQ010000001.1:19055118-19123805 GCA_037974755.1 Cicer yamashitae
ACCGATTTTCCGCTTTTTTTTTTGAAAGAATTATTATATATATATATATATATTTGTTTTTATTAGTAGTCCTATTTAGTAGACATAAATATAAGGAGTTTGATCTATTAACGATGACATGTTCAACGAGAGAGTTATAATTTGTAAACGTGAGATAATGCCACACATTAATTTTTTTTGTTAACATCTTTCATAATAATAAATATATATTTTATTATTCAATAATAATTATTTTAATTAAATAATTAATTGAAGTTTCATTAATTATTAATTTAATTAATTATTATTTTAATTAAATTATTAATTTAAGTTTCTTTAATTATTAATTTAAGTAATTATTATTTTAATTAAATAAATAAATACAATGTTAATTTTTTTTATAATAATTATCTAATTAAATTTTACTTTTTATAATTATTAAAAAATTTAAATTAAATGGAGTCCATAAAAATAACAAAATTTAATTAACTATTATAATTAAAAATACAAATACAAAATGAACTAATTTTATTACAATGAACTGATTTCCATCGGGAGCATCAGACAAGGGCATTTATTCTTGTTATGTCCCTCGTTCCGACACAAACCACATCTCTTGAGGTGTGTATTTTTCTCCCGTTGATCCATTTCAGTATGAATGCAAGTAGACTGTGGACGACCTTTTGGATCTCTTCTCATGGCTGGATTGTGGCACAATTCTATTCCATTGTATTCTGACCAATATGATTGAAGAGGAATTGTTGAGAACTCTTCCTTGTAAACGCCAAAGATACATTGCAATGTATACTTGGAAGACACATACATCATGTAGTCACGGTGAATAAATGAACAAGCGGCGATGACATGTGAACATGGATAGTGTAATGCTTGAAATTCACCACGATCACACAATCGTTTATTGATGTCTACCTTGAATGTCCCTATAAGATGACCGCTTGGTGGACGAACCAACTCTTTAATTAACTATAAAGATACTATGAGCTCGATTGTGAATAACAACTTCATGGGAATTCGATATTGCTCGTTCCTTGTTAAAGTTTTGAATGATTGTATTTGAGTAAACCAAACCTTATGCCATCATTGTTTAGGCCTGTGTCCCACTTTCTTCAAATTTTGTTGTCACTCTGTAGTATGTTATTCCTTTGGAATATCATCGAGCCATTTCACTACATCTTGACTCCAATCACTGATTTGTCTTCTATAGTATGTGATGCCTGGTTGAATCATGGTGTATCCTGAAGGAACAAAAGTCGATGTTGTTATAGACAATTTGAAAAAAAAAATATGAAAACAAAAATATGTGTGAGATATATATAAAAAAAAATACTAACCCATGTTGGTTACAATAGTTTCATTTGGCCATTTTTGAAGGTTCTCGTGAAGTTTTGTGATATATTTCGAATGCAAAAGACATGATGTCAATTGTTGTTTACACGCCTAACAACACTTTTAATTGACTCATGTCTATCCGAAATCAAGCAGAGGTTGGGCTGAGGTGTGACAAACATTCTTAGATGACTGAGGAAGAAAAACCATGCATCTGATGTTTCACCCTCAACAATGGCGTATGCTATAGGAATGGTATGGCCATCACCATCCTGAGCGATTGCCATTAGTAAGGTCCCACGATACTTCTCATACAACCATGTTCCATCAATTAAAACAACTGGCTTACAATGATCAAACCCTTTGATACATGGTTGGAAACTCCAGAAGAGGCGATGGAAGATAGCTTTGCTAGGAACTTCTTGGCCATCCTCAATAAAGGATCGCACTTCAATATCGCTAATAGTGCTTGGAAGATAATGTTTGAAAGCAAGGATCCACATTATCAAGTTTAAAATTTCATTGTTCAACAAAATTTATACTACTTATAAAATTGTGTCGCCCTTCTAAGATGTCTTTTGTTTTCTCTAGTTCATATGGATTCCTTCCAGGGGTCTTGAAAACGTCATACCACAACAAGCATATCAGGATTCAATGATATAGACTGCCAAAACTTCTTTGATTTGTTTCTCAACAGTAGAATGACATCAAACAGATAGAGTTAAACTACAATTTGGATGGACTATGAGTAATAAATTTATGTTTTTATTCTTGAGTAATAAATTCGTTTAGTCTGCACCTATGAAATATTGGGTTAAGATGGACTATGAGTTTTTAACCTTTAGATTCATCACATCTTCATAATAATAACATATACTCTCCACATGAAATCTCTCTTTCATATACAACCTTTCTCAACAACCATAACCATCAAAGCTCCACCTAAATTCATCTCCTCTAAATAATTAATTGTACTTGACCCATATTTTCTCTCTTTCTGACTTTTTGACCAACGACCTTTCATAAAGTTAACATAATTACCACATTTTGCTTCATTTCACTCCACTTTTTACTCTTTACACCTTTATTATAATAATAATAATAATAATTAAAATTTTTTTTTTACGTCTTAGTTAAGTGTATCTTTGTAAAAAATTAATTAATGTTTTTATAATTCGAAATGTGTTTTATATAATGGTACAAATTTTTTCTACAAGAAAGTCTTACGTATAAAGATGGATAGTATTATTTTTATACAAGGGATGAGGTAACATTATTTAATAATTATATTTTTTGACAGAATTTATTTAATAATTATATTTTATTGCGCTTATCGTACATTTTGTTATTTATGCATAAAATGATCCGCATTTCTTTTTTAATGGAAATAATCCCGTATGTTTTATACTTTGTGGCACATTATTAATTTATGTGGCTCATAATGTATTATGAGATTTTGGGTTATCCTCGGTGGTTAATTGGTTTGGATGTGGTGGAGACCTTAAGTTTGTATATTCTTGGTAGTGTATATGGTCTTTGAGTGTAAATTGGTGATTGTGACCTTTATTTATATATATATATATATATATATATATATATATATATTTTAAATTCTAGAAGTAAATTGAAAATGTACATGAAGCATTACTCGACACGTGAAATTAAATGCTTCAGTAAGGAATAGTGTGACATGGTGACCCATTGCTTTCTCAGTATTCATTAATTTTGAAATTTTTTACAGTGTATGCTAACTATAAAAATAAATTTGAAAATTGTTTAGAATAATAATAATAGTAATTTTAATTTGGACATTGTTGGTGAAAGGGTCAGAGTAAGGGTTATTGAAGGCACGTCACAGTGAGTGAGTGACGTTTGTGAAAGGTTTATTAAAGTGAAAGGGATTAATTTTCCTATCTCTACTGCAGCAAACGTCACTGTGACGTGCCTTCATTAATCCCTTTCACTTTCACTTTAACGACCCCTTCACAAACATCACAGTGAATGAGTGACGTTTGTGAAAGATTTGTTAAAGTGAAAGTGAAAGGGAAAGGGATTAATGAAGGCACGTCACAGTGACATTTGCTGCAACCAGGAGAGAAAAATTAGCATCGATTTTCATGACCAAGAGAGGGCTTTTTTATTGTTCTACCACCAAAACAAAAATAAAGTACATAATTATTAAAAAAAAAATTAATAAAATGGAGTCCATAAAAATAACATTTAATTTAATATTATAATTAAACATACAAATATCAAAAATTCTAATGTTGCAACGGTCAAAAACCCAGCTTACTATCATTTCATTTGGTTCCTTCATTCCAACCGCCACACATATTTTTTTTCTTCATATTTTTGTTTTCAAATTGTCTATAACAACATCAACTTTTGTTTCTTCAGGATATTTTTGGTATTTGTATGTTTAATTATAATATTAAATTAAATGTTGTTATTTTTATGGACTCCATTTTATTAAATTTTTTTTAATAATTTTAAAATGTAAAATTAACATTGTATTTATTTATTTAATTAAAATGATAATTAGTTAAATTAATAATTAATGAAACATAAATTAATTATTTAATTAAAATAATAATTAATTAAATTAATAATTAATGAAACTTAAAAAAAATAATAAAAAAGGTAATAATAATAATAAGTTGAGAAAGTGATGGGAGAGAAACCGGCTTGTCAATGGGAGGATAGAAAATTGAAAAAAGATGGTAGTTTGATATTTAATTAGGAATTAGCAGTAGTTTGATACTTTATTTTTGTTTTAGTGGTAGAACAATAAAAAAGCCTTTGTTCATATATATATATATATATGATTCTACAAAATAAATATTATATAATAATTACAAGTAATTACAATGCCCTTATACTATATGTTTCATTATGTTATTAGACTATTGGGACATTGGTGATCTTCGCTCAAAATGTAGCGAATGTGGAGCTATGATGTGGTATGATGAGGGTTCAAAAGCAATACAATCCAACAAACCCAAATGAACTGGAAATAAGAAAGATAAGAAAAGCAAATATTTCTTGGATCACATTAGACCTTTCAACATGATGTTCTTGTTTACATCTATAGGTGGAAAAGTCAACACTTCTATCAAGATGGTAATGCCCCTCCCATGTTTATCATTGTTAGCTTTCAAGCTATTGCTTCAAGTTCAATAATAATGAAAAATAAAATGGGATATATGTTGTAGGACTTATTTATTGAATGAATGGAGTGTGCTATTTATACATAGTTTATTCCTATTCATTCTAACTGTTTAACTAACTAATTAAGAGATTAGTTAGTTAGCTATCACATACACTTAGTATTTTAACTTGAATTACAAACTTTCAATACCAAGAACGTTCTTGGTTTATTATGATTTTTCCAGAACATTCTTGGTTTCTAACACTTTCCCTTAATTCAAGTTTCTAAGTGATTTTACACTTAGCAATCTTCTTAACTCTTCAAATCTAGTTGTCCTCAATGCCTTGGTTATGATATCAGCCAGCTGAATTTCAGTTTGACAATAGATGAGCTTTAGTTTGCATCTTTCAACTTGATCTCTTAAGAAGTGAAACCTTGTCTCAATGTGTTTGCTTCTTCCATGAGACATAGGGTTCTTTGCTAGGTTTATTGCTGAAATGTTGTCAATCATCAATGGTAATGGCCTGCATACTTCCAACTTTAACTTTACTGTCAATGATTCCAACCACAATGCTTGGCAAGCTGCATAGCTGTCAGCAATGTACTCAGCTTCACACGATGATAATGCAATGACTGGCTGCTTCTTTGAGCTCCATGCTATTGGAGATTTCATGAACTTGAACACATAGCCTGAAGTGCTCCTTCTATCATTCTTATCTCCACACCAATTTGAGTCTGAATACCCAACCAAGTCTCTATTTTCTTGCTTTAAATCTGTTGCAAATAGAATTCCATGCTCCAATGTGCCTTGAACATATCTCATGATTCTCTCAACTGTCAGCCAGTGAGAATGGTTGGGATTCTCCATGAATTTGCTTACCACGTCCACACTATAGCAAATATCAGGTCTTGTGTTACACAAGTATCTTAGGGAGCCAACAGCCTGCTTGAACAGGGTCGAATTAGCCTGTTCTTCTTCACTTTCTGTTCCCAGCTTCGCATTGATCTCCATTGGAATGACAACAGGGTTGCAACTAGTCATATTGAATCTTCTTAAGATCTCTCCTACATACTTCTTCTGATGCATCAACAAGCCTTCTTCAATCTCAGTGAACTCCATGCCAAAAAAATAACTTAGCTTGCCCAAGTTTATCATTTCAAACTCATCTTTCATGATTTCTTTGAATTCTGCAGTTGTCTTGTTGTTGCTTCCAGTTACTAACAAGTCATCCACATATATGCACAATAGGATCATTACAAGTGTTCCATTCAGTGTGTAATGCCTCACATAAACTCCATATTCCATTGTGCATTTGATGAAGCCAATGCCAATTAGAAATGGGTCAATTATTTTGTTCCAAGCTATTGGGGCTTGCTTCAACCCATAGAGAGATTTCCTTAATCTTAGCACCTTATCCTCCTTTCCCTCAATCACAAATCCTGGTGGCTGAGAGACATATACCTCTTCTTCCAGCAATCCATTCAGTAATGCAGACTTCACATCAAGCTGGCACATCATCCAGCCTCTAGCACAGGCAAGTGCAATCACAAGTCTGATTGTTTCAATTCTGGCCACTGGAGCAAACACTTCAGAATAATCTATGCCTGCTCTTTGCAAGAATCCCTTGACAACCAATCTAGCTTTGTACTTATCAATTGTTCCATCTGGATTCAACTTCAATTTGTAGACCCACTTTACTCCAATCTGCTTTTGTTTTGGAGGTAAGCCAATCAAGTACCAAGTCTGGTTCTTCTCAATTGCATTGATCTCTTCCATCATTGCTTTCTTCCAAGGTCCTCTCTTCAAGGCTTTTTCAATATTCAAAGGTTCTGTATCTGCAAATAAGGCAAAGTGCACAAGATCTGTTGTCAATTTCATTATCATTGTATACTTCATATTCTCTTAAATGTGTTGGTGGCTGCCTTGCCCTGTGAGATCTGCTTGATTCTATCATTTCCTTAACTCTGCCCATACTGGTCTGTTGATCATCTTGTACTTGTAAAGCATTTTGTGTAGGCTGGCTTGTGCTGCTGGTCTTTTGTTCCCAGTCTTAGTGCTGGCTGCTGTTGGCTTTCTATGTCCAGTCCCACTGCTCTTGCTCAATGATTTTCACATCTTTGTTGACTACCACCTTGCCTCTGATAGGATCATACAATTTGTAGGCACCAGTTGGATGATACCCAACCAAGATTATGGCTTCACTCTTGTCTTGCAGCTTTCTTCTTCTCTGATCTGGTACATGTTTAAAACATAGTGCACCAAATGTTCTCAAGTGCCCTACTGTTGGCTTCCTTCCACTCCAAATCTCCTTTGGTACCTTCTCTGGCAGTTTCTTTGTTGGACATTTATTAAGCATGTAGGCAGCAGTTGATGCAGTCTCTCCCTATAACTTGTGTGGCAGTCCCTTCTCTTTTATCATACTTCTAGTCATGTCTAGAATGGTTCTATTCCAAGGTTCTATCATCAACAAACCTGATCTTGCTCCTTCTTGATGTATCAATATCCACCACCCATTCTTTGTGACTTGTCATGTGATTAGAGCACCCAGTATCGAGAAAGAGTTAAGAATAGATATGTATAAATGTCTACCCCGTGGGGAGAAACATATCATTCAACGGCGGGAAAAAAGATTATATTGTCATTGTCCTTTACCAACATAACACATTATCTTCTTCAAAATTATCAAGATGCCATGGCAATTTGTAGGTGGGTTGGAAATCTAGATTTGTTCATCACATTTACTTGCAATAAAAAATGACCAGAGTTGTATAGAATTCTAATAAATATGGGACTGAAATTTGCGAACAAGCTAGATTTAGTTTCTTGACTCTTTAAGATTAAATTTGATCAAATGATAAAGGACATAAAGAAAATAAATCTATTTGGAAAGGTTAAAGTGGGTACTTATATATTTTAGTACCATTTTATCTCTTTTATTTTTAAAGATCCAACATTATTGATGTCATCTATACTGCAGTCATATACACAATTGGGTTTCAAAAGCTTGGATTGTTTCATGCCCACGTCTTGATTTTTCTACATCCTAACCCTCATGATATTAATAAAATAATATCTACATAACTTCTAGATGAAGAAATTGAACTTGCTCTCTTTAAAATAAGAAATCCCCCATGTATGCAGAATGGGAAGTGCACAAAATACTTCCCAAATAAATTTGTTGAAAGCACTACCATTGATGCAGAAGGCTATCCTATGTATAGAAAGAGGGATAATGGTAGGGTTACTAACAAAAATGGCTCATTCGTTGATAACAAATTTGTTGTGCCATATAACAAGTATCTTTTGTTGAAATACAATGTCCACATAAATGTTGAGGGGTGTAACCGACCCAATTCCATAAATTATCTATTCAAATTAGGTCAACAAAGGTCATGATCGTAATGTATTATGATTGCAGATATATATTTGTCATCTTCTGAGACAATGTATAGAACATTTACTTTTTTGACATTAACTATAGATAAGCATTAGTAAGAACACTATTTTTCATTTGCAAGATGAACAATACATTACTTTTCTTGGCCGCTAGAATTGATTATGTTGTAGATAAAACAACTCTCACATCTCCATGTTATTGGCCTGGATGGATGCCAATAGGAAATATGTCTTTGATATCTGAATCTCATAATCCCTTTATATACGATGAGCTTAATTATGATCGTCAAAGTCTGTATTTATAACAATGATAAAAGAGCAACATAATCATAATCAAGGTGAAAAATTCCCAAATTTGATAGACACGATCCTAACATGCAAGGAAATATTTTGATACCTTTATTTTTCAAATATTCTTCACCAAACATCCAAACTTACTTAAAATCATAATTTTAGAACATTTTTAAAATACCAATTTTTCCGATGAAATCTAATATAGAGAGTGTGATTTTAAAATGTATTTCACTAAAAACTCCAAACTATTAATTTGTGATTCTAATAGTTCAATTGTTTTCTAATTTTTCAAGGTACGATAACTAAATAGAAAAATTATGTCAATTTTTATGACTACGTTAAACATGTCTACAATCACTATAAAAATTAGTATTACTCAAACAATCAAAACCAATAAATTATGAAAATTATTACATCAAGAATTAGCGTGATAATTTATACTTGATAGGAGTTAAGCTGATCTTTAATTAATGTTTGATAACATTAACGGTTTAATTAGTAAAATGACATTCGTAATTAAAAATAAATTTTATCAATTAATACTTAAAATATTTTTAAAGTAGTAATTTAAAATTTATCTTTTTACTAATTTAAAATTTATGAATATGATATTTTTTTTTATCTATTTTATTTATTTTAAATTAAAATAAATAAATTATTTACTTTACAATATTAATTATTTTAAACTTAAATTATTTATAAATAAATTTATTTAAATTATTTAAAATTATAATAAATAAATTAAAACGGATAAAAATGAATTTAAATTAAAAGAAAATATAATAAATTATAAACTATCTAAATTAATTTATCAAAACATGCTATAAACTTATCGAAAAGAGATTATAGTTTACTAGCTACAGATGATTTTTCTTAAAATTTATTCTAAATAGATATTTTGATACTTTCCGAAAACCTTGCCATCTTTCTCACTTTTTTTTTTCTTTTCTTTTCTTCACTTAGGAGTAGTGATTTATGATCAGTTTTTGGTTCAAAATCACTCATCTAAATCGTTTTTCTTATTATCTAATATTTAAATAAGTAATTTTCACATATATTTAGTTTTCTTTTCCGTGATTTCGTCGTCTTAGTGCGACGTTGTTTTTGATTTTTCGTTTCGGTGCAACGTTTTGATTTCTCGCTTTGGTACGACATTCATTTGATTTAGATTGATAGATTAGTTTCGATGCAGTGCAAACTCAACCAATGACTTTGACATCTTCAATGTTATAATTCCTAAATCATGAGTATTTTAGACACTTCAATCTTGTCGTATTTGTAGACTGTCTTATTTATAGACATTTTGCCATTTTATGTTATTAACTTGTATTTGTAGACTGTCTTATTTATAGACATTTTGCCATTTTATGTTATTAACTTGAATGCGAGGTTGAATTTCTTTTATATCATTTTTTAATTCAAAACTCTCAATTATATCCTACCTTAGAAACTTATATACTAAAATGTCATACTTTTTTTGTTTTCACGAGGTCACAAGACGGGGATTTGACCACTTGAAGAATATGTTTTTTTCTCCAATAGGAAGTCGCTGGAATGGGACCATCTATTGTCATTTTATTTATTTTTTATAATAAATAAATAATTGTTAATTTAATAAAAAATAATAAAAACAATGAAAAAAACTAAATTATATCAATAAAATCAAACAAAATGCATTTGATAAAAAAACTACAAATTAATGCGGTTGAATAGATGTGCCAAACTGTTATATTATTTTAACAACTCCCTCATAATTTCTCTTTTATTTTTGTTGCAAAACTAGCATGGTATCTGGAGAAAAAAATGAGAAAAAGTAGTTACAATAATATAGACTAAATAGCTCCCATGATCCCTTAACTTAATTTCAAATAACACTCTGGTCTTTTATTTTTTTTTCTCGATTTGGTCCTTTATTTAATTTTATTACAAAAATTCAAAAATATAAAGAATGAAAATATTAGTTTATTTGAAGATTTGAGTTATAAATTTGATGAAATTTGCATTATATTGAAGATGATAACTAATTTAATGAGTTTTGTTTGAAAATTTTGATGAATTTTTGTAAAAAAATGATAATATTGTTAACATTTTAAAACATAAAAGATCAAATTGTTTACTTAAAATTAAATAAAGGACCAAATCGAAAAAAAAAATAAAGGACTAAAGTGTTATCTGAAATTAAATTAAAGAACCACGAGCTATTTAGCCAATAATATAACATGTTATTTGTTTTGCTACATTTACTCAATCGCATTAGCCAATAATATAACATGTTATTTGTTTTGCTACATTTACTCAATCGCAATAACTTTGATGTATTTTTTTGATTAAATGTAGTTCTTTTGATTTTATTAACATAATTTAATTTTTTTAATTATTTTTTATTTATTAAATTAATAAAATGAAATATTTATTATAAAAAAATAAAAATGGCAATAAACCTCCTATTAGAGGAAAAACTATCGCGTTGCAAAATTTTGAAGGTCAAATAAAGTATTTTAATACATTTTTAATATAAAATTTTGAATAAAAAAATTATAAAAATAAAATATTCTAAATAGAATTTATTTATAAATTCACAATTTAATTTTATTTTAACTATTTTAAACTGGATTATCTTGAATCGATATAAATTTTACCGTTTTTAATTAAAAAAATTTGATTTGCTGATGAAAAATTGATATTAAAAATGCTTTTGTTATTTGGGGTGTTAAATCGGTACGTGGAGAACAAGAAATAACTCAGACGCTTTTTTTTTTTAAGAAAAAACTCAGACGTCAACCTGAACTTCGAGTGACAGTTTAGTTCTTTAGGTCTCCACTCTCCATATTCATCATCACGACTCGCTACGTATTCTCAACATAACAAAAAGGAAGTATTTAAGTTACTGAAAGGAGATTCTCAGTTTCACCACTCTATTCAAAATCGACAATGTTGATTCAGATTCCTCGCCTTACAAATTCTCTCAGAGACCCCTTCGATATCGACCAAGCCTATCTTCAGCGCAAAACTGCTCTCCAAAAGCAAAAGCTTCGCAAGTAATTAAACTATATAATATATGATGTGATATGATTCTCAATTGCGTTTTCTGTTGTTTTTCTTTCTTCTTTCGGTTGTGTTTGCTTTCCAAGAAAATTATCGGCGTGAAGAAAATGGAAATTGAAAGTCAATTGAGATTCATTGATGGAATTCTCGAGTTTTATTGCAACTGATAAGAAATTTTAGATGCTACTTGATTTTGATTTTTGGTTTTGGTTTTGGTTTTGTTTTCAGTGATTTGAATGCTTCGAGTTTCTTTGTGCAGATTCTTGATTTATTTTTTTGGATTTTGTACTGTACCGTGGCATTTATCGAGTTTCGTTGTTTTTGGACTTTGAGATGCAACTGGGTTTTGCTTTTTATTTTTTTAGTTTAGTTTTGTGTGATTAGATTTTTGTACTGTACCGATTACGAGTTTCTTTGTTTTTGGACTTGGAGATGCTACTGGTTTTTGTTTTTAGTTTTGTTTCCTGTGATTAGAATGCTTAAAGTTTCGTTGTGTAATTTATTGATTTTTATTTTTTAATTTTGAATTGTGGCATTTATCAAGTTTATTTGTTCTTAGATTTTGAGATGCTATTGGTTTTTGTTGTGATTAGAAATTTAGAATGATTGGAGTTTCTTTGTGCAATTATTGATGTTTTTTTGAACTGTGGCATTTAGTGTTGCAAGTTCACTTGATGAATCAGGACTTGCACAGAAGATTGTGTATGGTTGGGAAAAAGGTATCATTTGGGTTTTAAGAGCAATGAGCTATATTTTTTTAATTTGATACAAAAAGACAGAATGTGGTTAGTGATGACATGTTTTTCATTTGATGAATTGGTGAAGCAGCTTCATCAGAAGTGCGACAAGCCTACAAGCAGTTTATAGGGGCAGTAGTTGATATGGTTGATGGAGAGATGCGCTCTGAGGAGTTCCATGAGGTAGTGCTGACTGTATACCGTTTTTTCAGCAGGCCAATTGAGGAGAAGGATTCTACTGATAGAATTATTAATGATAAAAAGTAAGTTTTGGCTTTTGAAGTTTTGATTTGTCAGTATTTACCAATGGAAGTGATTGAATAGTTGTTTTTATATTATGGCCTAAAGTTATTGTTCAGTTTTGTATGGCTTTTGGGATATATGAAATTTTGACGAGTCTTTTTATATGTCATTTAGAGGACTTCAATACAATGCTATTGAAATAATTTGTGTTGCCAGATTCATATTACACAATGCAGATGCCATAATAAAGCTGGCATTTTTGATTGATTGTTATTTGAGTTTTGGATGTTGGAGAGCTTGGAAATTTGGAGCATTTGTTCAAAGACTAAACTTTCAGTTTGTGACTTTGGTGTGTAGGTTAGAATTGCAAAACCTTGTTGGTCATGCAATTGCTGATACCAAGTTGAAGGAAGTTGCATCTCTAGTACAGAAACTCTTAAATTTGCAGCCTGACAATACAAATTCTGCAGTTTCTTTGGAAAGACATCATGATGTTGAGGAGGGTTTGGAATTTGGAGTTGATTTGGTTTTTCAAGCTCCAACTCGTTTCTTGGTTGATGTATCCTTAGATGACGAAGATATAATGGATTTCAAAAGCACAATTTCTTTAGCATTTCAGAAAGAAGAGTATGGTCATACTGAACCAACAAACCATTTTGTTGTCGAAGGAGAAAAGTTCAATTTGACCTGGTTAAGAGATGCATGTGATAATATTGTTAGGAATTGTAATTCGCAGGTATCCCGAGATGAACTGGCACTGGCCATTTGTAGGGTTCTTAATTCAGAAAAGCCGGGCGAAGAGGTATTGCTTGATGTCAATATTCTTTACTAGTATATATAACCAAGGTTTGCCAACATAAAACTTACACTTTTTCCTTCTCTATGAAGATTGCTGGAGATTTGTTGGATCTTGTTGGGGATAGTGCATTTGAAACTGTGCAAAATCTTTTATTGGTGAGGATATGCTAGCTACCTCTTTTTTTTTTTTCTTGAAAAGGTCATCAGTAATTCTTTATGTACTTCATTCTTCTCCACCTGTGTCCAAGTACTGATTGCTTCATATAAAGTGTCAACTTTTTTGTTTGAATATCTTCAAGTTTTTCCTTTGTTTGACGACCTTCACTTCAAGACGGAAGGCATTGTTGTCAACTATCTGATAGTAATAGATATTTGAGTTGTTTATGTATTTGTTTGAATCATACTTGATGTTTTGTGACAATTTGTAGCACCGGAAGGAGATTGTTGATTCTATTCATTATGGCTTATCGGTAATCAAGTCTGATAAAAATGCTTCAAATGCTCAGTCTCGCATGCCTAGTTATGGGACACAGGTGTTGACCATGTTCTTTATAGTCGATTTGCTCTTCTTCACTTGTATATAGTGAAATGCAGACATATTCTGTATTATTTTCAAATATTGCCTTTCATAACGAACTACTTTTTTTAGGTGACTGTACAAACAGAATCAGAAAAACAAATTGACAAGCTTAGACGCAAGGAGGAAAAGCGAAGCAGACGAGGAATAGAACATGCTGGGGATGGTGACTTGTCTACACTGGATTTCTCATCTTTACTTCAAGCAAGTGAGAGGAAAAATTTGATTGATGGGATGATTGGTTCTGGAGATAGGTCAATAGCTGTTAATGCTCTTCCCGAAGGAACTATCAGAAAGTATTGCGAGGGGTATGTAGAGGTTATTATTCCCCCAAAACCAACTGCGCCAATGAAACCTGGAGAAAGGCTGGTATATCTCTTGTGATTTGTGAGATGCTTTCAACTATTTAATTAGATTGTGAATCCTTTTTGGTAGAGATATTTCTTTCATTACCATATGAAATAAGTGCAATGGGTTTGATTTATGGATTGCTGTTGTCCTGACTGTTTGAATAATTAGCAAATATGTTATAATATGTTAAAGTATCTTGGTTTATCTTGTAGGATTAGTTTGTAATTGGTAGAATATAAAATAAAACAATATCTTGGTATTATCTTAGAATTTCTTGGTTTATCTTTTAGGATTAATTTTCAATCTTATCATATCATATCCTATAAATATGGATAGAATATTTGTAATTATTTTATTTCTTTTTTGTCTTGTCTTCTGTATATATAAATAGTCTCCGTGTGTATTTAATACACACAGTTTCGCCATATACCTTTCTTTTTTCCTCTCATTCAACACTAATAACACTTATCTTAGAGTATCTCCTAGGATTTAGTTTCTTGTTAGAATATTAGAAAATATGTCATAATATCTTTATATTATGTTAAGGTATCTTAGTTTATGTTGTAGGATCAATTTTCAATCTTAGAGTTTCTTAGGTTGTCTCCTTAGGTATTTTCTGATATTCTAACACTACCATCTGTTGTTATTGCTAGATGATACCATATTATCATGCTACAATAAAAATTTAAAACCCACATTTTGCATTTTATCCATCTTTGACCAAATATTGACGAATTGCATGCTACTGCCTCCTCCAATCCCCTAAAATGGTCTTTTTAGTACTTGTTTTGTTTGAGATAAAGTGGTGCCATTGATGCATATATCTACTACAATTATGCACTTCCAGATTGAGATCAAAGAGTTAGATGACTTTGCTCAAGCTGCTTTCCGTGGCTACAAATCACTAAACCGTATTCAGAGCAGGATATTTCAAACGGTATACGGAACAAATGAGAATATACTAGTGAGTGATCTGTGGTCTACTTTTTAAACAAAAAATAATGATCAAAGATGCAATTTATTTAACAAATAGAAAAAAGTGTTTGTTTTCTCATGTTAAAATGTGCTTTTTGTGTGTTTGCAGGTGTGTGCCCCCACAGGAGCTGGCAAAACTAACATAGCTATGATTTCAATTCTTCATGAGGTGAATACTGGCTTTTTATTTACTCTTACCTGAAAATATGGTTTATTTCTATCATTTGAAATCAATGTTTTAATTTTCTCTCCCCTTATCAATATGACGAGACAGAGAAAATGTGGATGTACGAGCTATTTGCTTTGTCTATTTGTTACTTTCTTCATTGATCTTTAATCTGTCTTTGAGGTGATAGTTTTATTTTCAATTCATTTTTGTTATATTCATCATCATTTTGTTTTAGTGCAAAGTACATGTGATAGTTTTGATTATACGTGTCATAATCTTGCATGTGAATGTGGAGTTCCGTGGAAAGCGTAGTGGCCTAGATATGCCTTTTTCTATTGATTTTATCCTCATTCTTCATTTGCAATTTACTCTGTGTCTTTCTGATTTGAAAGATTGACAAGAAATCTTGAATTTAGGATCTTGTTATAGACCTTTTCTACTTACTAAAGTATACATCAGGAAAAAGAAGAGGGTGATGGTGTATTAAGGAAAAAATAAGTGGAGCAATAATAAGGGAATGTTACAAACTGGGAATAATACTCTATAGCATAGCGGATTTTGAAGAATCTTCTATGGAACTGCGACACTACCCCAGTTTCACTATTAGGGTGATAGTGGTCCAACGGTACACGACAAAAAGTATAGGTAGCGGTAGCGGCTGTTACCGTTATTCTTCGTTTCAACGAAGTGAAGAAAAATCACAAAAAACGTCCGTGGGGCCTGCAAAGAATGCCATATATAAAAAAAATCCAAGTATGTCGTTTTTTTTAATCTCAGATGGATAAAAACACAATTTCAGAATATATCTAACCAATATCTTAGCTCCTTCTCTAGTTTTGACCATCTCTCATCTCTCAAACAGTATTATACATTATATATATTATAGTATAAATAATTTTATAAAATTTGTGAAGTGTTGTGATTAATTTACTCAGCGACGACCACAATTTGTAACACAACATCTGTAATAGGCGAAATCGTGAAATCCTTACCGTGATTACTTTGGCCACATTTCTAGTTGATGTTGGATCTCAGTAGGTACGGCCATATCTCTAGTTGATGTTGGATCTCAGTAGATACCGCCATATCTCTAGTTGATGTTGGATCTCAGTGTGTGCAACATGACGAAGTATGTTAACTAGACGTAATGAGAATTTAACCCCTGCAAATCTGACACAATATGTGAAGGAAGGATAAAGTATGTTTGATTTTTCTGTTTTACTTGATATATATATTGTCTAGGAGTTTGATTGTATGACTGTTGTATTTCTGTTGTTCTTAATTGTTCTATTTGTTTTTGTCTTTTCATTTGTAATCTGTGAAGAGGATTTATTACCCTTTGCCGAGTGCTCTTTCTTTATCAATGAAAAACTGATTTTCATAAAGGATAACTTCTTTCCTTGATGATGAACTTTATGCAGATCGGACAACACTTCAGGGATGGTTACTTGCATAAAGAGGAATTTAAAATAGTTTATGTTGCTCCAATGAAGGTATCTTGATACATATTTTGCTCTTTTTTCTTTTTGTCTATTCAGCTTTGCCTTTTTTCCCTACATTTTTGTTTAAGATTAAGGGATATGCACTTCCAGTGTTAAGTTATTTTACACTGATATCCAATCACAACCTGTTAGGATATACAAATAGGGATAATTAGGAGTTTGTTAGTAGTTGTGTTCCTAGGTTGTTAGTAGTTGTATAGGAGTAACTGTTGGGTGTTTCACACAACCCTTCAATTTGTCAAATCATGTTTGATGGTTTTTAAATAAAAGCAGTTATATAATTCTTTATCGTGTTGGTGAGTTGTGATTGCTTGTCAGTGTGAAACAACTTTTACACTGACAGCATGTCCCATTTTCTCTTTTTGTTTCGATAATATAGGTTCCATTCCATGCTTTGCCTTTTCTTCCCTGCATTTCTGTTTCATTTGTTATTTTTTATCTTACATTCTGGTCCGTTCTAGGCTTTGGCTGCAGAAGTCACAACAACATTCAGCCAACGTTTATCTCCCTTGAATATGACTGTCAGAGAGCTTACTGGAGATATGCAGCTCTCTAAAAATGAACTAGAGGAAACTCAGGTTCCTTGTTATGAAAGTTCCTGATTTGGGATTTCTTACCTAGCATGCAAACTAAGTTCCATTTATTTATGTTTGCTTCCATGGTTTAAATCAGATGATAGTGACAACACCTGAGAAATGGGATGTCATAACTCGCAAGAGCAGTGACATGTCACTCTCGATGCTGGTGAAGCTCTTAATTATTGATGAAGTGCATCTACTCAATGATGATAGAGGTCCTGTAATAGAGGCTTTAGTTGCTAGGACTCTGCGGCAGGTAATCAACCTGGTCAAGTGTGTTTCAACTTTTTGTGAGTTTTAGTGAAAAGCATGCATGAAGCATTTTTACACTTAGTTAATTGAGCTTACAAAGAGAAATCAGGCCGGACTCTCTAGTCTACAATGATGTTTCTTTTTTGGTTTCTTTTCCTCCTAAATTTATTTAAAATCTAGAATTTTGATTAGATCGGCACTTGTATCTGGTGGTTATGAGCTAAAAATGTAGTTTTATATCCAAGCAGAAGAGGCAAAAATAATGAAAGAAACCTGATTACTTTCAAACAGCATCTTAATTTGGTACTACATTATTGTTTAGACTTATCCATGGAAGTCAATTTTTTTATCTTGATAATATCTGACATATTTTGCCCATGGTTTTGCCGTAATTTAAATGATATGCTGATCTGTGCGGTGGTGCTCTTCCGTTTATGTTGTGGTCCCACAGTTCCACTACGGCCATTTATTTCTCTACGTTATTATTGGATTCTAATTGAACAATAACTTCTTTTTTATATCAGGTGGAGTCAACTCAGACAATGATACGCATAGTGGGCCTTTCTGCCACACTCCCCAATTGCCTTGAGGTGTTTGGCCCAAAATAATATATACTTGTGTTTTTCCACTTTTTTGACTGAAGTTTTGTATGCTGAAGTATTTAACTGGACCTAACCTGCAAATTCTTACCATTCATTTCTCCAGGTTGCACAGTTCCTCAGAGTAAATCCAGACACTGGTCTTTTCTTTTTTGATTCAAGTTATCGTCCAGTGCCTCTTGCTCAACAGTATATTGGAATTAGTGAACCCAACTTTGCAGTTCGTAATGAATTGTTGAATGATATATGCTATACGAAGGTCTTGTTCCATCCAAGTTCTCTTCAAAACATCATTTTTCTTGCAATGTTGGCTAATTTTCTAGCTTTGGTTCTTTTGTTTGATTTAGGTTGTTGATTCTATTAGGCAAGGTCATCAGGCGATGGTATTTGTTCATTCACGGAAAGACACTGCAAAGACTGCTCAGAAACTGGTTTGTATTTAAGAAGTTTTATATGGTCATGTTATTTGATGTGAAACTCTTTATCCCTGTATTGTAGGTTTGCTGAAACTGTTATATAGTATTATTTACTTCAGTCTATATGAACAGATTGTACTATTTTCCGCCCCATGCTTTGCTTTCAGTATCATCATTTTTATGTCATGTTCAACAGACTGACCTTGCACGGATGAGAGAAGACGTGGAACTCTTCAATAATGATGCACATCCACATTATTTCTTTATGAAGGTTGTTAGAGTAAACATTTATTTGAATTTTTACAGTGATATCTATGATTCTTTTGAGTTCATAGATTTTATATTTTATGTATTCCAGAAAGAAGTCATTAAATCAAGAAACAAAGATCTTGTTGAACTTTTTGAATTTGGCATGGGTATTCATCATGCTGGGATGTTACGTGCAGATAGAGCACTCACTGAGAGGCTTTTCTCCGATGGACTTTTGAAGGTAGAGCTTATCCCTCTAGTTTTCGGTCTAGACTTTCAGAATCTGCCTTTAGTTTCATTAAGTATGCCGTATGGTGTTTTTAGGTACTTGTTTGTACAGCAACTCTGGCATGGGGTGTCAATCTACCTGCTCATACAGTTGTCATTAAGGTTTGCATTACAGATTACTCTGTACTTTTTTTTTTTATATAAGTATGACTTCCTTTTAGGAATTAAATGGACAAGGGAAAAGTAATTGAGACAGATGACAAGAAAGTGCAGTTCACTTGAGATATTCTTGGATATGTCATGAATAATTTTGGATATTAATCTATGGTGCACAGACTTGCAGAACCTAATTAAGTTTCTAATCATGATAAAAATTTGTATGCATGATCTATATTATCCCGTCTCAGCTTTTAATCCAATAATTGACTGGATGTCCTACAAATAACTATTTAATGGTGTAACTTTGGTTTAACACTTCTACACCTTGTTAATAGATACTATTATGTGTGCACTTAATTGTATCTGTTATTATAGAATTTGAGAGAGAATCATAACTAACTTCTCTAACATTTTTGTATTGAATCTTCCAAATTAATTTACTGAGTTACAATGATTGTTGTCAGCTTTATATATAGTTGATCCTAGGTAGTTAATCCCATACAAAGGCACGTCGCGGCCAATTCCCAAAAGTGAGATGGCCATTATTTTTTTGGAGAAATTACATGAATAATAATACTATATAAACATATTTTTAATGCAAAATTAAACAATGACTTAAAAGAACACCATCATATACAAAACATATCAAAACAGAGTGAAAAAACGAAGAAAAAAAACAAAAGAAAGAAGGCTGTTGTTTTAGATTTTTGGTTTTCCCTGGGATTCTGTATCAAGTTATTATATGCACTAGGTTCCTATGAGTCTCGAGTTACTTTTGTGTTGAAATTTCCAAATTGATCTGAAGGCTGTTGTTTTCCAGGGAACCCAAATATACGATGCAAAAGCTGGTGGGTGGCGAGACCTGGGTATGCTTGATGTGATGCAGGTTAGGCACTGGGTTTTCTATATTAGATAATATGAAGTGCTTAGTTTTTCTACATTAGCTAAGGTGCTGTTTCTGGGATATTTTCTCAGATATTTGGGCGAGCTGGGAGACCTCAGTTTGACAAAAGTGGCGAAGGTATCATAATTACATCTCACGACAAACTAGCATATTATTTGAGATTATTGACAAGTCAACTCCCTATAGAAAGCCAGGTAATGATTGGGAAACTTGAGGCAGTCGTATTCATGTGTACTCTGAATCTTTGTCTGTGCATTGGATCATGGATAACATTTTCTTAAGATATTTGGTATTCTGTTGACTATCTTTGTTCAATACTTTGCAGTTTATTAGCTCGTTGAAAGATAATTTGAATGCTGAGGTTGCATTGGGGACTGTAACTAATGTTAAGGAAGCCTGTGCATGGCTTGGCTATACTTATCTTTTCATAAGGATGAGGATGAATCCTTTGGAATATGGTATTGGTTGGGATGAGGTACCTAACTATAAACTTTTCTGTTATTAAACCAGTTCTATAATATTTTTCAAAATTTGAATTGTTTAGCATAGCTGTATGTTTGCAAGCCTCCAAAAAGATGTATGTGTCAAAATCTGTTTCTGTTTTATATCGCACAAGTATAGGGATTCAATTGTATAGGAATATTAGTAGGGATTTAGTTATATGAGTACTAATAGGGATTTAGTTATATATGAGTATTAATAGGATTTGGTTGTTTAGTAATCTAGTATATGTATCTGATGTATTGCCAACATAATTCAATTCAATAGAATATATTTTTACCCTAATTCTTGAGATGGTATCAGAGCTCTCGGTCTTAGGGAGTCTCGCTTCCGCATAAACCTGCCGCCTTCATTGCGGTTTTTTTTTTCTTGCAACCTTAGCCACCTTCATTGTGGCCCTTTTTGCTACCTGCCTTCATTGCAGCAACTTGAGATTTCTTTTTGGCTTATTTGTTGCCATAGTGTAACCAATATTGGATACAACCTATTTGGCTTATTTGTTTCAGATAAAACCTATAACCAATATTGGATATTGGATTCTGGAGCCATTGACCACATGACACTCTTACCTACACAGTTCTCCACTTATTCACCTTGTCCTAGCAACAAAAAAATATCTACTACAGATGGTACCCTTCTAACTGTAGCAGGTCAAGGAGATGTCCAAATATATTCATCCATAATTCTAAGAAATGACCTTCATATTCCTAAATTGTCCACTAGCTTAATTTCCAAACAAAAACTAACGCGAGATCTATCATGTAATGTTTTTTATAACAAATCTTGTGTCTTTTAGGACAAGAATTCAGGGAGGACAATTGTTAATGCTAGAGAATGGAATGGTCTTTATTACTTGGATAATCAAAATCTTCTTCCAAATCTACTCAACAATACCAACTCCGTTTTTTTCTAAATCAATAAAGACCAACAGGGACAAGGTCATTTTGTACTAGTGCCACCTGAGTCATCCTTCATTTAGAGTCATAAAATAGTTGTTTCCTTCCCTTTTCAAAAAATTAGAGGTAGAAAATCTTTACTGTGATGTGTGTGAGTTTGGTAAACACAAATGTGTACCTTTTCCAGTTAGTAACCAAATGAGTACTTCTCCATTAATTTAGTTCATACTGATGTATGGAGTCCCTCTAATGTTCTAAATAGATCAGGAGTCCGTTGGTTTGTAACCTTTATTGATGACTGTACTCGGGTTTGCTTGCTAAAACCAAAATACGAAGTCAGTTCTGTGTTTGTACAGTTCTTCTCCATGATAAAAAACCAATTTGGAGTGAGTATTCAGAGGATTAGATCTGGTAATGTCAAAGATTACTTTAATCAAGGACTTAATTCTTTATGTCAAAAGGAGGAAATTATTCATGAGTCCTCATGTGTTAAAATACCCCAACAAAATAGGGTTGCTGAGAGGAAAAATAGGCACTTGTTAGATCCAAATCGAGTGATATTGTTTCAAAATAAAGTTCCAAGAAATTTTGGGGAGAGGCAGTTTTAACTGCATCATATCTCATAAACCGATTACCTTCTGTCCTCGTTCTACCCTAAATGTGTTGTCCACCAGTAGTAATTTTACTCCAAAAATATTTGGGTGTGCGTCCTTTATCTATATCCATAGTGATAATAAAGGGAAACTTAATCCTAGAGCCTTAAAATGTGTCTTGGTACTCTTACACCCAAAAGGCTTCTAATGTTATCATCCAAGTAAGAAAGATGAGTCTCTTCTACTTTTTGAGTAGACTCTTGAACCATAAATTGAGACTGAAATTGATTTTGAAAAAGATGGAAATAACAATGTTGAGACTATAATTGATTCTGAGGAAGATGGGAATGATGACTCTAATTAAGATATGGGAAGAATCTAGTATATACAAGAAGAACAAATGTCATTCCTGAATCTATTCACATCCATGACTCCAATTTGACTTTACATGAGGTAACTTCCCTTGACGCTTCAAACTCTAGTGAATCTATGATTGTTCCTATGCACAAGAATTAGAATCCAACACACCACCAACTTATGACGCATATCCCAATTGCCCTTAGGAAGAAAACTAGGACATGTACCAATAAACCACTTTACCCTTTATCCAACTATCTATGCTTTGAACAATTCTCACCTACCCACTAAGCCTTCCTCACAAGCCTGAACACTACCACTATACCTACCTCTCAATCTGAAGAATTGTTTGACAGGAAATGGAAACAAGCCATGGACTTGGAAATGGAAGCACAGGACAATAATGATACTTGAAATTTGGTCCCTCTACCAAATGGAAAGAAACATGTAGGATGCAAGTGGGTATACACTGTAAAGTACAAGGCTGATGGGTCTATTGAGAGGTACAAGGCAAGGTTGGTAACTAAAGGATTTACTCAAACGTATGGAGTGGATTACTTGGAAACATTTGTTCTGGTTGCAAAAATGAATACCGTCCGAGTGATATTTTCTCTAGCAGCTAATTACAGTTGAAGCTTGCACCAATTTGATGTAAAAAATGCCTTCCTCCATGGAGAGCTTGAAGAAGAAATTTATATGGACTTATCCCCTAGATATAGTGAGCATATTACTGCCAACACCTTTTGTAAGCTAAAGAAGGCTCCATATAGCTTAAACAATCGCCACGAGCGTGGTTTGGGAGGTTTGCTAGAGTCGGGTCTAGGCTTCAAACAAAACCAAAGAGATCATACCCTCTTTATCAAACACTTTGAGTCAGGGAGAGTAACAATGTTATTAGTATATGAGGATGGCATTATAGTGACCGGTGATGATTAAAAGGAGCAACAATTGTTAGGACAACACCTAGCCAAAGAGTTTGAGATTAAAACCTTGGGAAAATTGAAGTATTTCTTGGGAATTGAAATGGCTCACTCTAAGAAAGGTATTTTCATATCCCAACAAAAATACATCACAAATCTTCTGCAGGAAATGGACAAGACAACATGCAAGCCAACGAGTACACCAATCGATCCAAATTTAAAGTTGGGAAATGCAGAAGAAGACATTGCAGTTGACAAGGAAATGTACCAAAGGTTAGTGGGAAGACTCATATATCTGTCACATACTAGACCTGATATTGCCTTTGCTGTAAGCCTAGTCAGTCAATTCATGCACCAACCAAAGGAGGAACTTGCAAGCTGCACTTAGAATTGTGCAATATTTGAAAGGAACGAATTTTGTTTAGTTGAAATGAAAATGTTGGTCTTGAAGCATATACTGATGCTGATTATACAGAGTCAATTATAGATAGAAGGTCAACCACGGGATATTGCACTTTTCTATGTGGGAATCTTGTGATTTGGAAGAGTAAGAAATAAAGTGCGGTATCCAAATTCAGTGCTGAAGCAAAATTTCGGGCCATGGCACAAGGATATGTGAGTTACTATGGTTGAATATCATTTTGAAGGACATGAAGATAAAGTAAGAAGAACCAATGAAACTCTATTGTGATAATAAATTTGCTATTAGTATAACACATAATCCAATGCAGCATGATAGAACCAAGTATATTGAAGTTGATAGACAATTTATCAAAGAAAAACTCGACAATGGTCTAATTTGCACTCCATATCCTCCCAAGGCAACCTTGCAGATCTTCTAACCAAAGGGCTAACCAACAACAATTTTGAAAGAATTGTATCAAAGCTGTGAATGGAGAACACCTATTCACCAGCTTGAGAGGGAGTGTCAAAATTTGTTTCTGTTTTATATCCCTCAAGTATAGGGATTCAGTTGTATAGGAGTACTAGTAGAGATTTAGTTATATATGAATACTAATAGGAATTTAGTTATATATGAGTATTAATAGGATTTGGTTGTTTAATAATCTAGTATATATATATATATATATATCTGATGTATTGCCAACATAATTCAATTCAATAAAATATATTTTTACCCTAATTCTTGAGAGTATGTAAGAGAAATTAAAGGCAAGTGCTGCAGATTAGGTGCTAATTCTGTTAACACCCATGGTCTAACTGATATCTAACAAAATGGATAGAAATAGGAGGCTGTCATTTGAGAAAGGGAGGTTTTTTGCATGGAGAGAGATGTAGAGAGGCATAGGACTCCTGAGCATCCCAAAAGGGTTGATAATTAACTTTTGCATTGAAATAATATTTGTATACCAATAATTTAAATTGAAGGTTGGTAATTTGTTGCATTTCGTTGATCTTAAATATTGAGATTCTGAAAAAGTTTTTGGTGGTTGTTTTTAGGCATCAAAAGTTTTTCTAATAATAATCTTTAATGTTTTAGGTGATGGCAGATCCTTCTTTGAGTTCTAAGCAAAGATCACTTGTTATTGATGCTGCTCGTGCACTTGATAAAGCAAAAATGATGCGGTTTGATGAGAAAAGTGGCAATTTTTACTGTACTGAGCTTGGTCGCATTGCAAGTCACTTTTACATTCAATATTCTAGTGTTGAAACATACAATGAAATGTTGAGACGCCATATGAATGACAGTGAGGTAATTTTGATGTATTTCAAACACGTTTTTAATTATGGTAAAAAAATATTTCAATTATGTAAAGAGTATAGGCAGTAATATGCTTGTATAGACTACGCTATACCTAATAACTACTCTATACTAAAGATATGTCCATATATTTACAACATTCCTCTTAAGTTGGTGAATGAATATTTATCATTTCCAACTCGCTAGTAATTTGGCTGAATGTCTAAATCAATCTGTTGTTAAGCCTTTTGTCAATACTTGTCAATTGATTCCCAAAAGTAGTGTATGTTGTAGTTATCAAACCACTATCCAACTTCTCCTTGAATGCCTCTGGAGTAAATGAGGGATTCTGACATAGTACGTGCACCACTATAATAAAACTTTGATGCTGCAAGTAAATATGTTTTAGAGTAGAGAAAGTGAGAGATAGGGTAATTGGTAGTGGCACAAGATCTTTTTCCTTCTCTGAAAACAATGGGTAAATCAATTTAGATTGGGGTTGCAAGTACGAAACTTTTGAGAAGCAAAAGTATGAAGATTTTGTTTATGGACAAGTCAAATTTTCCTCTTATTTGATACAGTAATGTTGGCTCGTAGCCTTGGCTTGGACACATTTTCATGGAAGGTGATATCTATAAAGACAATGTTTATGACTGGAAAGATGATAACAATTGTACCCTTTTTTTGTTTGAGAGATAACCTAGATAGACACACCTGATTGCACGAGAGTCCAAATCATTTCTTTGTTGCTTATGAATACGAACAAAAGCAACACAACTAAATACTCGAGACTCTGCATTATGGGTATAGAAGGAAAATGTTAGCAAAAACTGAATAGGAGTAATATTACTAAAAACACGAGATGGTACTTGAATACTCAAATATGAAGCACTCAGTGCTACTTTTCGCACGTATGTGTTTTTAGACAAACATTTGGAAGATAAGGGCTCAAGCAACTTAATGTAAAGGACAATATTTTCTCTATGTAATTCCATTATGTTGAGGGGTGTCAAACACATGTAAATTCATGGATTATGCCGTGCTTACTATTAAAGCTTGAAAGGCCATGATTGACATAATCTTTTAATGTCCTTTTCAAATTGCTGACATTTGATATAATTGAATAAAAAGATATGGTACTTTCGATTTATAGTTCTCAAAACAATCCGATTTACTGGAGTACAATATCAATAGATGAACCAAACCATCTCACACCACATATATTAGAAATATGGCTAGCCCCCTAAACATTAGAAAAGATTCAATGTTCAACACTTTTATTAAAACTAGAGGAAATCGTACTATGACGATGTTTAACAAACTGATAAATGTCACACTTAAAAGCCTCAATAGATTGTTGTAAAAAAAATAGAAAACATAGATTTAATAAGAGAAAATGGAGGATCTACAAGACGTTTGTGCTGAAGCTAGATCTACGAAGAAGTAGAGTGAGAATGAAAGTAGGAAGACAACACCTTCTGACCATCTCTTTCATTTGATAGGTAGTACAACCCTCCCTATTTCTTTGTGAGTTCAATCTTCCTCCTGATATGTGTTCTTGTTTACTGATAACACCTTTGTTTAGCTTTTTTTTCAAATGCATCGATGAACTAGGAGGTGATAGTCTTGCCAACCAAGCTTCCATTGATTTGAGAGATGTTGACTTGCATAGGTTGAGAACCCTTCTTGCTTCTAATTACTGGCGTGGATACAACCCTCTAAAATCATGGGTTTTGGACTCTGTTGATAGAAGCCAACTGGTATATTACCATAAAATGAAAATTACATTTATATTCTCTGGATTTTCGAGAGATCCAAAACTCTCCCAATGCCTTATCCCAAATCAATACAAATTCCTTGATAACCAAATTGGCAAATTGGTCCTTGAAAATTGTTAGCGTCGGGCAAATTAGTCATTGAATTTCGTAAATTGACAAATACATTCCTGAAATTGTAACATATCAATCAAAATAGTTCTGAACTAAACTTTTGCCATTATATATTGAAAAGATATGTAATTTTTGTGTTTCTTGTGTGTCTCAAACAAGACTACACACCTTCTATTTATAATGAAGATACAATAATTACATTTAAATTTAAAGTTTAGGAACTTGTATTTGACTAAGAGTTCTACCAATGAACCTAGGAAGCTGTACAATCAAAGAATAATAAAATCATACTTTGAATTCTAACACCCCTTCTTAAGCTGGAGCATACATATCATATGCACCAAGCTTGTTACATATAGATTCAACTCGAGGACCCTAAGTGGCTTAGTGAATATGTTAGCCAATTGATCATTTGAACCAACAAAATTAGTTGTGATATCTCCCGAAAGAACTTTTTCTCTTACAAAGTGACAGTCGATCTCTATAAGCTTTGTTCTCTCAGGGAAGACCGGATTGGAAGCAATATTAAGTGCAACTTGATTATCAAAAATTAGTTTCATTGCGTTGATTACTCCTAACTTGAGTTGCTTCAGTAACTGTTTTAGCCATGTAAATTCACAAGCTGCTGTAGCCATAGCACGATACTCTGCTTCTGCACTTGATCTTGCAACTATGTTTTGCTTCTTGCTCCGCCATGATATCAAATTACTTCCAACAAGGACACAATACCCAGAAGTGGATCTTCTATCTGATGGTGACCCTACCCAATCAGTATCAGAGTAGCCAACAACTTCGGTGTCACCTTTGTCTTCATTAAGTAATCCTTTACCTGGTGCGTTTTTGATATATCTAAGAATATGAATCACAACATTCTAGTGACTATCACATGGAGCATTCAAAAATTGATTGACTACACTTACAACAAATGTAATATCAAGCCTAGTTACTGTAAGGTAATTAAGTTTGCCAACAAATCATCGATATCTACCAGAGTCTTGCAATGGGTCCCCCTGACCTGGTAGGAGCTTGACACAGGAATCCATAAGAGTATCACGCAGGCGACAATCAAGCATGCCTGGTTCTTCAAGTATATCAAGAGCATTTTTCGCTGAGTAATTAGGTGTCTTAGACTGAGCAACCTCAATCCCCAAAAGATATTTTAGCGGCTCCAAATCTTTAGTCTAAATGTTTTGAGACAAGTGTTGTTTGGGCTGATGAATGCCAACCTGGTCGTTACTAGTGATGATGATGCATCAACATAGACAAGCAGGTAGATGCAAGGGGTGGGTGAAGAATGCAAGAAGAAGACAGAGTAATCAACTTTACATCTAGTCATACCATACTCTTGGAGCACGATGCTAAACCTCTCAAACCAAGCACGGGGAGATTGTTTCAAGCCATGTAGAGATCGACGTAATCGACATACCAAGTGAGAGGTGCCGCTAATAGTGAAGCTTGGTGATTGTGCCATATACACCTCCTCTTGTAACTCACCATGTAGATATTTTTTATGTCTAATTGATAGAGAGGCCAATGATGAATAACAACTATGCCAAGAAAAAGTCAAACGAATGTGATTTTCGCAACTGGAAAGAAGGTATATCCATAATCATGGTAGAAGATCTGTGTGTATCCTTTTGCCACAAGACGAGCTTTTAAGCAATCAATCTTTCTATCCGGCCCAACTTTGACTGTATAGACCAACGACACCCTACTGTGGTTTGCCATTAGGTAAGGGTACCAAATACCATGTTCCATTGGAGTGCAAAGCAGTCATTACATCAATGATTGCCTGTCGACAGCCAGGATCAGACATGACTTTACCTGTAGTTTTCGAAATAGACACATAATCCAAGGAAGCCACAAAAGCAGAATAGGATGTAGATAATTGATTATAATTCAAATGACAAACATAAATAGGATTAGGATTTCGAGATGATATTTTAATTTTGTAAATAGTGCAGACACCATAGCTAATGAGCCTAACAAAGGGGCCGAGTACATTGACAACAGATAATTACAAATAAAAAGCCTTATAACAACAGTTACAGCCACATATTTACTACAATTACTGTTAATGGTTTCTGCTCATGTTATTATTCATTACTTTTTTATGAGTTTCTCTTTCTTCATAAATTTTCTGTGGGACATGGTTATGCTTCTAATTTCAGTGTTCTGTCCTTGGTCGTTCTAAAGGAGATGCCATCTCCATTGCAGAGAATTTTAGCAGCCATGCTGCTTTCCTTTTTATCTCTTTGTTTTTATTGCTTTCAATTCTGTGATACCCTAGCCCCGCCTCCTGTATTTTCATTCTTTTCTCTCGTAATTTTTTAGCCCCCCAAAAAAGGTGCTGTTATGCTTTAAAAATGGCAATATTTACACTATGATATACTTGATTTTTCTGTAAAATGTCAAATGCTGTGCAATTGGTTAGTTGGTCATGGTATGTATCGTGGTTCATTTCTTTGTCATAAGCCTGCGTAAAGTGTATACTGTCTGAAGGAATTTTTTCTTATATAATTATGATTTGTCATTTCATGTTCTTTTTACGTTTTCCGATGCTTTAGGTGATTAACATGGTTGCACATTCATCTGAATTTGAGAATATTGCTGTTCGAGACGAAGAACAGAATGAGCTTGAGACTTTGGCATGCACATCGTGTCCATTAGAGATTAAGGGCGGTCCTTCCAACAAACATGGAAAGATTTCCATTTTGATTCAGGTTTTGTTCTCAAGCTATTTGAATTTGTTTATCCTTTAGGATAATTCTATGAATAATATATGACCTGTTGTTTGCAGTTGTACATATCCCGAGGCTCTATAGATTCTTTCTCTTTGGTTTCTGACGCTTCGTACATTAGTGCAAGCTTGGCCCGTATAATACGAGCTTTATTTGAGATTTGCTTGCGAAGAGGCTGGTGTGAGATGTCTTTGTTTATGTTGGATTATTGCAAAGCTGTGGATCGCCAAATTTGGCCGCACCAACATCCTCTTAGACAATTTGGCAGGGACCTTTCGGCAGAAGTATGCTCTTCATTATTCTGTTTACTATATTTACTAGTTATTTTTTATACCGGGTTGTGATAGTCCTTTTTGGTTCATAGATATTGCGGAAGCTTGAAGAGCGAGGGGCTGACTTAGATCACCTGATGGAGATGGAGGAAAAAGACATTGGGGCATTAATTCGTTATGCACCTGGAGGAAGGGTATGTACATTTTTAGTAGGACAGTATTAAAAAAATTTCTTTCGAGGCGAGTTCAGATGTTGATTATTATTTTCTTATCCCTGTCAACTTAGTTGGTGAAGCAATATCTAGGGTATTTTCCGTCACTTCAGTTATCAGCAACTGTTAGTCCAATAACCAGAACTGTCTTGAAGGTAAATTCACAGTGAAGAATCTTTTCCATATTGTCAGATTCCAATTTTTCATTGGTTTCATCACTGGGTATATGCTTTGATATTCATTTCTACATAATCAATCATTATTTTCAGGTTGATCTGGTCATAACGCCTACTTTCATTTGGAAAGATCGTTTTCATGGTACTGCTCAACGCTGGTGGATTTTGGTAGAGGTGAATAGGTTTCCTACTATGATTAAAACGTTACAATTGCTTAATTTGGTTTATTTATATATATATATATATATATATTGTTAAAAGACTGAATAGTTTTGGAATGCTTAAGTGAAATTCCACTTATCTGATTTGATTATATACACTGTAGATAGTAAATACAATGTGAGATTTACAAGGACATTAACGAGGTTTTTTGGTTCCTAAGTACATGAATGTAATTTACTAGGCATATCATTAACTATTGATCTTCTAGGTGCATGAATAACTGTACATATTCCAACATAATTGTTTTATAATTCCAACACTCCCCCTCAAAATGGAGCATATAAATCAAATACTCCAAACTTGGAACAAATATTTTGAATTTGCGGCTCCCATAAGGATTTTGTGAAGATGTCTGCCAGTTGATCGTTAGAGCTAACAAATTCGCTGATGGCTTCTTTGGAAAGGACTTTCTCTTGGATGAAATGACAATCAATCTCAATATGTTTAGTTATCTCATGAAAAACTGGATTGGAAGCTATATGTAGGGATGACTGGTTATCACGACAAAGTTTCATTTGTTGAGTATCTCCAAACTTCAATTCACGAAGAAGTTGTTTAATCCAAATGAGCTCACATGTGGCTACAACCACAACTCTATATTCAACCTATGCACTAGACCTTGCAATAACATTTTGCTTCTTGCTCTTCCATGATACAAGATTTCCTCCAATAGACACACAATACCCTTTGTGAAATGATAATCTGACATACCAGTTTCTTTGAGTGTATCTAATGCATAATTCCTTTGTGAAATGACAATCCCATTTGTTGACTGAGCAACTTCAATTCCAAGAAAATATTTCAGCTTGCCTAGATCCTTGGTCTGAAAATATCTGAATAAATGTTCCTTTAGTTGAGAAATTTTCTCCTGGTCATTTCCATTGATGACTATATCATCTACGTAAACCACCAAGTAAACAAGTCTATTTAGAGAGGTATGGCAATAAAAGACTGAGTGGTCTGGTTCACTACGTTTCAATCCAAAAGCCTAAACAATTGAGCTGAATTTCCCAAACCAAGCTTGTGGGGATTGTGTAAGTCCATAGAGAGGGCAATGCAATTTGCAAACCAAGCCAGATTCCCTCTAAGCAACAAACCCAAATGGTTTCTCCATATAAATCTCCTCTTCTAATTCTCTATGTAGAAATGCATTTTTAATATCCAACTATATAGTGGCCAATGACAGATGAAAGTATCACAATAATCAAGGCCATAAATCTGTGTATAACCTTTGGCCACCAGACGAGATTTGAGACGATCAATCTGTCCTTTAGGTCCAACTTTAACCACATAGACCTATCGACACCCAACAAGTTCTTTTCTTGGAGGGAAGAGGGACCAAATCCCAACTACCATTATGCTCCAAAGCTTGCATTTCATCAATCATGGTTTGTCGTCATCCTGGATGATCAAGTGCCTCACGAACATTTTTAGGAATGGAAACAGGATAAAGATGCTATAAAAGAATGATAAGAAGGAGATAGACGATGATAATTTTCGAAATTACAAATAGGATGAGGATTTTGAGTTGATCGAGTACCTTTCCTAAGAGCAATGGACAAATCAAGGTTTTCGTCAGACAGGGCTGTAGTAGGGTTTATCGTTTACTCCACGATTCAGTTGGTCTCTCAGTGCCTTCCAATTTGGTATTAGGAATACGTGGGCGTCGCTGGTATGTAATGATTGGTCTCTAAGATGGTGCAGGTGAAGGAATGTTTGGAGTTTGTTGAATAAGAGAAAATGAGAGACATATGGTGAAACCGTGTGTCTGAACTACACAACGGAGTCGGTTTTATATAGGTTTAAGGCAATAAATACAAAAATAAATATTGGAGATATTATCCCTATTTACATGATATGTAATAAATATAAATATATTTTCAACACTCCCCCTCAAGCTGGAGCATATAAATCATATGCACCAAGCTTGTTACATATATAACTGATTCGAGGACCTCTCAGGGACTTAGTGAATACATCTGCCAATTGATCATTGGAATTAACAAAGCTAGTGGTGATGTCGCCTGATTCGATCTTTTCCCTTACAAAGTGACAATCTATCTCAATATGCTTGGTCCTCTCATGAAAAACCGGATTAGAGGCAATGTGCAATGCTGCTTGATTATCACAGATTAATGTCATTTTTGTTGCCTCTTCAAATTGAAGCTTTTTGAGTAACTGTTTCAACCAAATGAGCTCACAGGTCACTAATGCCATAGCCCTGTATTCAGCTTCAGCGCTAGATCTTGCAACTACACTTTGTTTCTTACTCTTCCAAGATATTAAGTTTCCTCCAACAAGTATACAATACCCAGAAGTGGATCGCCTATCAATGGGTGAGCCTGCCCAATCGGCATCTGAATAACCAACTATCTGAGTATGTCCTCTGTTTTCATAAATTAGACCTTTTCCTGGAGCACCTTTAATGTATTTCAAGATTCGTATCACAACATCCCAGTGTTCTTGACAAGGAGAGTTTAAGAATTGGCTTACCACATTTGCATGAAGTAACAACGTCTGAGCAGTCTCAACGAGATGTCTATTTTTTCTTTCAGCTATGCCATTCTGTTGAGATGTATGGGGACAGGAAGCTTGATGGAGAATGCCCTGTGATATCAAAAAAAAAAAAGTAATAGAAGAAGAGAAATATTCTTTTGCATTATCTCACTTCTATGAATACAAATTTTCTTACCAAATTGGGTTTTAATTTCATTAACAAAAGAAGTGAAGATGGACAAAATGTCAGATCTTTCAAGAAAACCCAAGTACATCGAGAAAATTCATCATAACAAAATATCTATAACCCATAGAAGACACACGACTAGAGCCCCATACAACTGAATGAATAACTGAAAAAGGTGAATCAACACGACTTTCAACTTGTCTAACAAAAGAAGATCGAACATGTTTTCCTAATTGACATGATTCACAAGAGAGTGCCTTTATTTTTTCAAGACTTGGAATCATTATTTTCAGTTTGGATAGGTGAGGATGTCCCATCCATTCATGAATAAGTTCTGGTGATGTAGTGACACTGCAAATCCAAGAAGAATTAGACTTGAGATAGTAAAGACCATGAGATTCATGTCCTAAGCCAATCGTCCGACTCATACCACGTTCCTGTATAACAAATGAGTTAGCATCAAAGGTTACTGAATAATTATGAGAACGGGTAAGTTGGCTGAGAGAAATCAAATAGAAAGGGCAAACAGGTATAAACAAGACAAACTTTAAGGTTAGGGAGTAATGGTGAAACATGACCGATACCCTTTGCTGCAACTCTAGAATCATCAGCTAGAGTAATAAAATGATGAAAATAAAGAACCATTAGGAGCAATGTGATAAAAAACACCTGAATCAATTATCCTTGTACTTTGGTCATTACCAGATTGAGAAATACAAGCAGTAGAGTTGTGAGCAACTATAGCAGAGGAGCTTGGAGATTCCCTGCAAGCTTTTAGCTGGAGATATTCTTGATAGTCAGCTTCTGAAAATTTCATTTCTGATGTTTCAGACTTAAGATATAATCACAGGTTTTCCAGGAAATTTGTATATTGAGTAGCAAGTGTCTTGTGCGTGGCCCATTTTTTTGCAATAAGAACATTGAGGTCGGCCTCCTCTTCCACCTCGTCCTCCTCAACTTCCACAACCTCCTCGTCAACCTCGATTAGAAACCAAGGTAGAAGTTTCAATAGTATCAACTGAATTTACTTCTGTTTTTGGCGAGGGGACTCGAAGGAGACGAGTTGTTAAGTTTGCTAATGAAGGAACTTCAGTACCAGTTAAGACTTGATCAAAATCTGGGTGCATTCCTCGTAGAACCAACACCATATATAGATTATCAAGTTTTTTCTTCATATCTTCAATTGTGTCGACTTCCCAAGATAATTTTAACTCCTTGACTGCAGATTGCGCTTTAGAAACATAGGCAACCATGTCATGATCAGTTTGTTTTAGAGTGGCCAGTTTCTGTGCAGCATCATACAATTGTTGGATGTCATTAGCAAAGACACTTTGAGCCTTCTTCTAGAAAAGGTGACAAGTTTTAAAGGCTCTAAAGTTTGTCAAGATGGTTGGCTCGACAAATTGCCATAGGAGAGAACAAAGCTGATAATCAACCTTTTTCCACTCATCACATTTGTCTGCTGAAATATTTTCTGATGATTGTTTCAGATGTTCCTCGTAACCTTGATCAAGAAACCAAAGTTCTACAAAGGCAGACCATGCTAAATAATTTTTTCCTTTCAATTTATTTGAAGTGATTGTTAGTGTTCCAGAGAAAGAGAAACAGAGGACCAAAAAACCATAAATAGATCCTGGAACCAGAAACAAAGGACCACAAATGGAGGAGACAAAGTGTGAAAGACCCACTTTCTGAATGACTAAAAAGGAGGATTATTTTTGGATTCGCGGCGTACTGCAGGACCAGAGGCAGCGACCCTTCTAATGGAATCTGCTCTAGATACCATGTTAAAAGACTGAATAGTTTTGAATGCTTGTGTGAAATTCCACTCACCTGATTTGAGTAAATACAATGTGAGATTTACAAGGACATTAATGAGGTTTCTGGTTCCTAAGTACATGAATGTAATTTATTAGGCATATGATTAACTATTGATCTCCTAGGTGCATGAATAACTGTACATATTCCAACATAATTATTATATAATTCCAACAAAATATAATATACAGGAAAACTTATTGAGATATGGAATCCTCCTAAACATGAAAACAAAGCAGAAAACAACTAACAAGTAAGAGAGATACAATGAAACAATTCCTCCCAGTTCCTGAACTTATCTGTTAGTGAAACCCCATTAAAAAGACAAATGTCGTAGACCTGATAGACGCTTACATCCTATGTTTTTCCAATAAACTAGAATTGTGCTCCAACAAACTGCACTGAGTTTTAGCTCATACAACAGATTAATACAAAAATTTGGTCTCTTCACTTCGTCCAAAACCATGAACACTAACCATCAAGAATAGTTTCAGAGACTTAGGGCATACACAAAATTCACTGAAACTGAATAAGGAAAACCGTTAAAGATCAAATTCGAACAAAGTAGAAACAAATGAGGACTAGATTCTGAGCAAGCACTGCACATTACATGGATATAAAGAGAAACAGCCTTACATCATGTGGTCTATAGCTAGCACTTGCTGCAAGTCATTGGTATTAATTGTATTGAGTACTACTGTCCAAATAAAAGGCCTGACCTAAAAGATAACTTGGATTTTCACTAGGATTTATGAAGGGTCTCCCTATAAGCACATACTACGACACGGACACCAGCCATAGACACGTTGACACTTCACATTCAAAAAACATAGGACACTAACACCAATAAACATACATATAGTTATTTATTAATTATAATAAAATAAAATATGAACATTATATAAAAGATCTACATGAGGATCAAAATATATATATGTGTAACTATATTTGCTAGTTTTTCACTTTCATTCATCCATTTACTAATGAAAAGTTAAACATGATGTAATCATTGCTTTGAATTTTTTTTTAACATGGGTCAGAGATATGTTTAAGAGGTGTTTAAGGTGTGTCAAAATAAAGGATTTTTTTTTTTTTTAGCTAAACTTGTCTGAGGTGTCATATGAGTGTTGTATGTGTGTCGGCCACCGATGTGTGTCAGACACCGAGACACTCCTAAGATTTAGAGGAAAATGACCAAGAAGGGTTGCTAAAGGATAGATTGTCTAAAACTATCATGTTAGGACTTTAACTAACTTGTAACTGTCAAACTGAAAGAATAACAGTTTGACAACCTAGCATAACTAACTATAGCTAGACTAGAGTACATATATAAGCTAACTTTTTATTCTCATTTAGAAACTAGATTGAAACAAATTGAATACTCTGAAATTCTCTCAACGAAAAGTACTGAAAACTAAGAATTCTATCATGGTATTAGAGCCTGGTTTTAACTGGATATTCCTTCTCATGAAGAAATGAGACCTTATCTACCTTCTAGCAATTCAAGGCTTTGGTGGAAAATCAATTTCCTTACAAGATTCAGGCTGTTCAATTTGATTGGAGGGGGTGAGTTTAGGCCATTCTCTCAGTTTCTAGCTCAACATGGCATTTCTCATCGTCTTATTTGTTCTGATACTCATCATCAAAATGGTGTGGTGGAAAGTAAGGACATACATATAGTTGAGTTTGGCCTCACCTTATTAGCTCAAGCTTCCCTCCCCTACAAATTTTGGGACTGTGCCTTTCTCACCAGTGTCCAGTGTTTACCTTATTAACAGACTCCTTGTAGCACATTTACACAATGTGGTTTCCTTTGTCAAGCTTTTTAATCAACAACTAGACTATCCATTCCTTGGATGCTTTGGGTGCTCATGTTTTCTCCTCCTAAGACCATACAACAAAAACAAGCTTCAATTTAGATCCCAAGAATGTGTTTTCATTGGCTATTCCACTTCCCACAAAGGCTACAAATGTGTTTTCATTCTGCAATTTGGTTTCTTGGTCAGCAAGTGTGATCTCTCCCTGTTTGTGTACTCTAAAGGTGGCACTCTTGTCTACATGCTGATCTATGTAGATGACATCATCACTGACAGCAGTCATTCTTTCATTCAACAAATAGTTGCCAATCTCAACTCATTGTTTTCCCTCACAAAACTAGGCGACCTTAACTATTTCCTCGGCATCGAGGTCAAGCTTTTGTCAAATGCATCCTTACTACTTTCTCAAGGCAAGTAAACTGTCAAAGTATGGTTCTGATACCTTCTCTGACCCTACCATGTACATGTTAGTAGTGGGTGCCCTCCATTATGCCACAATTACTCATCCTGACAGCTGTTTCTCTGTAAACAAGGTCTGCCAGTTCATGTCCGAGCCACTTGACTCCCACTGGCAAGCTGTCAAACATATCCTTTCAAAGGCTCTACTTCTCTCAGCCTCCTTCTCAAACCTGTATCCTTCTTTCCCATTGAAGCCTTTTGTGATGTTGACTGGGGTTCAAACCTTGATGATAGACGCTCTACATCAGGTGCTTGTGTATTTCTGGGCAACAATCTCATTTCTTGGTGGGCAAAAACGCAGCCAGTCATCTCTAGGTCCAACGCAGAGGTTGAATATCGAAACCTAGACCAAGCCACCTCAGAGTTGTTCTAGATTAATTCCCTTTTGTCAGAACTGAACATCAGTTTCACCACTCCTATTGTGCACTGTGACAACATGAGCACCAGTGCCCCTGCTCACAACCCTGTCCTTCATGCTCGCACCAAACATATGGAGTTGAATCTTTTCTTTGTTAGGGAGAAAGTTCTTCAGAAACAACTACATGTAGTGCATGTCACTGGCCACCTGCAGTGTGCAGACGTCATGACTAAGGCTCTTCCTCCTTCCATGTTTGAAGACTTTCGTGCCAAGCTCAATATGTGTGCTGTCTCCTCACCCTCAGTTGAGCTTGTGGGGGCATGGTAAATGATAGGTAGTCTAAAACCATCATGTTAGGACTCTAACTTATTAGTAACTGTCAAACTGAAAGAATAACAGTTTGACAGCTCAACATAACTATAACTATACCTAGACTAGAATACCTATATAAGCTAGTGATCTTTGGATCTTGTAACTAACTTTTAATTCTTATTCAGAAACTGAAACGAAACAAATTGAATACTCTGAAATTCTCTCACTGAAAAATACCGAAAACTAAGAACTCTATCAAGGGTCAAGGGACAAAATCCTTTTATCTAGGTGAGCAGAGAATTAAATGAAGTCAAGGTGGTCCAAAAGGTACACTCCAATCCAGACCAGCCATTGTTAGCAAAAGTTCATATAAATGAGACTCATTTAGTCTATACAGAAAAAAACTTTGCCTCTCGTTATGCAATGATGTCAACACTTCTGACTGATAGCTAAATTTTATGTCAAACTCCACTGATTCTAGTATCAGGTTAGAATTTTTAACTTTTTTTGCTGAAAAAAAAATATCAGGTTAGAATTATTAATAAATAACTAAAGGGAGGTATTTAAAAGGATGAAAAGCAGAAAACTACAATGAACTGATAAATAAGGGATTCACATGAATGAAAACTGATAAAGTAAGAAAAAGGAGAAAACATCAATGGTGCAAAGTGGGTCTTACTCATCCCGCTACTTATTGGTTTGGGATCAAGGTTATCAAGATCTAGATTTAAATCTTAAAATCTTACGATTATGTGATCCTACTGCCCCCTCCGATCTTAATTGCATGCAAGAAAAAACTGGGTCATGCCCGACATAGTTGGATAAAACAAGAAAAAACCTATTTTTTTTAATATTCTCTCATTCGAACTGCATCATCTCCCTCTCTCTCACAACCATCTATGCCTTTGTTCTTTTTTTGGATTTGGCAAGTTCTTTGTCTCTTGGTTGTTCTATTTTTAAACTTGTGCATTTATGTAATGTATTTTCTACCCGCATTAGTATTTTCATTTTGGTAGGATCTTACGATCTTGGTTACGATCTTACGTTTTCTACTTGTTTGGGATACTCAACACATGACTGTGTGTAATGGTTGGCTTGGTGGATGGGGTGGGGGAGTTAGGAAGTGGAAGGATAAGGAGGTGATTAACATTAGCCGTTGAAAAAAGAAATAAAAAATATGGTTGTGTAACACCATATGCAAGCCTATAGGCTAACATCGAAAATTTTCTCAGAGATAGAAACTTTACAAGTCGGTGGCTTTCTAATGCCAATGCCAAATGTTTTTTCATGTTATCCAACCAAAATATTTATATTTTGATTGGCCAAAATGTTTTTGCTGATTTTTTTTTTTTATTGAGGCTCAATAGCACTGATTGATCTATGTAGAAGCCCTTACCTAATGGGATGCGTGTTAGTTGTTCTTGTTATTAGTATTTGTAGTATAATCAGATTCTTTTACTTTGAAACTTTGAGTTGCCCACGTGTCTAAGTCATTTCCTGTTTGATTTTTTCTAGATTGATAGCATAGGTATTGTCTTGCCTGTGAAATGTTTGATTTGTGTCTGAAAAATGTGTTTCAAGTGTGATGTTGCCACAATTAATTTGTAACTAGGTATGACTTGATAATTGCTAATGCCAAATTGGATGCATGGTCAACTATTTTGAGCAGGACTCTGAGAATGATTATATTTATCACTCGGAACTTCTTACTCTGACAAAGCGGATGGCTAGGGGAGAACCTTACAAGCTTTCCTTCACTGTGCCTATATTCGAACCACATCCACCACAATATTACATTCATGCCATTTCTGATTCATGGCTTCATGCAGAGTCATTCTACACTATTACCTTTCATAATCTACCATTGCCAGAGGTATTACATGTCCATTTAGTTCTCTTATGATTTCTAGTGCATATTTAGATGGAAACTGGGTTCTTCCCAGTTATGTCTGACACTTGAATATATCTTTGCAAGGTCTGTACTTCTCACACAGAACTCCTTGATTTAAAACCTCTTCCGGTGTCTTCTCTTGGAAACAGTGATCATGAAGCGCTATATAAATTTTCACATTTTAATCCAATACAAACACAGGTTTGGTTCATCTGCTTTAGAGCAAAAAAATTATTAGATTATGCACTGTTGTTCTATAGACTTACTAACATATGTATATTCTTCTGTTTACTTGGCAGACTTTTCATGTCTTGTATCACACGGACAATAATGTTCTATTAGGAGCTCCAACTGGAAGTGGAAAAACTATATCTGCTGAGCTTGCTATGCTCCGGCTTTTTAACACTCAGCCTGATATGAAGGTTTGTACTTAGAATTGTTAGTGCAGTTTAGGAAAGAGCATGACTCCTGAAGAACAAAATTATGGGAAATATAAATATGATAGAGTATACATTTTATTTGAAGGAAGTTATGCGGCTTGCTCTCTGCAGGCTGGTTAGCTAAGGTGCTTAATATCTTGATTTACTGTCTTCAGACTAAGTGAAAGAAAAATGCACGCAAAATTTATTTTATCCATTTCTGTGAATAGAAAAGGAAACCTTGTATACACCATAAAAATTTGTGTTACCTATATTGCTTAGAGAAATTACTTTTCTGTTACCTATATTGTTCATCATCTTATGAAGTGTGTAAGCTTAAGCTACTTTGTGTATGATTATGCAGGTTATCTATATAGCACCTTTGAAGGCTATTGTTAGGGAAAGAATGAGTGACTGGAAAAAGCGTCTTGTGTCTCAGCTAGGGAAAAAAATGGTACTAATCTTTGCATTATGAAAAAAGTATATATGCACTATGTATGATACTGGTGCTAATATATTATGCTTTTATTTAGGTTGAAATGACTGGAGACTATACTCCCGATTTGATGGCTCTCTTGTCGGCCAATATCATCATATCTACTCCTGAAAAGTGGGATGGTATAAGTCGTAATTGGCATAGTCGTAGCTATGTCACAAAGGTGAATTCATACTTGTTTGAGTGTTTGTGGGTGTGTGTGGTATTATATGATGAAATCATTTTTACATTGAAGTTATGAACTTCTAATGCAAATCTTGTTGGCACTGATCAATAGGTTGGACTTATCATATTGGATGAGATTCACTTGTTGGGAGCTGATCGTGGGCCCATCCTTGAGGTATATGATTGAGCTTTGGTGACATGCTACTGACTCAGCCTCATGTTCATTAAATTTCTGGTTAGAGTGGACTTTTGCACTCCACGTTTTAAGCCCATAATTGGGCTTGTTCGAGATAAGATTGTTAATGAGCTTTGTGATCTAAAGAATTTATACCTTTGGGATTTTTGATTTTTGATAACAAGGAGTATACAAGATGTTATGAGTTAGGAAGTTTTGAGTTTTAGATAAAATAAGAAGAAATAATGATTATGGTGTTATATGGTATAATAAACTTGAGAATGACTCGGCTCCTAATCCCTATGAATAGGGATTATACTAGACTTCTTATCCTAAATAAATAAGGAAATCGGTAAACAAATCACGATAATAACAAGTAATATGAAAACTGTTCCTAGGAGATAATCAAAGATACTCTAATATTGGAAATTATCCTAGAAGATACACAAGTTACTATTACATATATTCTAACATTCCACACATTCTCGTCACTAGCATCTCATTCCCCTCCTCAACCAAGCTTGAGTCCGGTGGTTTGGGTGGCAGTGGCGAATTGTCTTCTATTTATAGGAAAGATGCCATATTTATTTATTCTAACAAACCCAATCTAGTTAACTAACTAACTAAACTTCTTAACTAACAGTAACATAACAGACTTAACACAACAAATGTTAACAAGATTTAAATTGTGAGATCACACGATTTTACGATCTTGCTCCCCAAGAACTAGTCAGAATTGCACTTTGGTGAGATTGCAATGTAATTGCAGAATTCGGTTTATATTAAATTTTTGGGCGATCTTGACCGGTTTTTCTTTGATATCAGATCTGGGTCGGGTTTGCGCGATCCATTTGATTTAACACCCCAAAACCCTAAAATTCAGCCACATAGGCACCTAAATTTTATCTCATTCTCTCGTGACTATCCTTGCCTCACGACTCTCTCTAACTCTTGCAGCTCTTTCTGTCTCTTGCACAACAGACCTGTATCTCTCGCAACTTTCTCTATTTCCTGTAACTCTCTGGTTTTCGGCACTATATGATTTCTTCTCCTTTTTGGGACTGTTTGATGTGGATTGTTGCTGACTTTTGCCTCTGTTTGTTGTGGACCTTAATCTAGATTCTAATGTCTAGGCTTTGAGTATTTCCTTTTGTGGACTTGGTTGTGTGATGTTTAATATTTGAGTATTTTCTTATGTTGACTTGGTTGTGATATGATTTGTTAAGTTGTTTTAGAAGTTATAAACATATGTATTATAGCATTTTAGCTATTCTCTCGGGATTTTCTGTGTAGCAGCTTGTATTAACCTAGCATGCACCATTGCTATTTAGTTGGTGCCAGTCAGCTCTGGTAGTTGTAACTGTCAAAGAGGTTTGTTAATCTTGTTAGACAGGTTAGTGTGATATGGGTGAAGGTTAATCCCCAGGTGTGTGCTGGTTCAGCACACTAGAAATTCTGTTATGTGCCATGATTCTGACAAAGAAAATTCATTAAAAGAATATATGAAATCTCAGTTTACTTTTCTCACCTTTTCCCAGTTTTTCTCAATTAACATCTCTTGTACTTTACCCATTTCTTCTCTCATAATACTGCAAGAGGTTACACTTTTTTACTATTAACTTTCTTTCTATTCGTATTGCATGTTATTTTTGTTGCATAGATGCTGTTTGAGTGCTCAAGTGAGGAAATTTCTGTTTCTAGGTTATCGTTTCTAGGATGAGATATATATCATCACAGACAGAGCGTGCAGTACGGTTTATAGGCCTTTCCACAGCTCTGGCAAATGCTGGGTATGTTTATTTTATTTTTCTCCATCTTTCTGTACATATAAATTCATTTTAATTTTTTTACCTTATACTTCTCCACTCGACTAGTATTTGTCTATGTTTTTTGTGTCCACACTTTCTGGTCCCTCCCACCTCCGGGAGATAGAGTACAAGATAAGAGTTTGTTCAATCAATGTACTCCTGATTTTTGCCCCGTCTATATGTAGTGATCTAGCTGATTGGTTAGGCGTGGAGGAGATTGGTCTCTTCAACTTCAAGCCAAGTGTGAGGCCTGTACCTTTGGAAGTTCATATCCAGGCAAGTGGATGTGTTATTTCACATAGATTGTGGCGGCACATGTCCGTTTTTTTTTTTTGGTTTTTGGTTTAAGTAGTATGAATGAAAATTTTGGATTCATATAGACATTTCTACATACATTAATTCTCCATCTTTCCCTGTTCACTCCTACCAAGCAACACCTAAGTGAGGCATAGTCTTGAAATAAAGAGTGCGTTTGTATAAGATTATTTGAGGAGAAAATTAATATTGTTTAAATAAAAAAATCACTTTTGATGTAAGTTTATTTTTGAAAATCATTTTGTTATTATAAAATGGTTTTTATGCTGAAAATGAAAAGGTATTTTGATTAGCCTTTGGAGAAGAGGGAGAAATACAAAATGTCTAAAAATAATCTCTAAATTATTTATATAAAAATCACTTGTATTTTTAATTTTAACAAACAGGCCCAATATCAACATCACTTTTATTCTTATAGGGGTATCCTGGAAAGTATTACTGCCCACGGATGAACAGTATGAATAAACCAGCATATGCTGCAATATGCACACATTCGCCTGCGAAACCCGTTCTTATATTTGTCTCATCACGACGCCAGACAAGACTTACTGCCCTAGACCTAATCCAGGTAGAGAACCTAATCCCTTTTGTTAAATAATATTTGATCCATTATAGTTTAATGTTATTTATCTTTCTTCTCTGTGAATGTAGTTTGCTGCTTCAGATGAACATTCAAGGCAATTTATTAATATGCCTGAAGAAGCACTGCAGATGGTTCTATCTCAAGTCTCTGACCAAAACTTGAGGCATACTTTACAATTTGGCATCGGTTTACATCATGCAGGCCTGAATGACAAAGACAGATCTCTTGTTGAGGAGCTTTTTGCTAACAACAAGATTCAGGCATACATTTATTATCTATAAAAATTGGAATTGGCACACTTGTTTGTCTTAAAAAGAAATGAAATTTTTTTTTTCCGCATGCCCTTTACTGATCAGCTGTATAATATCAATGCAGATATTGGTTTGTACCAGCACATTGGCTTGGGGTGTGAATCTTCCAGCTCATCTAGTGATTATCAAGGTGATGTAGTTGTAGTAATTTTTTCTTTATACAATTTGTCTGTTGTCTGTTTTCTCCTCCACAGGTCCAAGAGAAATAGAAAAAAACTTTCTTTGTTGGGTAAGGTTGAACTTGTTTGGATATTTGTCTTGTTTGGTTTGTATTTTATTGGGTAAGGTTGAAACCTATAGGTTATGTTGTCATGTAAAATGGCTTGATGCCTTTCTCTAGGTTATGTTATCACGATGATCCTAGAAAAAAATTCGAAAGGCAGAACCACGGAGCTAGGTGCGACCAGACCAAGAAGGGAACACTAAAAGAGGCAAATTTTGGATCGTACTACACTGATACCATGTCATGTAAAATGGCTTGATGTGTTTCTCTTTGTTATTCCTTGTATAAATAGAGATTACAACCTATACAGGTAATTACAATTAATGAGAACAAATCAATTTCTGATTTGTGTAGCCTATTCTAGGGACAAATTGATAAATATAATTAAGGAAGAAAATCAATTCATCATTCACATATGTAATTAGCAAGGTAGGCCATATCAATTATTTACGTGTTTTGAAATACATTGCTTGTTCAAAGAGAAAACACATTCTAGACCTCTTGGAGGAAACACATTCTACATCTCTGGTTATTATTCATAGTTGTTTAGGTTATCCAAGTTTGGATAAATTAGAGGTGTTGGTTCCTCAGCTCTCACCTTTAAAGATCCTTGATCAACCGCATGCAACCCTTATATTTTGCCCCTCTTCGATTGTTTTGCTCTACTTGTTTTGTTCATGATCTTGCTCCTGGTCGTGATAAATTGTTTGCACGAGCTGTTAAGTGTGTGTTTTTGGGGTACTCCAGAGTTCAAAATGGGTATCGCTGTTATTGTCCCTCTACACATTACTTTCATTGGGGATACAACTTTCTTTGCAACACCTGCTACATTAGAGTCTACAACAAATGTTACTCCCCAGGTGCTACTTATGCCTGTATTTGAAGTATCTATCTCTACTCATAGACCTCCACAGTCACAAATTGGTCCTAAAATATTTGTCTTTGCTCATAAACCTCTAGAACGTGATGAATTTCTAGAGATTGTTCTTGCTAATTTTGGTGATTTAGTTCAAGATACCGCCCTTACTTTTTGTAGTGATTCTGGTTTTGTTGCAATCCTTTCTCTCGTTGCGGTCTCACTTAAACCTTCTGTTGACTTATCTATTGCTCTTCCTATATGTAAATACTCTACTTCTAATCCTCATCTTATATATAATTGTTTGAGTTATCGGCGTTTGTCTCCATTCCACTACGCCTTTGTTTTAGCTATATCTGCTTTCTATATTCCTAAGTTTGTTCAAGAACCATTATCCCATCCAGGATGGCAACAAGCAATGATTGATGAAATGTTTGCATTGGAATCAAGTGGTACATGGAAGCTTTTTTCACTTCCACCTGAGAAATCTACAGTTTGTTGTTGGAAGGTCTTTTCAATTAAAGTAGGCCCTGGTGGAAGGGTGGATCGTTTGAAAGCTCAACTAGCAGCAAAAGGATACACTCAAATTAGTCTTTACTATAGTTACACATTCTCTTCGGTTGCAAAAATGGCCTTTGTTCGACTTTTCTTATTAATGGCTGCTATGAAACATCGGCCTTTGTATCAACTTGATATTATAAATGCCTTCTTACATGGAGACTTAGAAGATGAGATTTATATGTGATGAATACGAAAACTATTGAGAGACATATTGAGAAACCCGTGTGTTTCAACTACACAGCGGAAGGTCTTTTTATATAGATAAAAAGGAATACAAATAGACAGTAATACTAACGGGCCAGAATACTTACAGCCCATCTAATCTAATTATTTACATTCTAATATAATATTTTAACATTCCCCTCAAGCTGGAGCATATAAATCAAATGCACCCAGCTTGTTACAAATATAACTAATTCTAGGACCTCGCAATGACTTTGTAAAAACATCTGCCAACTGATCATTGGAATTGACAAAACTGGTGATGATGTCACCCGATTCGATCTTTTCTCTAATAAAATGACAGTCTATCTCAATATGCTTGGTCCTCTCATGAAATACAGGATTGAGGCAATGTGCAGTGCAGCTTGATTATCACATATTAGTGTCATTGTGCTGACCTCTTCAAATTGAAGTTCTTTCAGTAACTGTTTCAACCAGACGAGTTCACATGTTACTAGTGTCATGACCCTGTATTCTGCCTCAGCGCTGGATCTTGCAACAACATTTTGTTTCTTACTCTTCCAAGATATTAAATTTCCTCCAACAAGTACACAATACCCGGAAGTGGATCGTCTATCTGTGGGTGAGTCTGCCCAATCGGCATCTGAGTAGCCAACTATCTGAGTATGTCCTCTATCTTCATAAATGAGGCCTTTTCCAGGTGCACTTTTGATGTATTTCAGAATTTGAATTACAGCATGCATATGTTCTTGGCAAGGAGAATTTAAGAACTGGCTTACCACACTGACAGCGAAGGAAATGTCCGGACGAGTAACTGTGAGATAGTTTAATTTCCCAACCAATCTCCTATATCTTCCTGAATCTGATAGAGGCTCCCCCTGATTAGGTAGGAGTTTGACATTTGGATCCATAGGAGTATCAACTGGCTTGGCATTTAACAGACCTGTTTCTTCAAGAATATCCATAGCATATTTTCTTTGTGAAATTACAAGGCCATCCTTGGATTGGGCTACCTCAATACCCAAAAAATAACGGAGTTTACCAAGGTCTTTAGTCTGAAATTGATTTGAAAGATGTTGTTTCAACTGGAGTATTCCTTGCTGATCACTACCAGTTATAACAATGTCATCCACATAAACAATAAGATAGATGCACCCTTGGGCTGAGTGACGATAAAATACAGAGTGATCGGCTTTACAACGAATCATACCAAACTCTTGTACTACCGAGCTGAATCTGCCAAACCAAGGTCTAGGAGACTGTTTAAGACCATAAAGAGACCTGTGCAGCCGACAAACCATGGTGGAAGACTCCCCCTGAGCAACAAACCCTGGTGGTTGCTCCATATAAACTTCCTCTTCAAGATCACCGTGCAAAAAGGCATTTTTAATGTCAAGTTGATGGAGAGGCCAATGTCGAATTGCTGCAATGGAGAAAAACAGTCTGACAGATGCCATTTTGGCAACAAGTGAGAATGTATCGCTGTAATCCAACCCAAAAATCTGAGTATATCCCTTGGCTACCAACCGAGCCTTAAATCGATCAATCTTACCATCAGGGCCAACCTTCACTGTATAGAGCCAACGACACCCGACTAAAGACTTCCCATGAGGTAAAGGAACCAGTTCCCAAGTACCACTGCTTTGTAGAGCACACATCTCATCAAGCATTGCTTGCCTCCACTCAGGGTGGGATAATGCTTCACCTGTAGTTTTAGGAATAGAAACAGAAGACAAAGAGGACAAGCAAGTGTAATGCAAAGGAGAAAGACGATGATAACACAAATCAATATAATGAGGAGATGGATTACGAGTTGTGCGAATATCCTTACGAAGAGCAATGGGAAGGTCATGCTCAAGTGGCAGGGCCGGATACGGAGGTGGCGTCGGAGGAGAGTCTGGAATGGGAACAGGAACAGGCACAACAGAGGGTAGGCGACGACGCTGATATGTTTGTAGTGGTCGTGGAGGTTGGGGGGTAGACTCGACAGGTTCGATAGGAGTAAGAGTGGGTGGAATAGGGATAACTATCTGAGGAGGTTCGGGATTAATGTCCTGATGGGGCTCAGTAGCTATATGGGTAGATTTAAAATATGGTACAGACTCGGAAAAGGTAACATCGGCTGATGTAACGTAGCGGTGTAGTGTAGGAGAATAACAACGATAGCCCTTTTGGGACCGATGATAACCGAGAAAGACACACTTGAGTGATCGAGGTGACAATTTGTCCAAACCAGGAGATAAATTGTGGACAAAACACGTGGACCCAAAGACACGAGGTGGTAGTGGGTGAAGAGGGGAATGGGGAAAGAGTACCGAATGAAGGATATTGCCATCAAGGACAGAAGATGGCATACGATTGATAAGGTAGCATGCCGTTATGACTGCATCCCCCCAAAAACGGAATGGAACATTGCCATGGATAAGTAAGGTTCGTGTGGTTTCAATGAGATGCCGATTTTTGCGTTCGGCTACCCCATTTTGCTGGGGTGTATGAGGACATGATGTTTGGTGTAGAATACCATTGGAAGCCATAAAACTTTGGAACTGATGGGACAAATATTCTCGAGCATTATCACTTCTTAAGGTACGAATAGAAACCCCAAATTGAGTTTTAATTTCTTGATAAAATTGCTCAAAAATGAAAAACAGTTCAACTCTATTTTTCATTAAAAATAACCACGTACAACGAGAGTAATCATCAATAAAAGTAACAAAATACCGAGACTCTAAAGTAGACACAGTACGAGAGGGACCCCAAACATCAGAGTGAACTAAAGCAAAGGGAGATGATACTCTTTTATTGACTCGATCAGGAAAATTACTACGGATGTGTTTCCCTAACTGACACGACTCACAATGTAAAGTAGACAACTTAGACAAACTAGGCACCAGTTTTTGCAGTTTGGTAAGACTTGGGTATCCTAGCTGAGCATGGATAGTATGAGGGGACTCTGTTGCAGAGCACGTCTTGGAAGATGTAGAAAGGTAATAGAGGCCTTGAGACTCACATCCGACGCCAATCGTCCGTCCCGAACTCCGGTCCTGCAAGGTAACATTATCATTAGTGAAAGTAATAATACAGTCATGGGACCGAGTCAATCGACTAATTGAAAGTAAATTAAAAGGGCATCCAGGTACATAGAGAACAGATGCAACTGAAATGGAAGGGAGAATTTGGACTGTGCCAACTCCTTGAGACCGGGTTTGAGTGCCATTGGCAGAAGTTATAGTAGGTAAAAAACCAGATGTAGAGAGTGAAGAAAAGAGACCTTTATTACCAGTGACATGATCAGACGCACCAGAATTAAGAACCCAAGGGCCAAGAGAAGATGAGTGAGAGAGGTAAACAGATGAGTTACCAGTATGTGCAACCGAAGTAGGAGAACTAGAGTTTGGATGACTCTGAACGGTGCCTAGATATGAAGAAATCGAGCCATCTATTGTCTTCGGAGTAATGATATTCAGCAAGCGGTGACACACTCCATAGAGACGTTGAGTGTCGTTAGTATAGAGTGCCTTGGCTTGACTCCAAACTGATTCACACGTGAGATGTGGACGGAAAATCGGTTTGACATCTGGATGAAGTGTAGACTTAATGACACTACACAGCTGAGCATCTATCTGTTTCCATTTGGATGTTTCAGTCACAACCACCTTTTCAGGATTTTGAGTGAGATGGTCCTCGTAACCTTGACCAAGCATCCATAGTTTGATGTCGGCAGCCCAACTATCATAATTTGACCCATTCAATTTTTCGACAGAGAGAGGAGAAGTGATGTAGTTGGTGAAAATGCTCTTTGTTTCAGACTGAGACGTCATGGTCAATAAAGAGTGCTAGAAAACGCGTCGGAACCGGAAAAACAGGGGCTGTTTGAACTGGAACTCGTATATCCGTAACTCGAAACTCAAAACTGAGGGCAGATATGGAGGCAGGAGGCCGAGGCGAGTGCCACGGAAGAAGCGGCGCCGTGAACGGCTGCAGGACGCGCCGTCACGCGCGACTGCTGCTGGCGGCGTGTGGATCTCACGCGCGTGAGGGCTGGAGGCGCGTGAGGGCGCGTGAAGGTGTTTCTGGTGGCGCGTCTGAAGGGTTAGGCCGATCTGGGGTGTGCAACACTGTTGGCGTGGTCGTTCGTCGAAAAAAATCGTCAGAGACAGCAACAAAAGTGACGGCAGTGGCGGCGGTGCGTGGACGGAGGAGGAAACCGGAGTTGAGAACACGGTTTGCCGGAAAAAATATTCGCCGGAGACAGTAGGTCCACCGGGTAGTTGACGATCAGGGTTGTCTCTCGACAGACTCTGATACCATGTTGAATACGAAAACTATTGAGAGACATATTGAGTAACCCGTGTGTTTCAACTACACAACGGAAGGTCTTTTTATATAGATAAAAAGGAATACAAATAGACAGTAATACTAACGGGCCAAAATACTTACAGCCCATCTAATCTAATTATTTACATTCTAATATAATATTTTAACAATATGGAACAACCATCTGAAGAGGCTCAGGAGGAGTCTGGTGTTGTTTGCAAGTTAAAAAAATCATTGTATAGTCTAAAGTAATCACCTCGAGCTTGGTTCAGAAAATTCATCAAGGTTGTTCTGCAGTTTGGCATGATTTGTTGCGAAGTAATTCATTATGTATTCTCCTTAGACCTTCATCTTTGAACAGGGTTATTTATCTAGCGGTATATGTAGATTGTAAAATATGTTGTTTTTGTGTATTTTTTGTGTGTCTCAAACAAGATCTCACACATCTTCTGTTTATAACGAGTTTACAATAATTACATTCAAATACTAAGAACTTGTCTTTGACTAGGAGTTCTACCAATGAACCTAGGAAGTTATGCAATCAAGGAATATTGTTATTGTTATTATTTTTAATGATCAAGAAGGCATTTAAAACCTAAAGCAACATTTTTTCAACCATTTTCATACCAAAGATTTAGGTCGATTGTATTATTTTTTTGGGATTGAAGTAGCCCATTCACATGCAAGCATTGCTTTTTCTCTGAAAAAATATGTTCTCGATATCTTGGAAGAGAAAAGATTGATTGTATACTAATTGATAATCCTATGGACCCAAATGTGAAGTTTCTATAGAATCAGGGAAAGCATAATAATCTATGGAAACTAAATTACCTGACTATGACCAGACAAAATATTTCATATGCCGATAGTGATAGCCAATTTTTAAACACACCTTGAGATATATTAATGGGTCATCTGGAAAAGAACTTGTTTATTCAGATAGAGGCCTTACCAATATTGTTGGATATTCATATGTAGATTGAGCAGGTGATGTGAATGATCAAAGGTCTACCTTAGGTTATTGTGTTTTGATTGGAGGAAACTTAATTTCTTGGAAAGGTAGAAAGCAAATTGTTGTTGCAAGGTCAAGTGCAGAGGCAAAGTGTCGTGCTATGGCCCATGCTACTTGTGAACTTTAATTGTTGAAGCAGTTGTTACAAGAGTTGAAATTTTGTGAACTAGGTCCTATGGAACTTGTGTGTGATAATCAGTTGGCATTGTATCTTTCTTCAAATCTGGTTTTTCATGAAAGGACTAAACACATAGAAATTAATTATCATTAGACCCTTTTTAGTGAGCTCAAATGATCAGTTAGCTGATATCATCACGAAATCTCTACGTGGACCTCAGATTGATTATATATGTAACAAGTTGGATGCATATGATATATATATATATATATATGCTCTAGTTTGAGAGGGAGTGTTGAATATTCTCTATTTATTTTATTGATTGATTTAGTTTCTTTATTTTTCCATTTTTCATTTCTTGATAGATTCTCTCTTGTATATAAATTTGCACAACCTCATTGTGAAATACAATTTGATTATTCTAAACTATTCAACCTCATTTCTTGACATAAGTATTTGATTCTAACCAGGTATTTTGATATTCAAATATTATTTTATTTTAAAAATAATTTTGATTATTTTTCAGGGGACCGAATATTATGATGGAAAAGCGAAGAGGTACGTTGATTTTCCAATCACTGATATCTTGCAAATGATGGGTCGTGCTGGACGGCCTCAATTTGATCAACATGGGAAGGCAGTGATACTTGTTCATGAACCCAAGAAGAGCTTCTACAAAAAGGTGAAAATTGGGAAAGAGGATTATATTTAACTTTGACACCTACGTGCTGTGAACTTTACTGTTTGCTCTTTTGTGTTGCAGTTCTTGTACGAACCCTTTCCTGTTGAGAGTAGTTTGAGGGAACGGCTGCATGATCACATAAATGCAGAAATTGTTTCTGGAACAATCTGCAATAAACAAGATGCAGTGCATTACCTTACTTGGACTTACTTATTCCGTAGACTGGTAAGTATGTTTGATATTTCACAACATAATAGAAAACTTGAAAAAGCTGTTAGTGTTGGTTGAAGTTATAGGATTTTACTTTTAGAGATAACGAAAGGGGAAGAAAAAGAATAAAGACTTCGAATTGTGATTATGATTTTATGTAAAAGACTTATAAATACGGGGCTCCTAATCCTCATTTATTAAAAAAACTAATCAATTAATCACGATAATTACTTATCTTAATTAAACAAAGATACAAATGATGAATTTAAAGTTATATAGAAACAAACTCTTAAGACATAGTCTAATGATTAACATAAACATACAGTCCAAATATTAAATGTTTTCTATGTATTCTAACATTCTCATGCTAAAGCTTTGTTAAGGGATAGTTTCCCCAAAACCTAACTTAGAAGGCAACTTACACATATCTGATTCATTGGAGAGATAATGATAGATTGCTCTTAGAGCTGATTGAAAGGATTAATTTACTGGGAAACCACTCTTAAATACGAAGAAAAATATTGAGAGACATGTTGAATAACCCGTGTGTTTCAACTACATAACGGAAGTTCTTTATACAGACTATGAGTATTAAACAAACATAATGACATGAATACTTACAGACAGGAATACTAACAACCTATCTATTTTATTTACATACTAATATAATATTTTAACACTTCTCCTCAATCTGGAGCATATAAGTCAAATGCACCCAGCTTGTTACATATATAACTAATTCTAGGACCTCGCAATGACTTTGTAAAAACATCTGCCAACTAATCATTGGAATTGACAAAGCTAGTGATAATGTCGCCCGATTCGATCTTTTCTCTAACAAAATGGCAGTCTATCTCAATATGCTTGGTCCTCTCATAAAAAACAGGATTTGAGGCAATGTGCAATGCAGCTTGATTATCACATAATAGTGTCGTTGTGCTGGCCTCTTCAAATTGAAGTTCTTTCTGTAACTGTTTCAATCGATGAGTTCTCATGTTACTAGTGCCATGATCCTGTATTCTGCCTCAGCGCTGGATCTTGCAACAACATTTTGTTTCTTACTCTTCCAAGATATTAAATTTCCTCCGACAAGTACACAATACCCGGAAGTGGATCGTTTATTAATGGGTGAGCCTGCCCAATCGGCATCTGAGTAACCAACTATCTGAGTATGTCCTCTATCTTCATAAATGAGACCTTTTCCAGGTGCACTTTTAATGTATTTAACAATCCGGATTACAGCATCCATATGTTCTTGGCAAGGAGAATTTAAGAACTGACTTACTACACTGACATCGAAGGAAATGTCAGGACGGGTGACTTTGAGATAGTTTAATTTTCCAACCAATCTCCTATATCTTCCTGAATCCGATAGAGGCTCCCCCTGATTAGGTAGAAGTTTGACATTTGGATCCATAGGAGTATCAACTGATTTGACATTTAATAGACCTGTTTCTTCAATAATATTCATAGCATATTTTCTTTGTGAAATTACAAGGCCATCTTTGGATTGGGTTACCTCAATACCCAAACAATAAGATAGATGCACCTTTGTGCCAAGTGATGATAAAATACAGAGTGATCGGCTTCACTACGAATCATACCTAACTCTTGTACTACCGAGCTGAATCTGTCAAACCAAGCTCTAGGAGACTGTTTAAGACAATAAAGGGACCTGTGTAGCCGACAAACCATGGTGGAAGACTCTCCCTGAGCAACAAACCCTGGTGGTTGCTCCAAATAAACTTCCTCTTCAAGATCACCTCGCAAAAATGCATTTTTAATGTCAAGTTGATGGCGAGGCCAATGTCGAATTATTTCAATGGAGAAAAACAGTCTGACAGATGCCATTTTGGCAACACGTGAGAAGGTATCGCTGTAATCCAACCCAAAAATCTAAGTATATCCCTTGGCCACCAAGCGGGCCTTAAATCGATAAATCTTACCATCAAGGCCAACCTTCACACTATAGAGCCAACGACAACCGACTAAAGGCTTCCCATGAGGTAAAGGGACCAATTTCCAAGTTCCACTGCTTTGTAGAGCACACATCTCATCAAGCATTGCTTGTCTCCACTCGGGTGGGATAATGCTTCACCTGGAGATTTAGGAATAGAAACAGAAGATAGAGAAGACAAGAAAGTGTAATGCAAGGGAGAAAGACGATGATAACACAAATCAATATAATGAGGAGATGAATTACGTTTTGTGCGAATATCCTTACGGAGAACAATGGAAAAGTCATGCTCAGGTGGCAGGGACGGATCCGGTGGTGGCGTCGGAGGAGAGTCTGTGATGGGAACAGGAATAGGTACAACGAAGGGTGAGCGACGACAATGATATGTTTGTAATGGTCGTGCAGGTTGTGGGGCAGACTCGATAGGTTCGATAGGAAATAAGAGTGAGCGGAATAGGGAAAACTTCTTGAGGAGGTTCGGGATTAATGTCCTGATGGGGCTCAATAGCTATATGGGTTGGTTCAAAATATGGTACAGACTCGAAAAAGGTAACATCAACTGATGTAACTTTTCGGTGTAGTGTAGGAGAATAACAACGATAGCCCTTTTGGGATCGATGATATCCGAGAAAGACTTTGGGTGTAGTGTAGGAGAATAACAACGATAGCCCTTTTAGGAGAATAACAAAGACACACTTGAGTGATCGAACTGACAATTTGTCCACACCAGGAGATAAATTGTGAACAAAACACGTGGACCTAAAGACACGAGGTGGTAGTGGGTGAAGAGGGGGTATGGGGGAAGAGGACCGAATGAGGGATATTTCCATCAAGAACTGAAGACGACATACGGTTGATAAGGTAACATGCTGTTAAGACTGCATCCCCCCAAAAACGGAATGGAACATTACCATGGAGAAGTAAGGTTCGTGTGGTTTCAATGAGATGCCGATTTTTGCGTTCGGCTACCCCATTCTGTTGGGGTGTATGAGGACATGACGTTTGGTGTAAAATGCTATTAGAAGCCATAAATTTTTGAAATTGATGGGATAAATATTTCCCATCATTATCACTTCTTAAAGTACGAATGGAAATACCAAATTGAGTTTTAATTTCTTAATAAAATTGTTCAAAAATGGAAAACAGTTCAGATCTATTTTTCATTAAAAATAACCACCTACAACGAGAGTAATCATCAATAAAAGTAACAAAATACTTAGACTCCAAAGTAGACACAATACGAGAAGGACCCCAAACGTTAGAGTGAATTAAAGCAAAGGGGGACAAAACCCTTTTATTGACTCGATCAGGAAAATGATTACGAGTGTGTTTCCCTAACTGTCACGACTCACAATGTAAAGTGGACAACTTAGACACCAGTTCAGATCGAGTGTGTTTATTGACTCGATCAGGAAAATGAAGTTTGGTAAGACTTGGTTGTCCTAGTTGAACATGGATAGTATGAGGGGAATCTATGGTAGAGCACGTTCTGGATGATCGAGAAATGTAAAAACGGTCTTGAGACTCACATCCGACGCCAATCGTCCGTCCCGAACTCCGGTCCTGCAGGGTAACATTATCATTAGTGATAATAATAATACAGTCATGGAACCGAATCAATCGACAAACAGAAGGTAAATTAAAAGGGCATCCAGGTACATAGAGAACAGATGTAAATGAAATGGAAGGGAGAATTTGGACAGTGCCAACCCCTTGAGACCGGGTTTGAGAGCCATTGACAGAAGTTATGGTAGGTAAAAAATCAGATGTAGAGTGGACAGCTTAGATAAACTAGACACCAGTTTTTGAAGTTTGGTAAGACTTGGGTGTCCTAGTTGAGCATGGATAGTATGAGGGGAATCTATGGCAGAGCACGTTTTGGATGATCAAGAAAGGTAATTGAAGAAAGTAAAAGACAAAATAATATACTTTCATGTTTTATTACTACAATAGTAATACTGAGTAATAATGACAGAATCATAAAATAAAAATAAACATAATAATATAAAATAAAAGAGAATCAAATCTAATTTCTCTTGATTCTTCAACACCCCTCTCAAGTTGGTGCATAGATATCTGTCATGCCCAACTTGGCTGTAAGTCGCTCAAAATTGGGTCTTGCCAAACTTTTTGTCAAAATATCAACATTTTGCTGATTGGAAGTCACAAATGGCAGACATGTAATTCCAGCATCAATTTTTTCTTTTATGAAATGGCGGTCAATCTCAATGTGCTTGGTTCTATCATGTTGTACAGGGTTGTGAACTATACTTATTGCTGCTTTGCTATCACATAACAATTTTAAGGGTGAGTCAACTTTCATTTTCAGTTCGTCCAAGAGTTTACGAATCCATAAAAGTTCACAGATTCCTTTGAGCCATTGCTCTGAATTCAGCTTCTGCACTGCTTCGAGCAACAACCCCTTGTTTCTTACTTCTTCAAGTAACTAAATTTACCCAAACATAGGCACAATATCCAGTGGTGGATTTTCTATCAGTAATTGATCCTGCCCAATCAGCATCTGTAAATATAGAGACTTCTCTGTCATTAGTTTTCTTGAAGCACAAACCCTTTCCAAGATTGGATTTCAAGTACCTTAAGATCCGATAAACTGCTTCCAAGTGTTCTTCATAGGGAGAATGCATGAATTGGCTTACAACACTCATAGAGAAAGCGATGTCAGGTCTAGTGTGGGCTAGATAAATAAGTTTGCCGATTAACCTCTGGTATCTTCCAATCTCAACAGGAACACTGCCTTTCTCCCAAAGTTTAGTATTTAATTCCATAGGAGTATCTGCTGGTCTACACCCACTCATCCCAGTTTCTTCCAAGAGATCTAGGATGTATTTTCTTTGAGAAACAATTCCCTTCTTTGAGCGAGCAACTTCCATACCAAGAAAATATTTAAGGGCGCCTAAATCTTTGATCTCAAGTTCTTTTGTCAAGTTTTTCTTCAATCTTTCCATCTCAACAATGCCATCTCCTGTGAGAATAATATCATCTACATATACAATTAGAATTGCAATTTTACCAACATTAGAGAACTTCATGAACAGAGTATGGTCTGATTGTCCCTGCATATATCCTTGCCTTTTGACCGACCGAGTGAATTTTTCAAACCAAACCCTTGGGGATTGCTTGAGACCATAAAGGGATTTTTGTAGTTTGCACACATTTGAACCAAATTTATCTTCAAAGCCAGGTGGACTATCCATGTATACTTCCTCCTCCAAATCACCATTCAAAAAAGCATTCTTTACATCAAGTTGGTTAAGAGACCAATCTAAATTAACTGCCAAGGACAAGAGAACTCTAATAGTGTTTAATTTGGCAACGTGAGCAAAAGTCTTTCAGTAATCAATGCCATATGTCTGAGTAAACACTTTAGCAACCAAGCGTGCCTTGTATCTTTTAACTGTGTTATCAAAATTATATTTTACAGTAAATACCCATTTACAACCAACAGTATTCTTTCCTGTAGGTAACGTCATGACTCTCCAAGTTTGATTCTTCTCAAGAGCTCTCATCTCCTCAAGAACAGCTTCCTTCAACTTTGGAATTTTTAGAGCCCCCTGTATATTTTTTGGAATTTCTACAGCAGACAACTTAGAGGTAAATGCAGCAAATGAAGAAGACAATTTTGAGTATGACACATAATTAGACAAAGGATATTTAGTGCATGATCTAACAAGTTTTCTAATTGCAATAGGAAGGTCTATATCAGGATACTCGACATGACTCTTAAGAACAGAAGAAGACTTACCTGTATCAAGATGATGTGTTGGATTATCTATTGGTTCGGAATCTTGGAAGGGTCGGAGAATGGGTCCTTCATTTCTCTGTTTATGGTTTCTTCTTTCAAAGACATTTCCCTTCCAAGTAGGGTCAATTGTAGTAAACCTGCTTTGTGTCTCTTTATCTGAGTCATTATGTTGTGGCATTTCAGGTGGTCCTTCATTATTGTGATTTTGATTTGAAATTGTCACCCCCAAATTTGTCGAAACCTCATTCATAAGTGGATTGAGTTTCAATATGGATTCTTGGGCATTTTCTTTTGGTGCATCTATATAAGTCTCAGAATTTTGTGACAACACTATATCACTTAAAGTAATGATGTTTTCAAAAGTAAAAGATGAATCTTCCTTAAAATTTCCCCCCTGAAGATGAATGTCAGTAAAAAAAATGGTTGATTTTCAACAAAAGTAACATCCATGGTTACAAAAATACTTTTTGATTTTGGTTCAAAACACTGATACCCCTTTTGAGTTGGAGAGTAACCGGTAAACACACATTTTATTGCTCGTGGCTTGAGTTCGTCAAGGTGTTTATGTTCATGAACAAAAGCAGTGCAACCAAAAACTTTTAATGGCAAATCAGCAAAGACACTAGTCAAAGGAAAATAATTTCGAAAAACATCAAGAAGGGTATGAAAATCTAAAACTTTAGATGGCATTCGATTAATTAAATATGATGCAGTTAAAACAGCGTCACCCCATAAATATTTTGCAACCTTATTTGCAAATAGTAAAGCTCTAGCAACCTCAAGAAAATGCCTATTCTTTCTCTCTGCAATTCCATTTTGTTGGGGTGTATTAACACAAGAACTTTTATGAACAACCTCATTTGCAAGAAAAAAATCGGACAAAAGTATATTAAAATATTTTTTACCATTGTCACTTCTGAAGACTTGAATATTTGTTTGGTATTGAGTGTGCACCATTCTAAAATTTTTTTTGACAACCTGTCGAACTTCAGATTTTTCTTTCAATAGATAAAAAACAACAAATTCTAGTATGATCATCAATAAAAGTTATAAACCATTTTTTATTAGAAAAGGTGTTTATTCTATTAGGACCAGGCGGCAGTGGCGGCTGGATTGGTTTATCTAACCATGGTTTTTCCAACTTTTGTGGTCATGAGGGAACTTCTAATGTCCTCAAGGTTGAAATCCAAAAACTCAATGGAAAAAATCATGTCGAATGGTCCCAAACCACAAGATTGATACTAGACGGTAAGGGAAAATATGGTTTCCTAACAGGAGAGGTGCAAATGCCTGCCACAACTGTTCCACGAGAGCGAATCTGATTATGTCCCAGAGATGCAAGGGCAACAGTGTCACCCAGAACTGAGGTAATAGAGGGCTCAACTGGATGTTTTGCTGGTACTAGAAGGAGGATCGCTGAGGTAGTAGACATATCTGGAACAGTAACAGACCCCAAAAGAGTGCTCCTGGGGTAGGCCATAGAGTGCAAGAAGCATGAACAAGGTGTTGCGTTGATCCAACTCCTTCTTCTGTTCAACTAGATTACTTGCAGCAGGAGGGAGAAGCTCATTAAAATCATGAAGTGCACTATGAACGGTGCCAAGATATGAAGAAATAGAGCCATCTATCGTCTTCGGAGTAATGATATTTAGCAAGCATTGACAAACTCCATAGAAACGTTAAGTGTCATTAGTGTAGAGTGACTTTGCCTGACTCCAAACCGATTCACACGTGAGATGTGGACGGAAAATTGATTTGACATTTGGATAAAGTGTAGACTTAATGACACTGCACAACTGAGCATCTATCTGGTCCTCATAACCTTGACCGAGCATCCATAGTTTGAAATGGCGGCCCAACTGTCGTAATTTGAGCCATTCAATTTTTCGACAGAGAGAGGAGAGGTGATGTAGTTGGTAAAGATGCTCTTTGTTTCAGATAGGGACGTCATGGTCCGTAAAGGATGCCAGAAAACGCGTCCGAACTGTGAAAACAGGGGTTGTTTGAACTGGAACTCATATTTCCGTGAATCGAAACTGAAAACCCAGGGTAGATATGGAATCAGAAGGCTGAAGCGAGTGCAACGGAGAAGTTGCGTCGTGAACGGCTACCGGACGCGCCGTCACACGCGCTGGTAGAGGGTGGCGCGTGGTAGGCTTTTTGACGACGCGCGTTGAGGGGTGGGCCGATCTAGGGTGTACGACGCAACTGGAATGGTCGTTCGTCGAAAAAGGTCGTTGGAGACAGCGACGACAGTGATGGCAGAACGTGGGCGGCTGGAAAAGTGGGTCCACCGGGTAGTTGAAGATTAGGGCTGTCTCTCAACAGGCTTTGATACCATGTTGAATGAAAAGAAAATATTGAGAGACATGTTGAATAACTCCTGTGTTTCAACTACACAGCAGAAGTTCTTTATATAGACTTTAGGTGATAAATACACATAATGACAGGAATACTTACAGACGATAGGAATACTAACAGACTTTCTATTTATTTACATACTAATATTTTATTTTCAACTCCAATTGATCTAATGCGATGATACAAAACTAGTTTTACAAAAAAACAAAAAAACTAACCGGTAAATCAACCAAAATTTGTAATTCTAATATCTTTGTTGTCTACAATTAACCCGTTAAAATTTAAACTTGATACTGATTCTTCATTATCTAAAAATCTAACTTCTAAATAAATTCATGTACCATTTCTCCAAATCCCCAATTTGAATTGCAAAGCTCTAGAGCCATTTTAGTATTTTTTCAATTACCCACACCCATGGAGAAGAGAGGAAGAAAGGGAGATGGAGACAGAGGGTGGAAGATGATGGGTTTTGAGTTGAATCGCTAAACTGATCCATCAACACCACATTTGCCATCTCCAACTATACCACTGTTGCCAAGGTTGGCTGTCAATGCCTCAGATCCAAAACACGTTGAGTTTCGAAAATGGCGTTCATGGAATGTGACAAGGAAATTGCAATTTACATCTATTTTAAACTGGTAAGGAAGAGGAATCTAAACTAGGAAGGTAGACGAAGGCACGTGAATAATTAAACTCATCTTTTAATCTTGGTCATTCATTTTGATCTAAGGACTCACAAATGTCCCTCTCACTCTCACATAAGAAACCCCTTTCTCACAAATGTAAATTTGTGTTTTATTTATAATAAGTGTATCGGCCCATTACTCAGGTCCATTAGGTTTAGAGTAGTCTATTTAAACAGTTTAATGATTGTATTCAAGTGACTTTCGAAATAATTTTCAGAAAATCATTCTCCTATTTTGCATGGTATCACGAACTTCTGGTTTGGGGGCCTTACTTCTGCTTAAACCCTAGCCGCTGTCACAGTTACGGTTTCTTTTTCAGCCATCATTGCAGATTCTTGGTCGTTTACCGCAGAACTTTGTAGTCTCTTAGTTTGCTTGTGTTTGGATCGTCACTACTCATACCATTGTTACCAATCCATTAACCTCCGTTATTGTTCATGCATGTTTGACGTTGTTTACATCGTTTTTCGCGCCGATGTCCATAACACCAGATTCGCCATCTCAAGATTAGCCAGACCCCAAAGTATCACCGACGTCTGACTTGCCACACGCCTCCCTTGTTCTGATGCACCACCACCATTTGCAGCGTTAATTCCAGCGCATGAACGCCACACGCAGCCTTCCAGGTTACTATTTGCTGTCGTTTTCTCACAGTTTGCTTGCCGGCCTTCCCTGGTTCTATTTTTGTGGTCAAAATAATCATTTGAGATACTTTTGAACGTGGGTATTCTTGACGTGCATCAATCTTCATCAGAATAGTTTTGTTTGGGGACTGTTTTTGGGCTGTTACTGAATTGCAGAGGCCTCTTTCTTTGGTGTTGTTCATTAGTTCATTTTTGGTTCTATAAAAAAAGACATTGTTATAGTTATCCTATTTTTTTGGACGTTCGGTATTAGTTTTTTGCCTGACAGTTGAACCCGTTTTGCCGCCTTTTTTTTATGGCAGAAGTTTGTGACATTTATTACAGTGTTAGTCATCTTGGAATGAGTGATAGCGGTTCCCGATCACTTACTTCCTCTAGTATATGCCTAAGGATTTTAGAGCCACCGATCACATGACGTCTCATTCAGAAATGTTTACTTAGTATATTTATCCGTCTAGTATTTGATTATATTATTCTTACTAATGGTTCTCGTACTCACGTTGTTAGCTCTAGGAATATTGAACTCCAACCGTGTTTTAAATTGCAAAATGTGTTACATGTGCAATAATCTATTTTGATTCTCATTGTACTTTTAAAGATCTTGCAACAAGGAAGACGATTGCACTTGCGAAGGAACAAGGAGGGTTGTATTGTTTGTCTGATAAACGAACTGGTCAAAAGGTGTTGTCTTCAGCACTCTAGTCCCACTCATACTTTCACAAATATGGTTTCAGCACAAGCGTCTTGGTCATTCTCCTTTTTCCTTAATGTGGTCTTTGTTTCCTTTTTTGTTTATAAAATAATTAAGCGTGATATTTGTCAGAATTCTAAACAATTTTTCCTTATTCATTTATGATGTTTGGGGATCTTCCCCTACTAATATTTCTTGTGTGAGATGGTTTGTTTCGTTTATTGATGATTGTAATCAAGTAACATGGATTTATTTGATGAAGGATAAATCAAAAGTACCTCAATTTTTCTTTCAATTTTACAATATCGTACAAACACAATTTTAAAAGGCATTAAAAGATTACGTTATGACAAGGCAAGGAATATCGTAGCCTTTCAAGTTTTAATAATAAACAAGGGATTATTCATGAATTCACATGTCTTGACACCCCACAACATGGGGTGCAGAAAGGAAAATTCGCCACTTAATTAAAGTGCCTAAGCTCTTCTCTTCCAAATGCCTGTTGCAAAATCACATTGAGGTGAAGCAGTATTGACAGCTGCCTATCTAATTAATCATGTGCCATCAGGTTATGGCTCTTGTCACATGGGAGCTTGTGTGGTCGAAACAATTATTGCAAGAATTACATTTTTAGGTTGGTCTTATGGAACTTGTGTGTGATAATCAGTCAGCTTTAGACCTCTCCCTCAATCCAGTTTTCACGAGAGGCCAAAGCATATAGAAGTCGATTGTCATTTCATTCGGGAAAAGATTATTTTTGGAGTCATCAGAACTTAGTTTGTCAATTCTAAAGATCAACATGCCAATATCTTTACTAAATCTCTATGGGGTCCTCGGATAACTTACATATGTGACAAGATGGATGCATGTTATATATATGCTCCACCTTGAGAGGGAGTCTTGAGATATTGAAATTTGTTATATTAAGATTTAGTATCTTTTAGAATTATGATAGGATATTGTCAAAATCCTGTTTCTGTTTAATATCCCTCAAGTATAGGGATTCAGTTGAATAGGAGTACTAGTAGGGATTTAGAGTTATATATGAGTACTAATAGGATTTGGTTGTTTAGTAATCTAGTATAAATATATATCTGCTGTATTGCCAATTTATTCAATTCCAATAAATATAATTTTATTCTAATTCTTGAGATGGTATATTTCAATAAATATATTTTTACTCTAATTCTCAACATGGTATCAGAGCTCTCGATCTTTGAAATCTTAGCCTTCATTGCGGTGCCGCCTTCATCGCGGTTTCTATTTTCCTGAAATCTTAGCCACCTTCATTGTGGTCCTTTTTGCTGCCTTCATTGCGGTTTCTATTTTTCTGAAATCTTAGCCACCTTCATTGTGGTCCTTTTTGCCGCTTTCATTGCGGTTTCTATTTTCCTGAAATTTTAGCCACCTTCATTGTGGTCCTTTTTGCCGCCTACATTGCGGTTTCTATTTTCCTAAATGCTTAGCCACCTTCATTGTGGCCCTTTTTGCTGCCTTCATTGCAGCAACTTGAGATTTCTTTTTGGCCTAATTTGCACTCCATATAACTCCTCCCATGACAACCTTGTAGATCTTCTAATTAAAGGGCTAAGCAGTAGCAACTTTGAAAGAATTGTATTCAAGCTGGGAATGGAGAACACCTATTCACCAGCTTGAGGGGGAGTGTCAAAATCCTGTTTCTGTTTAATATCCCTCAAGTATAGGGATTCAGTTGAATAGGAGTACTAGTAGGGATTTAGAGTTATATATGAGTACTAATAGGATTTTAGGGTTTGCCAATCTAGTATAAATATATATCTGATGTATTGCCAATTTATTCAATTCCAATAAATATAATTTTATTCTAATTCTTGAGATGGTATATTTCAATAAATATATTTTTACTCTAATTCTCAACAGATATCATTCCTATTTAGTTTACATCTCACATGTATATAAATATTGGTTCAACCCTTTCTATTGTTAATGAGAAAGATTCATATTCAATTATTCCTAATGACTATTTTTTGACAGATGGTCAATCCTGCTTACTATGGACTGGAGAATGTTGAACCTGAATTTATAAGTTCGTTTTTGTCTAGGTATGTCATGAAATACCAAAACCCAATGTTTATAGCAATGATATTCTGACCAACACTTCTCTTTTGGCAGCCTAGTACATAGCACATTTGAGGATTTGGAAGACAGTGGATGCATAAAGATGAATGAAGATGTGGTTGAGTCTGTGATGTTGGGGTCAGTAGCATCTCAATATTACCTCAGCTACATGACTGTATCAATGTTTGGTTCAAACATCGGTCCAGATACATCACCTGAAGTAAGACTTGTATTCCATTTCTCATATCTTTAGACATCTTCCTCGTTTAGAAGATTGTATCTTTTAATTATTCAAAATAACTATGCTTAGTGTTTTTGTGTAGGTCTTTTTGCATGTCTTATCTGCTGCTACTGAATTTGATGAACTTCCTGTGCGTCACAATGAGGTAATTGTTTTACTTTTTGTTAATGAAAGTCAGTTATTGTTAAAGAATCAAGGAATATCAGATTTGATTCTCTTTTATTTATATTATTCTGTTTATTTTTATTTTATGATTTTTTCATTATTACTCATTATTACTGTTGAAATTTATTTTCCTATATAAGCAGCGTAAGGCTGTAATAATAAAATATAAAAGTATTTTGTCTATTCTTTTCTTCAGTTATAATTAAAAGAATCAAAAAAAGGGAGCTCATGATACCATGTGAAAAATTATTTTCGATATGGGAATATTATGTATTCGAAGTTTTAAATCAATGCATCCAATTTTATCTACACGGAACTACTGCTATCGGTTAATATTTTCTTTTGCCATGAAGTTTATTTCTAGTTTTATAAACACCTACTATTGCCCTTCATCTAATAATTAATTTTTTTTCTATAATTATGATATGTCCAAATTGGACTTTACTTGCTCAGAAATCAAATTTCTTCCCTGAAGTCATTGACTATATTGTCATTTTATCGTAGGAAAAATACAACGAAGCACTGTCTGAGAAAGTTAGATATCCTGTGGATAAAAATCATTTGGACGACCCTCATATCAAAGCAAATCTTCTATTTCAGGTCAGCTATGTACTTAACCTTTAGTTTTAGCATAGTTAAATTTCTGTTTTAATTTTCTTTACTTATTTTTATAGCTCAAGGTTGCCCCTTTCAAATTTTCTTTTTTTCTTTTGTTTATGTTTGTGATCATAAAAGTATTCTGAGTGCAGTCCCATTTTGCCCAATTGGAGTTGCCAATTAGTGACTATATCACAGACTTGAAATCAGTATTAGATCAGAGTATACGCATAATCCAGGCCATGATTGATATATGTGCAAATAGTGGTTGGCTCTCAAGCTCAATAACTTGCATGCATCTTCTGCAAATGGTAATGCAGGTAATTATTTTGTTCTGCACTTGACCTTTCTTCTTTCTGGACTGTTGGATAATTTCAAAGTAACTAGCTAATTTTAAGTTAGTTCTGATGGTCTTACAGAAGAAAAAAATCCGTTCAGGCAAAAGTCTGTCCTGATCATTTTTATTATAAGGTTTTCTAAAAGCTTAATAATCTATAATGAACTGAATTCTAACTGAATTGTATTGAATGATTTTCTGTTACAATAAAGGGAGGGAAGGATCTCTTATATAGGAAAAGATAAAGCTGGTTTCTAAACACAGCAAGCTAATTAAAATTAGTTACATTACATGGAAAGTTGAGAGTGTTTTGTTAGAACTGGTCTGTGACTGAAGAAAACTGAAGTGAATAGATGAAGTAAAGAAAATCAAGAATGGTTTCTCTCAAGAATGTATTATTGAAATTGACAACAATGAATATTGTGACAGTTACAGAATCTGCCAACTGAATTGCCCTGCAATTCAGTTCCAATCAATTAACTCTCTAACTGCCTACCTATTGAAGACTAAGCTTCTGTTATTTATACTAACCATCCTAACTAATTCAGTTAGGATTTACAGCTGGCACAACTCAGCAATTAACAGAACTAACACATAGAATTTAAACTTGGTTCCTTCTCTCATACACCTTCCTAATAGGAAGCCTTGCTTGACTAGCAATCCTATCAATACCCCCCCCTAAAAGAACTACCTTGTCCTCAAGGGGAAAAGACGGAAAAACCTCCAACATCTTGGAAGCTCGCTCCCAAGAGTTATCACAGGATGGTAGATGAGCCCATTTCACCAAAACCTCCATATTGCCTCCAACATCAGTCCTCCACTGCAGAATGTCTTTTGGCTGTACAACCAATTCAAGCTCCTCAGTCAACATTGGTGGTAAGGTCTGAGGTGAATGTTGCGGTTTCAAAGCCTTCTTAAGTAATGAAACATGGAACACCGGATGAACTTTAGTTTCAAGAGGCAGATCTAGCTTGTAAGCCACCTCCCCCACGCGGCTTAGAATCTGGAAAGGGCCATAATACTTAGGAGCCAATTTAGCATATGGTCTATCAGCCAGGGACTTCAATTTGTAAGGCTGAAGTTTCAAGAAAACCCACTCCCCAACTTCAAAATTCACCAACCGCCGGTGCTTATTTGCTTGTGCCCGCATCTGATCTTGAGATTTCAGCAAATTCTGTCGCAAATCAGCAAGTATATCATCCCGTTGCTGGGCCAACTGATTGACATCATCCAACTTTGATGGAATGGTGCAGCTCTTAATCAACAACGGAGGGTCTCTTCCATATAAAGCTTTAAAAGGTGTCATTCCAGCAGAGATATTGTAGTTACTGTTAAACCAGAACTCAGCCCAATGCAACCAATTCAACCAAGTCTTGGGCTTAGGGCCAGCAAAGCACCTAAGATAGGTCTCTAAGCACCGATTAACAACTTCGGTTTGACCATCTATTTGAGGGTGATAAGACGTGCTATGCTTAAGACTAGTTCCAGCCAATTTGAACATCTCCCTCCAAAAACTGCTGAGAAAAACCGCATCTCTATCCGATACAATTGTAGAAGGAAATCCATGAAGCTTCACAACTTCCATCACAAACAAAGCTGCTACCTCCTTAGCATTGTAAGGATGCCCAAGAGGAAAGAAGTGAGCATACTTTGTAAGTCTATCAATGACTACAAAGATTGTATCCTTGCCTTTAACTCGTGGAAGGCCACTAACAAAATCCATAGAAATATCCTGCCACACTTGGCAAGGAATAGGCAACGGTTGAAGTAGTCCCGCCGGCGATAAAGTGGAGTACTTGTTCCTTTGACATACATCACACTCTTTAATAAACTTCTTGATATCTCGCCTCATGCCCTCCCAAAACAAGAAACTAGAGACCCTTTTAAAAGTTCTGAACAATCCTGAATGTCCTCCACAAGGAGAATCATGGCATTCAGCCAAGATAAGTGGTATTTTGTTAGAACCCTTAGGCAGCACCAATTTACCTTTATACAAAAGCCTTCCCTTCTTGAACTCATAACTAGAATGAGAAGTAGGAGAGACAATTAAGTCCTGCACCAACTGCTGCAATTTAGGATCTTGTTGCAATTCCTCATCCCAAGAATCATCTTCCACATGTAGAACTGAGAGAGCAGCATACATATCTCTCCTTGACAAGCTATCTGCTGCAGTATTCTCCTTTCCTGGCTTGTATTGGATTTCAAAATCCAAACCAATGAGCTTGACAGTCCATTTAAATTGCTCAGCACTGAACAATCGTTGATCAGTCAAAAACTTAAGGCTCCTTTGGTCAGTCCTCACAATGAAATGGTTGCCCAAAAGGTAGTGTCTCCATTTGGTCACAGCCTGAACCAAAGCCATAAGCTCCCTCTCATAAACAGACCTTTGTTGAGCTCTCAAAGATAAGCCTTGACTCCAAAAGGCAAGGGGTTTACCCTCCTGCATTAAAACAGCCCCCAACCCCTTACTAGAAGCATCGGTTTCGACTACAAAGACCTTAGTGAAATCAGGTACAGCCAACAAGGGAAGATCAATCATGGCTGTTTTCAAGGCCTGAAACGCAGATGTAGCTTCCTCAGTCCAACAAAACTTGTCTTTCTTCAAAAGCTCAGTTAAGGGTTTGGCTAATTTACCATAACCTTGGACAAAACGTCTATAATACCCTGTTATTCCAAGGAAACCCCTAAGACCCTTCACATCCGTAGGGATAGGCCAAGAAGTCATGGCTGCAGTCTTGGACGGACAAGCTGCCACCCCTTCTCCAGAAATCACATGTCCCAAGTACTCAAGACTAGACTGTCCAAAGCTACATTTTTTCTTATTTGCCTTCAACCCATTCTGCACCAGCACTGCCAAGACTTGGTGAACATGAACAAGATGAGCTGACATATCCTTGCTATACACCAAAATGTCATCAAAAAATACCAGGACAAATCTCCGGAGGAAA
>JBBPBQ010000001.1:19123851-19166025 GCA_037974755.1 Cicer yamashitae
ACCGAAAGGCATCACCAAGAACTCATAATGCCCCTCATGAGTTCGGAAAGCCGTCTTCTCTATATCATCTTCCTTCATCCGAATTTGATGATAGCCTGATTTTAAATCAAGCTTAGTGAATATTGTTGCTCCATCAAGTTCATCAAGCAACTCTTCAATGATAGGGATGGGAAATTTATTAGGGATAGTAATTTTGTTGAGAGCCCTATAATCCACGCAGAAACGCCAACCCCCGTCTTTCTTCTTTACCATGATGATGGGACTAGAGTAAGGGCTAATGCTCGGTCTTACAATTCCAGCCTCAAGCATTTCTGAAACCAATCGCTCTATCTCTGTTTTTTGATAATGTGGATACTTATACGGTCGTAGATTAGGTATCTCAGCCCCCTCCTTCAAATGAATTGCATGATCTAACCTCCGTTGGGGTGGAAGACCTTGCGGATCCTCAAAAACCTCAGAATACTGTTGAAGAACCTCTGAAACAGCTTCAGGTATGACTGGAATCGCTGCTGGTTTCTGCTCTGCAGAATCGTACTGAATTAATAAGCCTTCCCCTTCTTCCTTCAAAATTTGCATGAAGGCTCCATAGGACAATTCAGTCTTGGTTAAGGAAGGATCACCAACCAAAGTAATCAACTTGCCATTTCTAGACAAGGTAAGCTCCAACTTGCCAAAGTTGGTTTTGACTTCTCCCAAACAAGAGAGCCAATCCAAACCCAACACCAAATCTACCCCTTGCAGGGAGAGCAAATGCAAACTCAACTTGGGACACTTTCCCTTACATTTCACCCTATGACCATCCCCCACTTCCACAATGTAAGAAGGAGTATCTTCCACCATCAATCTCAGTTTCTGAACTACCTCTTGAGAAATAAAGCTATGAGAAGCTCCACAATCTATGAGTACCAAAACAGAATTGTTCTGAACTACCCCTTGTATCTTCCAAGAATTTGTGGAAGTCAGCCCAGCCATTGAACACAGAGACAATTGCAGAGAATTGAAAGTTTCAACGTCCTGAAACTCAGCCTCGCTGTCCTCCTCGTCATCTTCTTCTAAAATAATCATACGAAACTGCTTATTCTTGCATTTATGTTCTCTATTATAAGGCTCATCACATCTGAAACAGAGTCCCTTCTCCCTTTTGTCTCTCATCTCAGCCCCGGACAACCGTTTGAAATCACCACTCCTGGTTTTATTCCCTTCCCTAGCCTGAACACTCATCATATTAGCAGCAGAGGTACTGCCCTCAGTTTTCTTATCTAACCAAGGCTTAGTATCCACCGTCACAGTCTTAGTGTAAGAACTAGCCTTAGAAATAGAGGTTGGTTTAGTGAAAGTGTTGGTTCCTTTCTTAGTCCAAACCAGATTCTTCTCCTCAATCATAATAGACTTTTGAATTAAATCAGACAGAGACTTTAATTCATAAAGTTTTACCTCCACTTGAATTTCCTCTTTCAAGCCATTCATGAAAATTCCTCGTGCAAATTCTTGATCAATGACCTTCAAAGCTCCAACATATTTCTCAAACTCCTCCACAAATTCCACCACCGTCCCTGTTTGTTTGAGTGCCAGCAACAACTCAAAGGGATTTTGTACCATTGAAGGTTGAAACCTGCGAACCACCGCCAGCTTGAACCCGTCCCATGTTGGTTCAAGATTGCACCTAGCCCACCAGCGATACCAGCTCAGTGCTCTACCCTCCAGGGCCACCAAAGTGGCACGCATCTTCTCCTCCTCAGGAACGCTTCGCAACTCGAAGTATCGTTCCAAACAGTGTGTCCAACCGTACGCATCATCGCCTGAGAAAATCGGGATCTCCAGCTTCCTCCACCGGTCGTGCTCAACGTGGTCACCCAAGGATCTACCCCCGTCGTCGCTGATTTCCGCTTCTTCCCTGCGAACAGTCCTGATGCTGTTGGAATCAATCTTGGCTGCGAGTGCAGCCAATTGGTCCTCCGTATGTTTGGCACGCGCCTCTGCCAACTCTAATCGTGTGCGCCATTCCTCGCGCTCCTGCTCCCAATCACTCGAATCTCTCACCATGCTTCTTGTCTTCATGCAATGCGCAGTAGAAGGAATCAAAATCAGTGCACCAGATCGGTGCTCTGATACCAGTGTTAGAACTGGTCTGTGACTGAAGAAAACTGAAGTGAATAGATGAAGTAAAGAAAATCAAGAATGGTTTCTCTCAAGAATGTATTATTGAAATTGACAACAATGAATATTGTGACAGTTACAGAATCTGCCAACTGAATTGCCCTGCAATTCAGTTCCAATCAATTAACTCTCTAACTGCCTACCTATTGAAGACTAAGCTTCTGTTATTTATACTAACCATCCTAACTAATTCAGTTAGGATTTACAGCTGGCACAACTCAGCAATTAACAGAACTAACACATAGAATTTAAACTTGGTTCCTTCTCTCATACACCTTCCTAATAGGAAGCCTTGCTTGACTAGCAATCCTATCATGTTTCACTCCTAAAATCTTGTGTCTGGGTTTTAGGGTTTGTGGTTTGACAAGGACTCTTCGTTGTGGATGCTACCATGCATGAATACTGATATTATAACTTCATTAAGCAAAAGAGGAATTTATAGTGTACAAGAATTGCTAGATATTCCCAGGGCAGCATTGCAGACTGTTATTGGAAATTTCCCGGCTTCAAGATTGTACCAGGTAAAGATTCCTTATAACTTCTTGTTTTAATGCTTGTTTAGATTCTTTAATATGCTAACTGGAATTAAGATGTCTTACAACGTCTACGAAATTAATAGATCTATGTTATTTTTGGGATGATTATGTTAACCTTATTTTGTTAGAACCTTTTTTTAGGAATTTTATCGTATCTTTCATGTAATTTGTTCCCTTTTTTAATTAGAAGTCTCGTACATCCTTACCTAAAAGTCCTCTAAAATTAACAACTTGTTAGTCATGAGCAATTTTTTAAAACTCAGCTCAGTCAGACCGGTTGAACCGGGAACCAGGCATCTAGCCTGTCCGAGCAACTAGTTGGATCAAACAAGAAAACCAACTGGAGCAGCTCATGGAACTCTGCTGGTTTTTCAAAGAAACAAGTGACCTTGTGGTTTCCATTGACTCGGCCAGGTCACTTTATAATAGAGTTGGAAATATAGCATCCAGGTCTGGATCAGTCGATCATCACCACATTTAGTTGTGCCCAAGGAGGTCGCTTGCTGCAACTTTCATCTGCTGGAGGTAGAAGTTGGTTTGTTAAATAGGAAATAGGAGAAAAGAACACTACTGAAGAGGTCTCGATTGGAAATAAAACGGTGTAGAGAAAACTAAAATTTGCAGAGAGAAAGATGCATACTTGGAAGTTAGAATAATGAGTGCTGGATACATTGGGAAATGGTTATCACTTTGGGCAGTGGCATTGGTGGTTCTTATTTTTTTAATGAATGCAGGCATAAAACGACGTGCAACAGAAGGGAAACGGCGTTGTTTTTTTAATAAATAAATGTTGTGTGTATCTTATTCGTGGTTAGTGTAGGGAATTTAGAAATAGGCAAAAGTCTTAACATCTATAGTTGTAAAAGTCTACTTTTATTACTTCTATTGGAACATAACATTACAAAGTAGTTGGTATAATAATTTTTTTTAGAAATTAAGTCATCCGGTTCAATACAAAGACAATATTTATAAAGATCGGGTTATACCACTAACCCATCTGGTTTACCAAGTCGATGACCAAATCGGTTTTCAAAACACTGGATGAGTTGATTATGCAACAGCATAATTGATATTAAATAAGTTATATATGAATACATCATATTTTTTAATATATTAATACTTTGTTTATGTAGCAAGTATATCACCACTTTCAGTTTATACTTTTTTGTTTTTCTTTCTTTAACCAGGATCTACAGCACTTCCCTCATGTTAAAATGAAATTAAAGCTTCAGGAGAGGGAAAATGATGGTGAGAGGTGCCCCATATTACACATCAGATTAGAAAAGCTCAATTCTAGGCGGCACTCATCGAAAGCATTTGTTCCTCGATTTCCAAAGGTCTCTTTTTAGATACATACATGCTTGAGTGTGTTTGTGTGTGTGTGTTACAGTTAGTGAATCAAATCTTTTTACGAATACTCAGATACATGTTCAATAAAACTTGTCATTTTTAATGAAAAGCAAGTGACATTCACAAAACCTAAGCTGATAATATATTGGATAGGAGCCTCATAATAATAATACAAGATTATTAGAATGTCAAAAGAAACGTGGCTGAGTAACAAAGTTGACAAAATTGGCTGGCTACATAAAGTTATGGGCCAAATTGCATTCATATGAATGAATCAAGGTTCATGTTCAAAATGAATATCCAAAGCGATCCGTATCGTTTGGGTTCAGTCTTGTTTCGAATCTAGATACATCTTACATGTGTCATAAGATACTATAACCATGGTGTGCGTGCATATGTTTTTGTGCATGTATCAAGTTAGATGACTATTTTTATGAGGAGACCATTAAATTTTTACCAAGATTGGCTGAGACTTAGTTCATATACTAGCTTAATTATAATACTTTCCATAGATACATTCCTTTCACACATTCATATTTGAAGTCTGTGTCATTTGAACATAAAAGTTCACAATTTTTTTTTAATACAGATAAAAGAGGAGCAATGGTGGTTGGTTCTTGGTAATACCTCTACTTCTGAGCTATATGCTCTGAAAAGAGTTTCTTTTTCGGATCACTTGGTTACCTCGATGAAGTTGCCTCTTACTCCAGCTAATCTTCAGGTAAAAATGACTTGCCTCCATCCAAACTTGGTTCCCCTTCTGCTCTTGTACAACAAGCACAATAACTCCTACACAGTGTATTTCACCATTGTGAAAATAGTGTCTTCCATTTGCATTCCATTAGTAGGAAGCAAATATTCATTTTAATATATTTGTTTTGACAAAAAATAGATTTACTCTGGCTTCTAGGTTGTTAGTTTTATGTTGGTTGTCAATCAATGTACTTTCACTTGTACATTTTGCTTTAAGTAATGTTATGTCTTGCAGGATGTGAAATTGATTTTAGTCTCGGACTGTTACATTGGATTTGAACAAGAGCATTCCATTAAATAACTTGTTGGGTGTTTGCCAATAGAGCCATCTTTGAGCAGCGGCTTTGTACTAACTACACTGGTTGATAAGACCTGGGATGCCTTCAAATCAATGATTCCTTCAATCACTTTGTTCTACCCAGTTACACAATCAGAATCTAAATATTTACCCAGTGCACATATCTAAATATGCCAGGACATTTGCAGCCAGAGAAATATGTCTGCTGAAATTTTCTATTTTCGCTTTTGTCCTAAATTTGGTTATGTCCTCTTATATATATTGGTACGACTGGTTGTAAATAGAGTTGACATTGGAAGGCATATAATTTGATTAAATGAAGTTAATTTAAATTTAAATTCTCATATCCCGTTGGTGTTACTGCAGTGTTGACTGTCTCTCTTTCTAACTTCAAGAGACAGTTCATTCCTCACTGGAGACTGACTGACTGCCTCCTCTCCCCCTTAATAAATAATTATATTCCTCCAGTAGTTTAAAAAAATGATTCCTCTAAATTATAAAACCTTAAATTGTCATAGTTACAGCTACGATTGGATTATTGTCCTTATTCCATCAATAGACAGTTTAATTATTAAAAGCGTTGTTAACATAGAGCTCTAAAGTGGTATATCTTTTATTAAAAGTGGGTGTACTTTATTGCTAAGATAGAGCTCTTGTTTATTGGATCTGGGAAGTATAAATTTTTGTTGTCCACTCGCAGTAGGTGAATAGTCACCACCCTGTACATCCAAACTAGAGGAAGATATCACCGTGCATATTTTTATTAAAAAAAGTAAAAAAATTCATGTATATTTACGATATCTTTGAAATTTTTATATTTATTACGTTTTGTGCTTATCTATTAACTCTAGGGAAATGTTAAATGGTGTTTTAAGGCATTTATTAAGAGATAAAGAATATATATTGTTGACATATAGCAATCAGAGCTGATATGATTGTCTTTATTAGTTGATTTTCTATTTAAGTTTATTTGTATTTTGGGAAATAATCAAATCACTCTGATTTGATTTATTTCCTAATTTATTTTTACTTTATTCTGCATTCATTAGATAGCTGACAGCATTGTATATATATATATTTGTACTGTTTCAGTTTCAATAACAATAATAAGAAATTTTCCTTCCCTCCTGTTTTAACCTAGCTGCACCCTAAAACGCATGGTATCAGAGCTTCGGCTCTGATCCTGTGGCAGCTCACCATGTCCTTACAAGAAACTGAAAAAAATTGTTCCTCCACTACTACAATACCAGAAAAAAATTCTGGTGACCTTAAAATCGTGTCAACCCCTACCACAAATGATCCACTATCCATAAACTCTGGTTTACAGCTTCTAATCCAAAAGCTGAATGGCAGAAACTATGTTGAATGGGCCCAAACTGTGAAGTTAGCTCTTGATGGCAAGGGAAAGTTAGGCTACTTGACTGGAGATACTCCTCAACCAGAGAAGACCGATCTAGCCTACCAAAAATGGAAGTTAGAGAACTCCCTAATCATTGGGTGGCTGATTAACTCAATGGAATCTTCCATTAGGAAGCCCTACCTATTCATTTCCACTGCAAAAGAGGTGTGGGAAGCTGTACGCGATTGCTATTCCGACTTGGAGAACTCCTCACAGATTTATGATCTTAAGACTCGTTTGTGGCAGTCCAAACAAGGAGATAAAGATGTCACAACATTCTTTAATCTCATGGTTGTCCTTTGGCAGGAGCTTGACCAATGTTATGAGGATGATTGGGAGAATTCCAAAGATGCAAACAGATTTAAGAAAAGAGAAGAGAATGATAGGGTTTATATGTTTCTAGCAGGACTCAATCCAGAACTTGATGAAGTCCGTGGTCGAATTTTGGGCAGAAAACCGTTGCCTTCATTGAGGGAAGTATTTTCTGAAGTAAGGAGGGAGGAACCCAGAAGGAAAGTTATGCTGCAAAATTCTGATAGTACAAGGGTGCAAGAAACTGAGAGTTCGACTATGGCTGCAAAGGGATACGAAGCAAATGGAGAAAGAAAAAAACGACCTTGGTGTGATCATTGTAGACGACCATGGCACACTATGGAAACTTGTTGGAAACTTAATGGAAAACCACCCAACTGGAAGAAGAAGCCAAATGGAGAGGGTAGGGCCTTCCAAGCTGCAAATGGAGAAAATGTGGAGAATAAAGTTAACTCTGAGGCATCTCCTTTCTCTAAGGAACAACTAGAGCACCTGTATAAGCTCTTTACCTCTATGTCAGTTACTTCTTCATCCTCTCTTGCTCAAAAAGGTATCTCTTTCTCTTCTTCTCTTTTGAGTTCCAAACCAAATTCAAAAACTCCATGGATCATCGATTCTGGAGCCACTGATCATATGACAGATTGCTCAAAATTGTTTTCCACTTATAGTACTTGTGCAGGTCATAAAAAGGTAAAGATAGCTGATGGTACTTTTTCCACCATAGCTGGAGTTGGTTCTATTCCTATTTCTAAAACTCTAACTCTTCACAATGTCCTTCATGTTCCAAATTTGTCATGTAACTTGCTGTCCATAAGCCAATTAACACAAGATCTTAACTGTTTGGCTATTTTTAACCCAGTTAATTGTCAGTTTCAGGAGTTGAAATCGAGGAGGATGATTGGTAGTGCTAAAGAGGTCAATGGTCTCTATCTCTTCGATGATGAGGCTGATCTTAAAGACGAATTTCATAGTAATTGTCTCAACTCAGTTCTGGTTCATAATAATGAAGAAATAATGTTATGGCATTATAGGCTAGGACACCCAAATTTTTTGTATTTGAAGCACTTATTTCCCGAGTATTTTAAGAATAAAAATCCAGATCAGTTTTTTTGTGAAGTTTGCCAATTTGCAAAGCATCATCGTTCTTCCTATTCTCCTCAGGTGCATAAACCATCTAGTCCATTCACATTAATTCATAGTGATGTTTGGGGACCTTGTAGGGACCCTACTCCTAATGGAAGAAGATGGTTTATTACCTTCATAGATGATCACACTCGATTAACTTGGGTTTACTTAATGACAACAAAATTTGAAGTTGAAAGTATCTTCAAAAGTTTTTTTCAAATGATTTTGACCCAATTTCAAGTAAAAATCAAAATTCTCCGTAGTGATAATGGAAGGGAATATTTTAATAAACACTTAAATGAGTTTTTCCTACAACAAGGTATCATTCATCAAAGTTCATGTGTGGATACTCCACAACAAAATGGAGTGGCTGAACGAAAAAATAAACATCTCCTTGAAGTTGCTAGGGCATTGTTGTTTCAAAATAAGGTTCCAAAGTATCTTTGGGGAGAAACAATTTTCACTGGAACATATTTAATAAATAGGATGCCTACCAAAATTTTAAATTACAAAACTCCTTTTGATGTTTTCACATGTCTATTTCCTAATAATAAACTTTCATACATTCTACCCCTAAAGATATTTGGATGTACTGTTTTTGTTCATATTCATGATCCGAATCAAGGAAAACTTGAGCCTAGAGCAAGAAAATGTGTTTTTATTGGCTATGCATCCAATCAAAAAGGATACAAATGTTTTGAACCTATTTCCAAAAAGATTTTTGTGACTATGGATGCCACTTTCTTTGAAAAAACTCCTTTTTTTGTTAATCATCTTTGGGTGAATCTAGTCAAGAAAGCCATGAACATAATATTCAAGAAAATGTTTTGACAGAACCAGAAGTTGAGAATGAGACAGTTGAGATTGGTAACAAAGGTATCCAACCATTTGACCACGTATACTTAAGAAAAAAAGTACCTCAGAGAAGAGAACCTCAACACTGCCAAACATCCAAGGATCCAACAGGTACGAGTCTTTCTAATTCTGTTGTACCCTTTCAAAATTCTGAAAATTTTGATCATAATAATCTTGTCTTTGCTGAACCTGTTCCCAATGATTTTGTTCCTTTAGAACCTACCTTTGATGATTCTAGTCTACCCATTGCTGTTAGAAAAGGGATAAGAGCATGTACAAAACATCCTATCAGTAACTTTATATCTTATGACAAATTGTCCCCCACTTTTAGAGCTTTTACTTGTGAACTGACAAAAACAGAGATTCCAAGAGATATACAACAAGCTCTAAGGATTCCTAAGTGGAAAGAAGTTGTCTTGGAGGAGATGGGTGATCTTATAAAAAAATCAAACTTGGAAAGAGGTGGAACTACCTAGGAGAAAGAGAACTGTGGGGTGCAAATGGGTGTTTACCATAAAACACAAGGCTGATGGATCAGTAGAGAGGTATAAGGCCAGGCTAGTTGCCAAAGGCTTTACACAAACTTATGGTATTGATTACTCAGAAACTTTTGCTCCTGTTGCAAAACTTAACACCATTAGAGTTATTTTATCTTTAGCGGTTAACTTGGATTGGCCATTACAGCAGCTAGACGTAAAAAATGCGTTTTTAAATGGAGATTTAGAGGAGGAAGTCTATATGGATTCACCCCCGGGGTTTGAATTTAAATTCAACCAAAAGTTCTGCAAGCTTCAGAAGTCTCTTTATGGCTTGAAATAGTCACCTCGAGCGTGGTTTGAAAGATTCACCCAATTTGTTAAGAAGCAGGGATATTCTCAATGTCAAAGCAATCACACCATGTTTGTGAAACAATCTTCTGAAGGTAAAATGGCTATATTGGTCGTTTATGTAGATGATATTGTTATCACTGGGATGATTCTAATGAAATAAAAAATTTGAAGGCATCTCTTGATGCTGAGTTTGAAATTAAAGATCTTGGGTCTTTAAAATATTTTTTGGGAATGGAAGTTGCAAGATCAAATAAAGGGATTGTTGTATCACAACAGAAATATATTTTAGACATTCTAAAAGAAACCGGGATGATGGGTTGTAGGCTAGCTGATACTCCAATAGATCTTAATCAGAAAATTGGTAGTGATGGCAGTGGTGATCCAGTGGATACATCTCGGTATCAAAGATTAGTAGGAAGACTAATTTATCTATCTCATACTCGTCCAGATATAGCCTTTGCTGTTAGCTTAGTGAGTCAGTTTATGCATTCACCTCACGAAGAACATTTAGAGGTTGTTTACCGTATTCTAAGGTATCTCAAAAGTTCCCCCGGAAGGGGACTGTTTTTCCAAAAAACTGATCAACAAGGCATTGAGGTATTTACTGACGCAGATTGGGCAGGGTCCATCACGGATAGAAAGTCAACATCTGGTTATTGCACATTTGTTTGGGGAAACTTAGTTACTTGGAGGAGCAAGAAACAAAATGTAGTAGCTAGAAGCAGTGCTGAGGTAGAGTATAGGGCAATGGCCCAAGGTGTTTGGGAAATCCTATGGCTTCAAAGAATCTTAGAAGAGCTTAAACTTCCTATAAATCTTCCAATGAAGTTGTATTGCGACAACAAGGCAACAATTAGTATTTCTCAAAATCCTGTTCAACATGACCGAACCAAACATGTTGAAATTGATAGACATTTTATAAAAGAGAAAGTAGATGCAGGTCTGATTTGCATGCCTTTTGTCCCTACTTCACAACAAGTTGTTGATATCCTTACCAAAGGATTGTTCAGACCCAGTTTTGAATTTCTTGTAAGCAAGTTGGGCATGCTAGACATATATGCACCAACTTGAGGGGGTGTTGACATATAGCAATCAGATCTGATATGATTGTCTTTATTAGTTGATTTTCTATTTAAGTTTATTTGTATTTTGGGAAATAATCAAATCACTCTGATTTGATTTATTTCCTAATTTATTTTTACTTTATTCTGCATTCATTAGATAGCTGGCAGCATTTTATATATATATATATATATATATATATATATATATATATATATATATATATTGTTAGAAGTTGTGTATTCAAATCCTTAAAATCTTAAAAAGTAATATTTTTTACAATTTTTTATTTATTTCTTAACAAGTATGTCCCTTAACTATATTAATTTTTTGCTTTTGGATGAACTAAATTTTGTACTATTTAGATAAGGTATTAATTTTATATGTATATCATGTGAATGAATGTTTCCTATATATAATATAATGTTTTGATGTATATCAAAATTAAAACTTAGTATAGATTTCAATGGCATTATTGATCTCAATATCTTTAACTTGTGAATAAAAGAATTGTTTGAAAAATTGTTTGAAAGAATTGTTTAAAATTCATTAAAATCATTTTGAAATGGTTTTTTACGTCCATCTGTCAAATTATGATCTTGAATTGTTTCATCTTTTTCACTTTAAATTGAACATAAAAAATCAAGTAAACCATCAATTTGCCTCCTTAAATTGTAAACACCAGTCAAAAAGCTCTTTCAATTTGTCTGACATCAATTAAAATGCTCCCTTTGTCAATGACCTTCATTAGAGGTGCTCATGTATCACGTTAAGTGACACAGTAGCACATAAATGTGGATATTGTGTCATAGGGATCATTTTGACAATTAATAGGCATAGTAAAGAGGTCAATTGCTACTTCTTCTCTATTTATTTATTTTTCCACAAATTCATAAATCACTAAATTTCCAAATTAAAAAATCAACAAATCTAAAAATTGTACTACCTACATCACTTATTTTCCTAAACTTCTAATCCATAATTTGTTAGTATGAGAAATAGATGACGGTGATAATTAATTCAAAAAGAGTAAAACAAGTAAAATAACAAAAATTTATGTTTGTCCACTGAAAGTTTGTGGAAGTGGTGTTGGTCCTCAATGGGAGGTGGTCTACTAAAAGATTGTGGAAGTGGTGTTGGTCCTCAAATGGGGGTGGTCTACTAAAAGATTGTGGAGGTGGTGTTGATCCTTTAAAGAGTGGTGGTCGAATTCCATCTTCATCACTATTTTTTGCAAATGTTTAAACAGTCCGGAAAAATACTCCATAATTTTAATTACCTAAAGGCAAAATGCCCCCTAAATTTTCTAACCTATTGGCAAAAAGTTCTCTAAAATTTGCAACTAGTAGGCAAAATGCTTCTTAAAGTTAAATTACTTATAGGCAAAATATGACAGAAATAGATGATGCTAAGAATGCTAAGAATGCTAAGAATGCTTCAACAGAAATAGATGATTTTCTAGCATATAAAACTTCAAAATCATCAACAAAAATGGTATGGGTGGTCCAATTTCTGGATTTGTTGATTTAGGGATTTATGAATTTGAGAAAAATAAATAAATAGAGAAGAATAAGTAGTATTTACTGTCAAAATGTTCCCTACGACGTGACATATCAACACGTCTAATGGTGCTTATTGACGGGGGGAGCATTTTGATTCACATCAGACTTAATGGAGGGACTTTTTTATGTAAAGTAAATCTAAGGGAGCATTTTGACAGATGTTTACAATTTGAGCGAATGAATTGATGGTTAACTCTAAAAAATCACTTCAAAATTATTCAATCAAGATTTATAAATTGATTCCTGAAGGAAGACTGAAATATTAAAGAATATAGTTAAAAGAAAATATTAATTTTTTCTCGAGTATCACTAGAAATTTCTTGTTTTGATAAAATTTGATATGCGTTATAGTTGTGTTTGTGTAATTTGAGTGTTCTTGGATTGTATTGAAAACTGAATTTTTATTGTGATTTAGTCTAATATAAATTCTTGTATTAATTTACGTGTTTTTGTTTAAATAAGTTGAAACACTTTTTTATTAGTAATTTGTTGTGTGCTCACCAATTTATTAAAAGAAAATTTTTTTCTTATAAAGTTGACAACTTTATTCAACTTTTTCTAGAGTTTTGAAACCATCATTGTTCACAAGTGATATAAGTAGGATGATGTCTTGTTTGTATATCCTAAGGGAACATATAAAGTGACGATCTTTAAGGGTGAAGGTTATTCGTATTAGAAAGAACAAATGCAAATTTACATAATTTCTTATGTTTTGGATGTTTGGGATGCTGTTGGAAACTGTCCTTTTAAGCTAACAATTGACGAACTATAAAGTGATTGGGTAGATTTAGATAAAAGAAAGTCAAATACGATTAAAAAGCTGAAACTTCGTTCCATTCGAATTTAGACAAGTTGAATTTTAGAAAGTCTTTTATTGTTAAATTGTCCAACAAATATAAAACAATTGTTGATTTGTAGAAAAGATTTAATAAACAAAGTGTGGAGATATTTTCAATTACAGAGTCAAGAAATCTATCAAACATGACTTTGACAACTTTGTTTGGTAAACATCAAGAGCGTGACCAAGAGCATCCACTATTCAGGTACCATGATTGGTGTTTCAATTTGGTTGCTAGAACATTTGCAACATATAAAATTTTATTCTTAGGTACCCAAATTTGGTTGAGTCTTGGTTTGTTAGTTCTAAAAGATTTCTTGTCTTTCCATATGTTCAAAATAGGAAAAGATATTTTAGAATGACTTTTCTTGGGGCAAACAGTACATAAATCATTAGACGGAACAAACTTAGGTTCAGTTACTTTTTCTTGAAATCATATTCCTCTTTTATCACTTCTACTAACACCACAAATCATACAGGCAAACTTGCTTCTTTCTATACCATTAGCAAGAAAATCTTGAAAAACTACTTCACATTTTTCAGAATTACATGGCACATTTTCAGTTGATGTTGAACTATGATTATTTTTTATATTTAGATTTTTAGTCTTAAGTTCAACAATATCAATTTTTAGAGTATTAATTTTTTTATTTAGATTTGCATTTATTTTTCTAAGAGTTTTCATTTTCAGAGTGATATTATGATTCTTATTTAAGAAGTCATTTATAACTGTAACTAATTCAGAACGAGTTAAATCAAAGAGTACCAAATTTTTTTTATCTACATATTCACTTTTAGATTCAGAATCAGAGTTAACATTAGCAACAACCATCATAGCCATATTGTCTTGTTCTTCATCATAAGAGGATCCATCATAATCATCCATTGTGGTCATCATAATCTTCTTCTTTGGCTTTGAATATTTCCTCTGACCCTTCCCTTTTTCCAGACTTGGACATTCTCACTTGACATGTCTAGATTCATTGCATCCATAATAGATGATGTTTTTCGTATCACATTTTTCATCCTTTCCTCTGTTGAATGACTTGGAACTTATATGAGGGAATGGCTTCCTCTTGTTGTGCCACTTCCTCTTAATTCTTCTGGATATGAAAGCAAGTTCCTCTTCCTCTAAATCATCCATTGATTGAGCTGTTGCTTGTAAAGCTTTCTTCTGCTTGGACTTTAGAACCAGACTCTTTTGTTTCTTCTTGGGTTCATCCTCTGCAAGCTCAATCTCATGAGATCTGAGCGATCTGATCAATTCCTCTAGTTTAAGAGTATTTAGATCATTTACTTCATGAATTGCATTGATCTTAGGTCTCCACTTGTTGGGAAGACTTCTTATGATCTTCTTGACATGATCAGCAGTTAGATAGCTCTTTTTAAGTACTCTTAACCTTGAGACGAAGGTTTGAAATATGGAAAACATAGTCTCAATGTTTTCATCTTGCTCTATCTAAAACAGCTCATACGTTATGACCAAAAGATTTGCCTTTGCCTCTTGAACCTGCATGTTTCCTTCATAAGTCAGAATCAATTATCATAAATGCTTTTTGATGTCTCCTTGTTGGTGCACTTGTCAAACTCCTTGTAAGTGATTGCATTTATCATGAATGTTATAGACTTATGATGCATGTTGTACATTTTCTTTTGATCAACATTCATCTTTTTTCTTGAATCTTCAAAGGCATATAATTCTTCAGAGGCACACTGAATCTTCAGAGGCACAGCATATAATCCTTCAAAGGCATAGAATTCTTCAGAGGCAGATGCGCAGAATCATCGGAGGCATGTTAACCAGAAGAACACTTCAATCTTCAGAGGTAGATGCAAAAATACGTTGAACTATTAGAAGCACGCTATCAGAGGCAGATGCGCAAACTTTTTCGGCGCATGCATTTTTTTGGATTCTGAGGATTTTGTTGACTAATTTGATTTCGTTTCCTCTGACCTTTTTACTTCCTCTAGTACTTCCTTTGGTGATATCCTCTAGTCACTTCCTCTGGTGACATCCTCTAGCCGTATCCTCTAGTTGTGTCCTTTGTTCTAATTTATGCATACTTAATGAAATCATTAGTGCAATAAATTGTTTTCACAAAATGCCTTTGTTAACATCATAACCACAAAGTGGAAATGTTCAAGGGACTGACTTGGTTCCAACACGTTGAACTACCATAAACACATTGAACTACCAGAAGAACGCTGTGAGAGACAAATGCGTGTACTTTTCCAAAGCGTGCATTTGTGCGATTCTAAGGATTTCGTTGACTGATTTGATTTTGTTTCCTCTGATCTTTTTACTTCCTCTAGTTATTTCCTCTGGTCACTTCCTTTGGTGACTTCCTCTAGCCACTTCCTCTAATAATTTTCTTCTTATTTCTTGCTTCTGATATCTTATTCTGATTTTATGTTCTAATTCTTGCACACTTAATGAAGCCATTAGTGCAATAAATTGTTCTCACAAAATACCATTGTTAACATCAAAACCACATAGGAATTGTTCCTAGGACCAACTTGGTTCCTATAGATGTTAATATTGTTGTCAGGTAATCGTTATGATTGTTGTATGTTTCTGCTGAGTTTTAAACCATTTTTAGGTTTTGAAATCAATTTTTAGGGTATCTGAAATTGATTTATGGAATTAAAAATTAGAATAAGTGTTGTAGAAATAGATTTTTACGATATAAGAAAATTGTTATTCAATGGTGAAAAAGTTAAAAAGTCTTTATGATTAATGAAGTATTGAATTATTAAACTTAATTAGCTATAGTTAATGGATTTAGACAACCCATGTTTGATGATAGTTTAGTAAAATAATTAATTAATTATAGTTATAAGTAATTAATTATTAGATGAAAGTTTAAGTAATATTATTTTATTAATTATTAGATTAAGAGTTTTGAAGTAAGTAGAGAATTAATAAACATTAATTATTAATAAAGATTAATTAATTATTTAGTAATTAAAAGTAACTTGGTGAGTTGATAAAGATGATGTATAAATATAATTGAACACCTACTAGTCAATCTAATTGTGTTCAAGTCTTCTCAACCTTCTATCTTAGTACAGTCAAGTTGTTGAGGGATACAACCACTATTTGGCTAGGTTACAAAAGAATAGGTTTAAGGGTTTTTTGAATATCTCTCGCAGGAGTATTTTTACAAATATATATTCTCAGAAATTATTTCTACGCACTTAGACAAAACAAAAGATTAAACGCAAGAGTGCAGAGACGACAATATCGTGTTTATTGTAGTATGTAGTTGTGTATTCTTCAATGAGGGTTATACGTCATTTTATAGCAAACTTTAGGGTTTTTGGTTGTTGTCCTGATTGCAAGAAATCAACATGTATCATGAAGTTTCGTATTAAATCTCCAGAGATTGATTCACCATTAAAGCTTGTCCAAAATTATTCTTGTAATTGATTTTTTGTATTTTGATACAAAGACATAAAGATCAAAGGATATCATGATCAGAGTATGTCACATAGACCTTCAGAAAATTAACAATCTGAGGGTATTGAGTAGAGGATACACAAATTTGTCTTTTTCCGAGTATTAACTTTTTATTAGAGCATTGACTTTTTAGAGTGTTGACTTCCATCAGAGCATTGACTATCCAAAATGTTGACTTTTTGTCATAGGGTTGACTTTTAATTAGAGTCAGATGATCAGATGTTTGACATGATTATCAGAGGCATACGATCACTTGCTTGTTATACTTATTAGAGGTAGAATAATCAGATGCTTGTTGTAGTCATCGGAGCCAAACTAATCAGAGCATTGTTTGCAACAACAAAATTATCAGAAGTTCATTTCAGAGCGCGTTCAGTAGACTCATAATACATATTTTAGAGCGAAGTCTTGGTGTTCCTTTAACTTTGTCCAAACATTAGAAGATGCAACGTAAAGTCATATAAAATAAACTTGGTATGGAAACTGCACACTTAAATAGAACATTAGTGCTTTAAATTGTTCCCAAAAAATAATGTTGTTATAAAACAAGTAGGGGTCATAGTTCTTCAAACCAATTTGGTTCTAACATCATATAGAGGGCATGTCAGAGGGTTAGTGTCGTGATAGAATTAAAGTTTGCGACTAAATTGAGGTCTTAGGGGATGTCAATAGGAAGATCTTATGTGAAAGGCATGATCGATACGACTAGGATGTTTTGTTTGTATACTGGCTCCTTATTGTCTAGACTCTCTAGTTCGTTGGTCAAGAGGTAGCTTCTTTGCTTGCATTAACCCGGAGTAGTTGGATCCATGTGTCGGAGATAGTTGGTGATTAGGTAGCATTGCATCCTATGTGTACTTACATTAAGGGAGTCACTAGGATATATGTTATATATGCATTGTTGTTATATAAGTGCTTATATGATGACGTTGTTGATATATGTGCTTGATAAGTTAATCGAATATATAAAGTAATGTTGTATGTTGTTTGGATGTCTGTTATGCTCATTCTATGTGTTTGGATTTTTTTTCTAACTGCACATATCAACATTTTTTAGATGTGCTATGGTGTACAAATCTTCTCGAAGTTCTCGTAATGTGACATCAAGGGCTAATGACTAGTAATCCTTATATTCTAGTTACATTAGGCATTGACCAAGTGACAAGGGGTTTCAAGGTATTTATGTTATTAGAATTTTTGGAAAAGTTTAACTCATACTCTTTACAAGTTGTATGATATGTTTGAAATGAATAAAAGCTTATAAATTTTTATCATTTTTTATTATTATTTACATTTCTTCTGCAAATATGGGTAAAAGGTGTCACAATCAACATGATTAAGTGATTATGGGGTGAGTCTTTTTTTAAGAGGTACAATTAATAATTGGATGGTATTGTTCTCGTGGTTGTAGTGGAACCTGTTGTGGTATTGAGGGTGAGGGGAATCCAGCAAGCGCTAAGGTTGGAGTGGCGAAGGATACAAGACTTTCTCATAGTCATGACGGACTATCGGTGGGAGATGCAAATGACTACATTGAGATACTAGAGTTAGAGATTCCAAACGTGGACCTGATATGTCGTGACAATGACCCGTCAAGGTATCATGGTAATTATGTGGTAGGTGAGGAGGAGGAGTCTAATCCTTTAAAGTAAGTTCGGGAGGACGAGGCTCATTTAGAGGGTTTTAGCTCATCGGGTAGTACTTGTGGTCACTATATGGGTTGTTCGATACGTTATTGTTGTTAATTGTGATTAGATTAAGTTTGGGATTTTGGACTAGGGTTTTGGTTGTTGAGTTGTTGTCTTTTTGTTTATCTGTCATATTTTGGTGTGATAGTTTGTACTTGATACTTTGTTAGCTTGGTTATAGGGTTAGCACTTTTTGAGTATGCCTATGCGCAGGTGTCTACTAGAAGTACTACAAACACTACATGAATTTTGTCTTCTAACGAATGGTATACTGCGACGGTTGTGAAGGACTGCCTCCATTTATAATATCGTGGTGATTACCATGATGGCTCATTTAACTACCTCGGTCAAGTATCTAGTTGGAATGACTCAAAGCCTAGATGTATTTCTTTTCGATTTGATCCTGGTTGTAATTATTTTGAAACCTTAGTTTCACCTCAAACCATTATGTATATACATGTTTGTATTCAATATTTGATATTATGTTAGATCACCTTTTTCAATGTATTTGTGTTTCTCTGTGTTACTATCATGTTTTCTGATTCAATTTCTTAGTGTATTAACTATCTTCACTATGTTACTTCTAATGATTAACAAATGTATAATTACTGCTAAGTCACAAGTACTTATGTTACTATAGTAGATAGTTAATAACCTAGACTTTGAATTATCTTATATACTTTGCACACTTAAGAAACTAGTTAGCATATTATTGTTCTCTTACTTTGTTATCAACAAAATATCAGTAGATCATATTTGTATATGAAACCAATCTAGTTCTTACATATAAATTGTGGTGTTTTTTTTCTCAACTCTATTCTTTAAATTTTTGCATGATTGTGTGTTCATAATTTCTTGAGTATTGTTAGAAATTTTTATTGTTTTAATTAAACTTGCTCTGTGTTAAAATTTTGTTTTTGTGCAATTTGAGCATTCTAGAATTGTGTTGATAACAAAAATTTTGTTGTCCAAGTTTTCTTTTTAAGTGACAATTAGTGTGATATTAATTCTTGTGTTGATTAATTAATTTAAGTGTGATTAAAGCAAGTTTTAATCACAACTTAATCAATTAACATCTTTTTGTGTAAATCAGTTGAAATACATAATCAATTAACATATTTTTGTGTAAATAAGTTGAAATACATTTTTGTATTACCTAATTCGACTCAATTGAAAGTTTTTCACAAATTTATTTAAAGAAATCTATTTTTGTAAAAATGTGATGACTTTATACTACCCTATTTTAATGTCTTAAAGCCATTATTGTTAAAATATCATTAGGTTTTTATGTGTTTACATCAATTTTTGGCTCAAAAACTTAATCAAAATTGATGATTCTCCAAGATTTTGGATCCTTAGACTATGATTGAAATTACAAAAATCATCAATTTTCAACAATTATTTCAAAAGATTTAATTTATATGTACAGTCAGTGTAAATAGTTTTTATATTGACAATAAATCAGAATCATTCGATGTTGAAAAATTATTAACTTATATAATACTCATAAATAGTTATAATATACTGATAATGTAAAATATTCTACGGTGTCATTGCATGTCAATTAAACTCTATTTCAAAACAAGTGTCAATTCATCGGCGTAAAATTCATCGATGTAAAAGATATGATCACAACTAGATTGACATCGTCAATCTTAATCATTATTTGCTACATAGAAAAATAAATTAATAATTAAAAGCAAAATACCAAAAGAGGAGGGGTGGCAAAACCAAATTCATAGAGAAGTAATTTAAATATAAAATTGACGTGAGTACTATCCCATCAAATTAAGTCCTAAAGACTAGTCTCATACTCAACTAATTTACCCTCACATTGGCTACCCTCCCATAATATGTCCTCGAAGTAGAAAATGACGATATAGTAAATTTTGTTTATTTGTATGTTTATCAAATATGTTCTTGAAGTAGAATTTTTTTTAAATAAAACGCTTTCAAGAATACTTTAAAAGACAGGGATTGTTATCGCTTAAAAATCTAAAAGGTCACATAATAAATTGAAGCATAAGAGTTATGGAACACCTTAATCAAATATATTAAAATCCTTAACTACTATTTTTCCATGTTTATCAACCATCATCTTCTTACGTATTCGAAGACACAACCTCTTAATGGTTCCACTTTCTTAAATATGAGTCCTTATGGATTCCTTTCATCACAACCTCTTAATGTTTTGTTTTTTTTTTCAAATCTTAAAGATGAGAAAGCTACAGCTTGCATGGATTGGTTTTCACTCCTCTTCAAATCACATCACATGTATTTGAATGAATTTAAGGATAAATAACAATGTACTAGTAGTAAAACAATGGTATTTGGGTTCGTTCATAATATTTGACTCAGTTATTATGTAACACTCCAATATTTTCACATACATTATATATGCCTTTCTTAATAATTTTTGACTCATTATTTAATGAATAACTTGTTTTATGCGTGAATAAATTTAATTAAATTACAACACCTCAATATTTTCAAATACACTATATATGTGTCCATCTTATTAATTTATTTCATTTATTATTTAATGAATAACTTATTTTATGTATAATAAAATAGAATTAAATTGTAACACCTTTATTTTATTTAAATGATTTGAATCATGATTTTATTTAATTATTTTGGTGTAGTAACTATATTATTAATTGTGCCTCTTGATAAATAAAAGTTTAACATAGATGTTTAGTTTTAAGCTTCTTAGTACAGCCAGCTAACTAGTTCTAATAACCGCTTTTTACTTTATTATTTCTTGCAGGATTATTTTCTAAATGGTTTTTATCGTCTATTTTGTTTATTTAATAAGTTTAGATAATAATGAAATTGATTTGTTGATTTTGTTTTTATGATTTTTATGTGTGACCTACATTGATAATTATTTGTTTTACTTGATTTATTTTAGTTGATAAAATTATTAGTTGAAATATTTCATTAAATTAAATATATAGAAGTTATATTGTTCGTTTTATTTTGGATCAAATAAGTAATCGGGCTAGGAGATAGTAGAGTTAGTGAGATCCAACCCTGAATGTTCTTGCATGAAAATATTTTTGGTTCATCCATCTTTAGTATAAAAAAATAGTGTTTTGACTCATTCCTTTTACTCTCTTTCATGACAAAATTTTATGACAATGCATTGTGTTGTATTGGCATAATGATAATCTTTATGACCTTATCTCAACCAATTAAGCGATGAGAGAATGAGAATGAACATTTCCTCATGCACCTCTCTCTCTCTCTCTCTCTCTCTCTCTCTCTCTCTCTCTCTTTCATCTCAAGGAAAATCTAGCACACGTGGAACAACAGGAAGAAATCCTTTACCAAAAGAGATTTCAAACGATCCCAAAATAGAATAGAAAAAGGTGAAAATTCAGACAAGAAAAGACTTTAAGGCAAAGAAGAAATGTCTTATGGCTACTTGGGATGACTCTGATGAATCGTCTAATGAAGATGAAGAGTATGCAAACACGGCTATAATGGAAGATAAACACTTTGACTCTAATTATGACGATGAGTTTGTTGATGAAGAAATTGAGGTATTAATTGACCTATATCGTAATGAACTTATAGATATGTTAAATGAGTTTCTCAACAAGAATAAAAAAGTTTCTTAAAAACTAAAATCTCATAGAAATGGTCATAACATCTTAACAAATAAATACAGTTATCTTGAAAAAGATTTTGAAAACCTGAAAAGAGAAAATCTAACTCTGAAAGAAAATGTTCTAAAAATTTCATAGGATAAAGTCTATAATTTTGTTAAGTATGAAAAAGTCTTTCAAGAATTTCTTGAAAACGACATAGATAGAAGCAAACAAGCATCTACGATTTATGGTGTTAGCGAAAACAATAAACGTGGTATTGGTTTTGAAGAACCAGAGAAACTCGTAAAGTTAACTTACAAGATATTGCTTGCATATATTACTTAAAGAAATGTCTTTATAAAAGATCTATCCTATGCAAAAAACATGGAAAGACAAGATACCTTTCAGAACTAACAAACTAGGATCCATCCAAATTTGGGTACTTAAGAATAAAATAATCTATCTTACAGATATCCTTAGCAACAAAGTTAAAACACCAGTCATGGTTCTAGGGCGGTGGATGCTCACGACACACGACGAGAGAAATCTCTATGTTCCCATACTTGACCTTTAAGAATGGAGGATTCATAGGTTTTGTAGGTGATCAGAAGGGTAAAATCATTGGGCACAATATAGTAGGTAATGGTTCCCTTCCCTCTATTAAAAATGTTTTACTTGTAAATGGACTAATCTCTTCCTTCTATTAAAAAATGTTTATTGAGGTTAATTTCAAAATTGAAAAGACTTGATTTAGTCACAGGCTTGCCAAATCTTAAATATGAGTTATATGTTGTTTGTGAGGCATGTCAGAAACACAAGGATGAGTCACATAAAGTTTTCACAACCTTATGGAAACAAGTCCAAAATGAAAAGGTTTTTGTATTCCAACAATTCGTATTGATGATGGGGGTGAATTTGAAAATAAGCTTTTTGAAAACTTCTATGAAGAGAATGGAATTTTACAAAAAAAAATCATCTCCTAAAACACCTCAAAAAAACGGTGTTGTAAAAAGAAAAAATACATCTCTTCAGGAAATGGCATGCACCATGATGAACTATAGAAAGGTAAAAGGGCCAACATTTCATACTTTCGTCAATTTGGTTGCATATGTTATATTTTGAATACCGAAGAGAATCTTGACAAATTTGATTCATGATCTCAAGAGTGCACCTTTTTGGGATAATTTGAAAGGTTCTAAAGCTTATAGAGTATTCAACAAAGAAGCACTAATTGTTAAGGAATCAATCCATGTCAAGTTTGATGACAAAAAGCTTGACCATAAAAAGTCAAAGCTAGATGTATACTTTTAAGATCTACATATATTAGAGGAACCAATGATTAGAAGATATGCCTGATAACTCAAGAACAAGCAATAATGATCCTCCAACAAATTAAGATCATCAAGAATCCAAACCTAGATGGAAATACAAATCTTCTCATCCAAACTCTCTAATCATAAAAAGTGAAAATGATCATCTGAAAACTAGATCCGTGTTTAAAGAAACATTATGTTTGGACTACTATCTAAAATTGAACCTACAACTATAGACGAAGCTCTATCAGATAATGGATGGATAGTGGCTATTCAAGAAGAGTTGAATCGATTCAAAAGAAATGATGTATGGGATCTTGTCCCCAAGCCTAAAGAAAGAAGTTAATTCGAACCAAGTGGGTTTTCTGAAATAAACTTAATGAGAAAGGTGAAGTGATTAGAAACAAGGCTAGACTTGTAGCTCAAGGAAACAGACAACAAAAGGGTATCGATTACACTAAAACTTTTGCCTCTGTGGCAAGGTTATAGGCTATCAGAATTTTACTTTCATTTGCAGTTTTTAACAAAATCATTTGATATCAAATGGATGTGAAAAGTGTTTTCTTAAATAGTTACATAAATGAAGAACTACATGTCAAACAACCTTCTGGATTTGAAGATAATGATTTCCAGACTATTTTTTTAAATTAAACAAATCTTTGTATGGTCTGAAACAGGCTCCAAGAGCTTAGTATGATAGACTAAGCAATTTCTTATTCAAGAATGATTTTGCGAGGTTAAACACTCATCCTCGGGTAGAGTTTAAAAACCAATCTATGCGAGGTTAAACACTCATCCTCGGGTAGAGTTTTCTTTTCCGGTTTTAAAAAAAAGAATTTATATGAGCTATATCTGGATGATTTGCCTACTGAATCTTGTTTTGTATCCATTGAAAATGATAAATGGATATGGCACAAACGAGTTGGTCATACAAGTTTAAACACTATTTCTAAATTGTCTAAATTAGAATTAGTTAAAGGCCTTCCAAAAATTGATTTTGAAAAGGACAAAATTTGTGAAGCTTGTGCCAAAAGAAAACAAGTTAAAAGTAGCTTTCATTCTAAATATGTTTTTTCCACAAATCATCCTCTTGAGCTACATCATATTGACCTTTTTGGTCCTATTAAAACTCCAAGTCTTAGTGGAAAAAGATACGGATTTGTAATTGTTGATGACTTTTCACGTTTTACTTGGGTCTTATTTTTAAAACATAAAAATGATGCCTTTGAGGCTTTTCATTATTGTTGTAAAAAGATCCAAAATGAAAAGGGATAAAAAATTATCTCCGTGAGAAGTGACCATGGAGGTGAATTTGAAAATGAATCTTTCAAAAATCTTTTTGATGAAAATGGTACTTCTCACAATTTTTCTTGCCCAAGAACCCCTCAACAAAATGGAGTTGTTGAGAGGAAAAATAGAACTTTGCAAGAAATGGCTAGAACCATCTTGAATGAAGCCAACATTGAAAAATATTTTTGGGCCGAAGCAATCAATACTGCTTGTTATGTTTCAAATCGTGTATCCATTAGAAAGATTTTAAACAAAACTCCATATGAGCTATGGAAAGGAAGAAAACCAAACATCTCATATTTTCATATATTTGGATGTTATTGTTACATCCTAAATAATAAAGAAAATTTGGGAAAGTTTGATTCAAAATCTGACAAAGTATTGTTTTTGGGATACTCCACTTCATCAAAAGGTTATAGAATATATAATCTTAGGACTCAAACTGTGGAGGAATCCATGCATGTTATTTTTGATGAGTTTGATGACTTGTGCTTAGAAAAAATTGATAAATCTGAGGAAGATGAACCTTCACCCTCCAACGCACCCAGTCCAAACGAATAGGATGAATCTGATCCAACCTCTCAGCAACCTCCTAGAGGATGGAAGACAGTTACGTATCATCCTCTAGATCTGATTATTGGAAACACAGCTGATGGTGTAAGGACCAGACAATCCCTAAGAGGAAATGCAACTAACATGGCCATGATATCACAAATTGAACCCAAAACTATTGATCAATCAATTTGTGACAAATCATGGGTTGAAGCCATGATGGAGGAACTCTCACAGTTTGAAAGAAACAAGGTGTGGAACCTTGTACCTCTTCCACTTGAAAAATCCATCATTGGAACAAAATGGATATTCAGAAACAAACTGAATGAGGATGGAGAGGTAATAAGAAATAAAGCAAGGCTAGTTGCTCAAGGCTACAACCAACAGGAAGGAATTGACTATGATGAAACATTCGCACCGGTTGCTAGACTTGAAGCTATATGAATACTCCTAGCATATGCCACCCATAAAGGTATCAAACTATACCAAATGGATGTCAAAAGTGCTTTTTTAAATGGTTTTCTAAATGAGGAGGTATATGTTAAACAACCACCTGGATTTGTGGATGAAAAGAAGCCCAATCATGTTTATAAACTCTCAAAAGCTCTTTATGGATTAAAGCAAGCTCCTTGAGCTTGGTACGAGAGGTTGAGTTCTTTTCTTAAAGAAAATGGTGTAAAATACATGTTTTTGATGATACAAAAGACCAATGGTGATGATGATCAAAGCAACAAGCTCAAAAAGAAAAAGTCTCCAAATATCTTATTGATAAATTAATAAATCTTCTCATAATAGATGTTTTATGTAAAGGTAAATGATACAACCCATAGTTCAAATACAATGAGAACCTCACATCCTTGCATATGCATAAAAAGTATTTTCGAAAGTCAAAAATTACATTTACAAATTATTAGAATTAATATTTTTGATAAAATACAAAAGTGTATTCGAATACAACATAGGTGTATTCGAATATAGATGAAAATTGCTAAGTCAGTAGCAAAAACCTTTCATCTGTATTCGACTACATCCTGATGTATTCGAATACAACCAACAAGTCAGTGGCAAAATTGATCAATCTGTATTCGACTACACAGTGTTAAATTTGAATAAATTTGAACATTACAAAGAGGTGTATTCGAATACAACCATCATGTATTCGAATACAACTGGAAGCAATGCAATTTTTCAGTTCTGAATTGACTCGAAATCATTGCAACTGTTCCTCAAACCTCTTGGATCAAAGGCCACGAATCTGAAGAGATGTTTATGGACTATAAATACCTCATAACTTCAGATTCAACAACAACAATCCTACTACACAACTTTAAAGACTTTGAACAACTTTTCTAATTTTTCTCAAAGTCATTTTTGATAAATTCAAGTACTTGCATATCATTTTCATATCCTTAACTAAGGTTCTCAAAGTACTTGAAGCAATCTTGGATTGTTATCATTCTACCTCTTTCTTATTCCTATACTCTTATCAAAATCACAGTGTTTGTAAAAGAAAGTAGCACTTTCTTTAAGTAGTTTTATCTAAGATAGTAGTGTGCTATCCTAGAAGGTTTGTTAGAAGTTTGTAGCAAAGGTCCTAGGGTGAGGACTTGTACATATTTTGACAATAGTGAAGAAATCTCTTGTGGTGTGCAAGAGGACTGGATGTACCCTTGGTTATGAGGGGAACCAGGATAATTCTGTTGTGTTCATTTCTTTACTGCCATTTACTCCTTCACTTACTATCCTTAAACACAAAAATCGATCACTTAAATTCAAAAAAAAAAAAAAGCAAAAATCCTAAAACACCTAATTCACCCCCCTCTTAGGTGCACATCTATACTTACAAATGGATTCGTAAGAGGACAGATTGACACCACTCTCTTCAAGAAATCATTTAAAGAAGATTTGTTAATTGTCCAAATATATGTGGATGATATAATTTTTGGATCCACAAATGAAAAGATGTGTGAAGATTTCTCCAATCTTATGCAAAGTGAGTTTGAGATGAGTATGATGGGTGAATTAAATTTTTTTTTTAGATTACAAATCAAACAACTAAAAGATGGTATTTTCATCTCCCAAGAAAAATACACTAAAGATCTTCTCAACAAATATAACATGAGTTCAGCCAAGAGTATGGGAACTCCTATGCACCCATCCTCCATGCTTCACAAAGATGATGAAGGAGCTCCAATTTCTGAGAAAGAGTATAGAGGGATGATTGGATCCCTATTATACTTAACAACAAGTAGACCAGACATAGTCTTTGCTGTAGGTCTTTGTGCAAGATTTCAATCCTCTCCCAAAGAATCTCATCTTACTGCAGTAAAGAGGATTTTGAGATATCTTGTTGGCACAATCAATCTGGGAATCTGGTATGAGAAATGTTCAAATTTGACCTCATAGCTTATTGTGATGCTGACTATGCTGGAAACAAAGTTGAAAGGAAGAGCACAAGTGGAGCTTGCCAATTTCTTGGTAAATCTCTAATAAGTTGGTCTTGCAAAAAACAATGTACCATTGCTCTATCAACTACAGAGGCTGAATATGTATCAGTTGCACAATGTTGTTCACAATTGCTATGGATAAAGAATCAACTAGAGGATTACTCTCTAAGGTACGCAAAAATTCTCATCCTCTGTGAAAATACAAGTGCTATAAATATTTCAAAAAATCCAATTCAACATTCTAGATCTAAGCACATTGAAATTAAACATCATTTTATAAGAGATCATGTTCAAAAAGAGGATATAGAATTGATTTTCATTGACACTGAAAATCAGTTGGCAGATATTTTTACCAAAACTCTCCAGGAGGATCGGTTCAAAAATATCTTGGACACACGCGTGCCTCACACGCCTACCTGCACGCCTCATGTCTCATCAATCATCAGTGCATCCTCCTAGGCAGAACTGAATCAAACGTTTCTTTCTCCAACGGTTATTCCCTTCCACCTTCCACCTTCCATCTTCCATCCTCCTTACTTAACTCTAACTATTCTCATTGTTAATCATCTAACTCTCAACATAGAATATTTTTTTTCAAATCTTCCATCAACAAAATTATGGCTCATACTAAGTTTGCTGCTAAACGAAAAATCCTGTCTCAAGACTCTGAAGATATTGAAGATCACTACTCCAGCACGGAGTCTGATCAATATGAGGAAGAATCACTCAATAATACTCTAAATCAGGAACCTTCATCAGAAACAAGTCTCTTTGAACCCACTGAAACAACCTCTCCTCCTTCCATTTCACCTAAGTCTTCCAAACCTCCATCCTCCACCACATCCTCTGCTCCAACAAGGAGATCCTCCAGAATTCTTTCTGGAATTCTATCATCAAGAAAACTCGTATCTCAAGACTCCACCGTTCATCTTGTTGAATCAGATGATTCAGAACAAACTCTCTCCACTAAGCCAACGCCTCATTCAACACCCATCAAAACTCCTACCAAAACCACCACTTCAAAAAAATCATGTCTTATTTTTTTTTTTAAATAATGCATATCCTAAAAAACCACTGTCCTCTCCTTCACAAAAATCTACAAAAAACTCCCTGTTTAATTTTGCTGATCAGGAAACAACCTACATATCCAAATGGCTAAATAAATCTGTGGTCAACGGGAAAATTATTGATCTTGCTGACTTAAAAGAAGGAGGCTTCAATATTGAAAATATATTTGACCAACTGGGTTGGACTTCCTTTCTCAAGATCAATGAGCCCCAATACCCACGACTGGTTAGGGCTTTTTATGCTGCCTCCAACAGTTGCAGGGGGCTTTCTGGATTCAACATTGTCCTCAAAGGTGTTCTGATGGAAATAAATCCAACATCTTTGTGTCATATACTAGATGTTCGTGATGAAGGTGCCTATCATTTTTCTGAAAACTGGTATTCTCAGTGCCAAATCACTCGCACCTCTGTTCTGAAAAACATCCTTATTTCACCCTCTAAACTGCATGTAGCCTCCAACCTACTCCCAATATGTCGTATCCTACACAATATCTGCGTACACTGCATTGTACCAAGAGCAGGAATTTTTGAGAAAGTGACTGAATTGGATGTCCTTCTCATCCATCACTTGATAATGGCACACCTCTTCATTTGGGCAATATCATCTTTAACTTTATGTTAAATGCAGCTGTTCTGGGTCGGTCAGCACCTTACGGTATGATCCTGACCAAAATCTTTAAGTTTTTTAAGGTTCCTTTGGATGATGAACCTTCTCTGCATTTCAACAATACATTCTCAATGAAGAATGTCAAGCAAATGAGGCTCCAATCATCTGCCTCCACTACTGCTTCAAAGAAAACGAGAACTCGAAGTTCATCCTCTACAACATCTCCATCAGACACACCAACTGACCAACCTACATCCGAGGATGCTCCCTCTCCAGTTCTTCAGGAGCCCATTGTGGAATCTGAACCAACTCCATCTCCACCTCACACCCCTGTTGTTCCTTCACCACCACAATCACCTCTACTGCCATCTCATTCCATCCCATCTGAAGATCCTCCTCATGAGGATGCAAATAAAGATGCTTCACCTACGCTCATGGAGGAAGGTGGAGAATTATACTTCGATCTTAATCTGACATATCATCATTTCTCGCCTCAAAGTCCTCCTGAGTCAATGCCTGACATTCCTTCTGAATTGCAAGAATCTGATCCGTTTGTCACTGCTCCTCTTTCACCAATACCTATTGTTGCTGTTGAAGAGCCATCACAACCTCTCCCTGAGGTTACTGGCTTATTTAGTTCTCTGGACACCTTCTTGGTTACCTCGAATGACAATACATCCAAAGACAAAGCTGGCAGCTCTCAAAACAAAAGCTCCTGCGTCAACGATCAACCAAAAGACTCCAACACAGGGAAACAACCTAAGGAAAAAAAAGCAAAATAAGCAGATGAAGCTGTTGAGAACCATCAGAGAGGATCAAAAACAGATAATTCCCACCATGACGCAGTTTGGCCTCATTCTTGAATGGGTCACCAAACATTTGGTCAATACCATTGCTCCTGGAGATCACCCTCCTGAGCTCCCAACTGCTGATTCTCCATCCTCCTCCTCTGATGAACCATCCTCTCCAGAGTAGCCTTATCACTCTTATTTTTTTTGCTGCTGCCAAATTCAGGGGGAGAATGATTATGATGTTTTGCTGCTATGATTATGATGTTTTGAGGTTTTGATGTTAATGTTTTGCTGTTTAAAATGCCTATGTTTTGAAATGACTATGTTTAAGGTTTATGCCATTATAACATTATTGGTTTTATCTTGAAATATCATTATGGTCTTTCTTTACTTTCTAAGATTCACATTTCTGGCATACATTCAGGGGGAGTAATATTTTCTTAGAACTTAAAAATTTTAAAAAAGATTACTCACTTGATTCAGGGGGAGCATAAACATTAAATCTCATCATGTTTTCATATTTAAAAATCATAATCTAAAGAATTTTGCCATCATCAAAAAGGGGGAGATTGTTGAGACAAAATCTCTCTCAAATGATTTTAATGATAACAAAATTACTTAAGAGATTATGATTGTGATTGAGGACTAATCTGTGCTCTTGAGTGAATTTATAGCAGAAAATAGGTTATTCATCATAAAGACTAAAAGGAAGAAAAATTGATTCAATACCACCATGTTTGTAAACTTGAGGATGGGTTGAACCTATGAGAGGATGGCCTCGTAAAAGTATAATATACATCCAGCAAAGTAACCATGATTTTTAATCAGGTTAAGATGTCAAAATTGTAACCAAGAATGAACAAATAAAGCATATTATCTAAAGAGATCAGAAAGCTTATTTGGACTAGTACGAGGATAGGCAGTACTAGTTAGAGGACAGCCAGTACTAGGTAAAAGGTTGACCAATTTGTCACATCATTCTTCAAAAGTTGAATTCAACCTAGTACTACACAAATTCATACGGCTGTAGCTCACATAGTCAAAGAAATAGACTTTTCATGTCTTGGAGAAAGAAAAAGAAAAAGGCTACAAAGGACTAAGTACCTAGGAGGTTTGAACCTCAAGGCTGAGGATGGACTGCAACTGTTCAAGATAGCTGGATGGCAGTTTTGTAATTTCAGCTCAAAGACCATTGGACTCTTTGATGAAACCTCCCCAACGGTCATGAAGTGTTTAACACATGGAAGAGCTGTACAAGAACTCTATAAAAGGCAGCAAGCTCTTCATCATCAAAAAACACAACAATATTGCAGAAAAAGATCAAGAATCTTAAGTTTATCATAAGCAATATTCATCCTCTCTTTATACTTTCTACAATCATACACTAGATCCTTGAAATATCTTTTTAGAAAGTGTTCAAGTAAAGAGAAAGAAATCATACTCACTTCACTATGTAATTTTCAAGTAAGTTGTACTTGAAAATATTTGAAACTTGTAAGGGACAAGATTGTAAGCTCGGTGAAGCTTGAGAATACACAAAGTGTAATCATCCTCGGTGAGAGGTTGATCTGATTGATCTTTAGTGAAATCTCACAAGAGTGTGAGGACTGGACGTAGCCATCTTTGGGTGAACCAATATAAAAGTTGTGTGTCTCTCTCCTTATACTCTTCTTGCATTTATTCTGTTCCTAATTAGAAGTTTTAATTTCCGTCCTCAAGTTCGCATCCTCTCAGAGAGGACAACAATTAAAAAAACTCTTTAAAACATTTTAAACGCCAAAATCCCTATTCAACCCCCCCCCCCCCCCCCCCCTTTTAGTGATATTTAGATCCATCAGAAATTATTGATTCTTAACTATGAGCATCCATGAGAATATAAATTAATTTCATATGTGATTAAAATTTAATCTTGAATACTTTATCTTTGTAGTTGCCTTTGTGGTTGATTATTTATCATTACATAACATATTCATCTTTGTCAATACCTTAGTGGCTGGTTTAATTTTCACAATTGGTATGAGTGACTTCCTGTATGAATGCCTTAGTGACTAGTTATATTCGGATCATATAGTTTTAGGAGGATGCATAACTTGCATATATTTTTATTTTTACTTTAATCTAATTATGTGTTTTAGGTGGGTTCCTAGGTGATTTATTTAAGTATATTTTACAACTTAGTAAAAATTTAATATTGACACATCTCTATGAATTATTCTAAAATCAATTCCTTTAAATTTTTTATTACAAAAAGATTTTATAATTATATTTTATGACTTAATTTATTATTTGGTTTAATTTTTATCGTACGATGAAAAGACCCTTACACCAACATTTTAGGTATTAATGATTTTGTAGGGTTGCACGAATAAATGATGTTTTCTTGGTGTATGCGAGTGAGAAAAAGCGGATTTTTTTATTTATTTAAAAATAATTTTTGTATTAATAAAACTGACGTGATACATTTTTAAAAATTATTTACTTTTTGTGGTGGATTTTTCTTCCGTTAAAAAATAATTGAATCATCGTTAATTTCAGTTAACCTTATTTTCGTGAATTTCACTTAAAAAGAATTTGTTCTATTTTAGCACGTAAATAAATATTTTTCTAACAATTAGTAAATTAACTTTTAAAAAAAAGAAAAAATTAATCAATGAGCTGAGTTGTATTCTTTTAAAAAAAATATTAAGTTATAATTATTTTTTAGCACAATTTTTATTTATAACATGAAAAACTATTTCTTTAATAAAAAGTTTTTAAAAAAAAATTAATTAATGTTTTGTATTAAAATTGGGGGGTTTGACATGTTTTATATGATGTACATCTGTTCTTGAAGTGGATTGTCTCCGTGGAGGGATCATTGTGTAGTTATGTGTTTGTATGCTATTGTTTTGTTTTCTAAATTCATATTGTTGGAATATTATTTTATATTATTATATTTCGATAATATTATGTGGACGTAAATTTTTTATTATAACTATATTAGCTATATGTCAATGAATCAATGAATATCTTAATTGATTAGTTATCATATACAAAATAAGATTAATTATATTTTTAATTAGATAATTAATTAATTGACATAGACAAAATCATGGATTTTTTATTATATTCATGGATGTCATATGATCCATTTGAGAATAATGAGAATTCAATTGACACTCATCTTATATATAAGTTATGGTATCCAATATACCGTATAAAAAAGTAAACATTTTCTCCCCATCTAAAGAGCATTCAAATATGTTGTTGATCTTAAAATATGCAAACTCATATGATTATTGTTTTTCCCCACTAGAGCATGTCTTATGTAATTAATTAATTGTTAATAGATCAATTTCAACAAGTGATATCAGGGTCTTTGTGTTTGTTTCATTGGGATATTGTTGTTATTCGGAATAAAATTCTCGGTTTTGTTTAATTTTCTTCCTAAATACTTGTTCGCATTTTTTGGGAAATTGGTCAATTTAAAGTTGTTATTGTTCTACTGGTTTGTTGTAAAGTTTCTTGAATCTGTGAACATCCTATCTTGATCCAGCTGCAATTTTGATCTTTGCCGACGATAAAGCTTTATTCCTTTTAGAATAATATACATACTTATATTATCATGGTGCTACAAACAAAAATTTGGTTATTTTGCAAATATTTAAATTTGTGTTTATTTATAAGTGTATTGGTCAATTACTCAGGTTTGTTAGGTTTAGATTAATCTATTTAAATAGTTCAATGATTATTTCAAGAGATAATTTTTTGAAATAATATTAAGAAAATTGTTCTTTAATTCTACATGGTATCACGAGTTCCCTATTTTAGGATGTTGTTTCCGCATAAACCCAATCGACATCGTGCAAGCCACACGCCACCCGCATCCACCATCTACAACCTTCACTAGCGCGTGTAAGCCACATGCCACCCTCTAGTGTTATTTTGCCGCCGTACATTTCTGCAAAGCTGTAGATCGAAATCTTTTGAGTCTGTTATGGTGGTTATTTCAGGTCGGAGATATTTTATTTTATTGGTTTCAAACACCTGAATGTTCGTTTTTTGTTGACATTCATACTTATTTGTTGTTATTTTTTCTTCATTTGGTGGTGTTTTTTTAGATAGCAGAAGTTAGTGACACTTATTACAGTGTTACTCATCATGAGTGATAGCGGTTCCTGATCACTTACTGTCTTTGGTATTATGCCTAGGGATTCTTCGATTCTGGAGCCACTGATCACATGACGTCTCATTCAGAAATGTTTAATTTGTATGTCTCTATCTAGAATTGATTATATTAATGTTGTTTGCGGTTCTCATTCTCATGTTGGCTCTGGGAATATTGAACTCCAACCGTGTTTTATATTGCAAAATGTGTTACATGTGCCCACAATATCTCATAACATTATCTTAATTCGTAAGTGTACCAAATATCATAATTGTGTAGTAATCTTTTTGTCGTACTCGAATTTTGTTTGACCAATTAAAAATTTCAAATAATAATAAGTCATAATAATATACTTAATTTTATATATTTACGATCACATTTTATTGTACTAAAAATTTTAAAAAAAAATAAAAAATCAAAATCAAACTCATAAATCTAGTCCAATAATTGAGCTCATATTCTCATTGATGCTTCAGCAAAATGTCCAATTTACATCATAAAAATATAAAAAATAAATAAAAAGTAACAATATATAAAAATAAAAAGTAACAATATATAAAATATAAAAAGTAACAATATATTTGTTTGTTAGTTATTAATAACTAACAAACAAATAAAAATAATGTTTTTGGTATAAATAGTACAAGCCTCCCTCCTCCACATTTTGAGCTTCCATGTTTCCCTCCTTTTGAATCTTCACCAACTTTGCACTCCACCAAAAAGTAGAAGTCCCATCTTCACTTGTCAATCCATAATTTCTACAAAACAATAGAAAAACCAGAACTCAATTTATCTCATGGACTTAACGATTCATCCTTGTAGCCTATAAATTGAGAACCAAAAATTAAATCAAAGGAGGAGATTTTTTCTTAAAGATGACACCAGAGAAAGGAAACAAAAAACAGATGTAAAAAATAACAGTTCAGAAATCTATAATCCGTAAGAGATTAGGCTAAATCATACCAACACATTTCCATCTTCTAGCCTTCAACAGCCTCAATCATACAAATCATCATCTTTCTACTACCATCAAAACAATAACAAAAAATATAAAGAGAAAAATGTTTGAGAGATTAAAAAAAAGAAACCATAGAAGAAGAAAAATAAGGCAGTAGAATATAGGAAAAATGTAGAGAGTTAGAAGCACGAGTCACACACATCACCACCTTCATCATCCTTTGCAAATCTCCTATGACACCATCATCAAATCGACCTCTGCTTCCGTTGTCAGTCACCGTGAGTGCTACCGTCAGAGCGTCCACCCAGCCACCTCTGCCAACTTCGAACTTCGGCGAACCACCACCGCGGGCAACTCCCTTTTCGTGGCCGTTTTGTGTGTGTTTGTTCTCTCACTCTCTCTCTCTCTCTTAACAATGAAACTCATTTCTCTCTATGTGAATTTGTTTGCAGCAGCCCATTCCCTCTATCCATTCTAGGGTTTCCTTTTTCATTTGGTTTTATTGTTTAATGCCATATATGTTTATTTATTTATTTTTACATAAAAACGATATGTTTACTTATTTGTATTCATTTTAGTATTAGTTAAACAGATTGAGTTGGGTGTTCAACCCAGACCACTCATTCACTTTTAATTTTTTTATTAATCATTGTCCCAAAAAATGTTTTTATTTATAGCTTTAATTTCATTTTACTTTTTCTAAAAAATATTCACAATAAATAAATATTAGATTAATTAGATATGACATCCTTTTAATCTTTGAGTTGTTAAGACACAAGTTGTACCACTTGGTGGCTTTAAAACTCAATTTTAAAATCGAAAATAATAAAAAATATTCTTAAACGGATTAACTGGATTTTACATCTTCTTACTCCTTGAGTTTTTGAGACACGAGTTGTACAACTTGATAGTCTTAAAACTCGTTTTTTTTCAAAATAATTATTCAAATCAAACAAACTCCTTTTTTTTTTCCATCAAAACAATTTTTTTTATCAACAACAAAACACAATTTCTTTAAAAGCAATCAACACATCCACATTTTCTACCCAAAATCTACGTAGCTTTGATCTCTCCATCGCACTAGGAGATACGTAGGAGCAATATCACACTCTTGTCAAGAACGTTAAAGGAAAATTTCTTTTTTGTACCCTTCTTTCATAAAGCACACATTTATTTCAAAATCACATTAAAAAAACAATTGATATTCATATTTTATAATAAGGAGAATTAAATATATTTAAGTTAATATTAATTTTGCACAATTAATTATAGGTAACCTTATTTTAATGGATATCGTAGGGTGCTAATACCTTCCCTATACATAATCGACTCCTGAACTCAAAATTTGGTTTATAAGACCATTTTTTTTAATGGTTTCCCAACGTTTTCACTATTTTAAATAAACTTTTGTGGCAACTCCATTTGAATTTGAAAAACACAAAATTTTAGGTCGCCATACTTTTTTATTCTCATTGTAATTTTTGAAGACTTTTCAACAAGGTAGACAATTGTAGTTGCGAAGGAACAAGGAGGGTTGTATTATTTGTCTGATAAACGAATTGGTTAGAAGGTGTTGTCTTCAACACTCTAATCTTAGTCAGACTCTCAAGCTTCACAAATATGGCTTCAACACAAGCATCTTTGTCATCCTCCTTTTTTCCTTGATGAACTCTTTGTTTCATTCTTTGTTTATAAAACAATATGTTGAATCATTTAAGTGTGATAGTTGAGTATGCTAAGCATCATTGTGCTAATTTTGCTTCTAGTACTAATAAAATTGTTGAACCATTTGATCTTATTCGTTCCAATGTTTGGGGACCCTCTCTTGTTCTAATATTTCTAGTGCAAGATGGTTTGTTTTGTTTATTAATGATTGTACTGAAGTAACTTGGCTTTATTTGATGAACGATAAATTAGAAGTACCTCAATTGTTCATTCAATTTTACAATATGACACAAACACAATTTGGCTAGGTATATGTCAATTATAGTCTTTCAAGATTTAATAGTAAACAAGGGATTATTCAGGAATTCACATGTGTTGACATCCCACAACAAAATGGAGTTGTAGAAAGAAAAAATTGCCACCTGCTTGAAGTTGCTCGAGCTCTTCTCTTCCAAATGTTTGTTCCAAAGTCATATTGGGGTGAAGCAGTATTTACAGCTGTCTATCTAATTAATCTTGTGCCATCTCAGGTTTTAGGTAATGTTAGTCCAATTCAATTTTTTACTTCACTTTTCTCTTCTGTTTCTATCATGTAGAGCCTTGAGTCTCGAGTATTTGGATTTGTTGCTTTTGTCTATGTTCGTAAGCAACACTGAACTATGTTTGATTCTCGTGTAGTTAGATGTGTCTTTCTTGGTTATCATCCTAACAAAAGAAGGTACAAATGTTATCATCATCCCAATCGTAAGTACTTCGAAATATGTAACCTTTCATGAAAATGTTTCTTACTTCATTTGTCTTCAACTACAGGGGAAGAACATGAACGACTTGGAATTTGAGTTCGAATTTATGGTCCTTGGTCCTAGCTTTCCTGAGGCACCTATTTCTGCTCCATCTTTTAGTCTTAAGAGACCTGTTTCATCTCCTAGTCTTGGGATAAATGTTTCTACTCCATCTCCTAATCTTGAATTTGAGCCTCCTTCTGATTTTGTTCCTTCTACTGAAATCGAATCTCCATCAGTTGAAGATAAGGCTAGTAAGCCAATTCTTGTTTATAAGAGAAGAAATAAACCTGACATGCTCCATAAAAAACTTCAATCAATCGAGTCGGAGGTAAATATTGAAAATGATCTTTCTATTGGTGATACTCATACTTCTGATAATTGTGATACTATTCTAGACGATTTACCTATTGCTTTGGGAAAGGATAAAAGATCATGTGGATCTAAATATTGATATCTTATTTCTCAATTTGTCTCATCTAAACATCTTTCTCCACAATATCAGGTTTTTATTGCAGTTGTTGATTCTGTGAGAATTCCATCGTATGTTCAAGAAGCATTGCAAGATAAAAATTGTGTCCAAGCTATGGATGAAGAAATGAAAGCACTTGAAAAAATGGAACTTGGGGATTTTTGATAGGCAAGAAGTCAGTTGGATGTAGGTGGAGCCAAAAAGGTGTATCCATTGAGGAAGGCCTTATATGGACTAAAGTAGTCCCCTCATATGTGGTTTGGAAGATTCACAAAGGCAATGGTGTGATGGGACTATAAGCAAAGCCAATGATACACACTCTTTTTTTCAAACATTCAGAAGGGTGAAAACTGATTGTACTTCTTGTTTATGTTGATGATATTATTGTTAAAAGAAATGATTTGAGTGACAAACAATTACTCAAAGAGAAATTATCAGCATAATTTGAGATAAAGGTCCTTGGGAATCTCAAGTATTTCTTGGGAATTGAGGTGGCCTACTCAAAGCAAGACATTTTTATCTCTCAAAGGAAGTATGCACTTGATCTTTTGCAGGAAACATGAAAACTTGGATGCAAACCATCGACCATTCCCATTGAACAAAATTACAAGATGAGTTATGAAGAGGAAAGTGCCAAAGTACAATATCAGAGATTAGTGGGAAAGTTGTTTTACTTGACACACATTAGGTAGGATTTGTCTTATGCAATTAGCGTGGTAATTCAATTCATGGATGATAGGTAAGGCGTTTACAAGCTGTAGAACGTGTTCTACAATATATCAAAGCTACTCCAAGGATGGAACTCTTGTTTAAAAGAGATGGAAGTCTAGTTATGGAGGCATACACCGATGTTGATTATGCAGGTTCAGTGTGTGATAGAAGATCTACTTCAAGCTATTGTACTTTCTTGTGTGGAAACCTTATTGCTTTGAGGAGTAAAAAGCAAAGTGTAATGGCTCGATCAAGTGTTGAGGTAGAATTTAGAGTTATGGCACAAGGAATTTGTGAGTTATTGTTGATGAAAATTGTGCTTGAAGATTTGAAGATAAGGTGTGAAGGTCTTATGAAGTTATTTTGTGACAATAAATCGATCACCAATATTGCTCATAATCTTGTTCAACATGACCAGACCAAACACGTTGAGATAGACTGACATTTCATTAAAGAGAAACTAGATAGTGGATTGATATCTACAACATATATTCCTTCTGGACATTAGCTGGAAAATGTGTTGTCAAATGACATACCAACAAAACAATTCAAGCAACTTACTTGCAAGCTAGGAATGATAGATATCCATTCACCAACTATAGGGGGAGTGTTGAAAATATTTAAATTAGTATTTATTTATAATGAATGTATGTCAAAGTGTGAGTTGTCTTGCTTATATTGGTCTAAATAAAATCTGAAAACAGTGTTGGAACTAAAGATAGATCAATCAAAGTCTTTTTTTTGATACCATAAAGAATGTTCTTTTACTATTCCTAATTTAAGCATGTTTGGGCAATATGTCTTAAATGCACTATTCTTTAAATGATGTCAACTACAAAGTTGATCCTTGTCCCTTTCTAAGTTGACTTAATAGCATTTAAGATTTTCAAACTTACTTCAATATGAGAAAGAAAATTTTGTTATATGAACCCAACAAAGAGAAGGTTCTTCTGCATCAGACAAAACGTTCTTTCGGTGTAATTTTGAGTTATTCTTTGTTCTTTTCTGAGTGAGATATTTAGATTATAATCAATTCATGTTATCAATCTTAAAATACTCAAAAGCACAGGTTAGATCAAAAAATGATCAAAATCTTAAAATTATAATTTAAAATGGTTGTTATCTTTAAAACATTAAATTGGAATTTTGCCTCAACAAGTTTTGGTCAAAACAGAAATCAAGCACTAAAAAAAATACTTTCTAAATATCTACCACAATTCATAAGCTCTCTTTTATTTATTTCCAAAGTTATAACAAATAAAACTATATATTCACACAAAATTTTGAAAGACAAAAGACTAAAACCAACAAACCTTACACCTTACCCCTTTTTGGGATGTTCACACACACACACACGCGTATACTTTAAACTAAATTTATGTACATCGTTATTATAATAGAGCATATTAAAGGGAAAGGGGTGCAAATAGTAAAAAAGAAAAATTCCCAAACAAAAACTTTCAAAATCATAAACATGATGAGTACACATGTTGAGAAAGCCTACGCTTAGGATGCACTGATAATGGCACAGCTCGTTGAAGAGTCAGTCCATTAGCTTCATCCATGTTCATTGTTTTCTCATCGAGCCCATTTTCAAGTTCCCAATTAAAAGAATGGGTCAAGGTAGCTGTTAGAAGTTGGACCATACGAAGCCCAAGACTCATCCCAACACATATTCTGCGTCCAGCGCCAAAGGGTATGAGCTCAAAATCATTTCCCTTAACATCAACGTCACACTTCTCACCCCCTTGTAAGAACCTTTCAGGTTTAAACTCTAATGGATCATTCCATTCTTTGGGATCACGAGCTATGGCCCATACATTAACCAAAAGAGTTGAACCCTTTGGAATATGGTAACCAAAAATCTCACAACTTTCTGATGCAATTCGTGGGAGGGAAAGAGGTGTTGATGGGTGTAAACGAAAGGTTTCTTTTATCACTGCTTGTAAATAAGTTAAGTTAGGTAAATCTTCTTCTTTTAAGTTCCTGTCTCGTCCAACAACCAGGTCCAATTCTTGTTGGACTTTGGCTAGAATTCTTGGATTTCGGAGCAATTCTGCAATGGCCCATTCAGTGGTGCTTGATGATGTGTCTGTCCCAGCAGTAAACATATTCTGGACCCAAAAAAAACCATAAATAAAAATATGTTACGTAAAATGTGGTCAATCTTAAAAATAGATTTCCTACGATGTGATTTATGTTTTGACTTATATTAGATATAACTAATAAATTAAGTCCAAATATAAATAAGTCCAAAATATAAATTCAAATGTTAATTAGTAGATTTTTTTCTGACATTTCAAATTAATAAATGTGTGGTAATGTGAATGCATGAAAATTCTTCTCAAACTAAACCAAACAAGCCATACCAATATATGACACCCACTGTTCTATTTAATATATATAAGAGCACAAATGTGTTTGCCTGTTTGGTATCTCAGATGGGTCTTACAAGAGAAAAGTAAAAAAGTATCCCAAAAATCCTGGCAAGTTGATCAACATTAAGATGAGGACCAATAGTTTGGACTAATAAAATAAAGCTCTTTATGAATTTGGGCTAAAAGGTTTGTTTGAAATTTAGTTACAATTAGTCTTTTTGGATGAGCTGTAAGTCGTTCTTGACTTTTTAAATAGGTATTTGAAATTATAAATATTGTAAAAAGATCTTTATTAAATTTTACTCATTTTAATATTTATAAAAATATATTATGCATTAAATTAATAGTAAATAGTTAAATATAAAGATTAAACTGATAGTAAGTTTTTAAAATAAAACTATGTGATTTAATAAAGTTAGACACATTTTTAACATATTTATAATCTTAGAGAATAATTTAGTGGATTATTCATTAAATATCAAGATAAAGAATAATTTAGTGGATTACTCATTAAATATTTGATAAAATGTCCATTGCAGTAAGCTTAAGCAAATGATTGAAAGAAAATTAGTTCTAAGTCGGCTTTCAGAGGCGTCGCCCGCCATCAGTGTTAGAAAAGAATTGAAAGAAAATGAAAACATTAGCCTAAAAACCATTTCGAAAATTAAAACAGTGAGATGATGATTGTTTAACGTGAACTAACATTTCAATTATTTTTTAATTATAATAAATTAGGATCTTGATATACTTTAAATTGAATTAATTGCTTTTTTTAAATAAATAAAAAACACTAATATTTTTAGATGCTTACTTTAGAATTTTAAAGCCAGCCTTAATATTTAAACGATAATTCTTTATTATTTTGGCAATGCAATTTGATACAAAAAATAGTTGCACGAAAATTTTATAGGTGTCAATAAATTAACCATATTTTTTTAGTAGGAGTTATATGCTAATAAGTTATATAGCTAAAAGTTAATTTTAAATTAAATCTAAAGCTAAAAATAATATTTTTAAAGCTATTTATAATAGCTAATAATAGTAAGTTACAAAGCTCCTATCATTACATTTTTGTAAAAGTTATTTTTCAAGAGAGATAAAATTACACTCACATAAATTATTAACATTAATCTATTTAATAATATTATGTCCGAGAAATATTTTTAAAAATTA
>JBBPBQ010000001.1:19170017-19221306 GCA_037974755.1 Cicer yamashitae
AAGTAGTTTAGACTTAAACATCCAATTTACAATTTATCTAATATTTTATCACCGTTAAATACTCAATACAATTTAATTAAGGATATGATTGTACCAAAAAAAAAATCAAGATATTCTATACAATTACATCAAGGTTTCTTATAGTTTATTCTTTAATTTTAATAAAATTATACCCGACCATACTTACAAACAAAAAACTTGAATTGATATTTTGTTAACTTCAAATATAAATATAAACCCTTTAAAAAAAATAAATATATATATGCTAAAATCAACTGATTCATCCTTATTTAATGACATTATTATTTTTATAAACTTAATGACATTATTTTAAAAATATCATTGCAATAATTCTTTAATAATATTGGAGGTGATCATAATAATTAGAGATAATTTAACAATTATATTTTTTTCAAAATGAAATCAGAAAAATTAAATGTAACTAATTATCACCTTTAATAAATGTGAAAGTAAATATTTTTGTTTATAGCTAGATTGAATATTTTTTTCTATTTTCCTCCTTAGGTTACGACTACCGGAAGTAATCATATTCAAAACGTGTTGAATACTAACTTTGGATATATCTCTCTACGTGAATTTAAACTCAGGTTCACCACGATATATGGTGCGTTTGTTTGAACTTAAATAAAAATGATTTTTGTTTTAAATAATTTAGAGATTATTTTTTAGAGATTTTTAAATAAATGATTATTTAACTCCCGTTTGTTTTCTATTATAAAAATAATTTTTTTAAAATAATTTTTAATCTGTTTGTATACAATTTTGTAAAAATGATTTTTTTTAACTATTTTGTAGACACATTTTAAAATTTGATCAATGTAATTGAGTACTGCTAAAAAAAACCAATAAATAAACACACACAACCAAAAAAAATAACTATGTAGAAAAATAGAAAAAGAGAACAAAACTTATTGGATGAAGATCAGATGAGAAAACTAACAACATCGTGGAAAGAGAAAAAATGGTCACGGCATAAAAGAGAGAAGAACCCAAATAATGAACGGAGGACAATTTGAGATTTTCAAAATAAGGTCAGGGTAATTGCATCATTTTCTCTCGTTAATTAACGAGGTAAGTTTCGTGTTTTTCAATTGTATTTCGTTTCTCTCTCATCTATGCAAAAGAAGCTACAATTTCTAACTTTTCATTTTTAGTCAAAAAAATAATTTTTTTTAACAAAATCATTTTTAAAAAATTTAAAACAAACACCCTTAAAACCAAATAAACTGATTTTTGCCTAGAAAAAATCTGAAACAAACGCACCAATAAGAGTGTTTAATTCCTTCTACGAAGTTCAATCCTAATACTTTTCTTTATTTGTACATTTTGAACATATTAAGAACAAAATGTAAATAAAAAAATCTTTTAATCATATGATCTTTATTAAATATTGATATATTAACTATTATTAAATGTAAACTAAATATAATAGCTTTTGAGTGATAATTTTTTTTTAAATAATCATAATTAGACCAAACATTAAATTGATATAAATAACAGTTTAAAGGTCTAATCGAGATTAAACTAAAGTCAAACCAATTCAAGATTCTCGATCCAACCGATCTAATCGACCAGTCCAGTCTGATTTTAATTACTTCGTCTTTTCGATAAGATAACTATGCAATAAAGATCTATTTTTTGTTTGGGCATGAGAAGTCTTTTTATGCTAAAAAACACCAGCTTTGTCCGAGTCACATGAGCATGGACAGTTAGTCGGGCACGGGACCTACTCTCTAATAGTTTTTGCGGAGATAGAGAGAACACAAAATTGAAAAAAGAGAAAAAGTAAAAGAGAGAACAAAAATTAATGAAAATGTTTTTTATTTTGACGAACCAAATTGATTAAAGATATAGAAAGGTGCAGAGAGTTCTAAGTATTTTTGGTAGAGAGGATTCACATGTAATGTTACCTCGAGCATTTGTTCCATTTATTTGCCAAACTTTCCGAATTCCCAAATCTCAAATCATTTTGGTAGGAAAATACCGTTGCTGTCTTGATTTTTTTCTTAGATTACAATCACTTAAATTTGAACGACTTAAGAAATTTTAAATATTATTTAGTTATTGGTTTAATGATAAAATATAAGATAAATGTTAATTGTTATAGGAGGTGTATGCAAAAAAAAAAAAATATATATAACATCTAACACTTACAAATTATAACTATTCATTCTCTTTTATGGATGTTTATCTAATTATTAATTTATCAAAATCTCTACATTTATACATTTTTTTTTTGTACAAATCATTGAATTTTCTTTATTAACAATAAATAAATATTAAAAGACGGTTTATTTTTGTTTGACAAATACTTCAGTTTATATTTTTTCAACTAATAATACTCTTGCGTAAACGAAACTATTAATACTCTAAGACACTTTTTTTTTTCTTCTTTTCTTGACAAATCTAAGTCACTTGTTTTTATTTGTCAAAATAAAGTATTTTTAATAGAGTTTAACTGCTATGCACCGTTAGATAGAGTAAATGTTAAAATATATTTTTGATTTCATAATTTTAAAATTGCAATTTTAATCCATTAACTTTAACTTCTTTTGCAAATGGTTAATCCATTTGATTTTGACATATTACATAAAAGATAAAGGATGAAAAGAAATAAAAAAAGATAAAGGGTTAAAATGAATAAAATAAATAAATAGGCAAAATGAATCTTAGGTAAAATATAAATGATCAAAATTATATTTTAGCTAAATTTTAAAAAATGAAGTGAAACTATTATAAAAAAAAGTTGACAATTTTAAAAAAAATTCTGGCAAAGTTTTTTATATAAAAATAAAACAAATGAGTTGTATATTACACATAATCATATATATATATATATATATATAATGTCGCGTAAATATTGACTGAATCAAAATCAAGAGACCAACTATTCGTAACAGAGGCTAAAATTAATGCACTAAAATTGAAATATTTAAACTAAAATATCAAAATCACCGGATTTTGAAACTTAGAGGCCAAAAGTGTATTTTAACAAGATTAAAAAGTTTTACCTTATCAACACAACACAATCATTAATAGACATTAATAGCATTTATTATTTTTAATAAAAAATAAATTTTATAATAATAAAAAATTAAAAATAGATATAATTTATTGTTAAAATTTATTAAAAATAATAAACTAGGTCCATCTTTGAACCGTATGGATAAGATCAAAGGTTATAAAAAAATAAATTATTTTAAGAGACGAGATTCGATGAAGACTGCCGTACAAGAAAAGCGTCGAGACTTTTGAAGCAACCTGTTCTTCATTCTTACAATTCAAAATAAATGTATAAAATAAAACACATATTCCGCTTTAAACAAAAGCTATACACAGCCAACATTTTACTATATACATGCATATTGCTCGTTTAAGTACAGTTATTTTCTTATAATTAAATGTGTTCATGAATAAAAAATGTATAGGTCTTTGAAGGGCACAAAACATGTTATATTTTCACACAAAAAAAAGTTGATATAATTTTTCAGACTACTATATTCACTTGGTTACAATTGAATTGAAATGAGTATATTAATATGAATTTAATTTATATACATCGTCTATATAAAGAGTTTTTACGTTGTTATGATGTATTGTATAAAACTTTTTATTGCATGAAAATTAAACTCGACTATTATTCCACTCACATATATTTAATAGAAATCTATAAGAATTTTAACCAACGAATGAGAGGAAGTCTTACAGAGATGATAGAGATAGAGAATATATTGATAACTCAATTAATTTACATGTTAACTAACCTGACGCATGTGTTTGAATTCATCTAAAGATTTGTTGGAAAAGAGGTGAACAGAGGAGAGTTTTCGAAGCAATCGCCACCTCGGACCATAAGAAGCGAACACAAGATCTTGATAATTATAGGCCATGTATTTAGCTCCGGCATTAGGTGGCCGACTACTAAAATTAGCATCATGAACCTTCAAGAATTGTTCGGCCACGGCGGCTGAAGCCGCCACGACGACATCCACAAACCCCAATTTGAGGTGCATCAAAGGGCCATAAGTTTTAGCCAAGGCTGCAAGAGAATGGTGTGGAACAGGACCTAGGTGTGGCAAGTTCCCTATTATGGGCCATGGTTTTGGTCCAGGTGGGAGTGGTAGTTTAAAAGATATTTTTGTTGTAAAAAAACGGTATATGATGATAGATAATGTGAAACTAGCTAATGCAATGAGCCATAGAGACATGGTTTGAGGTATGAAGATTATGAAGAACAACGATCAATTTGAATAGAAAAAAGAAAAGAACTAGTATTGTTGTCTTATATTAAGCTAAGCCAGAATGCTTTGGTATTTATAAAGGAAACGTTTATGTGACTTTACTCGTTTCGTTCATTCGGAACCACATATAGAAAATGGCGGTGACTTGTGCAATAGGTATTGGACTAACAGGTTTTTTTTTATAACAAAACTAACAAATATATCTATGCATTCGAGTGTATGTAGTTGCACGTAAATATAATAGGCTAATTTAATATGAAAAAATATTGGTTTTTAGATAATTTATCGGCGAAAATGTTGGGACTACAGCGCAATGGAATATTTGCAGCTCGTAAAAAAAATATTAATTCTTTTTGGTGGAACATGAATTCAAAAGATTACCACAAATACTATAAAAAATAATTCAAAAATCTTTTAAAATAAGGTAAAAACAACGAGTCTCTTAGGAAACAAATTAATTTCGTTATATATAATAATAAGTACAATTAAAATCTTCATACTAACATTAAAGAATTAAAATCACCACTCAATAGTAAATACCAAACAATAAAGAGCTAACAAATTATTAATAAAAAATGATTAGAATAACAAACTCATTAATAATAATAATAATAATAATAATAATAATAATAATAATAATAATAATTATTATTATTATTATTATTATTATTATTATTATTATTATTATTATTATTATTATTATTATTATTATCTATCGGTCGCCACCTCCCTACTAAAAACAATTTTAGATTTTCTTTTCCTCTTCTTTCATTAAAGAGGTGATATAAGAATTATTTTGTTTGAAATCTTCCGATCAAATTATTTTATTCTCTCATTCTATTTAAATAAGTAATTTTTTATCTATATTTAATTTTTTTTTTGTTTTATCTATAATTTTGTCGTATGAATGCAGTGTTGATTTGTTCATTATCGTTGTGTGACGTTTTTTGTTTTCTGGTCTTAGTGCTATATTCACATAGACAAATGATTCGCTTTGTTGGTATTATGTTTTAAGTAAAAGGCTTATGGATGCTATCAGCTCTCAATAAAGGCTCAAAATCCAAGGTCTCCTTTAAAAAATCTCTTACGAAATCTCTAATATTAGACCCTCTATTGAAATAAATTTTCTGAAAGTTTCGGCCCATTATTTTATTAATTTTTAAATTATTTTTTTCTCGAAAAGTTGTGAGAAAAATCAAAAAATTCTTTTTCTAGAAAATAATTAAAAAAAATTTGTCGAATTTTTTTTTGAAAAAGTAACCCATAGACCCTACTAAGTTCACAAAATTTTAGGGGCTTTTTAATTTTAGAGACTTTCTTTTTTGGGGCCTTTTTAACTGTGAAATTTTTGTACCCTTCCAACATGTGGTTTGAAGCCAATAATTAGTGGGCTTATCAAATTGACACTTATAGCTACCACCAAATTCAACACTCAATCGGTCTTACAAATGACTTGTCAACACGTGATTAATTATATTAGTCATGTTAGAGACCACCTATAGTCAATATGAGCGAATACCAAAAAATATTTTTTTTCGAAGACAAATGACATTAAAGACTATATATCTTACATTATTCTTGATTTTTTGGCGGTTGAAGATAACGTTAATTTAGTTATTAAAATTAAAGTTTTGGTTGAATGATTTTTCATTAGTTTATCCAATTTTTATGTGTGTTGTTAACGTATTTTTTTGTTTTTTAATCATTATATCTCATTTTACTATTTTTATTTTAATATGAATGAAATTTATTTTTACAGAAATTTTTTTAGCTAAAATAGAGACTTGTTGCTCAATCCACAGGCACCCTATTTTCTTGTCTCTCTCGACCACTACTCTATTGTTACTTCTTCTGATGTACCTTTATTTTTGTGACGCTACTATAGCTCTCATGTGCACATGACACTCTTGCCTTCATTTTAAAGAATCATGTATTAATTAATTAAAAATTCCTCTCTCACACATGACTCAAGTCCATTAAGACACACACATATTTGATGAGAACATTTTCTCTACTATATTTTTAAAAATTTACAGTTTATTTGTTACTGTAACGAAGGAAATTTATTTAAATTGACCAATTCAGACATAAACTTTAAAATTTATTTAAATTGACCAATTCAGACATAAACTTTATACCAGTTAGATCTGTTCTTTTTTCCTACTTCTTCTTTCTCTCCATTTCTTAACATAAATCACCCAAAACACCAAAAATCTCTAAACTTCCAAAATATTCTCTACCTTTTAGGTTTCTTCAAAATCTTAACCAACAACACCTCACATTACACAAGTTTAGAAGTCTAAATCATAAGGTAAGATTTTATTTTCCTTCTTTTCGTTTTTTTATTTTATTTTATGTATTTATTAATTTTTTCCTCAGGTTTTTTATGGTTTGGTTGTGTCACGATCTGTTGATCCAAATAAGATGCTGGAATTATATATTTTGTGTTAAGATCAATTTATCTAGAGGTGTTTTTAGTTCGTTGTGTATTGTATGGATCAACTGATCCAAATGGGGTTTGGTTGGTGTCCGGATCTACTGATCTGGTGGTTATTTTAATTAATTGTTTCTTATAATTTATGTTGTTTGTGTCAATGATAGAGGGAGATCTTGGATGACAACATAATTAGACTTGATATGGTCACAACGACCACCTCGATCAATTCTCAAAGAATGTGTTGCGACATGAACAAATGATATAGGTGAAAGTTCACAAATACAGGTAAAAGATTTGCAGGTTGAGATGTCACCAGGTCACCAGCACTACCACTTATTTTATCATTCCCAAGAAGCCCTGAGGATATATCAATCTTGGCATCGTTTCAAGGTTTTGTGGAGAGGTAAATATTAATTTAAAATTTATTAATTAATTTTAGGCTTAAATATATGATGAGTCGTGATGATAGACAAAATATGCATAGATAAAAATATATGAAATTTAAATAAATAAACATAAAAGAATTGATTAAGAGATGGAGAAAGAAGACATCACAATCAATATGATTGATAAATCTAAAGGAATCGCCACAATGGTAAGGAAGTCATTGATAACATTCAATTAGGTTTCAATTCAAGAACTCAACGAGAAGAAAATCTCACTCACAATTCCCAAAAGACACATTATTTAATCTCCTCTATATCTTTTCTACAAATGTGAGACACATATATATATAGGAGTTATGGATTGATTGGTAGAAGAAAAGTCACAATAAACTAACATTAGTCCTAGTGGTTACATTAAGTTTTTAATAATTGTCTTGTCTAATCTTAATTATAAGATAGTTATAAAACAATCAAAGAAAAGACAAAAGAGATGCACCATCCATAGAATTGCGATTTCTTTTATTTATGTCAGATTTTGTTTTGAACTTAGAGGAATTCCAATGTGCCTTCAATTGTTCCCACATGCTCTCTCCCATCCAAGTTGACTTATTTTCCAAATCTTTACGTGCATCTTGCATTTTTTACGACATCTTAGTTGCACCTTTTTTTTTCAAAGTTGCGTCATACCATGTCGTTTAAATTTGATGGCCCTGTAAACATTTTTTGTTAGGGGTGTAAGTGGACAAAATAAATTCAATCAACCCAAACATCCAAATCAAACCAACACGAAAATTACTTTTATTTTTTGTTTGGGTAAAAAATCAAACCAACCAATGTAAATCAAAGATTATTGGTTTGAGTGTTGGATTTTAGTTATAAAAACCAAATGAAACCAATGCTATTCATATTATATATATAAAATCTGGCCCGATAAGACAAAAAAAATGAATCGATGCAACAATCAGAACAATTAAGTTAAGCCATATCCTAGACCCTTGTTTGACATCCTCACACTCACTGACTCACTCGTATCATATGTGCCTCTCATTCACTCACACTCACTCATATCGTATCATCCTCCTCAGTCTTCACCTCATCCCAAAAAACCCACCTCGCTGCCTAGAGCCTACTCATTGAAATTGCGCTACCCACCTCACCTCACTCACCTTGCTATCTTGACCGTTTCTCTCTTCGCCAGCCCACAACCCTTTCTCTTCTCGCTTTCTGTTTCTCTGTTTCTCTCACAACTCCTTCATTTTCCCTCTCTCGATCGTTTCTCGTCGCTGCGACCTCCCATTTCTTTGTCTCAATTTCTTTTTGTCACAATTTGTTTCTCTCCATTAAGGTAACAAAGTTGTTTCTTTTTTGTTGTTTCCTTTCTCTCAATTACTATTTCCTATTGTATTGTACATTCAATAAAGTTTTGATTGTTGTTTCCTATTTTGTTGTATGGTGACAATTTCCTATTTTGATTGTTGTCTCCACACTAAGTGTATGTTAGTTTTATTGCTAAACTCATTAGAACAAAAAAATACAGGTCTATTACATTCACTAAACTAAGATTTCGTTTTGGGTTTTTAGGTAATTTTAAGTTGTGCAAATGGCAAGCGGAAGTGGAAGTGGCATGGGAAGTAATTCACAAAGTGAGAATGTGGAAACTCCTTGCACTCCAGTATCAATTCTAGAACCAACTGCAGTACAACAAGAAGCAGTAGATGGTTCAAATCCAGAAGTAGAACCAGTTGCACAACAAGAGGTATTGAAACGAAAACCTAGCAAAGATATAATGTTAACATTAAATGATCTTGTCAAGAATTTGTTTCACTGTTATGTGGTGGTATATCTTATTCCTAGTGATGAAAGTGAGTCTAGTAGTGTAGCCTCAAGAATTGGTACACAAGCTAAAACAAATCAGTTTGTTGATGATTTTAATGTTGATTATTGGGATACTACATTTAGATTGAGTATGAAGAAAAAACAAACAAATGTGCAAAAGAGTGAGTTGGATAGGTGTATATTGAGGCTGATGTTGAAGATAGAAAAAAATTATTTTCATCTTTTACAGTGGTGGAAAAGGAAGTCTAAAAAGTATTATGTCCTTTCCCGCTTGGCTAGAGATATATTGGTTATTCCAGTGTCTACAGTGTCATCTGAGTCTGCATTTAGTACAAGAGGTTGCGTACTTGATTCATTTCGTAGTAGTTTGAGTTTCACTACTGTTGAAGCTTTGATTTGTACTCAAAATTTGATAAGAAAAGTAAAGGTAATGGATTTAAGAGCATAAATGAATTAAGTGCAACAACTTGAAGCATGTATGAAAGTTGATTTGTAACCCAACTCTCATTTTTGGTCACTTTGTTATTATATTTCATTACAATATCAAACTAATTTATTGTGGATTGTGTGCTTTAATTTTTAGAAATTGCAAGATTACATAATACTAGTGTTGGGGTTAATACCGATGACATGACATGACATGAATGAAGAATGAAATCTAAGACATGAATGAAGAATGCAATCTAAGGTTATATCTAATTTGATCTATTCAAGTTGGAAATAAATTCCATGTGTTAATTTGTAACTGTTTATTTATTTCATTTTATTTCAGGTTTGTATCATTCAAGTAGAATGCTATTGTGCCTACTTTAGACTGTTGTCATTGCCTATTTATTTTGCATTGTAATTTAAATTCTCATTTAGAATCTTGAAGACTAAATTCTGGTTTAATTTAGCATTACTACTGCCAGTTTTGTATTTTAACTCGGGCTGTTATTGCACTATGTTATTCCAAATTCTGTTTTAAGGGACCAAATTATGTAATGTTACAGCAGATTTTGTTTTAGTATTTTAGAGGATTAAATTATGAGTTTGTAGTTATTCCAAATTCTATTTTAGAGGAACAAATTAAAGTGACAACTGCACTTGTAAATTCTTTTTTTATTCTGCCAAATTATTGAAATGTTTAAAGTTTTGAGTTTTTGAAATCCAATCACCTGAACCGAACCAACCCGTATATCATCGGTTTAGTTTGGTTTTGATCCAATCATAAAAAAAAGTAAACCCGAACCAAACTAATCCGTACAAATTTCATTGGTTTGGATTCATTTTTCGCAAGAAGTCAAACCAAACCGATCCGTTACACACCTATTTTTTGTAATGGAAAAAACATGTCAAAAATAAATTTGTTTCCAGTACTGCTTTAACTACACATCAAGCACTCATTATATATTGTATGACAATGAGTTACTTAGGTGAAATATTTCAACTACCATTTATAAGAAAAGAAAAATTAAAGTTTGTTAGAAATGATCATAGGTTTTTTAAATGATAGTTTCTTGCATATAGCTTTGCATCAGTTTAAGATGAATTAATTATGATTGACAGAAAATCAGTTAAATGTAGTAATATTACCTTAAACAAGTCGAACATCCATTTCGTTCATTTCTAGTTAACTTTTTCCATGATGGTTTTCCTCATCCAAACTAGAACGTGTGATACTAGCAATTGTTGAAACTACTAATTTGTGTTGATCAAACCTATGTAAAACAAAAATATACAAAGTAATGTTGTTTAACTTAATAATAAAATAAAATATCAATTAAATGTAAGTTACTCACTCATCCCCTTCTTGGAGTATTGGAATTTTTGGTTCATTTTCTTCTCCACTAAAATGATTAGATGAAGATTGAACTGCTTTATTAATCATAACTTGAGAAGGGATTGGTCGAGGTCAAGATCAAGGTTGAGATGGTGGAGGGTAAGATTTGGTGCACTGAGGTCGAGGTTGAGCTTGAAGTGGTAGTGGGAATGAATGGACGATGGTACTTATCCTCTAAGTACCAGATTCGATTTCCACTGAAGGCAGAAACTCGTTATTCCACGGGGTGGAAGGGGGGAGGCGAGAAAGTCATGATTAACAATGTCAGTAATGGTACGGGTTGGGCTGTTACCAAAAAGGTTGGTAGTGAGAATGAATAGACGGTGGTACTTATCCACTAGGTACCACGTCGATTCCCGCGGAAGGCAAAAACTCGATATTTCCATGAGGTAGAAGATGAAGGTGAGAAGGTCATGATTAACACTTCCGGTAACAATAAGGGATGGACTATTACAATTGGGGTTGAGATAGTGGAGGATGAGATTGGGTGGATCGAGGTCGTGATTGGGGTTGGGGTTGAGAATGGATGAATTGGTGGGATTGTGGTTGAAATAAAGGTGTAACAGGTTGTGGTTGAGGTTGAAATAGGGATGGAATGAGTTGTGGTTGAGGTTGAGTGAGTTGAGGTTGAAATAGGAGTGGTATGGGTAGTGGTTGAGGTTGAGTGAGTTGAGGCTGAAATAAGGGTGGAGTGGGATGAGGTTGAGTAATGGAAGTTGAGTATGAAGGGAAATATTAACCTTTTCACCTCTCTTTGCTTCATAAATGACTGAAAAAAAGAAAAGAAAAATAGGTTATACATTCTATACGAGATATATTTAATGTTATAATACTTACTCAATAAAGAAAAAGTAGATTGTACATTAAGATATATGAATATATATAATAAAAAAGTTTGAGGAGTGACATCAAAGATGATGAGAAAACAAATCAATACAAAAGACTTGATGAGCTTCAACAAACTTGAAACATATATGACATTGGTGATGTGCATTTGCATGCTCTTATTAATAAAAAGTGTTACTGCTGTCATATGAAATAAAGATTCCAAACACCAAATTTTGTCACAGAAACGGGGAAAACAACCAATTCTTTTTTATGAAATCTATCAATTCCTTTTTCAACACTACAAATGTAAAATCAAACACATCATCAATAAAAAGATAACAAATACTATTCAATAGAACTATCTTCCTCTTGATCTTCATATTCACCATCACACTTGAATCATCTTCTTCATCCTCATTATCTTGCATCGCAGACAAATTAACCTCTTCACCATAAACTTCATCATCTTGTAGGTTATCATTTGGGTCATTTTTAATTATTGCATTAGCTTGTGACTCTTGCACTTGAAAAAAAACCTCTAATGTATGCTTATCATCAACAACCCCTCTCATCTTTGTCTTGATAACTACCAACCAATCAACCTTTTGGCGCCCAGGATAAGGTGAATAGTAAACTTGAGATGTAACATTTGGAAAAATAAAAGGATCAAATTTACCATATTTTCTCCCTTTTCGTACTTCTACAATATTGTAATGATTATGTATCCTCATTCCTCAACTTGAAGGGTTGAAATAATCATAGTAAAATAAAATTAGGGTTCTTGTTGTTTGACTTCACCATTCAAGTTCTAGAATCTCTATAACAACACCTTAATAATCATTTGAGATTTCACCTTGACCAATTCCACTAACACATACCCCACTATTATATGTTGTTTTGCCTTCACCCCAAGAAGTTGGGTTGAATTGGTATCCATTCACATTATAAATAGGCCATGACTTTTCTAGTCTCAAGGGCCCTCTGGCCAAGTCAGGGTTTTGTACTTAAGTTTTTTATTCTTTGTCACCTATTCACATAGAGCGATTCATATATTTTAGGTTAAAGCAATTTGTACATATGTATTTTAACCCAAACAAGATTGAATAGTGTAAATAAGTGCTTACATATTCTTGAAATCATCGCAGAAAGTTAGCTTTTATTCGTTTATCAATGACATTGTCATTGAGATCTCGTTACATACTTTTCAAACTTTGTACATACATCCTAAATTGGAAGCATAACCATCAGGCATCTCCAACCCCTTCACCCATTTGGACACATCATTCTTTTGTTCATTTATCAAACAAAACTTGGTTTTAGGTTTTATATAGTTCCCATTAGGATATTTTTTCAGCAACAACTCCTTTTTGTGACAATACTTTGCTAAGTCCAATTATGCCTTCTCATAGTCATTTGTTTTCTTTTTGTTGTCCATAACTGTATGAAATACATTAGATCTCAAAGACATTCTTCTCTATATGCATAACATCAAGATTATGCCTCAATAGGTTGTGTCTCCAATATGGAAAACTCCAAAATATGCTTCTTTTGGTCCAATTGTGTAAAATTTCATGGCAAGGAACAATGCATTGCCTCGTGTTAGTTATCTTGGGAATTACATAAACCTTTTCCCACACTTGTTCACCACTTAACATAGGAGGAGGCTCATTTTTATCAATTCTATTTTTGTAAAATGCAACCTTGTTTCTTCTAAAAACATGATTACGAGGTAAAAATTGACGGTGATAATCAAACCAAGATGTTTTCCTTTCGTGTTTCAATGTGAAAGCTTTTGACTTTCTCTTAGGGGATAAGTACCTCCGTCCATTCATCCCACTACCAATTGAGTTGTGGCTTAATTGGTAGTGGAAATGAATGGACGGTGGTACTTATCCCCCACGTACTGAGTTTGATTCCCACGGAAGGCAAAAACTCAGTATTTCCTACAGATTGAAAAGGGGGGTAAGAAGGTCGTGATTAACAGTGCCGATATTGTTATTTCCTACGGAGAGGAAAGGGGGCGAGAAGATCGTGATTAACAGTGCCGATATCGCTAAGGGTTGGGTTGTTACATTAATCTTCCAACAGTACTCCACCCATACAACATACTATAAACATGAAAATCATTTGTTGTCCACATCAGTGCATCTCTTAATTGAAAATTTTTCTTTTTTGAGGCATCATATGTTACTACACCATCATTCATTTGCAACTCGTTTATGAGCGGATGCAAATACACATCAATTTTACCAAGTCTAACATTTCGAGGAAAATCCAGGATATACTTGGTCAAAGTGTTTCCAAGCTTTTCCCTCTGAAGGATGACATAACACACCTTCTTCCCTACAATTTTTGAAGTGCCACCTTATGTGCTTTGCCGATTTCAAAGAAGCATATAATCTTTGCAAACGAGGGGTGAGAGGCAAGTAATGCAATCTCTTGCAAGGAACGTCTTTAGAGATTTTCCTATGTATGTTATGTGTTTTATATCAAGGCTCATTACAAAAATTGCACTCCTACAAATTTAGATAATCTTTATAATAAAGTATAAACCTATTAATGTAGCAATCTATCTTGATTTTGGATAAACCGAGTCCGACCACAAGTTTTTTTGTTTCCCTAAAGTTTGGGGGAATTACATTCTCATAGTGATTTGACTCCTTCATAAACTTCATCACGTCATTGAAACAAGCCTCTGACATGTTGTGTTTAGATTTTAAACCCAACATCGTAATAGAGTCAAACAACTCTTGTATTTTTACATCCAGACCATAATGGTTGTTGAGCAGAATTCAACATTTTATAAAACTGGCCAGCTTCTATATTTGGATGTTCCTCTTTTTGAGGAAAATGTTGTTCACAATTAAGGCTGGCAGCATCGTTCAACATGTCTTGTGTTTATCATCATGTTCATAACATTGATGGTGACTACTACTACTACTACTACTACTACCAGACGCATCCATGCATTTTCATCGCCGTCATCGTGAACATGATGGACTTCCTCTCCATGGGATGTCCATTCCCAATAATTGGGTCTAAAAACCTTTTGATGAATGTGAACATTAACTACATATGGGGTCGAATGATTTTCATTTTTACGCAACTTACATGGGCATCTTCTTACACCTTCGTTGAAATACTTGTCTTGTAGACAAGCAAATTAAATAAACTCTTTTATGCCCTTTAAAAACTCAAACATATATGTTTTTCGACCGGGGAGAAGCCTATTGTATATCCATGTCCAGTGTGCAAGAACTTTCATTTCCTATACACATGCAGTCTTTGATATTATGAACTATATCCAATTTATGTTATTCAAACGTGTTAGTCTAGACATGTTGGTCCTTTTACTAGGGCCATCTAATTTGAAATTGCATTAAAAAATATAAAGGTTCACGAGTTCATATATTTGAAATATGTAGGACCAAAGATACCTTATGGAGAGGTGTTTTGCTACTCAAATATGCATTGTTAAAACCCATTTGGTGTATTTCATATACATAATTGTCAGTTGTTTTTACTACAACAGTCGATCCATAACAGCAGAAAGTAACTAGAAATGTGGTTGTTGAGATTCCAATAACATCATTTTAATATAAAGATCACATATCCAATTGAAATACCTACAATTTGTCTACAAATCCAAATATGATACTAGAACTAACAAATTTATAAAAGGTGAAACAAATATGATTTGATAAAAAAGACAAACACATTATCCACACAAATGGAGGCTCACGAAAATGAACAATGGTGAGAAACAAGAGAGTGGCGCACAACATTTACGACGGCGGCGAGGTTATGATGGCGACGAAGTTGAGATGCGACACAAAGAGGTTGAGATTCAATGATGGCGAGGTGTGACAGTGGTGGCTATGGTTGAGATGCAATGGCAATGTGATGGTATGGCGGAGAATTGAGATTCGATGATGGCGAAGTTGAGAATAATAGGGTTATGAGATTAGGGTTATGAGAAAAATAGGAAATAGGGTATACAATTTTACTTTTTTTGTGTTGTTTCAAAAAACAATTTTTCATTTTTATAAAATATTTTTTTTTACTTATTTATATAAATATAAAAAAAAGTAGAAGTTATACTCCAGAAGACTTTTGTCAAGATTTTGGGTACATAGATGTGTTCCTAAAAATATGAAACCCCAAGTTGCTAGAGGACGAAACGAAAAGATAGTACGGATAGTATGTGATGCTGATAATTCATCATCTATGATGGATGCTCCTCTAGAAAGGATTCAATCAACATCTCGGAGGAGACGACGATTTATAATGGAAGATGATGATGACGGAGAGCATGATCATATACCTATGATCCCAGAGGCTGATTTGTTGTGTAGGAGGAGTTTGTACAACCAACATATGTACATGATGAGGCTATATAGGAGGAGGCTGTACAACATGAGGCTATATGGTGCATTAAAAATAATTAAATTAATTATATTTTGTTCTATATTTAATCTTAATGTCATATATTTTATTTGTTTGCAAGAGCGACTAATGTTGAAGATAGCTTTGTTCATTGTAAGAAGCTGCAACAATTTACTTCGCATGTACTACCGTGAGTTATATAGACGTGGGTGAATTTGTCAGGATTAACCCCACTACAATGGGGTAGTCTGAAGCTGATTGACAACAACCTGATTTCTGTATTTGTGGAGAGATGACACTCTAAAACTTCGTCATTTCACATGCCATTTGGTGAAATGATGATTACTTTGGATGATGTTCTCAATCTATTAGGCCTACAGATTAGGGGTGAGTTCTATAGTCCACCACCCGACCTAGATAAAGTAATATCATGTAATCTTGCCATAATTTTATCAGGGGTGCCTGCTGAAGGGGTGCACACTTCAGGTTGGATTGGTTGATGGAGGTCTTCAAAAGACAGTGTGTAACATAGAGATTTGATTTTGCTATTAGGGCGTACTGCAGGTATTAAATTTTTTATTATTATTATTTATTAATTGCTATGATTTTTATTTATTAATTTTTATGTTTTTTATTTATTAAGTTTAATTATTATCATTAGTTGTTATGATTTTAATTCATTTATTTTTATTTGCAACAGTGTTAAATTTATGAATATTTTTCAAATATTTGTAAAAGAGGTGACCAGGGTGCTGACGTGGAGTGTGTTGCCAGGATGAATAGATGGAGCTATAAATAAGCAAGCACAAAATTCCTGAGTAAATACATATGATAGATGCACTGACATCGGCTGGTGTCATATGGAGACCATGAGAGAATCGTAGGGATGTCTTTCTCTTCGATGATATCATGTTATACATCGGTCACCTCCAATTATGCAGCACTTTTATGACATATTCCACCACTGCCACCTCCAGTTCTTTTTAGATTATCTAATGCAAACGTAGAGTGGATGAGATATTTGACCCCTATAACTTAACTGTATCATAGGATACATCCAGCTACATATCCATCAGAGTGTTAGGATGGATATTTGGAATGGTTCTACAAGGTATCTCATCCACTTTTAGGGTGACCAGATTATGTACCGATGTTCCAAATTTTATTGTCCCGACCACCGTTGCACAAGCTTTTAGTTCACAACCATCTACCCTACAGCAGGTTGGTGATCTTATACAGTGGGGGTTAGAGGTATATGGTGCTGATCTAGACAACAACATGTATAGTTACTTTTATAGAGCTTCATATTTAGCGCATCATAACACTAGTTAGTAGTTATTTACTTTTATTTGTGATGAACATCGTTTTTATGGTTTTTAATGTTATTTAATTGTAACTTCATTACTTTATATTACTACTTTATTTTTATTTTAAATGTTATTTGTGATGAACAACATAAGTTAACAACTAAGCAAAATACAAGATTAAATATTTCGAAAAGTAGTAACTAAAATGGACTAATAACAAGTGATTTTATATGAGTATTAAAGTATTGTGGTCCCAACAAAATCAATCTTCATCTAATAATATGGCATCTACGGATTCTTTCGGTGGATCTTGTGTAACACATGTCATATGGTCTAATAAATAACCCACTGTTGTAGACGTCCAGTATATGCTATTGCCCAAGAAGTTGACTCATCAATACAAAATTTCTTCTAATCTGGTGCAATGAATGACATTGGAAATCCCTCTTTCATATTTAATTGCAAAATCGGTTGAAATAATAAATAATTTTATTATTTTAAAAAAATTAAGTATTACTTAAGAAAATAATATCACTTTACTTGAATCCAATGACTTGAGTCAACAAAACCAATATATATAATACGATCATTTGTTGTCGATCTTGAATGTGAACTGTTCATAAGAAATAAAGTCAAAGAAAATGTCCGACCAAACGTCACTAGAATAATATTATATGTTGTCACTAACGTAACTCATATCAGGTATGGACATCCATTTATCTAGGGGTTGAATACCCAAGAATCTCTGAATTATTTAGGTATGATAACCGTCACTTTGTTTTTGTTACCAATCTCCCTAATCCAATTACAACAGCTTCCGTGTATCAAATATCTGAAGTAAAATATAAAATAAATTATAATAACTAATCACAATAATAGGTTTTTACAATATTAATTATAATTATTCATACCTGATTTGTGTCGAAAATGGTGGTAGTATCGACACATGTTTTATTGCATAATAATTGCGGTTTATCCATATATGTTAAAATTTATATAAATATATTAAATAATTTTAAAATATTTTTTTAAAAAATGGTGTGTATCGAAAAAAAATTTCACAAGTTATTCGGTACATAAGAGTTTACCAGAAAACTTGTGAAAAGTTTTTCGATAATTTGCATTTTCAAACTTCTGTACCGAAAAACTTAAAAAAAGCTTTGTGGTACACACTTTTTCAAACTTATGTACTGGAGATCTTATAAAAAGTTTTCTTGAAGTTTTCACATAACTTATAGTACGTTTCTGTATCGAGATACATATAATAAGTTTTTCCGGACATTTTTAAAAAAAATTTGCATACCGAAAACCTTGATTTGATTGGCCTGAAAATCTTTAAAATGTGAAAAAAAAATGATTTTGAGTTTATAAAATAGTATAAAATTTGAAGAATAAAACTGACATTTTAAAATTGTTGTGGGAATGTAAGTATAACAATGAAGGTATAAGGTCAAATTTCGTAATTTCTGGCATTTGTACATACAGTCAATAGTTCACGGTTTTGAATCTGAATTTGCCAAATTGCATGTCAATTTTGATACCTCTTCTTGAAAATGCATAATATTTCGTAATGTTTCGTTGCATAATTAATGTCATTTGAAAAAAGTAACAAACTAAGAGATTTAAAAGTCATTTTTTTTAAAAAAAAATGTCGTGCGTTTATTTGTAAAAATAAAGTCTTTTTTGAGAAATTTGTCAAAAAAAGAAGTCGTGCTTATATATTCAATAAAAAGAAAAAGTCGCGCGTATATATTCAACAAAAAGAAAAGTCGTGCGTATATTCCTGTCCAACTAAAAAGTCGCATGTATATATATTTGCCTCTCAAATAATGGAATTAGAATCTTACACGTTAATATAATGGAATTAGAATTTTACAAATTTTAGTACATCACAATTATTTAAGTAGTAAGTGATCTTAGAAGTAATTTTTTTTAAATATAAATTTTTTATCGATTTAATTAACTCACAATATAAAAACTCTAATGTATATAAAAAAATTCATATATTAGACTAAAAAATATTTTATATAGAAATACCATCTGCCATTCAGCCAACCTACTATTAGTTACAACCGTTGAGTTTATAAAAGTTTAAATTATTTTTCAAGTTAATTTTATCTAGGATGGAGATATTTTATCAGCTTATCGTTACTTAGACTTACACAAATTATTGATGTTTTAATAGTGTAAAGACATGTTAAAAAAATATTTTTTTAATTGGAAAAAAATTATTATCTACCAAACAATAGTATTATACAGAAAATTATTTCATTTTCGAAATTTTCATATAAAACCAATATCTTGAAAATCGTTTTACAAATATTTACTTCAAAATGTTAGCGAAAAAATTAGATACAAAACAGTTAATATATTATAAATATTTTAAAATTATACTTCTTTTTGATGGATTTTGAAATTATAATTAGAAAGAATTGAATATAATAACAAAATTAACATTAAATAATAAAGAAGGTCAATATGTTCTTAGAAGGTCAATTGAAAATGCAAGGAAAATGCAAGGTGGGGAAGCATAGATGTCACATCTTCCTTATAAAAAAAAAGTCACATCTTTTGAAAAACCATAATTATAAATATATATGTATAATATTCATATATTCATTTAATATTTTATTTTCTTTTTATCTCACTTTTCTTATTATATCATTTATATATCATATATATCATATCACTCTATAATTTTGTCTCACTCAAGATGTCAAATGGATGGTTGAATGTCCACCAATTTTTTATCTTTGAAAAAATGGTACGTTTTATAAATACTCCTTTTTGTCTCATTTTTTGTTTTTCTTTATATCAAATTATTTGTTATTTTATATTAATACAATATTAATTAATTTTTTTTTTCACTAATATATCGTTATTGTTATATCTTAATTCTTTCAACGAACTATAATTGATAAATGGATTTAAATAAATAATAGTTATCTTATAATTGAAATCAATAAAATTAATCATTTTCGTAAAAATCATGCACATCTAAAATTAGAGAATTACAATGAAACGAACGAATAGTTTATCGAGTAGTTTATCTGCTTACCAAAAAGTAAATGTTTAGAGCTAAACTGCTTTTTATAAACTTCTTTATATAATATGCTTTTTACAAGGATATGGTTGTACCAAAAAAAAAAATACAGGATATTCAATACAATTAAATCAAGGTTTTTTTTTTATATTTCACTCTTTAAAATTAATAAAATTATACCTGACCACAGTTATAACAAAATAGTTGAATTGATATTTTGTTAACCTCAAATAAAAATATAAACCCCTTCAAAAAAAATATAAATATATAAGTTAAAATAAATTGATTCATCCTTATATGATGACATTAATTTTCTTTTTTTTGATAAATTTAATGACATTATTTTAAAATATCATTGCAATAATTCTTTAATAATGTTGGAGATGATCATAATAATTAGAGATAATTTAATAATTAAATGAGAAAAATTAAATGTAATTAAGTATCACCCTTAATAAATGTGAAAGTAAATACTTTTGTTTATAATTGTTTGTTCACATGATTGCGAATAAAGTGATACTTGATCTTGAATGTCGAATGGGTTTTTTGACAAATTAATAACACTAGAGCTGTCAAAATTAGTTAGCCCGAATGGCTCAGCCCGTTAAAACACGGTTTGGGCTTGATAAATTTCCGCCTGAATTTTTCTAGGTCTTTTTTATCATTGTCTAAATAAACCCGGTACCCATTTGGGTTAGCCCGTATAGGTACCGGGTAGCCCGCAACCCGCATAAGCAATTTAAAAAAATAAAAATAGTAAAATTAGTCCACATAAAAAAAAGGTCTAAAAGGTATTCAACTCACTTAGCTGATTATAAATATTATCTTTTGTGATAAAATATTATCTTTAGTTGGTTATATATTTTTAACAATCTATTTCTTTATTTTCTTAATTAGATAATCATCCAACACTTTGGAAAATGTGAACATTTCTCAAGGAGTCTAAAAACACTTATTTTAGAGTGATATTAATTAGAACAATTTAGCACTCTATTTGAATTTGGTTTAAGTTTGGGTTATGTTAGACAAATCTAAATTCATTTGTGTTATGCTAGATAATATCTCTAACTTTAGGACAATTTGGACTTGTTTTAATTTGTGTGTTGTTTGGATAATGTGTTGTTTTGAAAAATTTGAATTGAGTTTGTGCTAATTGAAAAATTCAAACTTAGTTTCTATATAAAGAGTAAATCATAATTTTTTTAAATGGACATTCAAATTGATTCATACTTAATGCATAAGTAATATACCATAATTTTTTATAAATGGGCATAAAAAAAAATTCAAATTAAAAGAGTCACAAATAAATAAAAAATATAATGAGTTAAAAAAAAATATTATAAAAAATGTGCAAGTTGCCCGCCCAGCCCGCAACCCGTTTAGGGCCGGGTTCAGGTAGTATTTTATCAACCCATATTAAAACAGGGTTTTTTGGCCTGGTTCAAAGAAGCCCTCAACCCGTTAGGGCCGCCCCTATATGAACAGTTGTATTATCACATAATATTGACATATCTCATTAATTTCTTATCCATAAGACTTGTAAGCAAAATTTGCGGCTAAGACATATTCTACTTTAGTTGTTGAGATTGCAATAGTATTATGCTTTCTGCAACACCAACTCACAAGAGCTTATCCAAGAAAGTAATAGGCATCACTTGTTCTTTTTCTTTCAATTTTTTCACTAGCATAATCAACATCACAATAGGCTACAAGGTCAAAACGTGAGCCTTTTCTTGTAACAAGTTCAAAAGTTTTATCATAGTCAATACCTTCTTATTTCTAATAACTTTACCATGTTCATCAAGTTTGTTTCTAAACTCCCATCTTGTTCCAATGATAGTATGATTTTGAGGGTTTGGAACTATGATTGCTTCATTTATGGACTTTAGTTTTAAATTTCATTCTTCTCAAATTGAGATAGTTCTTCTTTCTTGGCTTCAACCCAATTATTATCTACGATTGCCTCATTTATGGATTTGGATTTAATTTGAGAGATCATTTCCATATAAGAATCATTATCTTTGACAAATAATCTGGTTCTAATTCCATTAGTTGTTCTTCGAATGATTTGATTTTGAGGGTGATGATCAATCAATATCCAACTTCTTTGTGGGCTTTGTGAAGTAGAAGCTTGATCATTCTCATCTTTGTGATCATTTGTTTGTTGTTGTTGCTGTTGTTGTTGTTTTCCAGCTTCGTCTTCCTTATAATCATTCTAACTTTCATCAAGTGACTCATCAATTTCATCAAAAATAACATGCATACTTTATTCCACAACTTGAGTTTTCAAATTATATACTCTATATCCTTTAGAGGATGTAGAATATCATAAGAAATTCCTTTATCTAACTTTGAGTCAAATTTTCCCTAGTTATCTTTATTGTTCAAAATGTAGCAATAACAACCAAATATATGGAAGTAAAAAATATTTGGCATTTTGTCTTTCCAAAGTTCATATGGAGTTTTATTTAGGATTTTCCTAATTGAAACACGATTGAAATTGTAGCAAGAAGTATTTACAATTAAGCTCAAAAATACTTTTCAACATTCATTTAAAATTGTTCTTGCTATTTCTTGAAGAATTTTATTTTTTCTTTCAACTACTCCATTTTTTTGTGGAGTCCTTGGACAAGAAAAATAATGACAAATGCCATTGTCATTAGAAAAGGTTTTCAAAAAAGAATTTTCAAATTTTTCTTCATGATTACTTCTTACTGAGATAATGTTTGTACCTTTGTCATTTTGAACCTTCACACAAAAGTTTTTGAAAGCTTGAAAAGAATCAGCTTTTTGTTTGAAAAATAAAACCCATGTAAACTTTGAATAATCATTTACTATGACAAAACCATATTTCTTTCCTCCATATTTCTAAACAAATCAATGTGTAGTAGTTCAAGAGGTCTTTTAGTCAAAATTGTGTTAGTAGAGTATAAGTTGGTCTACACTTGTTTACTTCTTACACATACTTCATAGATTTTGTATTTGTCAACATTGATCTTTGGAAGACCTCTAACTAAGTCATGTTTTGATAACCTTGAAATGGTTTTCAGATTTACATGACCAACCTTTTTATGTCAAATCTATTTATCTTTTCAACAGTCATAAAACAACATTCAGCTCGTAGTTCATCTATGTATAAAACATATAGGTTCTTTTTTCTTGACCTAGAGCTCGTAGTTCATCTATGTATAAAACATATAGGTTCTTTTTTCTTGACCTAGAGAAAAGAGTTTTTCCAGATGAAGGTTGTTTTACTTCAGATAAATTAGATTTAAAAATAACTTCAAAACCACTATTACATAATAGAATGATACTAAGTAAATTATGTTTCAAACCTTCCACATATTGAGCTTTGTCATTGTTTCCAAATGTGAGTGATCCTCCATTCTTTTTCTCAAATGAGAGAAAGAATGTTTATCTTCAGTCTTTTGTCTTGAACATCCACTGTCCAAGTACCAATAGGAGCATTTATATCTCTCAATCATTTTTCTCTTCCTTATTAGGAATAAATAAATTTTCTTATATTTTTCTAACTTTGAGATTGTCTAAAACCTAATCCTGCTTTTTCAAAAACTCTTATTTTGGAACCTATGATTTTATGAAAAGTGTTCATAGATTTAAAAAAGTTGTTTATGTCATTTTTCAATAAATCAACTTCCTTCTTTTAAAAAATGTTTTCTTATTGAATCTTTGAAAGATGAATTTTCTCATTCAAACATATCAAATTTTCTTACACATGTATCTATTCTTATTTCTTTTTAGTGATTGGTTCCTTCATGATGAGTTAGTAAGGCTTCCCATTTCTGATGTAGAAGAACATTGAGCTTTAGAATTTCAAAGTACCTTTGCTTTTTCATCCACACGTTTTCTTATTTTGCTAGTGATGCTGGATCATTTTGATCCATTTTAGGTACAAAGTTTGCTTTTCTACTATGACGAGGCCATCAAGGTGACGAGGTATGTGATGATCCTCCTTCAGGGATAAACTTTACTTTTGACATTATTTTTTCCTGAATCTTGATTTTGCATATCTGAACCGGAGACATGTTTGATAAAAAAAGAGCCTTGTGATTAACTTGAGAATAAAACAAACAAGTGATGATTTGTAGCATAGGCTCTTGCTCTTTATGTTCAACATACATTTCTATTTATAGATGAGGAGAACTTTAGTTAGTTGATGGAGAAAAGAGTTATTGGACACGAGAATCCATAAAACAATTTCTTTGATGAGTCATCTTCATGTTTTAGTGTAATTCAAAGGGAATGTTCTCTTCTAGGGAAGAACGTTCTTATGCTTTTTGTGACCAAAAGGTAACTTCGAAATATGAGCATGAAGACATTGCAAGTTGATTTTCCGATGTAGCACGAAGAAGGGAAAAAAGCTTCAACTATCACTTGTACTTGCATGTACTGTGTTTTTGTCTTTTTGTGCTTGTAAGTGGTAGAACAAAGAGAATGTTCTTTCCAAAAATGTGGGCCAACATATGTATGTCAAAGTGTTAGTTGGCTTGCTCATATTAGTCTAAATAAAATCAGAAAACTAAGTTGGAAATGAAGATAGATCAATCAAAATCTTTATGACATATTCGTTTGTTTGATATAATAAAGAATTTTATTTCACTATTCTTCAAATAAGCTTGTTTATGCAAGATGTATTAAATGCAATATTCTTAAAATAATTTCAACTACAAAGTTATTCCTTGTCCATTTTGAGTTGAATTAAAAGTATTTAAGGTGATGAAACTTGCTTCAACATGAGAAAAAATATTGTCATAAAAACCCAACAAAGAGAATGTTCTTCTACATCAGGAAAACGTTATTTATTTGTAATTTTAAGTGATGCTTTGTTTTTTTGTGAGTGAGAAACTTAGATTAAAATCAATTTATGTTATCATCTCCAAATGGTTGAGAGTACATAATTGGTTGATGTTAATTTATTACTTATATTTATGCATGTATAATGTATCATTATGTTGTTTTTAACTTTTTTGCATGTGGAACCCATCTATGGAGACCTTGGAGGCTCTCACCTCGGTCATTCAGTCACAGTTTTGTAGGCCGTATCTAAGATGGGGAGAAATCTCAGAGAAGAGGGTGAAATGCATGTTCAAAAAATTTTGGGTAAGTTTATGTTACTTTTTTTTGTTAGCTAAAATATTTTATTGTGTTGTTGTTGTTGTTATAAATGTAGTCTTAATTTACATGTAATACAACATTGTAGGAAGAAGTTGCTTGACTACCTAAAGATCACTTTGAGCTCTACAATATCTTCAAGGATAAGGCTTCAAGGTGTCTTTATGAGATTCTATTGGAAGAAAGGAAGAAACGCCAATGCCCATCCTGGATGGGAGAAAATGCTTGGAAAGAGCTCTAGAAGAAACGAAAAACTCTTAAATTTAAGAAGAAATCCTTTCGGGCAAGGAATAATTGCGCTTTTGCTAAGGGTGGATATGCTCATATAGATGGCTCCATATCCATGAATGAAGATGCCATACCAATGGTATGTTTTTCATGTCAAACAGTTGGCTGCTTAATTTAATGGATTGTGTTGTATTGGTTTCAAATAATGAGATTATTGTGTGGGATGTTTCAAATAATTATATTATTGGGTGGGTTGGTATGTTATGGGTTCTAAAGCATGTTAAGCTACCTTATTTTAAGGGAATGTGAGGAAATTGTTTTGTGATATCAAAGCTACTCTAAGATTCACATAGATCAGTAACTAGTCTTTATATAGTATTTATAAATGGCTTGGCCTAATAACATGACCTGCATTGCATCAAACTAATTTTATTTAATAATATTTCTTTTTTAGCATAAGATATATTTAATAATTTTTATTTAACAATCTTTCAAATTTTGATGGTGTCACAAAACTAGTTTTATTTAACCATCTTCTAAATCTTGAGAAATACTGTATTAGATCATATAAAAAGAATTTATGAATATTAGTGTTTTCAATAATTTTGTTTTTTCAAAATAAAATATTATATGTTTCTAACATTCAACGTCTATTTTTTAATAAGAGAACCCACATTGGATGAACGCTTCCTAAAAACTCACAAAGCAGAAGAACTCTTCATGGCTGGATGATAGAGCCAAGAAAACAAATGTAAGTGTACAACATGCCTATCAAGTAGAAGAAACTTTTGATAGTGACACCAAGGAGATTGATTCTGCGACTCGATTAAAATTGTGGGCTGAATCTGTAAGGGGAAAGACTCGAGGACATCTCTATGGTGCTGGAGATGTGTCAAAGCGTTATAAGCGCAGGGACTTGTTTTGTGTCAAAATAGACGGATGTTTATGGTATGTTTCTTTTGAGACTTATTTGGCATATTAGTTTGATGTATACTTTGAGACATGTATGTCAAACTAGATCAATGTTTTGTTTAATGCTCGTTTATGTCATAAACCAAATTAACATTGTCAAAATGAGTATATTTTGGTTTATATTGAGTTTTTTTTTGTTACGTATAGGTCATTTTGTGATAAGTGGTGACATAAAAAAATATTATTATAATATCTTTGTTGTTTGGTGAACTTACAGATAGTTTAATCATCTGACTCATGTATATTACAACGAGCTTAGCCATTGTTGAAAATGCATCAATCACGTGATTTATAATGGCTTTAGCCGTCAATAATATTATCGACGACTTTTCCATCAATAAAATAAGACAAAAAACTTATTGATAAAACCAACATTGCATATGCGATACCCACTGAAAAGTCATCGATAAAACTCAACACTGTTTGAGTTGTGGGTAAATATTTCCAACGTGCACTTTTTCGACCATCCGATGACCATGGGTAATTCGTCGTTAAGTAAACGTTACTCGCGAATTTCATTGATTACGAGCGGCTTTTGGCTGTGGATAAAGACTGAAGTTCATATAGTGTATTTTTTTTGGCATGATATGGATAGCTTCATTGTATTCTTAGTACAATAAGTTAGATTTGAACACTAAATTGTGCATCGTTTGTGATAGGTCAAGACTAAAGTTCGTAATGTGTATTTTTTATGGCATGATATAGATAGCTTCATTGTATTCTTAGTACAACAAGTTAGATTTAAACACTAAATTGTGCATCGTTTGTGAGATAGGTCATGACCTTTGGTGTTCAACATCATTGTATAAAGTTTGTGGGTGTTCAACATGTGGTTATGTTAGAATATCTTAACATTGTTGCTTTATTGAAAGATTTACAACTTCAAAACATAAAAACTTAACTAAAAGAATATGTATCTTTGTTTGTCCAATGATATGTTGTCGAATCACCTCTAATAATTTTACAAATGTTTTCTTATTATTTCTTATTTAGCCTCTTAGATTTTAAAGCCTAGTTCCCCTAAGATTATCCCACCTTGACATTGACCTAATTACAATATTTCTAAGTTCTTTTGATATTTATGTGTATGTGTTTCAAGTGTGGATGTTATAGGATTTTCAAGCCTATATTAGTGCTAACTTTCATGTATTGTTTTGAGAGTAAACACTTGAGAGTTTGAGAGAATTTAATATCTTGTGAGGATTCTATCACTTATGATTTATTCTTTGGTGGATCTATTCTCTTGTTTACTTTTAATGTAATTTGATGTTTTTCCACCATTGTCATGTTACTTGTAGTTTGAAATGACCAGTTCACACAACACTTAGCATTCTTGAAATATCATCATTAGATTTTTTTTTTATCTCTTTTTGAAGTTTTTTTTTTTTATTATTTTTTTTTTATATATATCCTGGCCATGAGTTTTGCTCAAAGTGCAAAACCTTAAGTGTGGGGGAATTTGATCAACTCATTTTTATATACTTTTTATTGTATTTCACTTTGTGTTTTTAGATGTATGTTAGGCCTAATAATAACTTCTTACCATGTTTATATATTTTTGGATCAAAATTGAGTTTTAGTGAAATTCTTAGTTAATTTTCAGATTTTGTTACATCGTGACCCCTTCATCATCTACATGCCATAACGTGGGTTGTATTCTAGATGTCGGAAACGTTCTTGCAGGATTTACTTATTTAATTAGTTATTATTGGGATGATCATCATCTTTTGGGCCTTCCTTTTTTTGAGAAACCTTTTAATAATTTAGGTTAACCTAAGATTAGAATATAAATAGGATTTTAGAGAGTCTTGTCCACATACCTTACTATTATCATATAGTTTTTCCATTTTATGAATTCCATGGCAGTTAAAATTTCTAAATCAATCCATTGGTTTGGGTTACTTTATTAAACTCTTGAGCTTTGATTCTTGATGCAATTTTGTTTTATATTTTTGTCAGTCAATTTATCATATTTTCATGATCTTTGTGTATGAATTTGACTTATGTTCTTATGCTTAATCTTGCTGATTTCGATTTATACCTTTGATTGAAATAGATTGAACACATATTTTAGTTTAGTTATAATAGGAATTGGTAGAATCCATAACGCTTAGTTACATGTTTGGTTGAATTCAGTTATGACATTAATCGTGTTTTGTGACGCTTGTCTACAACCATGATTAATTGAACAATGTGATGCTTGATCTAGTAGGAATTCGGATAAAATTAATTCACGCTTGCTTGGTTAGTTTTATTATCAAACAAACATAAAAGCATAGAACAAATGTTTATATATAGCCTATGATAGAGTCCAGACAAAGAACTCCACAAACCAATGGGTTGATTGTTTCAATTAGGTTGTAATTCTCTATAATTTCTCAATCTGTTTTTCATACTAAAAACCCCATTTTTTATTTATTTCTTTGCATGTTCTTAATTGTTAGTCGATATGGCCCTGTATCTAGAAGGGGTGAATAGATACATGCTATTTCAATGCATATCAGAAGCTTTTTTAATATTTTTCGATTAATTACTATTCGAACGATTGCACTCAGGAACCTTTTGTGATTAAAGTGGGTAACAAATATCGAATTAAGAGATAATCGAATAGTCAAAGATGAAATTGATCTTGACAATCAATTTACTATTGCTTGTTTGAACCTTTAATACCACAACTAAATTTAGCAACTCTTAAGTAAAACTCAATTACCAAGCGAAGAACAAAGAATTAATTCGATTTGAGATAAAATGTCAAATTACTTAATTCTATGATTTGTTTTTGATTTATTGGATTTGGGATTTTCAGATATACTTTTGAAAACAATTTAAATTTAAGAGATTCTTTCACCAAGAAGTTTATGTTTCTTGAACAAAAACTTAAACACAAACTGAATTAAGTAATCTAATAGTAAGAGATAAGGTAAGAGAATCAAAATCACGATTTATCCTTGTTCGATCACGTTTGTCCTCGCTTTGTGATCTATGTCTAATCCTGCTATCAATTGATAGAAGATTTTCTTCCAATTATGAGAAATATGAACTCTTATGTTTACAATAAAGAACTCCTTTGAGACAAATGTACAAACATCTTTGCTACAATGTCTTCACTATTTGTGAATCTAAGAGTTCTTCAATTCTTGAAACCCACTTCAAGAATCACCATGAATTCCAAGTGATACAGCTGCAAATCCAACCTCTAGTAAGCATTCAACCTTGAACCTTCACCTATTATTGATTTAGCTCCTTTAATCTTGGCAATTCAATCAGAAACCTAGAAACCAAAATTATTCTCAAATGGGGTGAAAAGAAATCCCTTCTTTTCCTTTTACCTTGATTGTAGACGATGATAAACCCAATTACTTAATCTCACAATCAATTGAACACTCAACTCTCCTTATAGTGTTATCCTAACTATTGTATCACTCAATAATCTTTCTCCATGAAAAAAATGATTCTAAGAACTTTCAAAGATATATTTATGAAAGTCAAACAGTGTGTGATAACAACACATGATAAAAACACTACTATAAATTTTTTTATCGTGTAATTCGAATTATACATTGCATAATCAAAATCCCATTTTTTAGAAGGTGTAATTCGAATTACACTAAGTCTAATTAGAATTACATGAGTTGTTTTTCGTAAATACCATGTTTTAAAAGAAAATCTTTCAAATAGTTAATGATATGAAAATAGTTGGGCTTAAAAGCATATTTTTCTCATGGAGAGATTATTGAGTTGTCCTTGTGCAATAATTCTAAGTGTTGGAATCAAATTGGTTTTATACTTAGAGTTTTGATGTTAGCAAAAGTATTTTATGAGAACAATATATTTGACCTTACAGAATATGAAGGAAGATTCGTCTTTTTGAAGACAATTAAAATAAGATTTGATTCAGGTTTATAATTGTAGAAAATCTTTGACCAAGTTGAAAATAAGATATAGTCAAGATTTGAAGAAGATATGATCAACATCTTATCAACAATAAGACATGAATTATTTACAAGAAAATTTGATCAAGATTTATCTACCAGAAGATGCGAATTATTTACAAGAAGATTTGATCAAGATTCATCACAAGAAGATATGAAATACTTACAAGAAGATTTAATCAAGATTTACCAATCAAGTTAAAATCCCAATCATGGTACCTGGACAATGGATGCTTGTGACACATGATGGGAGTCTATGTTCCAAAAACTAACATTGAGCAAAGGAGGAGGCACAGTGACTTTTGGAGGAAGGCAAAAAAGCCAGATCATTGGTCAAGGTACACTTGGTAATGGTACTTCCCTTTCTATTAAATATTTTTTGTTTGTTAGATGTCTTAAGCATAATTTATTATGTATTAGTCAGTTAAGTGATGATAATTATGATATTATATTAATCAAAAAACATGCAAGGCAATTAGTCAGAAGGATGGATGTATACTCTTTACTGGTCAAAGGCAAAACACCATTTATAAGATGTATTTGTTTAGTCTAGAGAAACAAGAGGTTAAGTGTCTTATGTCAGTAAATGAAGAGAAACTAATTTGACACAAAAGATTAGGTCATGAAAACCTTAGATTAATTTTAAAACTGAATAAACTTCAACTAGTCAGAGGTCTACCTAAGCTTAGTTACAAAACTGAAATTATGTTTGAAGCTTGTCAAAAGGGAAAACAGACAAAAAACTCTTTTACTCCTAACAACTCAGTCTCTACCTCAAATCCCCTTGAGCTCTTACATATAGATCTCTTTGGGTAAGTGAAAAAAACGTCTCTAAGTGGAAAGAAATATGGCTTTGTTATAGTAGATGATTACACTAGGTGGACATGGGTAAAATTCCTAAGAAGTAAGGATGAATCCCACACAGTGTCTATCACATTTTGCAAACAAATAATGAATAAAAGGGGTCTTAAGATTGTAACAATTAGAAGTGATCATGGAGGATAATTTGAAATTAAGTTATTTGAATGTTTTTGTGATGAGAATGGAATCTCTCACAACTTCTCTTCTCCTAGACCACCCCAACAAAATGGAGTTGTAGAAAGAAAGAATAGATCACTCCAAGAAATGTCAAGAACCATATTAAATGAGTTGATTGTTGCAAAACACTTTTGGGCTGAAACAATTAACACTGCATGTTATATTCAAAATAGAGGCATAATTAGGTCTATATTGAATAAAACACCATATGAATTGTGGAAAGGTAAAAAGCCTAACATCTCTTAATTTAAACAATTTGGTTGTACTTGTTATATGTTTAAAGATAACCTTGGTAAATTTGATTCTAGATTTCAAAAGTGTACCTTCATTGGATACTCTGAAAGATATAAGGCTTATAGAGTGTTTAATAGGGAAACTTAGATTGTGGAAGAATTCATACATGTTAAATTTGATGACAAACAACTTGACCTTGAAAAGTCAAAGCAAGATGGTGATAATGCAGGTTTACCAGAACTAGAGGATTTGCCAAGTAGTAGTATATATGATTATCGTATCCGCAGAGATTAATTTAACAACTACCAAGTTAATCAAGATTTTATATTATTTAGACTACTGAAAATTATTGTTGGCTTGCGATAACAAAAACGTAACGATAGCATAATAGTTATAACGAGAGTATATAACAACACAACTTTGAATTAATGGAAAGTAAACCTAGGGTCATGGTTTCACTTTGTTGTTTATCTCATTTAAATGATTCGTCATTCAATGAAATATTCATTTCCCTAAATTAATTCTTTAATTGATCATACAAAAAATATAATTAAGAGAAAGCATAAAGAACCAACAAATTGAATGATTGAAAGATTAGTATCTATGTTTCATCATACAAGAATCCTAATCTCAATTATCCTATATATCTACCAATTAATTGTAGTTGGTCACTAGTCAATTGATTGATTAAAACATGCAAAGGTTGGCCATCCCAAACATGTAAATAAAGCAATAGAATAATTTAATTGAGATAAACAACAAAAATCTAAAATAAGACTAGAATTTAAAACTAAGACATAGTAAAAAGATATCTTAATCACAAGATTCACCAAAGACCCTAGAAGAGAGCTTAGTTACTCATTGACATATAGAAAATAAAGTAAATAATATAAGTGTTCATTAATTAAAGGAAAAAGAAATAAAACCCTCAAAGAGTATGATTTTTTTTTCTCCAAAATTTGAGATACTATACTCCAGCTCCAAGCACTCATAAGTTTCCAAGTTGTTTCTCCTTATTTTCTCTTTCTCTAATTTTTCTGCTTCTCCGATTCTGTTTCTAGTGTGTGGCTCCCCCCCCTTCTGTTTCTAGTGTGTGGCTCCTCCCCCCTTCTGTTTCTGATTTCTTCTATTTATGATAGCAAGAAGATCCTCATTTTATGCAACAAGCTTCCCCCTTTTTAGAAACAACCTTCCCCTTTCTTTGACAACATTTTTTTTATCATAAAATTCAATTTTTAAGGAGGTTAGACAAGACATAACTTGTAGAGTGTTATTTATATTTAGTAAATTTTTTAATAGACTATTTATAATTTGTTGATAATCATTTGCAGGTCATTAATCTTGTGTGTTGCAAACTAACATACAATGAAAGATCTATAGAAAAACATCTTTCGTTGTAGTACCTTCCAACAATGTTTGCGGTACATACTATAAGTGTTTTTTGTTCATTTTTTATTAACATTAGAAAAAAGTTGTAAAGTTTTTTATATTTTTCCACATGAAATTTTATTTGTTTCACATGAAGGCTGAGATGAATCATAGTTTCCTTTCATTTAAGCTTCTTGCGTTATGATCAATAAATCTACCATTATTGTTCTAATTTTTATTCTTGATTAATTACCGGTAATTATCGCGGAGTATGGGTTTTAACTTGGATGAAAGAATGTGGCTTCTAAATGTTTTTTTACTTGCCCATTGAGTTGTTTAGTATTGTCCAACTACTTTATACAAATTTAGTTCTTTATTATCATTTTCGCACCCTTGTGATTTCACTTGCATATTAATTTGGCATGTTGTGAAATTTTGCTATAAAAGTATGAAAAAAAAATCTTGTGCACCTATTTTTATCCTTCATGAAGAGAACATATTTTTTAATTATAGCATTAATATAAATAATAAGGAAATAAATATTATTATAAAATTCAAGGAAATAATAAAAGATTTTTTTTATATATGTCCATCCAGTTTATTATAATTTTTTTTATATATAAAACTTTATTATAATTCTACAAGTTATAATAGGCATAACATTATTGATATTAACTATTCTATGAGGTATAACTTAGTGCAAGTTGAAAAAAAGAGAGGGAACTATTATCCACTACTATTTTATTCCAATATTTTTATTTTGTGCACGGTTATCAAGTTTATCCAGATACAAGAATTAAACTTGTCATTGATTATTGGAAAAGCATTTACGCACTAGATGTGTTACTATTATGATAAACACATGGTAGATTATTGAATTACCTCTTTTCTCATTAAAATAATAATGATTCAATACAAGTTATTTATATGTGGGAAATTACAAAAAGGGAAAAGGGATGTAACTGATGTAACTAATCTAACTGAATTAGTTACTCTTACTAACAAACTGAAACAAATAAAATTGACTAAGTCTACTAATGTAACTATATCTAATAGCCTCCTTCAAGCTGGAGCGCATAAGTTCATTAAGCCTAGCTTGGAACAAAAATTCTGAAACGGTTTGGGATTGAAACCTTTGGTGAAGACATCTGCCAAGTGCTGGACAGAAGATGAAACAGCTTCTGCTGGAGTAGCTGCAATGTGTGTGGCAAATTGACTATCACAATATAAAAGAGCTGGTGCTGTAAAATCAGTTTGAAGGTCTTGAAGGTGATAAGTCAACCACTGTATTTCACATACAATAGAGGCCATGGCCTGATACTCTGCTTCCGAAGAACTTCTGGAAATTGTGGCTTGTTTATTGGACTTCCAGGAGATTAAAAGAATCACCAAGAAATACACAATATCCACGGATAGATTTGCGAGTTTCTGGGCACGTGGCCCAGTTAGAGTCAGAGAATGCTTTGAGCTGAATGCAAGAAGAGGCAGACAAGAAAATACCATTCGCAGGTGATGATTTGAGATATTTGAGTACACGTATGGCAGCTTCAGGGTGAGTGTCAATTGGAAACACATATGCTGGCTTTTGTACTAAAAAACTAATATCTAGTCTTGTGTTTGTAAGATAGATGAGTTGTCCCACTAGGCGTCGGTACAGAGAAGGATCGAAAATGGGGGTTCAAGTAGTGGAAGTAAGTCTAGTGCCCTTTAAAATAGGTGTAGAAGCTGGTTTAGAGGCGAGCAGGCCAACATTGTGCAGAAAATCCAGAACATATTTGCGTTGGCAAATGTGGATTCCTAGCTTTGATCTTGATACTTCTAAACCAAGGAAGTACTTCAAGTCCACTAGGTCATTTATCTTGAATTTGGAGTTGATGAATGATTTGATATCTGTGCATTCTTTGAAGTCATTACCTGCAGTAATAACATCATCAACATAAATAAGAAGGGCAGTGAAAGATTGATGAACTCTTTTAATGAATAAAGAGTTATCAGAGGAAGATTGAGTATAACCTTTAGAAAGTAAGGCAGTGGACAATTTAGCAAACCATTGTCTACTAGATTGTTTAAATCCATAAAGTGATTTTAAAAGTTTACATATATGATTTGGATGAGTAGTGGACATACCCGGGGGTAGGTTCATATAAACCTCCTCATCCAAGTTCCCGTGTAAGAATGCATTATGCACGTCCAATTGATGTAAAAACCAATTATTGGAAGAAGCTAAGGCAAGTAGTAGTCTTATAGTGGTTAGTTTGGCAACGAGAGAATAAGTGTCAAAATAGTCTATACCTTCAATTTGATTAAAACCCTTGGCAACTAATCGAGCCTTATACCTTTCAATGCTGCCATCAAATTTGTGTGATTTTATATACCCATTTGCAACCAATGGGCTTTTTGCCTTATGGTAACTCAGGTATCACCCAAGTGTTGTTATTATTTAAAGCATCTATTTCAGCCTCCATGGCTTTAATCCATACATCATGTTTAATAACATGTTTATAATGAGATGGCTCATGACTAACAGTGATAACATTGATGTACTTAAAGTGAGATGGAGAAAATTTATGTTAAGATAAAACAGTAGATAAGGAATGTAATAGGGACAGATTATCATGAAGCAAAACAACATTACATTAAAAATCATTTAAGTATGCAGGGGGTGACGATGCCTATCAGATCTTCTTAAAGAATCACTGTCAAGAGTAGTATGATGAACAATAGAATCATCTATGCAAGGAGAATCATGAGAAGAGGGAACAACATGGAAAACATCAGGATGTAGAGCAGTAGCAGAATTGGAATTATGGGGCAGGGGATTCATCACAATAGAATTATCAAAAATAAGGACATCATCAATGTTAGTGTCATGATCTAAAATAGTGGCAGAAGCATTATTTTGAGGATAAGGAAAAACAAATTCATAAAAGATAACATTTCTAGAGATAAATGTAGGACGGGTATGTAAATCAAATAAAATATAACCTTTTGTGCCAATCTTAAAACCCAAGAAAATGCATTGTTTGCACGGGGGTCTAGTTTGGTGCGGGCATCAGTTAAAGTAGCAGCATATACCAAACAACCAAAAACCTTTAATTCAGTAAAAGTTGGAGGAATATTGTATAACATTTCATAAGGAGTTTTAAGATTCAACATAGGGGTGCAAATCCGATTAATGATGTAAACAACATGTTTTAAAGCACGAGACCAAAAACATTTAGGCAAATGAGCATGGAATAAAAGAGCACACGTTACGTTTAAGATATGCCGATGTTTGCGTTCTACAATAGAGTTTTGTTCAGGAGCTTCTACACATGAAGTATGCTGAATAATACCTAATGAAAAATAAAACTCAGGCATGAGAAATTCTAAGCCATTATCACTTCTAATAGTTTTGATGGTACATGAAAATTGATTGGAAACATAACAAATAAAATCCTTAATATAAGTTCTTGTTTTAGATTTAGTCTTCATAAGAAAAACCCATGTGTGTCGTGTAAAATCATCTACAATGGAAAGAAAATGAGCAAAACCTTCTAAATAAATTTTATTAACAAGGCCCCATATATCCATGTGTACAAGATCAAAGACTTAGTAGTACTTGAAGAAAAAGGCAACTTACATTGTTTAGCCAAATGGCAAGAGTTGCAAACTAAATCTTTATTAATAGAAATGTAAGGAAATTGTTTAGACATGGTGCTGGAAACAGTAAAAGATGGGTATCCTAATCGAAAGTGCCAAAGATCAAAAGAATTACAAGAAACAATATTTAAAGTATTGGCAAATCTAGGATCTAAAATAGTATGAAAGCTATTAGGAAAAAAAAAATGTCTAGAAGGGTAGTGATTAAGGATGTAGAGATTATTATGAAGCTCCATATTCCCAATCATCTTCTTGGTAGCCATATCCTGAATCGCACAAAAATCATGTGAAAAGACCAACTGACAATTGAGATTTTTAGTCAATTTAGAAATAGAAATTAAGCTAAATCTAAATTGAGGAATGAATAAAACATTAGTTAAGAATAATGTTGGTGTAAAGAAAATGGTGCTAGAAAAATGTGTAAACAAATTCAAGCCATTAGGAAACAAAACAGAAACGAGTTTAATAGATTGAATAGTGCTAAAGCAATGAATATTATGGCAAACATGGTCAGAAGCACCAGAATCTAAAATCCAAAAATTGGGAGAAGAGTGATATGTACCTAAGTTGGAGTGACTTGAAACAATTTGAATGTTAGGAGCAAGACTATTCTCCTTGTTGGTTGAATTAGAATTTGAGAAAGGTACCTTAGAAGCTTTAAGTAGTGAAGCCAATTGTTGATAATCTTCACGTGTAAGAGGTGAAATATTAGCATTAAGATTGTGTGTAGGTTGAGATTTCTTGATATCAGAAGTCTCTAAAGGCTGTTGTAAAGAAGATTTGTAACCCAGGGGGAATCCATGCTTGAAATAACAAGTATCTACCGTATGATTGGTCTTTTTGCAGTGAGTGCAAACCATATTATGTCGTGATTGACCACGACCTCTCCCCTTGCCTTGAGTAAAGGGAGTTTTTGTGTGTGAAGGATTACTAGAACTAATGGTAAAGGCAGTTGAGTCTTGTTGGTTGGGATTTGTGGAAGGATCTTGTTGAACCACAAGTGAATATGCCTTGCTTCAGGAGGGTAATAGATCCATGAGTAGTATCTGAGTTATGGCAGTGTTGTAGTTATCGTTGAGCTCCTTTAAGAAGTAGATGATGTATTCATTGTGTTTGTACGTAGCCACGACGGTGCTTAGTGAACAAGAACAATGAGTGGAACAAGAACAAATAAGGATGGGACGTAGAAATTCCAACTCATCCCATAATATTTTCAAATCAGTAAAGTAAGTAGAGATGGTACAATCACCTAGTTTGATGGAATGCAAATCTTTGAGCAAATCAGAAACCCTAAAATGGTTGCCCTTGGTGAATCGTTCTTGAAGGTCCTTCCACAAGTCAGTGGCGTTGTCAAAACAAATGGTGCTCTGTGCGTGAGGAGCTAGGGTTCATGTAATCCATGAGAGAATCATATTATTGCAGCGATCCCACAATTCGAAATCTGGATCGGTGGAAGAAGGTTGAGGAAGGGAACCATTAATGAAAGAAAGCTTGTTCTTGGATGATAATGGCTATTTCATGCATTTGATCTAGTTATGGTAGTTATTGTCGTTCAACGGCGGTGCGACGAGAACAGAGCTGGGGTTTTCGCTGAGATGAAGGTAATAAGGATTTCGAGGGTTAAGAGTCGGGTCTTGAGGAGGAAAATCGGGTTTGTTTGAAGAATTTGTGGGTCTTGGTTTTTCAGCCATGGAAAAAGATTCAGGTTAGAACCCTAAGAACGGCAAAGATGAAGAGATACAAAGGAATGCTGAAGAAAAAGGATTTAATGAGTTTTGTCATTTGATACCATGTTACTATTATGATAAACACATGGTAGATTACTCATTAAAATAATAATGATTCAATACAAGTTATTTATATGTGGGAAATTACAAAAAAGGAAAAGGGATATAACTGATGTAACTAATCTAACTGAATTAGTTATTCTTACCAAGAAACTGAAACAAATAAAATTGACTAAGTCTACTAATGTAACTATATCTAATAAGATTATAGTTACATTAGTAGAAGTCGATTGTAGAAGTGCGATTATATTAAATGACTTTTCTTTTAGTTTAGTTTAGCAATTCAATTTTAACTAATTTATCTGAATAGTTTAATTTGGCAATTTAGCGTAGTATGCATTTGAATTATTTAATTTGGCAATTCAGTATGAACAATTTTATTTGAATTATTTAATTTAACATTATGTTTATTTGAATGGTTTAATTTGAATGATTTAATTTAACATTTTTACTCTGTGCAATGTTTATTTGAATGATTTAATTTGACAAATCAGCTTAAGATGAATTTATACGACATATAAGGTCAATAGTAGTTTTGCGTAAAAATTCTACATAAAATAAATGCAAACATCTCTTAAAATACATTGAATGAAGGGACTTTTGCAGTACAATAGAAAATTGATATATTTTGATACTATCAACTTAAATAACCAATACTTTAATGACATGTCACATATGAGTAAGTTTGGCCATAATTTTAAATTTAACACCACAAAATTTTTAAGTTTTATACTTTTGTTATATTTTAAAATAATTAATATTTATTTATTAAACTATATAAAAAATAACAAAATTTCAAGTTTTTTCTCTGCCGTTTTGTCGTTTCTTCTCTACCATTATCTCTCTGGCTCACCGTTCTTCACCATCTCTCCGTTGTTCTTCACTGTCAATCAAGATTCAAGATTCTAACCTTTGTTGAATAATCAATCTTCTTCTTTGTTGGATGGGTTGTGATTCTGGAGCCTTTTGATTTTGAATGGAAGAAAATCGATTTGCTGGGTCGCGACCGTGATTCAAAGGTGAGTATGCTTATATGGGTCGCACGATTCAAACACTATCCACGAAGAAAAAACGTACGATAATCCACAAAACAAAATTAACTCTGATATCATCAAAGTCAACAACCTTGAAAGAGTAACTGATCATAAGCCACTGATAACAATTTAGTATTAGCATAGACAAGGAAAAAGATAAGACCACTTTTATTTACGTTGAAAACACGATTGAATTGGGAGTGAGACAGAGGAGGGATATTCTCGCAGTGGTGGAAGAACGATGGAGAGTTCTTCTTAAGGCGGTAGAAAGATGGGGGATGAACAATTTACTTTGGTGGTGGAAAGGGAAGGAGTTTTGAACCCTGATAATAATTTATTAAATTTAAGGAGATTAAATTGTAAAGATAAATGTACGAGTATAACTAATTAAATCAACCTAATATATAATATATAAATGCTGACATGTAGAAAAAGAACACATTTATTGATTAAAAAATTATTAAGTATCGATACCCTCTTCTTTTTTAAGAGTACTATAGAAAACGTCAAATGATGCAAACGAGAGCAAAAGAAAGAAAAAAAAGAAACAATTGAGGTGGAATGGAGATAATTAATTGTAAGTTACATTTACATCAATTAAGAAATATTGACCGGCGTAAACACAACATAATTATGAGTATAATTTAATTAAAATTTGTAGTTTATTTCTTTTTGCTTTAGTTGAGTACCCTTTCTATAAGTCTTGTTGTCTAAAGTGTGGTCTAAAATGATCAAATCTAAATCAAATTTGCAGGAGTGAATATCGTTTCTTATCCTTATTTATCACGGTCTTGTAGTGTCCTTCGTGAATCAAAATACTCGTACATCCACATAGATCACACAGACAGATCAGTGTTGCTTATAGAATAAACTCATTTATCTATGAAAACTAAAAAAAAATGATTATAACAGGACTAGAAAAAACTGAAAAGAAAATTTATTCTATAAACTAGAAAAAACTTAAAAGCAAACTTATTCTATAAGGAGATACATTTACCTACATAAAGTAGTTTCATCTAACACTTGTTTCATGAGTGGAGCTTATTCTTTCTAGGTTTAAATATGTCTATGGTCCTTAGAATTATAACCATTTTTTATTTTGATCTTCGTAAGTTTTTTTGTTTGGTTCACATTCTTGTAGATATAGTTTCATTTTAAAATAGTCCTTCCAACCAACTTCTATTACGAAAACTGTAACACCGTTAAACCTAAATATAATTAAAACATAACTTTTTTTAACCTAAAAATAAACCCCCCAATATAAGTAAATTATAATATTTTTAAATCTAAAATTAACCCCAAATGTTTCATTCTTCTTCCCTAAAACAAACCTAAAATTAACAACTTCAAAATGGTTTCTTTTGAAATTGTTGGTTCAAGTTTAGAGCATCAACACTGACTGGTTATATGCAAGATAACAATCTGTATTATTTTATCAAAGACAGCGAAGATATTAAGATAATATTGGTGGATTTCTTTTGAAATTGTTGGTTCAATATTGTTTTAGTTTTTACCTTCTATAGTAATCATTTCAAGGTGAAACCCACTTTAGGGATTTCTTGATTGACCAGATTTTTCAATCCTGTTGAAAGAGAGAAAATGTGAGATATATGGTGAAACCGTGTGTCTTAACTACACAACGGAGTCCATTTTATATAGGCTCAAGTCAATAAATATAAAAATAAATATCGGAGATACTATCCCTATTTACATGATATGATGTGATATGTAATAAATATAAAGATCATAAATATATTTTTAACACTCCCCCTCAAGCTGGAGCATATAAATCATATGCACCAAGCTTGTTACATATGTAACTGATTCGAGGACCTCTTAAGGGCTTAGTGAATATATCTGCCAATTGATCATTGGAATTAACAAAGCTAGTGGTGACGTCGCCTGATTCGATCTTCTCCCTTACAAAGTGACAATCTATCTCAATATGCTTGGTCCTTTCATGAAAAACCAGATTAGAGGCAATATTCAATGTTGCTTGATTATCACAGATTAATGTCATTTGTGTTGCCTCTTCAAATTGAAGCTCTTTGAGTAACTATTTCAACCAAATGAGCTCACAAGTCACTAATTCCATAGCCCTGTATTCTGCTTCCATGCTAGATCTTGAAACTACATTTTGTATCTTACTCTTCCAAGATATTAAGTTTCCTCCAACAAGTACACAATACCCAGAAGTGGATCACCTATCAATGGGTGAGCATGCCCAATAGACATCTGAATAAACAACTATCTGAGTATGTCCTCTATTTTCATAAATTAGACCTTTTCCTAGAGCACCTTTAATGTATTTCAAGATTCGTATCACATCATCCCAGTGTTCTTGGCAATGAGAGTTTAAGAATTGACTTACCACATTGACTGCGAAAGAAATGTATGGACGGGTGATTGTGAGGTAGTTTAATTTACCAACCAATCTTTTGTATCTCCCTGAATCTGAAAATGGCTCCCTATGATTAGGTAGAAGTTTGACATTTGGATCCATATGAGTGTCAACCGGCTTGGCATCCAATAAACCTGTCTCTTCAAGAATATTCCTGGCATATTTCATTTGTGAAATTATTAAGCCGTCCTTAGATTGGGCTACCTCAATACCCACGAAGTAGTGGAGCTTGCCAAGATCTTTAGTTTGAAACTTATGAGATAAATGTTGTTTCAACTGGAGTATGCCCTGCTGATCACTACCAGTTATGACAATATCGTCTACATAGACAATCAAGTAAATGCACCAATGGGATGAGTGGCGATAAAAAAGAGAATGATCAGCTTCACTTTGAATCATACCAAATTGTTGCACTACTGTGATAAATCTGCCAAACCAAGCTCGAGGAGAGTGTTTAAGACCATAGAGAGACATGTGAAGTCGACTAACCATGGTAGAGGACTCCCCTTGAGCAACAAACCCAAGTGGTTGCTCCATATACACTTCTTCTTCAAGGTCACCATGCAAAAAAGCATTTTTAATGTCAAGTTGGTGCAGAGACCAATTTTTGATGGCTGCAATAAAGAGGAGTAGTCTAACAGACGCCATCTTAGCCATAATTGAGAAAGTATCACTGTAATCGTGGCAAAAAATTTGAGTGTACCCTTTTGCCACCAAACGGGTGTAGGGACATGCATAATCGATGGTGGTTGACGACGGCGGTATGTCTAAAGAGGTTGTACAGTTGGAGGATCCACACGAGGAGTCTCAAGTGGGACAACGGAAGGGGCCACCGGAGGTGTCTCAGGTGGGACATACGTAATAGGCTCTATTGGTAAAAGAGAAGGTGAAATAGACTCTGGTGGGTCCATAGGAATAGTTGTAGACAAAGGGTCAGGAAGTGACTCATAGTATGTAACAGACTCAAAAAATGTGACATCAGCTGATATGAGATATCGTCGAAGAGTAGGAGAATAACAACGATAACCTTTTTGGGATCGATGATAACCAAGAAAGACACATTTTAGTGATCGAGCTGAAAGTTTGTCAAGATCAGGAGTGATATTGTGGACAAAACATATAGATTCGAAGACACGAGGAAGAAGTGAGTGAAGAGGGGTATGTCGGAAGAGGATCAAGTGAGGGACTTTGTTATCAAGAACAAACGAAGGCATGTGATTTATAAGATAACACACCGTTAGTACAGCATCACCCCAAAAGCGAGATGGTACATTACCATGAAGAAGGAGATTACGAGTGGTTTCAATAAGATGTCGATATTTGCGTTCGGCTACCCCAATTTGTTGAGGTGTATGAGCACAAGATGTTTGATGAAGAATGTCGTTAGAGATCATATGATTTTGAAATTGATGGGACAAATATTCACGGGCATTATCACCGCGCAAAGTGCGAATGGATACACCAAATTGAGTTTTAATTTCCTTACAAAATTGTTCAAAAATAGAAATAATTCAGACCTATTTTTCATTAAAAATAATCACGTACAACGGAAAAAATCATTGATAAAAATAATAAAGTTTCTAGACTCAAGAGTGGAAATAGTACGAGAAGGACCCCAAACATCTGAGTGAACTAAAGCAAACAGGGACAGAGCTCGTTTATTGGCTCGATCAGGGAAATGACTACGAGTGTGTTTCCCTAATTGACACGACTCACAATGTAAGCTAGATAATTTGGTTAGATTAGGTACTAACCGTTGAAGTTTGGGAAGACTCGGATGACCTAACTGAGCATGTATAGTAAGAGGAGAATCCGTAGTAGGGCACGCTATTGATGGATTTGAGAGATAATAAAGGCCATTAGACTCACATCTGACACCAATTTTTCTTCTTGATATTCAATCTTGCAAATTAACATTGAGATTGTGTTTGGGAACCATTGACCGAGGTTATCCTAGCTAGGTAAATGACCAGAAGTTGTGAGAGAGGAGAAAAGAGCCTTATTACCAGTAATGTAGTCAGATGCACCAAAATCGAGAATCCATGGGCTAAGAGAAGGTGAAATGCAAACAAGTGAATTACTACTTTGTGCAGCCGAAACAACAGAACTCGAGTTATCACAATACTCTACCCTCCAAAGAAAATATTCATAAGTAGCCATAATCAATAAGCAATTACCTAAAACCAACAACGAAACAGTGGCAAAAGAGACATTTTTTTTGCAATGAATAGTACCGTGCGATGAACAGTACAACGACTGATTTGCTAAAAAATAAACTGACAGTGACGAAGAAGGGGGTAATCGGAATTGGGACACGGTTTATCGAAAAAAAATCTCACCGAAAGAAAGTGGGTCCCCGGGTAATCACGGTATAAAGCTGTCTCTTAATAGGCTCTAGATACCACGTTGAATGAGAGAAAATGAGAGACATATGGTGAAACCGTGTGTTTGAACTACACAGCGGAGTCCGTTTTATATAGGCTCAAGGCAATAAATATAAAAATGAATATGGGATATACTTTCCCTATTTACATGATATGATGTGATATGTAATAAATATAAAGATCATAAATATATTTTCAACAAATTCGTTGACCAGATTCTTGGTGGAACTGAAACTACTGGAAATTGAATTGGGAATTTTAGTCGGAATTCAAAAATGATAGGATTTAATAATTGATGAATCGGAATTCGATTTGTTAATAACGAAAACGATCAGTTCATCGTTTTGAACCAATTCCCAATCGCTAGCTTTAATTTCACTTTTTCCATCCATCGACGCAAATAAAATTGAAGCGAATCAATCGTAAAAAGAAACAAACATTCACAATTTTGTACTAATATTGTTTTTGGAACCCTAGCCCTAATTTACGTAGGAGTGTAGTTTTTTAGGTAAGAATAAAGAAATATTTGGGGGAAGAAGAATAAATATTTGAGGTTAATTTTAGGTTTTTTTAGGGAAGAAGAATTAAACAGTTAAGGTAAATTTTATGTTAAAAAATGTTATAATTTAATTATATTGAGGATTTATTTTTAGGTTAAAAAAAGTTATGTTTTAATTATATTTATGTTTTACAGTTTTTGTAACGGAAGTTGAATGAAAGAAATATTTTAAAATGAAATTATATTTGCAGGATGTAAACCAAACAAAAAAACTTACGAAGATCAAAATCAAAAAATGTTATAATTGTAAAGACCAAAAATATATTTAAACTTTCTTTCTATATATTGCAAATTAAAAATTAAATATTATGAGTTGAAGGTTCGGATGGACTATTTGAGTAATCACCTACTTCTGGATTTAAAGATGCAACAACAAAACCATTTCCATGTTGATTCTCAGCCACCGCTGATATCATAACCGCAACAGCTCTTTCCAATCACTTTTGCGGTTGATAACCAAGCAAGAACAATCACTAGAAGTACACCTCCTAGATATGAAGTTGTATTAGCAATGAACCAAAAGTTAGGATCATGAACTATTGAATTAGAGCACCACTAGATTTCCCTAATGGATTGCATACAACATCAATGGCTGCCTTCTCTTTCACCTATACCAAGAAATTTATCGGATGATTTTATCTTTTATTATAGAAATAGCTAATACATAAGCCTTTATATGATAAGTGTTAATGTTATAAACACTTAATTAAGTTATTTATCCAAACAAGAAAAAAATAAGATGGAGTTATGATATATTAACATAAAAATTGACAACAAAATAGTCGTTAATTATTAGAGTTCATCTATGTGGTTAGTTAGGTTATGTGGGTGGTTAATGAATAATAGATAGCAAAACTCGTTAACCAATCACTAAATATTATAAACCACAATTTCTAAGTGTTCTATTGCCTATAGATTTAAGCACTTACAAATCATGGTTAATCACATTCGGCGAATGAGTTTCGACACTTGTTATATTCATTAATCATCTACTGAATGTAGTTAACCATGTATTTGAAATGTGTTAACCAACTATTTTGTTGTCTTATTTTTATGTCAATTTTGTGCATAAAAATATCATTTCTGCATCATATAATAATATTAAATGTGTCCTTTAAATAAATTTTAATCTTCATTCATATATGATAAAGTTTCATGTTATAAATATGATAAAGTTGCATAGAAGAGTCCAAACTTTGGTATCTTCATCCAAGGGTATGTAGGCCATTTCTTTGCATGGATCAAATAAGTTATACTTAGCACTCTTGCTGAATATGTTTTGCATGACACATACATATAGAACAGCTAGCAATCATAAGCAGAACAGTAGGTGTGATTGTGGCAGCAACTCCCCATCCATATTTGTCGAATATAAATTGGCTTACAAGGTAGCGATTCTGGTCGCAGTTGAGAAATCACTCATAAAGGATGAATACTCATTCAGACTAGGAAACTCCATAATTTGCAGAAGCATGTGTGAGGGAGAAAAAAAAAAGTAGAACAAAATGATTAGTAAGAAAACCAAAAGTGAGAAGAGTTATATATATAGTACCTGAGCTTTGATTTCCATGTAATTTTAACAAGATTAATGCTTATTCCATATGAAACCACTAAAGTGGCAAGATCTCTAATATATCTTGAAGACATCAAGAATTTCAAACTCTTCATTGTTCCCATTTTCAGCTTTTGCTTCATGAATGCATTAACAATGTAAAATGTCGGTTATTTCAAATATTATAATAAAGTATATAGTTTTTCAGAATTTCCATTTTCAGTTATCTAAGAAACTCAATTTGTAGATTCAATAATGAAACAATGGAACCAACATGTCACTGATGTATTTGTTTTCCTAAAATCTTATTACCTTTTTCTTCTAGCTACAAGCAGGAATAGATAAAGGTGTACAAAATATATGGTTAATTGAACCACACTGATAAATTGAATTGCACTGTACAAACAAAATCAAATAAACTAAATGTTTTATGAATTGAACCACATATTCAACACAAATCCGTTAACCAAACTTTATTCAAAAACCAGTTTAACAATTTTAAAATTTTTTTAACTTGAATTAAGATTTTTTTCTTAAAAAAAATATAGAAAATATCGAAATTTTTTTTCGAAAAAAAAAAAATTTAAATCATTTTTTGTTGGAAACTTTTTGAGAAAACATTTTTTTCGTTGAAAAATTTTTGATTTTTTTTTTTCGAAAAATAATCGAAACTTTTTTCTTGAATTTTTTTATCGAAAATTTTTTATATCTATTTTTCTTGAAAAAAATTAAAAAAACTTCTCGAAAAAAATCAATATTCTTTTATCAAAAGAATTTCAAAATTCTTTTTTCGAAAAACTAATTCGAAACTGATTTTAACAAAAAAATTGTTCAAAATATTAAATTGGTTGATATTTATAAACCAGTTTCAAACCGATTCAGAACTGCACTAAACTTGATTCAAAAGTGGTTTTTAAGAATTGAACCAAACCATTAATGTAGTCCAATGCAATTCAGTTTTTGTACCATGAACACCCCTAGGAATAGAAACATAATTGTTCCCGTACCAATAGAGGACGCATACAACAATTCCTATACCAACAACAATGCTCATCATCGCTTTAAGAGAGAGATGGCCCAACCATCAACTCTAGGACCTAAAACTTTCATCAGATTTGAAAAGTATTTCACTGTCCTGCCAGAGAATACAAGGGCTACATTGTCTCCAACTCCATATAGTGGATAAAATCGCTTTGCTTCATCGATGGTAGTTATCTGCAAGGGAAAAATATCATATATGTCCTTCATAATGAGCTAGTTCGAATAAACGTCTCAACAAGTACTTACAAAAAAAGAAAAATTAAAAGAACATTGCAATTAGTATCAACTTTTTAAACAAATAGTTTCTCATATAAGTTGGAAATTATGTTGTGCTCTCTTTTGTTTGACTCCTCGATGAACTACTTGAAACCTATGAAAAGTTCGAATATTATGTAAGCCCAATATGGGCCTAGAGAATAGTGTTATTTATGGCCCATTTAGGTTTAGAGAAAGCCTTATCATAAATATGCATTTGTAATCTCATTGTGACAAGTTTGAAATGAATTAGAATTTCCCTAATGAGAATGGTGAGTGAGATGTATCTCCTTTTTGAGTTCTTGGATTATAACTTGCTTGAATCTTATCAATGGTGAGTGAGATGTATCTCCTCTTAAAAAAGATTTTTACAAACGCACCCAATCTAACATAAAAGATAGACTTGAGTTAATTTCAATGTGTATGATCAAAAGTGCTTAGGATCGAATGATTCCTAACTCTTTGTTTGAGATAAATAAAGATAAACTCAATAAATAAAGACATCACTTGTTTGAGAATCCAGAATATTTGATATTTATTTTATGTGTAAAAAAGTTATGTTTTGAATGCTTGACCAAATAAATTAGAAAGGAATCCTTCCCTTTTTACTCCTACCACACGCCCTCTCTCTCCCTTACCTCTCATGTGTGGTTAGATACATTAGCTTCCCCTACTCACTTCTCTAGCAATTTAATTCACTTGATTTCAATTTTTATGATCAAGGTTAACAAAAAGAAAAATCAATATTTTATCCCTCCTATTCTTCATTCTCGTCCATTGCTATTTACCCACCAATCTCCACTTTAAATTTTGCCTAAGTCCACAATTTTTCTATACTTAGTAATAATAAGCAGAAAAAATCTAACTCACAAACCCTTTATAGACAAGATTCTATAAACAAAAAGGAATACCGAAACCCTAGCCACCATCACCTTCACACCTCCTCTTTTTCGTGCATCAAAAGCTTGGAACTCATTTTTCTCGCGAACAACTTTGTGGGGCTTAGAGCTTTGTGCTAGGAAGAAAAGCGACCAAGGTAAGAGCTTTTCCCCACACAAATTATAGTTAGACCGTTGGTTGGATGACATGAAATAAATATTTGTGATTGCTTGTCTTTTAAAAATTAAAAATGTAGATTAATGGATTAAAATAATAAAACCCTAATTTTTTCGTTGAGTTCGATATGTAATATATGATTTTTATGAAGTAAAGTATGAAAGTTTATGTTATATGTGATAAAGTTTTAGTTTTTATGATGAATATGAAATAAAGTTTAAATTTTTATGTTATATGTGATAAGGTTTTAACTTTTATATGAGTTTGGGTTTGAATTTTCTTGTTATATTTGTTAAAATATTATTGTTTATGGTGTATATGAAATAAGCTTCGATTTTTTTGTATCATATGTGTTAAAATTTTAATTTTTATGACCGGTATGGAGTGAAGTCGAAATTCTTATGTGACATGTGTTTGAGTTTTAATTCTTATGTGTATGTGGTTAAAATTATAATTTTTATGGTTATTTGTATATGAATATATGACTATCATGATAAGGATATGTATCTTAGTGATTTGTGAATAAGATGATGATTTGAAAAATGGACTTTTTGAATGTATGTGACATGATCTTAGTGGGTTGTATGGGAATATTCTTTTGATAATATATCATCGTGTCATGGCATATGCATCTTCGTAGAAGTTGCCTTAGTAGCAGGTTATATATCTAGATCAAATAGTTTTAGAAGTAATTAGGCATAAGTGGATATGTTTTTGTTATAGAATTTAATGGTTTGCCTTTTTCTTTTAAATTTGAAGTTTTTACATTTATCTGTTTTGTGTCATTTTTCCATATGTTTAGGTTTGGTTTGATGTGGATGATGGAAAAAAAATTAACCCTTACAACAATATTTTAGGTACTAATGACTTCGAGAAGATTCAAGAATAGTTGATGAGTATTGATGTGCGGTGAATGTGGGATAAAAATGGGTTTTCAAGACAATTTTGTAATAATAGATTTTCTACGGCATTTATATGTTTATTTTTAATCTTTCTTCATCAACTTTTTAAAAGCACTAGAATACATAAGTGGTTTCCTTCTGTTAGGAGTAATTGATTTTACTTTGTTTTGGCCTCTCAATAAACATTTTCTTGATAATATTAAATAAACGTGGTTGTTACTAATTATTTAAATGAATGCTAGTTTAGGTATTCTTATTTAAAATAAAATAAAAATTGTCGTAATTTTTCTAAGCAATAACTATTTTTAAGTAATGTTTTAGATCAAAATTTGAGGCGTTACATTATGGTATCAGAGCAATAATTCTTGAAATTTTTTGGAGTGGGACGATCTTTTATGACGCATGCCTTAATTGATGTGTGATGTTTGACTTTGTTATTTTTTTATTCGAGCACTTGTTATTAAATTTTTATATATATTTATTTCTTCATGTCAACATGTTCAATATATTATGTCATTTAAAAGCATGTCACTAATTTCGAAAATAAAATATAGGTTTGAGACCAACTTCCCAACAAATTTAATTTCTGAGAGATAAAAATATGTATGTTCCAAAACAATGTATGAGTTGTATCATTAGTATAACTATAAGATTATAACTATAAGACTATATGAGTTGTAAGATTATTATAACTATAAGCATAGTAACCTTTCACTTTATATCACACATCATTATCAATAATGTTAAATATTTTTTTTACTAAATGATCATGTTAAATGTAAAACTAGAATAAATGATTATTTTACATAATCATATTATCTTTATTTATTTATAACTTCACATAATCATATTATCTTTATTTATTTATAACTTCATATAATCATATTATCTTTATTTATTTCAACTCATTATAATTTATTCTGCCGTGGCATTTTTGTTCTTCATATCTTGTAAAAGACGTGTCTGTCCAGGAAATATGAAGGTCAATTAGAGATAAATTGAAGTGTTAAAGTTGCACAAAAAAAAAAGCTGTTGAATTATAATTTAAAATTAACAAAATTATTTGTCAACTTACATTTTTATGACATGAACATTCATTCGATTTGCACCTCCGATAATAAGGTTGTACGCATTTTTGACAATCATTGTCAACAATACATCCACGATCTTCCATATAATGTAAATCACAAAGTAATATCAATTAAAGAGGTGAAAGCTTGCGTAAAAAACAGGGTTTGTAAAGTATAGATCATTCAAAAAGGTTTTAATAGTAGACCTTTACCATTTTTTATAAAAAATAAATTTTATAGTAATAAAAAAAATACAACAGAGAGATACAATATTTTATTAAAATTTCCTAAAATTAATAAGTGTCTATCTTTTGACCATTTTTATAGGTCCACATTAGATGAATCCTCAAAAATAATAAAATATCATTTACTTTGTGGAAATGTTTTTTTTTTT
>JBBPBQ010000001.1:19226424-19369279 GCA_037974755.1 Cicer yamashitae
TCCTCGATCTCCAAGAATCCACCAAAAGTAGTACTAAAGGGAGATAAAAAGAAAACGGGGAAAACCCCAAAGCTGACACAAGACATAAGAAGTAAGTACAGATTTGCACCTAAGAGGGGGGGGGGGGTGAATTAGGTGTTTAGGAGTTTTTCTTGTTTTCAGCAAATTAGCGATCGATTTTTGCGCTTAATGATAGTAAATGATAAAGTAACTGGCAGTAATGTAATGAACACAGTAATATTATCATGGTTCCCCTTATGACCAAGAGTACATCCAGTCCTCTTGCACACCACAAGAGATTTCTCCACTATTTTCAGAAAATGTACAAGTCCCACCCTAGGATCTCTACTACAAACGTCTAACAAAACTTCTAAGATAGCACACCACTATCTTAGATAAGTCTACTTAAAGAAAGTACCACTTTCTTTTTACAAACAATGTGATTTGATAAGGATATAAGAATAAAAGAGAGGTAGAATGATATCAATCCAATATTGCTTCAAGTACTTTGAGAACCTTTGTTAAGGATATGAAAATGAAATGCAAGTACTTGAATTGTGAAAAATGACATTGAAAAAAATCAGAAAAGTTGTTCAAAGTCTTTCAAGTTGTGTAGTAGGATTGTGTAGTGTTTAATCTGAAGTTGTTGTGTATTTATAGTTCATAAACATCTCTTTATATTCGTGGCCATTGATCCAAGAGGTTTGAATAACAAATGCAATGATCTAGAACCATTTCAGATCTGAAAAATTGCATTGCTTCTAGTTGTATTCGAATACAGGATGTATGTATTCGAATACACCTCATTGTAACGTTCAAATTTATTCAAAATTTACATCTTGTATTCGAATACAGATTTGTCAATTTTTCCACTAACTTGTTGGTTGTATTCGACTACAGCAGGTCGTAGTGGAATACAGATGCGAAGCTTTTGCTACTGACTTAGCATCTGTATTCGAATACACTTATGTTGTATTCGAATACACCTTTGTATTTTGTCAAAAATATTAATTTTAACACATTGTAAATTAATTTTGACATTTGAAAATACTTTTTATGCATATGTAAAGATGTATGGTTCTCATGTATTTGAGCTATGGGTTGTATCATTTACCTTTACATTTAAACATCTAATATGCTTTGAAATTTAAGTTTTATCAATAAGATATTTGGACTTCTTTATGAGCTTGTTGCTTTGATCATCATCGTTGGGCCTTAAGTAAATCAGGGAATTTAAAAGCAGAGAAAGAATGTTCAAAATTTCGCCAATGGTTTTGGTGTCTAACTAAATAGCTTTACCTTTAACTCGAGACTTTAGCAGATTTCCATCTTTGGTCAAATTGCAATAAAAGACCCTAACTAAATCGGGATAGATAGGACCTTTGTATGCAATAAACTCTTCAAATGTTGGGCCTTAAGTAAATCAGGGAATTTAAAAGCAGAGAAAGAGTCTAAAGTACCAAATTTGGGAATGATGAGCCTCTTGTCTAAGTAGATTGTGCGAAACCGGTTGTGTAGGAGACGTGATAAGTCCGTGATATTGACATTCTTTGTCCTTTTCTTTGATGGGCCTACTGATGTATGCTTGGTTTGTGGTCCTCGCTTGCGTGCGTCCATGGTTTTGCAAGGTGGGTTACGGATTTTTGGGAAAAATTGATTTTAGGTTTTGAGAAATTGAAGTTGGAAAGATGGGAATGACTTAAGATTGATCTATGTTGCAAGAAATGTTGTTTGGGTAATTTGTTTGCAAGAAGAGAAGTTGAGAAATTTTGAGATGGAGCAAGAACTAGTTGTATTTGATTACAGGAAATGTAAAAATGACCTAAAACTTAAAAAGATTTATATATGGACGAAAATCCGAACTTGTATTCGACTACACTTATGTTGTATTCGAATACAAGTGTTTCTGGGAATGTGTATTCGATTACACTCATGCTGTATTCGAATACAAGATTTCTGCAAATGTGTATTCGATTACGGATACAGTGTATTCAGCTACATTTTCGAAGGTTTGCAAAGGAAATGAATTTTTCATAAAGAATACATCAAGTAATGCATATATACACATATGTTAAGACCAAGAAAACATTTTTTAAGAACAAATAAACCTTAATGAGTTAATTCTAACAACTTATCAAGAGAAAATTTATAAATCTTGAAGAATGATGACAAAGTATAGGTACCTTGCAATTTAAAGATCGTTTTCACTTAAGACACCAAGTTCTCTTCGAATTTTGAAAAATGAGTCTTTAGGAAGAGGTTTTGTGAAGATGTCCGCCAATTGATTGTGAGTATCCACAAAAGTTACTTCAACATTTCCTTTAAGCACATGATCTCACAGAAAATGATGACGTATATCAATGTGTTTAGTCCGAGAGTGCATGATTGGATTCTTTGAAATATTGATTGCACTAGTGTTGTCACATCGTAGTGGAATGCATCCGAGGTCAAGCCCATAGTCATATAGTTGTTGCTTGAGCCACAAAATTTGTGCACAGCAACTTCCTGCTGCTATGTATTCAGCTTCAGTAGTACTAAGTGCAACACATGCTTGCTTTTTACATGACCATGATACTAGTGCATTTCCCAAGACATGGCAAGTGTCGCTTGTGCTTTTATGGTCTGTTTTGCATCCTGCATAATCTGAATCAAAATAGCCAACGAGACTACATATGCTACCCTTTGGATACCATAGGCCTACATTGGTTGTTCCTTTCAAGTATTTCATAATCCTTTTTACTGCTACAAGATGCGATTCTTTTGGATCTGCCTGAAATCTTGCACACAAACACTAAACATAATATCTGGCTGGCTGGCCGTTAGATATAATAAAGATCCAATCATACCTCGATACTTTGAAATGTCTATTGAAATACCGGATTCATCTTTATCAACATAGGTTCCGGAGCCCATAGGAGTCGCACTTTCCTTGCATTTTTCCATTTCAAATCTTTTGAGTAATTCGTTGCAATACTTTGCTTGATTTATGAAGAGCAATGCTTGAGTTGCTTGATGTGTAGGCCAAGAAAATAGTTTAATTTTCCCATCATGGACATTTCAAATTCGCCTTGCATCATCAAGGAGAATTCTTCACATATGTCATTGTTTGTTGATCCGAATATGATATCATCAACATAGATTTGGACCAATAAGGTCTGATCATTATTTCTTTTAATAAATAATGTCTTATCGACTTTGCCTTTTTCAAATCCTTGTTCACATATGAAGATACTCAATCTATCATACCAAGCTCTTGGAGCTTGTTTTAGACCATAGAGAGCCTTTCTTAATTTGAAAACATGTGACGGATTTTTGAAGTCTTCAAAGCCGCGTGGCTGTTTGACATATACTTCTTCATTGATGTATCCATTGAGAAAAGCACTCTTCACATCCATTTGAAACAGTTCAAAGTTCATAGAACAAGCGTAAGCAAGTAGTAATCGTATTGCTTCTAACCTTGCTACTGGAGCAAATGTTTCGTCAAAATCAATCCATTCTTCTTGATTGTATCCTTGGGCGACCAATCTTGCCTTGTTGCGAACAACTATACCATTTTCATCAAGTTTATTTTTAAACACCCATTTTGTACCAATGATGTGTTTATTTCCCGGATTAGGAACAAGTTCCCATACTTTGCTTCTTTCGAATTGGTTGAGTTCTACTTGCATGGCAAATATCCATTGATCATCTTTTAGTGCTTCACCAATCTTGGAGGGTTCGATTTGAGAAACGAATGCCATGTTTAAGCAAGCATCTTGTAGTTTAAGTCTTGTTGTAACTCCTTTGTTGATATCACCAATGATGTTATCAATTGGGTGATCTCTATGGGTTCTCCATTCCTTAGGAAAATTATCATCATGCTTTTTAATGTTGATTTCACTATCTTGACTTGGTTGATCAATTTGATGGTCTTTGCTTGTATCATTACTTTCAAATTCATCATCATCATAAGAAATAATTTTGTCCTCTTTCAAGGGGTTAGTTTCATCAAAAGTTATATGCATTGATTCTTCGACTAATAAAGTTCTTTTATTAAAAATTCTAAATGCTCTACTAGATAACGAATAGCCAATAAAAATACCTTCATGAGCTTTTTCGTCGAATTTTCTAAGGTTATCTTTACCATTGTTTAGCACAAAACACTTACATCCAATGATGTGGAAGTGAGAGATATTGGGATTTCTTCCTTTGTAGAGTTCATAAGGAGTCTTCTTAAGAATCGGCCGAATGATTAATCGGTTGGAAACATAGTATGCAGTGTTTACGGCATCCGCCCAAAAATATTTTGGTAGGCTTGAATCGCTTAGCATAGTCCTTGCGAGTTCTACCAAAGATCTGTTCTTTCTCTCAACAACCCTATTTTGTTGAGGTGTTCTAGGTGCAGAAAAATTGTGGAAAATTCCATTTTCTTCACAAAATTCTTCAAAAGAGGTATTTTGAAATTCGCCTCCATGATCACTTCTAATTGATACAATTTTGGCTGATTGTTCATTTTGGACTAGTTTGGCATAGTTTTTAAATGCTTTAAAAGCTTCATTTTTACTTGCCAAAAATAAGGTCCAAGTGAACCTTGAGTTATCATCAACAATCACTAGTCCATATGAGTTTCCACCAAGACTTTTGGTTCTTGATGGACCAAACAAGTCCATATGTATTAATTGAAGTGGTCTTGAAGTTGATATAACATTTATAGGTTTGAAAGAAATTTTTGTTTGTTTACCTTTTTGACAAGCGTCACACAATTTATCCTTTATAAATTTCATTTTTGGTAATCCAACAACAAGATCATGCTTGACCAATTTGTTTAAATGATCCATGTGGATATGTGGATCATGCTTGACCAATTTGTTTAAATGATCCATGCATCATTGTTGTCGTTCACCAAAAGAGATTTCATTTTTATGGATAAATCGTCAAGATTAAGTATAAAACTATTTTTGAAACGCTTACCGATAAATTGAATTTCATTTGTAGCTGCATTTTGAATGATGCATTCATCTTTGTTGATGGCTATCTTGTATCCTTTGTCGCATAGCTGGCTAATGCTTATGAGATTGTGTTTTAGACCTTCAACATATAAGACATCTTGAATCGAGGGGGAAGGGGCTGTACCGACTTTTCCAATGCCTAAAATTTTTCCTTTGTTGTTGTCTCCATAGACTACATATCCCTTTGATTCAAGAGTCAAAGCTGAAAATTTTGTTATATCACCCGTCATATGTTTAGAGCATCCACTATCTAAGTACCACATATTTACTTTGCGTGCATACCTACAAAATTAAAATCAAGTTTTATTAGGTACCCAATGTGCTTTGGGTCCTTGATGGTTAGTACCTTTCTTTACCCACTCGTAATGCCCTTTAGGAACACTAATGTTTCTAACGTGACAGGCATTAGGTGTGTGACCATGAAGACCACAATAAGAACAGGTAGGAGTAAATCTATTTTTAATAGCATGTGTATGACTTTTATTTTGAATGATTTTCCTTTTATAATGATGATCTTTTTGCATAATCACAATCTTTTCTTGATTGGATTGATTACTCGCTTTAACAAAAATGGTCTTATTCAAGCTTGGTTTGTCAAATTTCAAGTATCCAAGACCACTTTTATCATTTGAGTATCTTTGCATATTCAAAACATTTTCCAATCCCATTTGTCCTTTGTCGTATCGTTCAATTACTCTATTTAATTGAATAATCTTGAAGGAGAGGGAATCACATTTATTGCATGTAAAATTCTGTTTTAGTTTTTCAGAATCCTTCTCCATAATTTCAACTTTTTCTTGAAGACTTGAGATTTGTCTCTTTTGTGTTGACACTAGTTCGAACAGATTTTTAAATTTAATAAGAAGTTCCTTAATGGCGTTTTGAGCATCACTATATTCGATAATTAATTCACTATTAGTTTTATTATGATGAGGGGAGTCTATGTTACTAACCTCTTCTTCGTCATCTGATTGATGCGATGCCATCAATGCTACATTAGCGCATTCTTCACTTTCTGTTTCTGAAGATTAACTCACTTCGTTATCTTCCCAAGCTATGTATGCCTTCTTGAAGTCTTTCTTTTTTATGGCATTTTTCTTGATAAGGTTCGGACAATCTGCCTTGATATGTCCTTAATTACCGCATTCAAAGCAAGTGAAGTTTTGGTTTGAAGTAGAGCTATCTTTCTTTCTGAAACTTTTCTTTTTGAAAGTTTTTGTCATTTTTAAGAAACTTACCGAATTTCTTAGCGAGAAAAGTAATGTTTTCATCTTCATCTGAATTTTCGTCTTTGATTTGTTCTTTTGATTCGGTCTTTAGAGCAATATTTTTGGTCTTCTTTTCTTGACTTTCATTTTGTTCTAACCTTCCAAGTTCGATTTCGTGTTCTTGAAGTTTTCCAAATAATGCAGGAAGAGACATTTTGGATAAACTTTTCTTTTTGGAGATTGCTGTCACCTTTGGTTGCCAAGCTCTCGTTAGTGATCTTAATACTTTTAGATTTAGTTCATCGTTGGTCAAGATATTTCCAAGAGCCAACAAATGGTTGTGTAACACCCTTTATTTTAATTAATTAATTTAAAACCCTTAGATTTGTTTATTCTGTTTTATTAATTCAGTGTGATGATAGTAAGATAATTATTTATTGGATGTACAATTATTTGATGAAGTATTTTTATATTAATTATTTAATTTTTGGGATTTTTATTATTAACTAATTAAAACTCGTAGAAATTTCTGTCTTAGAGTGAACAATGACCAAGTCAATTTTGACTAAGTAAAAATTGAATCACCCACACTACTACCTTTGATAACTATATTTTATTTTTAATAGTATTTAGTTTATAGGACCGTGCACTTTCCCTTGTGTCCATTCAAATGTGTAACTAGCAAGAATAAATACATGAATGTCAATTAATTCTTCACGGTTGGTCATTGAATGGTATTATTTCAATTGAATTCCTTATTCATGAGTGCAATTAAACTCAATGAAGAGAATTATTCCTTCTCTCAGATCAGCTCCACGCCTCCTTTATTAGTCACATACACCTCTCATTCGTAGGACACGATTAAACTTGTAGTAGAGAAAAAGAAGTCATAATCACCCACACGCCATTACCAACGTTTCATTTATCTCAAATATTTTCTAAGCCACTAAAACAACCACCCTCACATTCCCTCGCATTCCGATCAAAGTTCTAAACTTTCGTTCCTTCATCTTGGTGAGATTTTCGAGGGCTATATAGTGTCGCCTGGAAGGAAAGCACTCAAGGTAAGGGTTTTTCTCCATGCAAGGTTAGGCCGAATATTAAATTAATAATTTGTAAGATATTTATATGATGTCTTGATGTGTTAAGAAAAGAATGTTGATTCTATGTTTGCCTTAGATAATTTAACTATAATGTTTTGTTTTTATGAGTAATATGTTTACCTTGATAAAATTAATTATAAAATTTTGATTTTTATTATTATAACATGAGTAATATGTTTGTTGTCATATATTTGATGTAAAGTTACAATTTTTCTGTTGTTTAGGTATATTTAATTATAAAGTTATGATTTTTATTATGATCTCATGAATAATATGTTTGTTAGGATGTTTTTAATTTAAAGTTTCGATTTTTGTGCTATTTCATTTCAAAGTTTTGATTTTTATGAATACTATATGAGTCTTGAGGGAATTGATGAAAAGTTCTAATTTTTAATTGTGATAACAGGATTAAGTTGATTTTTGTAACTGGTTATTTGTGTTTTAAATATTATTATCTTTGTGGTTGCCTAAGTGGCTGGTGATTTATGGTTTGAATAGTTCTCTCTGTGGTTGCCTAAGTGGCTGGTTATTCGTGTTATGACCTTTTCTTTGTGGTTGCCTAAGTTGCTAGTGATTTGTAAATTTCGAGCATCATTATCATTTCATGACATATCATATGCATCTTTGTGGACGCCTGTGTGGCTGGTTTAATTTTCCCCATTGGTATGGGTGACTTCTGTGTGGCTGGTTATATCTGGATCATAGATGTTTAGGAAAATGCACAACTTGCAATTCATTTTATTGTTATTTTTATTTGATCTAATTATTTGCTCTAAGGTGAGTTGCTACTCGATTTATTTAGATGTCTTTTTATGACTTTTGATACGTCCCTGTAAATGAAAAAAAAAATCAGTTTCTCTAAATCTTTTATTACAACAAGATTTTATATTTATATTTTATGATTATTAAATTATTATTTGGTTTAATTTTGCCGTGGGATGAACTGACCCCTTACACCAACATTTAGGTACTAAGGATCTCGAAGAGTTGCGTGAATGACGTTTTCTTGGCGCACGCGCGTGGGAAAAGGGGTACTTTAATTAAAAAAATAATGATTGTAGTGATAAGCCCGATGTGGTACATTTTGAAAGTTTATTTATTTTTTTCGTCAATTTTAAATAGAAATGCGGAGGTGGGGTCCTTCCGCTAGGAAAAATCTGAATCGATTGTTTTTATTTCTCTTAAGGAGAATTTATTCTATTTTAGGACGTAAGTGAACATTTTCTACAATTAGCAAATTATCTTTATAAGAATAATAACATCCAGTAAAATTGCGTTGTGCTATTTCATAAAAAATGAAATCAATTTATTTACTAGTGAAATTTTATTGATCACATGTTGAACTACTTTCTGTAAAAAAAAAAAAAAATTATGTCGTTTTTGAAAGAAAACAAATATTTTTAAGTAATGTCTTGGATCAAAATATGGGGCGTTACATTGTGGTATCAGAGCACTAATTCTCGGACTTTGGTGGGGTGGGACGCGTTGTGTATGTCGCATGTTTTCTGACGTTGCTTGTGTTAATTGTCTGATTTTCTAATTAATTGGGTTTTACTAATTATTTAAATTTCTATTAAGTATCCTTAATTATGTAACCTCCTTGAAATTGAATTTTACTAATTACTCAAATTTTATTACGAGTCATTACTTGTGTATGTCACATTTTTTTTTGATGTTGCTCGTGTTAATTGTTTGAATTTCTAATTATTTGAGTTTTACTAATTATTTAAATTTCTATTAAGTGTCATTCATTATGTAACCTCCTTAAAATTGAATTTTACTAATTACTCAAATTTTATTACGTATCATTAATTGTGTAACCCCTTGAATTTGAAAATTTTACTAATCACTTAAATTTCTATTATGTGTTATTAATTGTGTGACCTCTTAAATTTCTATTATGTGTTATTAATTGTGTAACCTCCTTGAATTTGAAATTTTACTAATTATTTAAATTCCTATTATGTGTTATTAATTGTGCAACCTCTTAAATTCTATTATGTGTGTAACCTCTTAATTGTTGTAGGTAAATATATGCCTTAAATACTCCATTATTCTATTGTGTATTTAATTGTTTTCAAATATGAAAATCTCTATGTCTACTTGCATGGCTTTATTGGCATTGTCTTTTATATTTTTAATAAAATTTCTATTTAAGTTGTTACATTTTATTATCTTTTATGAATTTTCTACTTGTTCGTCTATGATTGTTTTTGTTTTATTTAATTTTAAAGTCTCTACTTCTTGTTCATACTAAGTGTTTGATTCTCTAGCTATTCTATGTCATTAATGACTTAAATTCCAGTTATGTGAATTTAATTGCCTAACTCCTTCGAATAATTGTGATGAAAAATATGTCTTAAATTCTTGATCCTAAGATTAGAAATAAATTTTAATTTAATTCATGCAGTAATTATTTATGATTGTATGATATTGCGAATTATGAGTTTATTACCCACAATTTAAATTATTTCAATCTAAATCACAAAGTAATTATAGAGCTTTCGTGATTCTAAATATATGTAACTAAGACAATGTTCTAAATCCTAAATTATGTATAATTGTATGATCCCCAAGATAGAAGGGAAGGATAATACATAAAAAGTTGTATTGGAGGGATTCTGGCTAAGGAAAGACTTGGTTATTAAGTGGTCCATTGACCCACCTCTCTTTCCTGGGAACCCCTCCAAAACACGACTTGGTGTATAACCCAAACTTACTATATAGTGTTCAATAAAAGACTTCCTTACTACCCTAGAGTTAAAATTCTGTCGTAATATTTCCCTAATTAGGAAGCGTTATGGCTCGTCGCACAAACCGATCGGTTCCCCAAGGAGGAAATGACATGACTGAAGCGATCCAAGCCATGAATGCAATGGCTGCTACAATGGCCCAACAAGCCGCGGCCCAGGCTCAGCGAGATGAGCAGAGGGATCAGAGGGATGAAGCAGCTAGGGCAACAAGAGCATTGAGCGAATTTCGTCGCCAAGATCCGCCTAAATTCAAAGGGGATCATGACCCTGATAAGGCCGATCTTTGGCTGCAGGAGATTGAGAAGATCTTCGAGATCCTACACTGCCCTGACAATGCGAAGGTGGAGTATGCGACCTATTTAATGATTGGTGAAGCTGAATACTGGTGGCCAGGTGCGAAGAGAATGATGGAGACAAATCATGAAGAGCTGACCTGGGAGGCTTTCAAGAATAAGTTCCTAGACAAATACTTCCCGAAGAGTGCTAGGGCTGAGAATGAGGCCCAATTTCTGAAGTTGTATCAAGGGAATCTCACAGTAGCGGAATATGCTGCAAAGTTCGAGTCCCTAGCAAAGCATTTCCGCTACTTCATAAATCAGATAGATGAAGAATACATGTGTGAGAGGTTCGAAAGCGGACTTAGATATGAGATTAAGGAGTTAGTGGGGCCCTTGGAGATACGCCATAACCAAGTACTGGTGGAGAAATGCAAGAAAGTGGAGCAAATGAAGCAGAGTCGTCTGAATAAGGGTGTTGTAGGTGGACCCATCAGACCTCAGGTAGAGATTTAAATCCATTCATATCATGAGATCCATAAGCTTGGCCTCTAAATGTTAATATTTGAAACAGGGGCATAACGACCAACAGAACAGGGGTAGGCAACATCAACAACACAAGCCGTATGCCCGACCACAGGGGAATGCTAGAGATCAACCCCGACCTCAAAACGGGGAAGGTGAAGGGCCAAAGACTCCAAGGCTGAACCAGGCGTACCCTATCAGGTGTTTTCGCTGCAACAGGGAAGGACACAAGATATCTGAGTGTCCAATCAGACCTAGGGTTTGTTACATCTGTCAGAAACCAGACCATTTTGCAAATGAATGCCGTGAACGGAAGGATGATAGAGTTGTCAACCGCAACAATATCAATGACAATGTTGCACGCCCTACTGGCAAGGGACGTGTATACCATATCAACGGAGAGGAAGCCCCATCTTCATCTGAACTTATCCAAGGTGAGTGTTTAATCGTTGGAAAATCACTTAAAGTAATATATGATTCAGGGGCAACACACCCGTTCATTTCATTGGATTGGGTGAATTCGCTCCAACTTGTTGTTACTACCTTGCCGTTTGATTTGGTGGTTACCCTACCTTCTACCGAATCGGTGAAATGTAATACGGCTTGCTTGCAATGCCCGTTGATTGTGTTTGATATGAAATTCAATGTTGATTTGATTTGTATTCGCCTCAAGCATTTGGGAGTGATCCTTGGGATGGATTGGTTGTAACGCCATCATGTTCTATTGGATTGCGCTCGTAAGTCGGTGATATTCCCAGACCCAGGTGTTTCTCGATTCCTCGATACCAATAAATTGAACTTCTCTTTGAAAGACGGAGTTCAGAAATGTGTTTCTCTCAACTCGGTCAGTATGAAGCTAGAGGTGGAGGTAGACGGGATTCTTGTGGTCGAAGATTTTCCAGAGGTATTTTCGCCAGATGTACCAGGATTACCCCCAGTTCGTGATATTGAATTCTCAATTGATGTGACTCCGGGTACAGGACCTATTTCTATTGCCCCATATAGAATGTCTCCATCGGAATTGTCAGAGTTGAAAAATCAGTTGGAGGACCTTTTGTCTAAACAGTTCATACGACCGAGTGTCTCACCTTGGGGAGCGCCGGTGCTCCTAGTGAAAAAGAAGGACGGAAGGTCTAGACTTTGTGTCGATTACCGCTAGCTTAACAAAGTCACCATCAAAAACAGGTATCCCTTGCCACGCATTGATGACTTGATGGACCAACTCAAAGGAGCAATCATATTTTCAAAGATTGATCTGAAGTCGGGGTACCATCAGATTCGGGTGAAGGAAGAAGACATTCCTAAAACAGCATTCAGAACTCGCTATGGACACTTTGAGTATTTGGTGATGCCTTTTGGTGTCACCAATGCACCAGCTATTTTCATGGATTACATGAATCGTATATTTCACCCCTTCTTAGACAAATTTGTGGTGGTCTTCATTGATGACATATTGATCTATTCTAAGAGTCGAGAGGAACATGAAGTTCACCTACGTCAAGTTTTACAAATCTTGAGGGATAAGCGATTGTATGCTAATTTGGGGAAGTGTGAATTCTGGTTGGAGGAGGTGAAATTCTTGGGACATGTCATTTCAAAGGAAGGTATCGCTGTCGACCCAACTAAAGTAGAAGCTGTGGTGGCATGGAAACAACCACAGACCGTCACAGAGATTAGAAGTTTTCTGGGCTTGGCTGGATACTATAGAAGATTCATTGAGGGTTTTGCTAAGATTGCAGCACCGTTGACACAACTCACAAAGAAGAATCATATATATGCATGGACGGAGGAGTGTGAGAGGAGTTTTCAGCTGATGAAAGAGAAACTAACTACATCACCGGTGTTGGTGTTGCCACAGCCAGAAGAACCATATGAAGTCTATTGTGATGCTTCTTTACAGGGATTGGGTTGTGTACTTATGCAGAACAAACAAGTGATAGCATATGCTTCAAGGCAGTTGAAGGTGCATGAGAAGCATTATCCCACGCATGACATGGAATTGGCTGCAATAGTTTTTGCACTAAAGATTTGGAGGTACTATCTGTATGAGTGCAATTTTGATGTATACAGCGACCATAAAAGTTTGAAATACTTGTTCGACCAGAAGGAGCTTAATATCCGGCAACGGAGATGGATGGAGTTCATCAAGGATTATGAGTTCACGTTGCATTACCACCCAGGAAAAGCAAATGTGGTGGCTGATGCCTTGAGTAGAAAGCGAGCCGATTTGTCATCCATAACATTGAAAGGATTAGAGTTGTTAGAGAATTTTCGTGACTTGGATCTTAATCTGAGTTCCTTGTCGGGAAAAGTACAATGTGGAACGATCATCGTAGATAATGAATTGATGAATGAGATAAAAACCCTTCAAGCAACCGATGAGGCTATTCAGGGGAGACGAAAATTGGTTGAGACTGGCAAGGCCCCCGAATTTGAAATGGATCCAGATAACATTTTGTGGTGTAATAAACGTATTTGTGTGCCCGATAATGCTGAGTTGAGAAAGACTATTTTAGATGAGGCCCACAAGAGCAAACTGAGTATTCACCCTGGTACTACGAAGATGTATAAAGACCTGAGGCAGAGATTTTGGTGGCCAAGAATGAAGAAACAAGTGGCGGAATATGTGGCGTCTTGCATGACTTGCCAGAAGGCTAAGGTTGAACACCAAAAACCTGTTGGATTGCTGCAGTCATTAGATATACCGGTGTGGAAATGGGATAGCATATCTATGGACTTTGTGGTGGCATTACCTAAGACTCAGAAGAAATTTGACTCCATTTGGGTGATTATTGACAGGCTCACAAAATCTGCCCATTTCATCCCTGTAAGGACTACTTACAATGTATTTAAGCTTGCAGAGATCTACGTTGCTGAGATTGTTAGATTACACGGGATACCATCCAACATTGTGTCTGATAGAGATCCAAAGTTCACTTCTCGTTTGTGGGAAGCATTGCATGAGGCATTGGGTACTAGATTAAGATTGAGTTCCGCCTACCACCCTCAAACCGATGGTCAAACTGAAAGGACTATTCAGACATTAGAGGATTTGCTAAGAGCTTGTGCATTAGATAACCGAGGGAGTTGGGATGATCTATTGCCTCTTGTTGAATTTACCTATAACAATAGCTATCATGCAAGCATCGGGATGGCACCGTACGAGGCTTTGTATGGGCGCAAGTGCCAAACTCCCTTGTGTTGGTATCAGGATGGTGAAAACTTGATCATAGGGCCTGAGTTGGTGCAACAGACTACAGAAAAGGTGCGTCAGATCCAAGAGCGGATGAGAACAGCACAGAGTAGGCAGAAGAGTTATGCGGATCGACATAGGAGACCTCTGGAGTTTCAGGAGGATGAACATGTATTCTTGAAAGTGACACCTACCACTGGAGTTGGTAGGGCATTGAAGGCAAAGAAGCTTACTCCGAAGTTTATTGGACCATACCAAATTCTTCGACGTGTGGGTCCAGTGGCCTATCAGATTGCTTTACCACCGAATTTGGCCAATTTACATGATGTGTTCCATGTGTCACAACTAAGGAAGTACATGGCAGATCCATCCCATATTATCACGCCCGATGATATTCAATTGAAGGAGAATCTTTCCTTCGAGGTCCCACCGATAAGCATCTCAGACAGAACTACCAAGCATTTGAGGGGAAAGGAAATCCCCTTGGTTAAGGTGATTTGGAACCATACGAATGGAGATGCTACTTGGGAGTTGGAGGAGAAGATGAGGGAGCTTTACCCTGACCTTCTAGATACCTCTTAATTTCCAGGACGAAACTATTTTAAGGGGGTAAGTATTGTAACACCCTTTATTTTAATTAATTAATTAAAAACCCTTAGTTTTGTTTATTCTGTTTTATTAATTCAGTGTGATGATAGTAAGATAATTATTTATTGGATGTTCAATTATTTGATGAAGTATTTTTATATTAATTATTTAATTATTGGGATTTTTATTATTAACTAATTAAAACTCGTAGAAATTTCTGTCTTAGAGTGAACAATGACCAAGTCAATTTTGACTAAGTCAAAATTGAATCACCCACACTACTACCTTTGATAACTATATTTTATTTTTAATAGTATTTAGTTTATAGGACCGTGCACTTTCCCTTGTGTCCATTCAAATGTGTAACTAGCAAGAATAAATACATGAATGTCAATTAATTCTTAACGGTTGGTCATTGAATGGTATTATTTCAATTGAATTCCTTATTCATGAGTGCAATTAAACTCAATGAAGAGAATTATTCCTTCTCTCGGATCAGTTCCACGCCTCCTTTATTAGTCACATACACCTCTCATTTGTAGGACACGATTAAACTTGTAGTAGAGAAAAAGAAGTCATAATCACCCACACGCCATTACCAACGTTTCATTTATCTCAAATATTTTCTAAGCCACTCAAACAACCACCCTCACATTCCCTCGCATTCCGATCAAAGTTCTAAAGTTTCGTTCCTTCATCTTGGTGAGATTTTCGAGGGCTATATAGTGTCGCCTGGAAGGAAAGCACTCAAGGTAAGGGCTTTTCTCCATGCAAGGTTAGGCCGAATATTAAATTAATAATTTGTAAGATATTTATATGATGTCTTGATGTGTTAAGAGAAGAATGTTGATTCTATGTTTGCCTTAGATAATTTAACTATAATGTTTTGTTTTTATGAGTAATATGTTTACCTTGATAAAATTAATTATAAAATTTTGATTTTTATTATTATAACATGAGTAATATGTTTGTTGTCATATATTTGATGTAAAGTTACAATTTTTCTGTTGTTTAGGTATATTTAATTATAAAGTTATGATTTTTATTATGATCTCATGAGTAATATGTTTGTTAGGATGTTTTTAATTTAAAGTTTCGATTTTTGTGCTATTTCATTTCAAAGTTTTGATTTTTATGAATACTATATGAGTCCTGAGGGAATTGATGAAAAGTTCTAATTTTTAATTGTGATAACATGATTAAGTTGATTTTTGTAACTGGTTATTTATGTTTTAAATATTATTATCTTTGTGGTTGCCTAAGTGGCTGGTGATTTATGGTTTGAATAGTTCTCTCTTTGTGGTTGTCTAAGTGGCTGGTTATTCGTGTTATAACCTTTTTTTTGTGGTTGCCTAAGTGGCTAGTGATTTGTAAATTTCGAGCATCATTATCATTTCATGACATATCATATGCATCTTTGTGGACGCCTGTGTGGCTGGTTTAATTTTCCCCATTGGTATGGGTGACTTCTGTGTGGACGCCTGTGTGGCTGGTTATATCAGGATCATAGATGTTTAGGAGCATGCACAACTTGCAATTCATTTTATTGTTATTTTTATTTGATCTAATTATTTGCTCTAAGGTGAGTTGCTACTCGATTTATTTAGATGTCTTTTTATGACTTTTGATACGTCCCTGTAAATGAAAAAAAAATATCAGTTTCTCTAAATCTTTTATTACAACAAGATTTTATATTTATATTTTATGATTATTAACTTATTATTTGGTTTAATTTTGCCATGGGATGAACTGACCCCTTACACCAACATTTAGGTACTAAGGATCTCGAAGAGTTGCGTGAATGACGTTCGCTTGGCGCACGCGCGTGGGAAAAGTGGGTACTTTAATTAAAAAAATACTGATTGTAGTGATAAGTCCGATGTGGTACATTTTTAAAGTTTATTTATTTTTATCGTCAATTTTAAATAGAAATGCGGAGGTGAGGTCCTTCCGCTAGGAAAAATCTGAATCAGTTGTTTTTATTTCTCTTAAGGAGAATCTATTCTATTTTAGAACGTAAGTGAACATTTTCTACAATTAGCAAATTATCTTTATAAGAATAATAACATCCAGTAAAATTGCGTTGTGCTATTTCATAAAAGATGAAATCAATTTATTTACTAGTGAAATTTTATTGATCACATGATGAACTACTTTCTGTAAAAAAAAAAATAAAAAAAAATTATGTCGTTTTTGAAAGAAAACAAATATTTTTAAGTAATGTCTTGGATCAAATCTGGGGCGTTACAGGTTGGTTAAGTGGGAGAATCTTTTCTGTAAGTCTAAGATAGAATCTTCGGGCTGCATTCGAAATAATTCATATTCTTGAGAAAGTGTATTGAGTTTAGATCTTTTTACCTCAATGGTGCCTTCATGAGTTACTTCATGTGTGTCCCATATTTCTTTGGCTGTTTTAAAGTGAGATACACGGAAAAATTCATCCATTCCTAGTGTTGATTGTAGCATATTTTTAGCCTTCTTATCGAACAATACTTTTCTTTTATCATCATCAGTCTAAGAATTCTTTATCTTTATTTCTTCTTTGTTGTGGATGACTGTTTTTGGAATGTAAGGACCATTTTCAACAGCATCCCATATGTCGTCTCCTTGTGCTTCAAGATACGCTTGCATACGTATCTTCCAAAAATCATAGTACTCTCCAACGAAGCATGGTGGTTTGTTACTACTGCCACCATCTCTGAAAACAGGTTGTGCGGAAGTCATGAGTAATGATCGAGGAGTAAGTTACCTTGAACCTGCTTTGATGCAAATTGTAAATACAGATGTGCACCTAAGAGGGGGGGGGGGTGAATTAGGTGTTAAGGATAATAAATGATAAAGTAACTGACAGTAATGTAATGAACACAATCATATTATCCTGGTTCCCCTTATGACCAAGGGTACATCCAGTCCTCTTGCACACCACAAGAGGTTTCTCCACTATTGTAAGAAAATGTACAGGTCCCACCCTAGGATCTCTGCTACAAACTTCTAACAAAACTTCTAAGATAGCACACCACTATCTTAGATAAGTCTACTTAAAGAAAGTACCACTTTCTTTTTACAAACAATGTGATTTGATAAGGATATAAGAATAAAAGAGATGTAGAATGATATCAATCCAATATTGCTTCAAGTACTTTGAGAACCTTTGTTAAGGATATGAAAATGAAATCCTCTTTTCCTCTGATCATGTTGTTTCTGATTCTACTTCTGATCATGTTGCTTCTAATTCTGCCTCTGATCATGCTATTTTTGATTCCGCCTTTGTTCATGTTTCCTCTAACTTTACTGCCTCTAGTCATGTTTCCTCTAACTATATCTCTGGTCATGTTTCCTCTGATCATGTTGCCTCTGGTTATGTTGCCTCTGATCCAAGCTTCCTTTGATTAGGTTGCCTCTGGCTGATCTTGCCTGTGGTCCAAGCTTCCTATTTCGAACGCAGAATTTAAAGTGCAGATTGCCAATTAAACGAATGATTAGTTAAGGTTTTATGGTTAGAATTGATTGATAATTAAGATGGTTGTTATTTGTAATACATTATTGGTTTCATATTGCAAATTGTGCGAAGGAAACATACATTGCATACATAACATTTCAAGTGCACTGCATTCATCCAATCATGACATTCATGGCTGATTTGGAACAATGGATATTGTTTCAAGTGCACTGCATTCATCCAATCATGACATTCAAGTGCACTGCTCAAGTGCATTGCATACATAGGATTGTTCCAGGCATGAAACAATGGGTAAAGGAAGAACAACACGCTGATTTGGGATCATGGTCAAACAAACTTTACCACCAGGTCTCAATTATCTTGGTGGCCCACATCAATATTATTGAGAAACTTTTCCATACTCTAAGTAAACTCACAGGTCATGGAATTATCACAGGTTTTAAGTAAAGAAAAAGTGTCATTTGACACACTTTATGAAATTTTTTGTTAGCATGAATTGCATATTGTTTCAGGATTATGATATTTTATATGTTTTAAAGAAGGAGAAGAAGAAGGAATATGATATTTTTCATATTTTGAGGAAAAGAGGATTATAACAACCTTGATGTTAAAGACTGTTTTAAAAATAACATTGCATATTCATGTCATGTTAGCCATTACATATAAGGAAAATTATTTCGAACTTCCCCTTCCTTTTTTTTTATAGAACTCACTAAGATTATTAGTTCATCCCCCTATTTTCTTATATTATAGCAGATAGAAGTGGCTGAAGTTTAAAATCCAGCACTAGAGGATGTAATACCAGACTTGAATCAGCTCCAATTTATTTAATTTACTATAGTTTATTGTATTAAGGGAATATTGTTATGAAGTCAAATGACTAGACTTGTAAATTATTTTATCTAATCATGAAACAAGAGTTGTATACTATATTTTTATGTAGTTACAAGTTATGTTGATGATATTAGTTAATGATTTATAATGATTGTCTCTGCTTGATTAAGATGTAGTAATTTATTGTCATTTTTTAGATACATGGTGATGGGTTTTACATAACGAAAATATGAATCTAGAAATCAAATTTTAAGCTCTTTTTTGTTGGAGAGACATTTTATAATGTGGTAAACATGACAAAAACTACTCACATGATAATTTTATATGGACTTAAAAATGTTATTTTTTTACAAGAACTACATACGGAAATTTGAAATTTAATAGGGACTAAAATTTATCTAACCCTTTTTGAAATAGAAGTGTCTAAATTTTTGAAAATGCCAACTAGAATGCGCTAAACCAAATCAACATGTAATTCTTTATCAATTTGGTTTAAATTTTGTGTGAAAAATTGTGAATGCTCAACCAAACTGTAGTACCCCAATTTTTTTCAACTAACTAAAAGATAAATAAAAAAGTAATAATATCCATTTTAGTATAATATATCAAATTTTATATTTGTCATTATTTTATTTCTCTCTATGAAAACTTTAATATATATATATATATTTCTGCCTTCACAATCATTAATACAAAAAAGTAAAAAAAAAAAAAATATATATATATATATATATATAAATTGGACATAAAAATGATATAACTAAAAATAATAAGGGATGCTCATTTTGTCTCATCATTTCTTAAAACCACAATTATAATAACATTAGAATAAGTAATACACAATGATACATATTAAATAAAATAAAAAATTCCTATTGTCCTCTCTGGTTGTTATGATGCAGAGAGAAGAACACAAACCTTTGAGTTTAAAACAAAAGCATGAAGACAATATCCTGCAGAATCAGAGACATATAAAGAAACATTAACTCATCCAAAACCTGCTTTATTTCTCAAACATAAATAGAGAATTAACACACTCTGATAAAAAAAAATTTCTTAAAAAAAAACGTGAATGCAACAAATAACCAGAAGAACTCAGATTATGAGCAAACAAAATAAAACATAAAGAAGGAAATTAATGGGGAGCACAAGGGCAGAGCAAGAAAGCAACTAAACAAGTGAAAAAACTCTATAAATAGATCTTCATTTGGTTTCAACAGTGGGGGTCTTTTTTATGAAATATATGATACGAACTCTTTTAAATAAGCACTAAAAGAAGAAGAAGAAAACACAGAAATATTTAAGATGAGTTATGAATGAGAAAGTAAAGAAAAGATATGACTAAAAACTCAAACTTCCGATACCACCGTCGCCGGAAAACCGACCACCATTACACCTCATCGCCTTCTTCTTCTCCGCTATACACAAATCCGCGTCTCTCACGTTTGTCTCTTTTCTGTATCTGTTTTTGTTGTTTGTTTGCTGAAGTTTTTATTTTATTTTATGCTCAATGATGACTTTGTTGTTTGATTGTTGCTTTTTATTTATTTAAAGATGGGATTTTGAATTTATTGAAACTTGTCATAAGTTTGAAACTAAAATATATATATATATATATATATATATATATATATAGATATATATATATATATATGTATGTATGTATATATTTCTGCCTTCATAATCATAAATACAAAAAAGTAAAAAAAGTATATATAAAATGGAAATAAAAAAGATATAACTAAAAATAATAAGGGATGCTCATTTTGTCTAATCATTTCTTAAAACCACAATAATAATAACATTAGAATAAGTAATACACAATGATACATATTAAATAAAATAAAAAAAATTCTTATTGTCCTCTCTGGTTGTTATGAGGAAGAGAGAAGAAGACAAAACTTAGAGTTTAAAACAGAAGCATGAAAACAATATTCTGCAGAATCAGAGACATATAGAGAAACATTAGCTCATCCAAAACCTGCTTTATTCCTCAAACATAAATAGAGAATTAACACACTCAAATTAAAAAAATCTTTAAAAAAAAAAACGTGAATACATCAGACAGGCAGAAGAACTCAGATTACGAGCAAAGAAAATAAAACATAAAGAAGGAAATTAATGGGGAGCACAACGGCAGAGCAAGAAAACAACTAAACAAGTGAAAAAACTCTATAAAAAGATCTTCATTTGGTTTCAACAGTGGGGGTCTTTTTTTATGAAAAATCTTATACGAACTCTTTTAAATAAGCACTAAAAGAAGAAGAAAAAGAAACGGAAAGATTTAAGATGAGTTATGAATGAGAAAGTAAAGAAAAGATATGACTAAAAATTCATACCTCCGATAACACCGTCGCCGGAAAACCGACCACCGTTACACCTCGTCGCCTTCTTCTTCTCCGCTATACACAAATCCACGTATCTCGTGTTTGTCTCTTTTCTCTATCTCTTTTTGTTGTTTGTTTGCTGAAGTTTTGATTTTATTTTATGCTCAATGATGACTTTGTTGTTTGATTGTTGCTTTTTATTTGTTTAAAGATGGGCTTTTGAATTGATTGAAACTTGTCATAAGTTTGAAACATGTACCTTGTTATAAAGAGATGAAATGTCTACAGTGTAGAGACACGTATCTATTATATAGATGGGCTTAGTTTCATTTTTTGCCGTTTGTGTAGAGTAGGCTTTCCATAGCACAACTTGCATTTGCTTCTCATTAAATATTTAGTTTTTTTTGTTTCCACAAAAAAAGAACTCTTGCCAAAAATTAAATAAGTAAATGTTGTTTCAAGTTATTACAAGACAAGTCATACTTTTGAACCTTTTTTTTTATACATTAATATTAATTTAAAACATTTTTAAATTTAATTAAATTACATATGACATTTTTCTTTTCTTTGAGTTGTTAAGACGCAAGTTGTACCGCTTGTTGGTTTTAAAACTCGATTTAAAAATCGAAAATAATAAAATATTCTTAAAAAGGTTGACAAGATGAGACATCTTTTTGCTCCTTGAGTTTTGAGACACGAGTTGTACACCTTGATAGTCTTGGAACTCTTATTTCAAAATAATTACTCATATCGAACAAACTCATGTTTTTTTCTCTTCGTCAAAACAACATTTTCTTTTTTTTATCAATAACAACACTCATTTTCTTTAAAAGAACAATCAACACTTCTGCATTTTCTACCCAAGAACTACGTAACTTTGATGCTAATACCTTCTCTACGCATAATCGACTCCCGAACTCAAAATATATATAAGTTAATACTAATTTTGCACAATTAATTAAAGGTAACTGTATTTTGACGGATGTCGTAGCATGCTAATACTTTCCCTACGCATAATCGACTCCCGAACTCAAAATTCGGTTTCAAATACCATTTTTTTTAAGGGTTTCTCAATATTTTCCCTATTTTAAAATAAATTTTGGTGGCTACTCCATTGAATTCGAGAAACACTTGAAATTTTAGGTCGCAAAAGCTGGCGACTCCACTGGGGACACTTAGAGAGTCAAGCCTAATATAATTAATTGCGCATAATTTTTTTTTTTTACTTTTTCTTTATTTGTTTGATTTTCATTTTCTATTACTTTATGTGTTTATTATTTCTTAATAAGGATTAGTTGTCATTATAATATTATTTTTTAAGCTAGTAGATCTTTTATTTTATTTTATTAAGACACACACTTATGAGTGAAACCTTATATCCGGGTTTGAACAAAACTTAAGTTTAGTTTGGAGGTCGCGTAGTGGTATCCTTCTAGATGTACATCCGGTTTGGTTAGCATGAAGATCTCACCTAGAGTTTAATCCTATTAAGGGAATTGTCACTCCAGATTGTTTACATATTGTTGTTGACAATATTCCAAAATAGGATTACTAGCTCTAGGAACCGTGTTTAGAACTATAGAGCCACGTACTACATAAGCCAATAGACCCTTTCATCATAAGAATATCCCCATAACCAACAAAAATACCCCATACATTCATTCAAAACTTTATATATTCACAACAATCATTCTACATAATTGCATTCATATCTCATGACATTGTTTCTTTTGGAAAATGAAATGGCATTTTGCATCAGTTTTCAGGATTGTTGGGGGAATCATAAGGACCTTAGTCACGTGTTAAATTAAAGTGGACAATGGGATCGGAAAAAAGAAAAACTTTACTTTTAAAGTTCAAGCAACCTGCAAGGTGAGAGTTTCTTTCACAAATATGGGAAGATCCTAAATCTCTTGGCAGTGAATGTGCAAATAGGGGCCCTCACGGAACTGGCTCAGTATTACGACCCTCTCTTAAGATGCTTCACCTTTCAAGACTTTCAGTTGGCCCCGACATTAGAAGAATTTGAACGAATATTGGGTTACTCCCTAGAGAAAGGAAATCCTTATCGATATACTAGGCAACCACCAAGTTTGAGCGCAATTGCTGAAGTGCTGAAAATCGACATAAGAGAGTTGGCAAGTAAAAAAGAGGAAAAATGAGCCATTCAAGGGTTTTCAAGAAAATATCTAGAGCAAAAGTGTCAAGATTTAGCCCTTAAAAAAGAATGGGGTACTTTTATAGATGTTTTGGCTATCAATATCTATGGTATTGTTTTTTTCGCAAACCTTGATAATTTTGTAGATTTTACTGCCATCAATGTCTTCTTGGCTTTTAACAAAAATAAACAAAATCCAGTTTCCGCGATTCTTGCTGATGTATACTACTCTCTGCATATGCGACACGAGAAGAAAGGGGGAACAATTTTGTGTTGTGTTCCAGTGTTGTATACTTGGTTCATGTCTCATATGTTCAAGAAAGGGTATCATGTTGGAGTTAAAAGTAATCGTGAATGGGCTCATAGTATAGCTAGCCTTACCAGTGACACAATTTCATGGTATCATAGAGAACAAGGGGCAGATGAAGTAATATGCCAATGCAGAGATTTTCCAAACATACCTCTCATGTGAACCAAATGATGTATTAATTACAATCCGACGGTAGGCTAGAGACAGCTTGGCTACCCTATGTTGGACAAACCAGATGATAAGTCGTTGGAAGCTTTTATTTTGCACAATACGGGTATAGTAGACCCACCAATGTTGCGAAGGATAAGTCGAGCTTGGGAAATGATTATTAGAAAAGGAAGAGTACTCGGATGTTGAAGTTGGAGCACAAAAGAACCCTATCAACAATAGGTAAAGAAAAGAGTCCAAGAAATCAAGTTGCCTTTCCACAGGACATCCTCGAGTGATCAGGAAATACTTGAACCTACCCTTGTTACAGATGAAGAAATAGAAGAACTTAAAGCATCATTGTTAAAATCTGAAGAGGAGAAAAAAGAGCTACAAGCGAAGTTAGAAAAAGTCTCACAAGAGAACAAGAACTTACGATCAGAAAACACCTACAAGAATCAATTTATTGAGAGAAGCAATAAGAGGTTCAAAATTGAAAAGGCAAATAAACTTGAGATACAAGATTGTTTGAGAGGTGAAAATGAAGAGTTAGATGTGCGAAAGCAAGAAAGGAATGAAGCTATTGAAGAGACCTATATGTGGAAGCAGTTATGGACAAAATCAACAAGCTCTGAGAGGAACATAAAAAAGGAGTTTGAAGATTTAAAGAAACAACTTAAAGAAATAGTAGTTGAGTACGAGAGTCAAGTAAGGAATGAAAGGCAACACAAAGAAGAAATTGAAGAATTACTCTCAAAACATCAAGACGCACTAAGAACAGAAATGAAGACTTCTAGTGAGTTAAAGAATTACATTGATTACCAAGAAAAGATTTATAATGACTTAAAGGATGAAACTATATATTGGAAGGATCTTTTTATAATGTTGCTAGGTCAGTTGAAGAATCAAGAGATTTATAAAGAGCTGGAAGATAAAGGCAAGCATTGGAAAAACTGCTTTTAAAAATTGGCAATGCTAGGTAATCTAGCAATCATAAAAATTCCAAAGCATCTAAAAGAGATTGATGTGGTAATGCATCCGCTCAATACTCCAGTCAAAGTCTACAAGTTCGTTGAGTATTGCAAAAATTTGGTAGAAGAATTGGAGGAGAAGATTGGTTTTCCTATTAAAAGAGAAGATTGAAGTACCATAGTCGATGTAGTTTTTAATTTAAATGTGATGTACTCTTTTTCTCATCAATGAATGATTTGCTTGTTTTGATTTCCGATCCCCATATTTTCTTCACTAATAATTCGTTTTTGTTAAAAAAAATTACTTAAGGCTTATGATTCCCCAACATCCAACTATCATCTAAAAATATAGAGATAATTAATGTCATCTTCATTCCATTCATATTTAATACATACTCATAGATTTTATTTATTTATTTAAAAAATAGAAGAAAAAAATCAATAAAGTTGTTTCCCCGACACCCTTATCGGACTCGCGCAAACTCCAAGATCATGGATAACTTGAGCAAAACCAAGAAATGATGAGAGTAGATGTTAGCCAATTCAAGGACAAGGTTGATCGAATCCTAGAAGCTATACAGGCTTTGGCAAGGAAGGAGAATACAGATGGGAGTCCTCCAACTGCAAATGAAGAACACCAAACCACTCATTCTCACCCATTAGGCTTTACCCCGACTACCCAACAGTTTCGTACAACAGCTATGCAATTTCCTATGTATGGTCTCCCAACTGGTTATACTCCTCCTTTAGTCATCAACCCCATGGACAATAACCCAAACCACACAACTATCAACCCCCAAAACCTAAACCAATCACAAATCCCATATCATCTGGGCTACGTGCCGCCCCAAAACACTATACCCTTATAAAATATTCCATTAAATGGTTGGTATGTTTATGGATACTCTCTAGTCACCCTGTTATGATAAGATGAATGGGAGTATGTAATCAAACTTTTCAGACATGGTCATGACAGGAGAAAGAGTAGAAAGTGGCATGAGGAGTGGCAAGATTGTATGTGGAACGAGTGGTATGAAGAAACCCCAGATGGGATTTACAAAGAAGAAAGAAAGGGATGCTAACGCTGTAATGGCAAACCCAAGGGTCTCTTATTCTCCAACGATAAATTCTTATCGACCTCCAAATCTTCAGCCCCCAATACCCCAAATTCCCTACTTTCCCTATCCATATGTGGCTGCGACCTCACAAGCTCCATACCCCCAATACCACCCTTCAAGGCCACCTTATTATCAACCACCCCTGGTCCAACCACCACCTGTCACGTTTTCCCAAAAAAAACAATGGAACCAAAATCCAATCCCGAATCGCTACAAACCACTAGTTAATCTAGAAAAGAAGATAACTCGTTTTCACCCGATTCCCGTGACATACAGTCAATTGTTGCCTCACCTACTCTAGAATTCAATGGTAGTCATGAGACCAATGAAACCTTTGGAACCACCATTCCCAAAATGGTATAACCCAAACGCCAAATGTGAATACCATGCTAGTTTGAAATATATGCCTTTAAAATTTCATTTACAGCCAATGCACGAATATTTATTGACTTATATGTTTTATTTTATAGTGCCCTCGTCAAACTAACAACATCGACTGTGGGTACTATATATTGCGATTCATGAAGGAGATTGTTGATATGAATCAAACTATTATCCCAGAAACAGTATGGTATTTTCATTATTTGATTTTCATATATACACTATGTATACATTTGATTCTAACTTATTTATGTTCAATTTTTATATCGCAATGTACTATAACAATTCCAGTCCAACATACTCTGAAAGAGATCTAACAGAAATAAAGGAAGACTGGTGTCAGTATGTGTTTTAAATGAAGATTATTTGATTTGCTGGAAAATGGCATGCTGCAAGGGATATGGTAGTTCTGTGTTGTTGTGAATATGTAGTTCTGGGCTGTTGTGAATATGTAGTTGTGAATATGAATATATAGTTGTATAAATATGATAGTGAATCTGATACATGAATATGTAGTTGTGAATATGTTGGCTATTGTGAATATGGTAGTTCTGTTATGTGCAAAGGATTGTTATGAATATGTAGTTCTGTGTTGTTGTGAACTGATTGTGTAAATATGTAAAGTAATAAAGTTATATTATAAAGTTATATAGTTATGTTGTTGTGTACTGTTTTTGTGAATTGATTGTGAATTGATTCTGGATGAAAATGATTTTGGAAAAAAAATAAAAGAGAACGCTTTCTAAAAAAATGCCATTAAAAACCAAAAAGTGCTTTTTAATAATTCCATTTACAACATTTTTTAATAAAACTAAAATAAGAAGAAAAAAAAACACCTATTAGTGCGTTTTTTTGAAAAAGTGTTGTAAAACGTGCATTAGAATGCACCTACTACATCGCTTTTTTGAAAAAGCGTTATAAAAGGTGCATAATAATGCATCTATTGAATGCACTTACTACAACGCCTTTTTGAAAAAGCGCTGTAAAAGGTGCATAATAATGCATCTATTTGAATGCACCTACTACAGCGCTTTTTGGCAAAAGCGCTGTAATAGGTGCATAATAATGCATCTATTGAAAACACCTATTACAACGTTTTTTTAAAAAAGTGCTGTAATAGGTACATGCATAATAAGCGCTATTGCAGGGATTTAAAAAGCGCTATTGCATGGATTTACAACACTTTTTCAAAAAAGCGCTGTAAATGGAGTATAACAAGCGCGCTATATATCCACCTATTTTATAGCGCTTTTTTATTTTAAAAAGCGCTGTTGTATCTTTTTACATCGGTAGATACTACAACACTTATTTTTTTGAAAAAGCGTTGTAAATGGATTAAAATAGCGCTGTAAAATGCATTTTTTCGCGTAGTGCGTAGGGCATTCCGTCGAATATTGTCAAGCCCTAAAATCTAAAGTGCAAGAGCTGATTAATGCAAAATGGCTTACCTTCAAGGAAGACGGTCCCAACGTAGGGAGTAATCTCTTGCTGGGCCACGGGGATACCTCTGTCAATCTCATTGAAGACGAGATAGACCAATGTACAAAAGATGATCACGTATCAACCATAGAGCCGTGCGTGGAAAATAATAGATCTTTCCCAAGCACCAACCTATTTTCCTTATGAAAATACCAAGGCGGTACCATGAAATTATGAAGTCAAATCCCATTTAGTCAAACATCCATCAGGTGATAGCTTTGAACCTCGAGGTACTGATGTCACCAATATTTCAGGGATTGGTGGGATGACCCGGAGTGGTCGAGTATACGCTCCTGAACAACATAGGAAAAAGGATAGTCATGGAGAAAAAGGGAAAGAAGCTATGTATCATGCCATAAAAAGACCAGAGACTTGCAAAAAGACGGTGCTTGAAGAAGAAGCTAACGAGTTTTTGAAGTTTATCAAGCAGAGTGAGTATAAGGTGGTAGATCAACTAAATCAAACCCCTTCCAAGATATATGTTCTTTCTTTGTTATTAAACTCTAAAGCGCATAGAAGGGCATTAATGAAAGTTTTAAACGAGACCCATGTTACTCATGACATCACTGTCGACAAGTTCGATGGGGTTGTTAGTAACATCACCGCTAATAATTGTTTGAGTTTTAGTAGTGGCGAATTACCAGCTGAAAGGACAAGGCATAATAAAGCACTGCACATCTCTATGAGGTGTCATGATCATATTCTTGCACGAGTGCTAGTTGATAATGGTTCATCGTTAATGTTATGCTGAAATCAACACTATCAAAACTATTTGTTGATGGAGCTTGTATAAAGCCTAGTGCTATGGTGGTGAAAGCGCTTGATGGATCCAGAAGACAAGTTGTTGGTGAGTTTGACCTGTCAATTCAAATCGGACCCCATAACTTTGGAATAACCTTCCAAGTGATGGATATTAAGAGGGAGACCGTCGATTCACGCTGCTGGAGCAATGACATCCACTCTCCATCAAAAGCTAAAGTTTATAGTGAACAATAAGCAAGTGATAATATTTGGGGAAAAAGATATGATAGTGAGCCATCTATCTTCTACAGACTACATTGAAGACATGGAGGAAGCCATAGAGACTTCCTTTCAAGCATTAGAAATCCCCAATGATGTCTTCATGGGTGAAGGATCTCGCTTAAAGGAACCAAGATTGTCTACCATATCATTGAAGTCTACCAAGTCCATGTTGGAAGGACGGGTTTTTGTTAAATTAGGAAAATTGTTAGAAATACCAGAAAAGAATGATAGGTACGGGTTAGGATACGTACCTACCAAAGCTGATAAAGAAAAGGTTGCGAAAGAAAAAATAGGAAAGCAAGATGGCTCGTCTAGAAAACCAGGCACCGAATTCACAGAAGATTCCTATTTGATTGCCAAACTTTTTGAAGTGCCGGAATAATATATGCTGACCAGGTGGTTGTTACGGAAGAAGAACATGTTGGTGATGATACCCTCAAATTAGTGTACCCTTGTCTTCCAAATACCAATCTCAACAATTGGAAGATCATCGAGTTTCCCGTGTTTGTTAATTCATGTTCAAAGTAATTGTGTATTTTAAATCCTTTTGCTCTGCCCAAGGCTATAAGGATAACTAATTAGGGCACATGTATTTCAATTCCGTACTTATTATCAATAAATGCATTTTTGAATTCTCCAACTGTTTTTACTTTTCTCTTTTCTTTTTTAGCAATCTTTATTCATATTTTCTTTTTTCTTTTCCTCTTAATTTAAACAATGCAGAGTTGAAAATAGCAACGCTAGAACCCCTTCTTGTAACTTTGAACTCCCAATTAATCACGCTGATGAAGATTGTGAAGACGATTATGAGCCTCCCCCAGAACTAGAAAGGCTAATGGAACATGAAGCTAAGATAATCCATTTGTATCAAGAACGTGTTGAGGTGATCAATTTAGGGACTGAATATGATAAGAAAGAAATTAAAATTGGTATGTCTATGAAAGAAAGTGAACGAGAAAAGTTGATTAAACTTTTATTTGACTATGTGGATGTCTTTTCATGGTCATATCAGACTGGGCTAGATACTAACATATTTGAACACAAGCTACCATTCAAGCCTGAATGTGCTCCAATTAAACAAAAACTAAGGAGGATGAGGCCTGATATGTCACTTAAAATTAGAGAAGAGGTCAAGAAGAAATTTGATGCTGGTTTCTTAGCAGTGGCAAAATATCCTCAATGGGTTGCTAATATTGTCCCAGTTCCAAAAAAGGATGGAAAAGTTTGAATGTGCGTTGATTATCGGGATTTAAATAAAGCTAGTGCTAAAGATGATTTCTCTTTGCCTCATATTGATGTCCTAGTAGATAGCACTGCTCAAGATTCTCTTTTCTCTTTCATGGATGGTTTCTCATAGTACAATCTAATCAAGATGGCTCCCGAGGATATGGAGAAAACTACATTCATCACACAATGGGGAACTTTCTGTTATAAAGTGATGCCATTTGGATTGAAGAATGTTGGGGCAACCTATCAAATAGCAATGGTAACTTTGTTTCATGACATGATGCATAAGGAGATAGAGGTTTATGTGGATGATATGATTGCAAAGTCCAGAACCGAAGAAGACCATGTTGTTAACCTTCAAAAAAATTTTATGCAACTAAGGAAGTTTAGACTCCGTTTAAACCCTGCTAAATACACTTTCAGAGTAAGATCAGGAAAGTTACTTGGGTTTATCGTTGTCAAAAAGGGATAGAGGTGGACCCTGATAAAGTAAGAGCAATACAAGAAATGTCGGCTCCACGCACGAAAAAAGAAGTTCGTGGCTTTTTGGGTAGATTGAATTACATTGTCATGTTTATATCCCATATGACCGCCACATACGAGCCAATTTTCAAATTATTGCGCAAAGACCAAAAGATTGAATGGAATGAGAATTGTCAAAAAGCTTTCGAGAAGATTAAGCAGTACTTGTCAAAACCTCCAATCTTGGTGCCTCATGTTCCTGGGAAACCACTTATAATGTACCTAACAGTACTTGATTAGTCAATGGGTTGTGTACTGGGGCAATATGATGAATCTGGTAAGAAAAGAGCACGCTATCTATTATTTGAGCAAAAAGATCACGAGTTGTGAAACAAGGTACTCACTACTTGAACGGACATGTTACGCATTAGTATAGGCTGCTCGTCGGTTGAGGCAATACATGTTATGTCATACAACTTGGTTGGTGTCTAAAATGGACCCAATTAAGTACATCTTTGATAAACTTGCTCTTACTGGAAGGATTGCCCGTTGGCAGATGTTGTTATCAGAATACGACTTAGTGTATGTTACACAGAATGCTATTAAAGGAAGCGCACTAGCACAGTATTTGGTCCAACAACCTGTACAAGATTATCAATCAATGTAGTGTGAATTCCCCGACAAAGGCATAATGACTTTATTTGAAGAGACTGAATCATCTGATAAAGAAATGGACATTGATGTTTGATGGTGCTTCTAATGCATTAGGGCATATAATTGGAGCCATTTTGATTTCCCTAGAGAACCAATTCACTCCATTTACAGCTAGATTTTGTTTTGATTGTACAAACAATATTGCAGAATATGAGGCATGTTCCATGGGCATTAAAACAACCATTGAATCAAAGGTAAAAGTTCTTGAGGTATATGGAGATTCATCTTTGGTCATCCATCAGACAAAAGGAGAGTGGGAAACTCGAAATTCCAAATTGATTCCGTATCATACGCATATCAAAGAATTGGTACAACATTTCGAGCAAATCACTTTTCACCATATTCCTCGAGAAGGAAACCAATTGGCCGACGCCCTAGCCACATTGTCATCAATGTTCAAAATAAGCATCGGTCAAGATGTGCCGGTCATAAAAATTCAACAAAAGGATAAGCCATCATATTGCTTATCAACAGAAGAAGAGTCTAACGGCAAGCCATGGTTTTATGATATCAAATCATATGTTAAGAATAAAGAATATCCATTGGGTAATTCAGAGAACGACAAGAGGGTTTTAAGGAGGTTGTCCATGAACCTCTTCTTAAATGGTGATGTACTTTATAAAAGAAATCATGATATGGTTCTCCTCAGATGTGTGGATAAAACAGAAGCGGAGAAAATCATTCAAGAGGTTCACGAAGGTTCTTTTGGAACTCATGCAAATAGGCACACAATGGAAAGAAAATTTTTAAGGGCTGGCTACTATCGGTTGACCATGGTGTCCAATTGCTTTAGTTATGTAAAGAAATGTCATAAATGTCAAATCTATGGTGATAATGTACATGTACTGCCCACCTCTTTGAATGTTTTAACATCACCATGGCAATTTTCAATGTGGGGGATGGATGTTATTGGACTCATCGAGCCTAGGGCTTCAAATGGGCATTGGTTTATCCTAGTAGCTATTGATTATTTCACAAAATGGGTTGAAGCCACTTCTTATGCCAATGTGACGAGAAGTGTGGTTGTCAGATTCATCAAAAGAGAATTGATTTGTCGATATGACTTGCCAAACAAGATAGTCACTGATAACACGACTAATCTGAATAACAAAATGATGAAAGAGTTGTATGATAGATTCAAAATCCAGCACCATAATTCTTCTCCATATCGTTCGAAAATGAATGGGGCTGTAGAAGCAGCAAATAAGAAGATCATACAAAAGATGGTACATATAAGGATTGGCATGAAATGCTTCCCTTTACATTACATGGCTATAGAACCTCTGTTCGCACCTCAACAGGGGCAACACCTTTCTCATTGGTGTATGGAATGGAAGCGGTACTTCCCATTGAAGTTGAAATTCCCTCGATCAGAGTCTTGATGGAAACAAAACAGGAAGAGGGTGAGTAGGTTCAATCACAATTTGACCAATTGAATCTCATAGAAGAAAAAAGAATGATAGCTCTATGTCATTGTCAACTATATCAAAAAAGACTTAAAAAAGCCTACGAGAAAAAGGTCTGTCCTCGAGAGCTTCAAGAAGGGGACTTAGTGCTAAAGAAAATATTACCCATAAAAAAAGATTCTCGTGGAAAATGGATCCCGAACTACGAGGGACCATATGTGGTCAAAAAAAGCTTTCTCTAGGGCAGCTCTAATACTCGCAGAAATGGATGGAGAGGAGTTTCCACTTCCAGTAAAATCAGATGCAGTCAAAAAATATTATGCTTGAGCAAAATTTGAAAAATGGGCTTGCTAGGTTGAAAACTTGAAAAGGCGACCTAGGCTAGAATTAGAGCATCCCGATGGATTGAAAACTTGGAAGAGCGGTCCATGAAAAATTTAGGGATAAAAAAAATCAAGCGCTTCAAATTGGGGTAATTATTATTCTTGGAAACTGACCAACAGGAGCTCTAAATTACAAGAATGAATAACCTTTTTTATTCCTCCAACTAAAGCTAAACACACTCGTCCACACATTGTAACCCCAATTGTTTTGTTCCCAATGTAGTGAATGTACTTTTTCCAATGTTGTCATTCGATGTTGTATGATACACTCTTTCTAAACTAATTCAACTTCCTGGTTGATCGTTCTAGCATTTTGAAATGTTGTTTTTGATAATAAATGTTAGAATTTGAAATATGTGAAAATATAAAAATATTTTAAATCTTTTCACACTTGGAAAACATATATGTTGTCACGGGAACTTGATAGATTCTCAACATGTATGGGTGCATATAAGGAAAATGAAGAGTAATCATTTTAAACATTGGACTTTGTTTTACCTCAAAAAAGGGGGTCACACAAGACATACTGGAGTCGTCATTCAAAAATGGTTGTTATCTTCATCCATCCATTGAATCTTGTGGGCGTAGAAGATAATAAGGATCGGGGAATCATATAAATGAACAAAGAATTTATGCATAACACACATAAACCATGCATCTTACATTCATAACTTACTTATACTCACATGAAACATACGTCTTCATTCAACAACCTTGCATAATGCATAACAAGCATGAATCATTCATATCTTGTTTTCATACTCAACAACCTTCTAAACTAGTTTTCTTCATTCTTATTGATGTACGCATTGGTAACCAATCCAAAGACGATCATTTTTTTTCATCCTTCGATTTAAGCATCGGTAACCAATCCGAAGACGATCATATTTTTTCTTCCTTTGATCTACACATCGGTAACCAATCCAAAGACGATCATTTTTTCATCCTTCGATTTACACATCGGTAATCAATCCGAAGACGATCATTTTTTCATCCTTCGATTTACGCATCGGTAACCAATCCGAAGACAATCATATTTTTTCATCATTTGATCTACGCATCGGTAACCAATTCGAAGACTATCATTCTTTCATTCCTCTCGATCTACGCATTGGTAACCAATCCGAAGAAGATCATTCTTTCATTCTTGTCGATCTACATCGGTAACCAATCCGAAGACGTTTTTGTTTCATTCCTGTCGATCTACGCATCGGCAACCAATCCGAAGAGAAGACCATGTTTTCGAATTAGCAATTTATCAGTCTACTCATCTTTGCCTTTTTCTAATCATTTTCACGGACAAAATTTGGATCCTTATATTTAATTATATTTTACAACGATGATATTCACATTTTCTAGTAAAAATATAATTAAATAGAGGCAGCTGTAGTACCCCAATTTTATCCAACTAACTAAAAAATAAATCAAAAAGTAATAATATCCATTTTATTATAATATATCAAATTTTATATTTGTCATTATTTTACTTCTCTCTATGAAAACTTAAAAAAAATATATATATATATATATATATATATATATATATATATAAATATGTATATATTTCTGCCTTCATAATCATTAATACAAAAAAGTAAAAAATATATATATAAATTGGAAATAAAAATGATATAACTAAAAATAATAAGAGATGCTCATTTTGTTTCATCATTTCTTAAAACCACAATAAAAATAACATTAGAATAAGTAATACACAATGATACATATTAAATAAAATAAAAAATTCTTATTGTCCTCTCTGGTTGTTATGATGCAAAGAGAAGAAGACAAAGCTTTGAGTTTAAAACAGAAGCATGAAAACAATATTCTGCAGAATCAGAGACATATAGAGAAACATTAGCTCATCCAAACCTGCTTTATTTCTCAAACATAAATAGAGAATTAACACACTCAGATTAAAACAATTTTAAAAAAAAAAAACGTGAATGCATCAGACAGGCAGAAGAACTCAGATTATGAGCAAATTAAAGAAGGAAATTAATGGGGAGCACAAGGGCAGAGCATGAAAGCAACTAAACAAGTGAAAAAACTCTATAAAAAGATCTTCATTTGGTTTCAACAGTGGGGGTCTTTTTTATGAAAAATCTTATACGAACTCTTTTAAATAAGCACTAAAAGAAGAAGAAGAAGAAACGAAAAGATTTAAGATGAGTTATGAATGAGAAAGTAAAGAAAAGATATGACTAAAAACTCAAACCTCCGATAACACCGTCGTCGGAAAACCGACCACCGTTACACCTCGTCGCCTTCTTCTTCTCCGCTATACACAAATCCGCGTCTCTCACGTTTGTCTCTTTTCTCTATCTCTTTTTGTTGTTTGTTTGCTGAATTTTTTATTTTATTTTATGCTCAATGATGTCTTTGTTGTTTGATTGTTGCTTTTTATTTGTTTAAAGATGGGATTTTGAATTTATTGAAACTTGTCATAAGTTTGAAAAATGTACCTTGTTATAAGGAGATGAAATGTCTACATTGCAGAGACACGTATCTATTATATAGATAGGCTAAGTTTCATTTTTTGCCGTTTGCGCAGATTAGGCTAAGTTCGTTTCTTGCCGTTTGCTTCTTATTAAATATTTAGTTTTTTTTTGTTGCAAAAAAAAAAAAGAACTCTTGCCAAAAATTAAATAAGTAAATGCAGTTTCAAGTTATTACAAGACAAGTCATACTTTTGAACTTTTTTTTTTATATATTAATATTAATTTAAAACATTTTTAAATTTAATTAAATTACATATCACTTTTTTCTTTTTTTCTTTTCTTTGAGTTGTTAAGACACAAGTTGTACCGCTTGTTGGTTTTAAAACTCGATTTAAAAATCGAAAATAATAAAATATTCTTAAAAGGGTTGACAAGATGAGACATCTTTTTACTCCTTGAGTTTTGAGACACGAGTTGTACAGCTTGATGGTCTTGAAATTCTTATTTCAAAATAATTACTCATATCGAACAAACTCATTTTTTTTCTCTTTGTCAAGACAACATTTTCTTTTTTTATCAATAACAACACGCATTTTCTTTAAAAGAACAATCAACATATCCGCATTTTCTACCCAAGAACGATGTAACTTTGATTTCTCCATCGCACCGGGAGATACATAGGAGCAAGATCATATTCTTGTCAAGCAGATCAATAAAAAAATTTATTTTTTCTTTCTCTTTCTTAAGCTCACATTTATTTCAAATATCACATTAAAAAATGATTGACATTCATATTTAATAATAAGGAGAAATAAATATATTTAGGTTAATACTAATTTTGCACAATTAATTATAGGTAACCGTATTTTAACGGGTGTGGTAGGGTGCTAATACCTTCCCTATGCATAATCGACTCCCGAACTAAAAATTTGGTTTCAAAGACCATTTTTTTTTTCTTTTTTAAGGGTTTCCCAATATTTTCCCTATTTTAAAATAAATTTTGGTGCGACTCCATTGAATTCGAGAAACACTCGAAATTTTAGGTCGCGACACAAACAATTTATCTTTTTGGTTCAAATTTTTTGCTCTCCAAGAGAATAACCAAATCAATATGTTAATGTAAAATATGTGATTTATGTCTTTCTTGTGTGTCTCAAATAAGATCACCCATCTTCTATTTATAATAAGGTTACAATAATTAAATTCAAATACTAGGAGTTTGTATTTGACTAGGAGTTCTATAAATGAACATAGGAAGTTGTACATTCAAAGAGTATTAAATCATACTTTGAATTCTAACACTCCTCCTCAAGCTAGAGCATACAATTCATATGCACCAAGCTTGTTACATATAGATTCAACTCGAGGACTCCTAAGTGACTTAGTGAATATGTCAGCCAATTGATCATTTAAACCAACAAAATTAGGTGTGATTTCTCCGGAAAGAACTTTGTTTCTTACTAAATGACAGTCGATCTCTATGTGTTTTTTTCTCTCATGGAAGACCAGATTGAAAGAAATATGAAGTGCAACTTGGTTATAACAAATTAGTTTCATTACACTAACATCTCCTAACTTGAGTTGCTTGAGTAACTGTTTTAGCCATGTAAGTTCACAAGTCGTTGCAGCATAGCACGATATTATGCATTTGCACTCAATTTTGCGACTATGTTTTGCTACTTGCTCTGCCACCATATCAAATTACCTTCAACAAGGACCCAATACCCATAAATGGATCTTTTATCTGATGGTGACCCTTCCCAATCAGCATCAAAGTAGCCAACAACTTTGGTGTTACCCTTGTCTTCATAAAGTAATCCATTATCCAGTGCATTCTTGATATACCTAAGAACATGAATCACAACATTCCAGTGACTATCACATGGAGCATTCAGAAATTGACTAACTACATCTACAGCAAATGTAATATCAGGTCTAGTTACTGTAAGATAATTATGTTTCCCAACAAGTCGTCGATATACTGCCACTCTGCATCTTAGGGTGCACATGTTTTGTTTAGGACCTTACTCTAGGGAAAGATAAGTTGGCTTCAAAATCCCTTAAGTGTCTTTTTCTCGGCTACTCTCGTATGCAAGAAGGTTGTCGATGCTATTCCCTAGATCTTCTACGGTACTTTGTCTCTGCCGATGTTAGTTTCTTTGAGACTCGCCCTTGCTTTCTCTCTACTGTAGAAGAATTCGATGATTCTGGTCAGTCATAATTTTTCTCTCCATAGGGGGCTCGATGATTCTAAAACGACTTGTACCATGCTCTTTCACGATAATGTACCTCCTCGTTTTTAGGGACATGCAATTCTCAAAGCTTGCTACTTAATCAATCGCATGCCTTCCTCTGTACTTGAAAACAAGGTACCACATTCTATTTTGTTTCCTCAACAACATCTTTATACTCTACCACTCCGCATCTTTGGGTGTACATGTTTTGTTCATGACCTTACTCTAGGGAAAGATAAGTAGGCTGCAAAAATCCTTAAATGTCTTTTTCTCGGCTAGTCTCTTCTGCAAAAAGGTAATCGGTGCTATTCCCAAGATCTTCGACGGTACTTTGTTTCTGCCGATGTTAGTTTCTTTGAGACTCGCCCCCTCTTTCTCTATACTGTAGAAGAGTTCGATGATTCTGGTCAGTCACAATCTTTCTCTCCAGAGGTCCTTAATCTCCCCATTGCATCCACCCATGTCTCTACCACCACCGTATGTACAATCCTAACTCTATGTCTTTCAAACTTGTGCAACTTGTTAGTTTGATTTACCCTCTCCTTCCACCATTGCGTTTGAATTTTTTTTTTTTTTTTTTTTTGTGCTTACATTACAAATTTGTAACTTCAAATTCTAATATACAATAAAATATTATAATTAATTTATAATTAAAATTTTAAAAATTTGGCACTACATAATCTTTGTCGAGGCATCTAATGTTTTCTTGAGACTCTTATTCTTTCCTTTAAAACCACTCTTAATGGGTTACTCATTGTTTTCCTTCTTGTCTTTTGTAACATCCCAAATCAAAGGACTAAAAATAATAGAATTTCAAATTTTAAAACATTCTAATTTATAGATTATTATGATTATATTATTAGTATTATTATTAATAATAATACTCTAATTGTTATCAATAACCAATTTGCTTAAAATAAGATGATGTTAGTTAGTTGTTTTGTTTGTTAGAGACTTATAAAGTATAATAGGAAGTTTGTTTTGTTTGTTTAAGGTTTGTGTGAAATAGATAATAACAAAGAAAGTTAGTATAACAACCTTTTGTTATGTAATTACCTATTATTAAGGAGTCAAACAAAATCAAACAAACAACCAATCCTAAATGAATTCAATTTGTACTATTTGTAACAACCAAGAATTTAATGGGGCAAATATAGGATACCTAGTCAAATTATCTTATAAATATTTAAATATAAATAGATAGAAAGAAGAAAAATACTGAATTAAAAACTCAATAGAGAAAACTATGCCAAAATATAAAGAGGAGCAAAAGTACGGTTGCGGTTGCAATAAGGATCAATAACGATTAACATATACGGAACATTTTTATCAAATAACACTTCAAGAGGTGAGTAATCACACCCTTTAAACTTTTATGGTACATTTATTTTGGGAATTTGAGATGGAAAAATAGTTAGATATTTTGAATGGTACTTTCCTATAAAATTATATTTTGTTGAGAATCTAACTCTATTAAAATTGGGATTTTATGAACTGCAATAATAGATTATAAATTGATTTATTTACTATTGTTTGTTGAATTACTGTTGTTATGATTGTTTGAATATATATTCTTTAAAAGATTGTTTTATGATATTTTCTTGAATGATTGTTATTATTATATATTCAAATAAAATATCATATTATAAATATATATGTTCTTTAATAGATCGTTTTAATTATATTTTCTTGAATGATTGTTGTCATTATATATTCAAATGAAATATCATATTGTAAATATATATTCTTTAAGATTGTTTTATTATATTTTCCTAAATGATTGGTGTTATTATATTCAAATGAAATATTATATTATAAATATGATCTTACGAATATGATTGTTAAAAATATGAATTACTTTGATTGTGTGTGCTGGAGATGGATCTTGTACCCCACATATTGATGAGTTTTAAACTTCACAAAGAGATGAAGTTTAAACTCCACATGGATGGGTCTTGTACCCCACATATAGATGAGTTTTAAACTTCACAAAGAGATGAGGTTTAAACTCCACACGGATGGGTCTTGTACCCCACATATAGATGAGTTTTAAACTTAACAAAGAGATGAGGTTTAAACTCCACATGGATGGGTCTTGTACCCCACATATAGATGAGTTTTAAACTCCACGAGGTTTAAACTCCACACGGATGGGTCTTGTACCCCACACTGGATGAGCTGGTGCTGCACATGATGAGATAATACTCACTTCGCGGAAGTAGTATATCTCCATATAACGATGAGACCTCCTTGAATTGATTGGTTTATTTTCTGCAGAATAAATGTGTATATTGGATTTATTCTATTATTGTAGATGTGAATTATTGTTAATTTAATTGATGAGTTTTTATTAATTATTGGAAGTAATTGGTTATTATAGAAAAATCTTAGTTATATCATATATATTTCTAAAGAATATTTTTGGAAGAAAGCAGGTGCCATGATCGATTTTTCTGGTTAAAGCGCCAGCTGAGAACAATACGACTTTTAAAAATGTGTGTATTATTCACTGGGATTTAGTATCTCATTAAAGTGTTGTTTTCAGAGACTGAGACCGTCGGGGACGTCGAGAGTTGAGAAGTCATACTTCCTTTGAGAAGAGTAATTTCCTTAGATTAGGTTAGTAGATCAAGAGTTAGTAGACATAGTGTCTACATTGTAGTTTATGTCGGGATTAGTTATTAAATGCCCAGATTTGAATATTTTGATTATTAAGGAATTTTCAACTGTAAGGTTTTATTTTAATGATTTTACAATATTATTTCTTTCGACAACTTCATTATTTATTATAGTACCTTTTCTCTTATATAAATATGAAAAAAATTTCGTTATTTTTATACCCACATAACTAGGCGTTACATTTTTTGGTATCATAGCAAGGTCGAACCTAGATCAGACTATAGTGTGGGTTTACTTTACTTTATTTTTATTATTTTCTATTTTTATTTATAAAAAAAAATCAAATCTTGGGCTTATAGGATTGCTCGTTATAGTCATAAATGTTGTGTGCTATTATGTTGGACATTGGGTCGGGCCAACCTAGTGGTTGAATGGTGGTCTGCATATTTATGGCATGTAACAAGCGTGGGACGAATGACAAACTTGCTGAGACTCTCAGCTTGATAGCTGCAGTCATGGAAAATAGATGAAGACTCTCTGTCATTTGAGAAGACCCAATATTGGATCGATCACAATCGTAGACCCTCAATATGTTGGACTTTCTGAATTTCGAAAGAACAATCAACCACCTTTTTGAGGGAGTTGTGAACCAGTCGATGCACAAGAGTGATTGTCGAAGTTAGAGAAGACCTTTAGAATCATGCATTGTGCTGACACTTAGAAAGTGGACCTCACCGTTTATACGTCAGAGTCTGATGTTAAGCATTGGTTGAATTGTACTAGAGGAGGTCTGTTGACAAAATGAGTTTCTTTTACTTGGGATAGGTTTAAAAAGTTATTTCTAGAAAGGTATATTCCCCACAATCTTCTTATTCGTCATAGAGATATGTCAATTGTAGAGTATGTCACCAAATTTTGAAGTTATATCAAGATACTCTTGCTATCTTAGGGACAATCCTCAAGACGAGTGGAAGGCGATCAAATTTGAGTAAGGACTTAAGTTTGAGTTGCAAAGCTTTAATTGGAATTCTAAGGATCTGTGACTACAACACTTTGGTAAACAAGTCTAGGGTGGTTGAGAAAAAGAAGCATGAGCTGGAAGTTGAGAAACCGATCGAGAAATTTATCTCTGGTGGAAAAAAAAACTCTACAGTAAGGACAATAAATTTCATAAGAATCTACACCCTTTACCCACAATTTCAAAGGACATGTAAAGACAAACTTCATCTAGTAAGAGTAAGAAATGTAAAAAGTGTGGGTTCAATCATGGAGATCAATCGTGTTCTACAGCACAAATTATATGTCTTAAATGTGGAAAGGTTGGACATTTTGCTAGATGTTGCAAGAGTGGGGGACAATCCTAACTTATGACTATTGATTGATCTTTGATGGAATGTTTCGAGTCTGTTTTAGCTTGTCATAAGTATTTAGTTGAGAGAGGTCAAGGATACATACTCTTATTTTCTTCAAAGGTAGAGGTTGAAGATAATTTAACTTTGATGATGTCTGTAGGTTGTGAGTTTCATGATATGTTTCCTAAATATGGACTTGAGGTCTAGGTACTATCAAATTAGGGTTAAGAGTGAAGATATTCCTAAGACAACTTTTAGGACAATATATGGACACTGTGAGTATGTAGTGATGCCATTTAGAGTTACCAATGCCCCTATTATTTTTATGGATTACATGCATCAAATTTTCAGATAAGTTTGTGGTGGTGTTCATATATGACATTCTAATCTACTCTAGGATCTTGGGTGAGCATGAGAAACACGTGAGGATAATATTGCAAGTTTTGAGAGATAATAAATTGTATGCAAATCCTAAGAAATATGAGTTATGGCTTGATGAGGTGAAGTTTTTAGGACATACCTTCTCTAGTAAAGGAGTAACATTTGACTCTATCAAAGTAAATGCAATATTAAGTTGGCTCAACCTAATTCAGTGACTGAACTAAGAAGTTTCCTAGGATTGACGGGTTACTATAGGAAATTTATAGAGGGACTTTCTAGCCTAGCCTTACCTCCCACCAAGTTGACTAGAAAAGGAAAAAAAAAATTTGTGAGACTAAGAGTGTGAGGATAATTTCCAAGAGCTTAATGGAAGATTAATTTCAGCACCTGTTATAACGGATCCATCCATGAATTTTTTGGTTTATTGTGATGCTTCTAAAAATGGTTTAGGATGTGTTTTAATGCAAGAAGGAAAAGTGGTAGCTTATGGATCTAGACAACTTAGGTCACATGAGGCGAATTATCCAACCCATTATCTTGAATTAGCAGTTGTAGTCTTTGCTTTTAAGATTTGGAGGCATTACCTGTATGGAGCGAAATTTAAGGTTTTTAGTGATCATAAGAGCCTTAAGTATTTGTTTGATTAAAAGGAATTAAATATGAGACAAAGAAGGTGGATGGAGTATCTTAAGGACTACGATTTTGAGTTGAAATATCACCCTGGGAATGCTAATGTAGTGACTGATGTTCTAAGTAGAAAATCCTTACATGTGGATTGTATGATGGTACAAGAGACAAGCCTATTAGAGGAGATTAGAGATATGAATTTGGATGTGTCCCTTAATGCTTTATGCTTGAATTTGAATAGGCTAGAAATCATTAGTAACTTGAGAGGCATAATAAAAACATAACAACTATTAGATAAAGTATTGCAGTCTCTTGTGGACAAGGAGAATTATACCTTATCTGGTGATGGTTTAGTGTTGTTTAAGGATAAGATCATTGTTCCTAAGGAGGGGAGTCTTAGGGATAAGATTTTAGAGGAAGCTCAAAATAGTAAGTTCATGATACAACCAGGAATAACTAAAATGTATCAGGATTTGAGAAAAATGTATTGGTGGCCAGGAATGAAAAAGGATGTAGTTAGCTTTGTGTCTGTGTCTAGTGTGAGAAGGTTAAGATTAAACACCAAAAGCCTTTAGGATTAATGCAACCTTTAGAAATTCCTGAGTGGAAATGGGAGAGGATATCTATGGATTTTGTGATGGGTTTGTCTAAGACGTGTATGGGTTTTGATGCCATTTAGGTAATAGTTGACCGAATGACCAAATCAGCTCATTTCCTACCAATTAAAGCAACCTATAGTTTAGATAGACTAGCTGACCTCTACATTAAGGAGATAGCAAAGTTACACGATATACCCACCTCTATAGTATCAGATAGGGCCGGGATCCATGATTTACCTCTAGATTTTGGAAAGCCTTTCAGAGAGCTTTCGGTACTAGACTGAGTTTTAGCACAACTTACCATTCATAGACAGATGGTCAATCAGAGAAGACTATTCAAACTTTTGAGGATATGCTTAGAGCTTGTGTTCTAGATGAAGATGGGAGTTGGGATAAGTATTTACCTCTATCAAAATTTTCTTATAACAACAATTATCACTCTAGCATTGGTATGGCACCCTATGAGGCTCTTTATGGAAGAAAGTGTAGATCTCCTTTGTGTTGGTGTGAAGTTGGTGAGAAGTCTTTGTTAAGACCTGATTTAGAGCAAAAGACCACTATTAGAATTCAATTGATTAGGAAATGATGCATACAACGCAAAGTAGGCAAAAGATTTATGTTGACAAGAGAAGAAAATCATTGGAATTTCAAGAATGGACACATGTATTCTTGAGAGTCACTTCTAAGACTGGGGTGAGAAGGTCAATGAAAGTCAAAAATAAAACTCTCGTTTCATGGGTTATTTTCAAATTCTAAAGAGAGTAGGGTATGCTGCTTATCAATTAGCTCTTCCTCCACATTTATATAACCTGTTATGATGTTCTTCTTGTTTCTCAACCCCGAGGATATGTGTTAGATAATTCACACGTGATAGCTCTCGAGTCATTCCAACTAAAAGATAATTTAATCTTTAATCCTAGGTCAATATGCTAGAGATGGCTATTTCAGAATCAGAGGAAGAAGTCATATGACAGTATCCCAGTCTCAATGATGCAAGTACACAAGCTTCTTTATATTTGCACTAGTTGGGCCACTTTGGTTTTATTCAGTAGACGTAAATTTCGGGGACGAAATTTCTTTAAGGAGGGGAGAAAATGTAACATCCCAAATCAAAGGACTAAAAATAATTAGAATTTCAAATTTTAAAACATTCTAATTTATAGATTATTATGATTATATTATTAATATTATTATTAATAATAATACTCTAATTGTTATCAATAACCAATTTGCTTAAAATAAGATGACGTTAGTAAGTTGTTTTGTTTGTTAGAGACTTATAAAGTATAATAGGAAGTTTGTTTTGTTTGTTTAAGGTTTATGTGAAATAGATAATAACAAACAAAGTTAGTATAACAACCTTTTGTTATGTAATTACCTATTATTAAGGAGTCAAACAAAATATCACAAACAATCAATCCTAAATGAATTCAATTTGTACTATTTGTAACAACCAAGAATTTAATGGGGCAAATATAGGATACCTAGTCAAATTATCTTATAAATATTTAAATATAAATAGATAGAAAGAAGAAAAATACTGAATTAAAAACTCAATAGAGAAAACTATGCCAAAATATAAAGAGGAGCAAAAGTACGGTTGCGGTTGCAATAGGGATTAATAACGATTAACATATACGGAACATTTTTATCAAATAACGCTTCAAGAGGTGAGTAATCACACCCTTTAAACTTTCATGGTACATTTATTTTGGGAATTTGAGATGGAAAAAGAGTTAGATATTTTGAATGGTACTTTCCTATAAAATTATATTTTGTTGAGAATCTAACTCTATTAAAATTGGGATTTTATGAACTGCAATAATAGATTATAAATTGATTTATTTACTATTATTTGTTGAAGTACTGTTGTTATGATTGTTTGAATATATATTCTTTAAAAGATTGTTTTATGATATTTTCTTGAATGATTGTTATTATTATATATTCAAATAAAATATCATATTATAAATATATATATGCTTTAATAGATCGTTTTAATTATATTTTCTTGAACGATTGTTGTCATTATATATTCAAATGAAATATCATATTGTAAATATATATTCTTTATAAGATTGTTTTATTATATTTTCCTGAATGATTGGTGTTATTATATTCAAATGAAATATTATATTATAAATATGATCTTACGAATATGATTGTTAAAAATATGAATTACTTTGATTGTGTGTGCTAGAGATGGGTCTTGTACCCCACATATTGATGAGTTTTAAACTTCACAAAGAGATGAAGTTTAAACTCCACATGGATGGGTCTTGTACCCCACATATAGATGAGTTTTAAACTTCACGAAGAGATGAGGTTTAAACTCCACACGGATGGGTCTTGTACCCCACATATAGATGAGTTTTAAACTTAACAAAGAGATGAGGTTTAAACTCCACATGGATGGGTCTTGTACCCCACATATAGATGTGTTTTAAACTTCACAAAGAGATGAGGTTTAAACTCCACATGGATGGGTCTTGTACCCCACATATAGATGAGTTTTAAACTCCACGAGGTTTAAACTCCACACGGATGGGTCTTGTACCCCACACTAGATGAGCTGGTGCTCCACATGATGAGATAACACTCACTTTGCTGAAGTAGTATATCTCCATATAACGATGAGACCTCCTTGAAATATTGGTTTATTTTCTGCAGAATAAATGTGTATATTGGATTTATTTTATTATTATAGATGTGAATTATTGTTAATTTAATTGATGAGTTTTTATTAATTATTGAAAGTAATTGGTTATTATAGAAAAATCTTAGTTATATCATATATATTTCTAAAGAATATTTTTGGAAGAAAGCGGGTGCCATGATCGACTTTTCCGGTTACCGCGCTGGCTGAGAACAATACGACTTTTAAAAATGTGTATATTATTCACTGGGATTTATTATCTCATTAAAGATTTGTTTTCAGAGACTGAGACCGTCGGGGACATCGAGAGTTGAGAAGTCATACTTCCTTTGAGAAGAGTAATTTCCTTAGATTAGGTTAGTAGATCAAGAGTTAGTAGACATAGTGTCTACATTGTAGTTTATGTCGGGATTAGTTATTAAATGCCCAAATTTGAATATTTTGATTATTAAGGAATTTTCAGCTTTAAGGTTTTATTTTAATGATTTTACAATATTATTTCTTTGGACAACTTCATTATTTATTATAGTACCTTTTCTCTTATATAAATATGAAAACTTTTTCGTTATTTTTATACCCACGTAACTAAGCGTTACATCTTTGGCAGGAAAGTTCTTATGATGCTTCCCTATCTTACACGACATTTGTTGAATCTTTCAATTGATGAATAAAAGTTCATCTTCTGATTCATCGTTGTAGCTATCGTAAGATACATATATACTTGTTTTTTATTTTAGAACCTTTGAAGTAGAGGCTTTGTTGTTAGATCTCAAAGCTATGAATTTGCAACTACAGATCACTTAAAACACTTAGACATATAATATTGAAGATCATCTTTATTACCACTTAAGTAATAAGTTGCATACACTACCAAAAGAAGTTGAATTTTTGTCCAAATTTTTTGAGGGACACGACAAATATCATGTTAAAAATATCATTTCCCAGTGTTTGAAAAAACATGCATTTTCCAAGGCTATACACTTTAGAAATTGAGTGGATCTTTTTTAAAATTCATATTTTTGAGAGATATATTCCTAAAAAATTTGAACAGTTTTCTGAGGACTGTTCTGACACAAGAATGTGAGTGGTATATTCAAGGTCAATTACGCGCCGGTTTCCAAAGGGCATACCCTTGTAAATTGCATAAGTTCGTGTGTAGTTTTCCAAGAGCACGCCCCTTAGAAGTACATGTAGTCTCATTATATTCTTATCTTCTATCTTCTTTCACTAAAAATTCATTATCTCCATTCTCATTCCATGTACCATCTATATCATTCTCAAATTTTAGCTTCTTTCTTCTTTCTCTCAAAATCTATTCTCATTTCTCTCTTAAAACTCCCCCTTCATACCTCACTCCATTTTCTCCTCCCATATCAACTCTTTCTTTTCTAGAATTTAGCATGCTTCTTCTTTCTCAAAATATCTCTTTATTTCCCTTTTAAAACTCCACTCCTTCATATATATGACTCTAATCTCTTCCCCCATATGAACTCTTTAATTTCCATATTTAAGTTTTTTTCTCTCTTTAAATCCCCTCTCATTTCTATCCTAAAACTCTTTTCTTTCATATCTCACTTCATTCACTTCTTCAACATCTCATTTACAATCCTAGATACCTTATTTTAATTTATTAGTTAAATTCTGAAAAATTAGTAAATAAAAAAACTAAATTTCTTTTAAAAAAATTAAAATTGTGATTGCCTAGTGGGCATGTTTCTTAGAAACACCTTTGATGCATATTGTCCACCAGTCAAATCTCTTAACAACATCTTAGATCAATGAGGACGTACACAAGGGTTTGCCCCTAAAAAATCAAAAAACCTTTCATTGGGGGTTAGTCCCTTAAAAAACTATTTCTGATGAGCTAACCCCTCGAAAATTATTTTCAATGAGTGATTTCCGACCATTTCTTCTTCTAAAAAATCTTTGTGAAACACACTTTTCCTAGGTTTTATTTTTCTAGGAATTTCACACCGTGAAATTTGTGTATTTCTTGTAGTAATATGATACCAAAATAATATATCTCTCTCGAAACTATTTTTATTATCAAGTTTGTGTTAAAACCAACTAAAAATCATGAAACGAAGTTTATCTCTCATTTTTCTAGAGATTTACGAAACCATTTTGAAAAATCTCATCAAAGATTAACAACATTAAGAAAACTCTAATATTTCCAAGGTTAACAGCCATTATCTCTCTTGTTTTGGACGCATTTTCATACTCTATTGATCGATCATAGCTTCATTTTATTAGAGTCACGCTGCTTCTTCTTCATTGTTTGTCTTGCAATTTAATTCTTACTAATAGATTATAATAGTTGTTTCTATTCCCACCGAAATCATTCTAGTGGTGTCCTTTTTCCCACATATGAATCATATTATTGATAACTTCTTCTTCCATTGATGGTTATACTGATGGTGTCTTTTATTTTCATGATTCACTTTAGCTTGACAATTTTTCCCTGATGCACTGGCTCCATCTTTATCCCAGATGTATAGGTCTCTCTTCTCTCTCCTTATAGCACACCTCTCTTCCTGAAATAGATTCAAGTTTAAATATGTTGGGTCTCCGATATTATTAGTTTGAAGCTTCCAAATGAAGTTTTTAGAAGACTGGGCCATGCTTTGTATAATTGCTTGCCATGAATTTCTCTCATGTTGATGATCATTCCGGCTATCTGGCTAGACTATATTTGTAGCAATTATCTCTGACTTCACTTGCATCCTAGAGTTGCCTTTCCATCCTTTTTGTTATTTTGCGGAGCAAAACATCACTTTAGCTTGAGGGAGAGTGTTAGAATATTAGAAAATATCTTATAATATCCTTTATATTATATTAGAGTATCTTGAGTTGTCTCCCATAATCAATTTATAATCATAGAGATATCTTAGAATATCTCTCATTATTATTATAATTTGTTCGTGATTTAGGATTATGTCTATGTTTCTCTAAAAATAGAGTTTAATATTGAGTCATTTGTAATCAAGTTAGCATAAAGCTATTATCAATAATATTCAAACCCTTATTATTTTCTCTCATTATTTTTTCTAAAATCCCACAACTTCAACATAATTAAAGAAAATAAATTCACTTTCACATAAAATGGACTGAATCTTTTGCAAACATATCTCTTTTTCTTAAATGAAATGAGTTTCAATGGTTAGAATAAAATAAACTAAAAAGTGGTTCTCGATGATCCAAGATAAAACATAATAAATAATAAAATAAAGGTTTAAATATGTTTTTGGTCCTTGCAAATATGCTTCATTATGATTTTAGTCCCTGTAACTTTTTTGTTTGATTTATACCCTTGCAAATTCTAACAAGTTTTAAAAAAGTTCTTTATGAATCTTTTTTAGTAAAAAGATAGTGACATGCCTAATTTTGGATGAAGTGACACATGGTAACTATGTAATTGTTTTTTACTAGACAATATTTAATATTTAAAATTACATTTTTTTTATTAACTCATTTAATCATTTAATTAAAATTTTAAAACTAACAAGTTAATTAATAAATCAATTAAATAATAAAAAACTAAATAATCTTGATCTTCAACCCCAATTATTTTATAAAGACTAAACAATCTTCATCTTCAACCCAATTTCTTCTTCTTCAAATCACAAATTCTCAAATCTTTAATCCAAAGTATGGTGAAATATATTTAAAAAACAAACGTGTGTGCACGTGTGGTGTAAAAAACGTATTTGATGATAACAAATTATTTTGTGGGAACAATGTAAAACACTAATGTTTTGTTTAAGTGTGCAATTCCCAAACTAGGTACTTTATATGACTTTACGCTACATTGTGTGCGTGTGTGTGAAAAACGTATTTGATGTGTGTCTGTGTGTGTGTGGGAATAATTTAAAACACTAATGTTTTGTTTTTAAGTGTGCAATTCCCAGACCAGGTACTTTATATAACTCTACGCTACATCCTCTGATGATTGATCTAAGTTAAAGGAGTACCAGGACTCTGCTCTGAAATTCGTATTTTGAGTCTAAGGAACTGCCTCTGGTGATTCTATTTATGAAAGCAATGCTTTGATTGGTTTGGCTCTAATGACTTCAACAAGCATCTGATCATTCTGCCTCTGATAATCAAGTGATTATATGCCCCTGATAAGTGTGACAAGCAAGTGATTGTTTGCCTCTGATAATCCATCAAGCATTAAATCGTTTGACTTTGTTTGAAAGTCAACATTCTGTTTAAAAGTCAATGCTCTGAATAAGACAAGTTTGTGCATCCTCTGCTCAACACCCTAAATCCATTATTTGTCTAAAGGTCTATGTGACATACTTTGATCATGATATCCTTTTCCCTTTTTGTCTCTGTTACAAGGATATTTTTGACAAGGTTTACTGGAGAATTAATCTCTGAAGATCTTATACATACTAATTTCTTGCAATCAGAACAATGGCCAGAAACCTTAAAGCTCTCTATAAAAGGACGTGCAACCCTCATTAAAGAACAAAAAATAACAGCGTACTACAATAAACAATACACCTATCTCTTCATTCTTGGTATAAATCTTTAGTTTTTTGTCTAGGTGTTGAGAAATATTTTCTAAGAGAAAACATTGTAACACCCCCTTGTGAGAGTTATTTAGAGAACCCTCAAACCTATTCTATTTGTAACCTAGCCCAATAGTGGCTGCATCCCTCAGCAGCTTGACTACACTAAGCTAGAAGATTGAGAAAACTTGAACACACTCAGATTGACTAGTAGGTGTTCAGTGGAAGTGTGATTTAGTTGGTAAATTAGTGGATTAAATCCTTCAGTTTGAAGGGACTAGACGTAACTACCTTGTTGGTGGTGAACCAAGATAAATTGGTTGTGTCGTTCAGTGTTTCTATTTTATCTGCTCTATTTTCATCACTTTGTTTTAATCTTTTTAAAAATGTTTCCAAAATAAAATACAATTCAACTCCCCCTTTCTTGTGTTTTTCGTTCTACAAAGACAACCTTCCAATGCTCTTATAGAACATTTGCTTTTAGAATGATGCCTTTTGAATTGTGTAATGCACCAACAACATTCTTAAGGTGCATGATGTCCATCTTTTCTGATTTGATTAAGAACATTCCATACATGTTTACAAAATTTGGAGAAAGTACTAGAAAGAGGTGAAGAAATAAGTTTGGTACTAAATTTGGAGAAGTGTCATTTTATGGTCACGGATGGTATTAAGTTGGGACATAAGATTTCTATGAATGGTTTGGAAGTGGATAAGGCAAAAATTAAAGTAATCGAAAAGTTGCCTCATTCTACTTCTGTAAAAGGATTGAGAAACTTCTTTGGACATGTTGAGTTCTAAAAAAGATTCATTAAGGATTTCTCTCAAGTTTCAAAATCACTTTGCAAATTGCTACAACGTGATGTAGCATTTGAGTTTATTGTTGGTTGTGTGAAGGCCTTTGACACTCTCAAGAAAACACTCATCATAACACCTATGACCACTACTCCTGATTGAGAGAAGCCATTTGAAGTAATGTCTGATGCAAGTGACTTTGTTGTGGCAGAAATGTTGGGTCAAAGGTATGGGAGAGTGTTTCACTCTATCTACTATTCTAGTACAACCATGATTAAAGCTCAACTAAACTACACCACCACTAAAAAGCAGCTTTTGGTTGTTGTCTTTGCATTTGATTAATTCAGATCATACTTAGTGGGTGCAAGGGTCATTGTCTACACATACCATGCTACCATTAAGTATTTGATTTCCGGAAATGATGCAAAGCCAAGGCTCATAATGTGGGTGCTACTGTTGCAAGAGTTTGATATGGAGATAAGGGATAAGAAAGGTGTGGACAATCAGATTATAGACCACCTTTTCAGGATACGTGAAAGTACAAAGGAAATGAATGAAGTATTCATTAAAAAGGCATTTCCTGATGAAACACTACTGAGTCTGGCTAGGATTCTGCAACATCTTGGTATGCTTATCTATTAAATTTGTTGGCAAGTGGAGTGATTCCTCCAAATTTGAGTTTTCAACAAAAGAAGAGTTTTCTTCATAATGGTAAGGTATATTACTGAGATGAACCCTACTTGTATAAGAAATGTTCATATCAGCTACTATGAAGATGTGTTGTAAAGGGACATATCCCTAATATCTTGAAGCATTGTCATGCATATCCTTATGGAGAACACTTTGGGGGAGTAAGAATAGCCACATAAGTACTTCAATATAGGTAATATCTAGACAACTCCCTTCACAAATACTAAAGATGTTACCAAATTTATCCCATAAAAATATTCTCACTAGATTTGGTACACCTAGAGTTATCATTAGTGATGAAGACACACACTTTTAAAATAAATTGTTTGAAAACATATTGGCTTAATATGGTTTGAAACCCAAAATTGTTACTGCCTACCATCCACAAACAAGTGGACAAGCGTAATTTTCGAATAGAGAGAGATCAAAAGGATCCTATAAAAAGTTGTAAACCCAACTAGGAAGGATTGGTCTATACATTTTGATGATGTTTTATGGGGTTATAGAACTCATCTAAGACCATTTTAGGGATGTCACCCTATAGATAGGTATATGGCAAGGTTTTCCATTTACCAATTGAACTTTAACACAAAGCACATTGGGTTATAAAAAAGTTGAACCTGGAATTCATCAAGCTGGAGCAGCTTGAGTGTTGCAGCTTCATGAGTTAAAAGAGAAAAGGCTTTTCTCTTATGAAAATGGCTAATTGTATAAGTCCAAGGTGAAAAATGGCATGATGCAAAAGTTCAAAGAAAAGAGTTACATGTGGGGGATTACTTTTGAATAAGATCATTGTTGACCAAGCTAGAAATGAAGATACAATTCAAAATTAAACAAGGACTAAGCTGAGCCATAATATAATCTATAAATAGATACTCAAGGCTGAAGAAGAAGATCATCGAAAAATAAAAAAAGAGTATAAGAACTCAAGCTCAAATTCCAAATTCATCTAAGAGTTCAAAGAGAGAAACACTTGTTCGAATGAGAAATATTTTCTAAGTGTTTTACTTAGAGTGTGACAGTCATTGTTATAATCAGCTTGTTAGAAGCAACTACTCAAGTTCCAAACCTTTGTGTTCAAACCCGATAGTGGTGTTATTGTACCTTCAACAATCTGGGATTGTCAGGCTGTTTGAGAAGACTGCCTTGGAGGGTCAGGTGCTTTATAATTTAAGTTCTTGAATTAGCGGATTAAATCATTATGAGTGAAGGGACTGGATGTAGCCAAATTAGTGGTGAACCAGGATAAATTACTTGTGCCACTTTATTCTTGCACTCCTTAGTTTTATTATTGCTTCTACTCAAGTAAATCAACAAGTCTAGACCAGTTTAATAAAATAATAAAAAATTTATCAACTTAGTGAAACAAAATTCAACACCCTCTTCTCTTGTTTGCAACTTCATTATTGGTTCTAAGTATTAAGTGCCATGAGATTTTCCTCAATCAAAAATTTAATTTTTCTTATTAATAACTGTTGAAAATAAAATATTGTCATGCAAATAAATAGAATACTTGTAAGTATTCCTATCATTATGTGTATTTATTACTCATAGTCTATATAAAGAACTTTCGTTGCATAGTTGAAACATACGAGTTATTCAACATGTCTCTCAATATTCTCTTCTCATTCAATATGGTATGTAGAGCCTATCGAGAGGCAACCCTAATCTTCAACTACCCGGTGGATCCACTATCTCCGGTGAGAAAAACTTTTTTCCAGCAAACCATGTTCTCAACTCCTGTTTTCCCCTTCCCTATCAGAGGTATTATTTTCCCAACCACCCACGCTCTATTGTCTCCGCCTCTCATGCGCCCAAGCGCTTCCCGCACGTCAGATCCACACGCCACCTCTCGCCACAACGCGTGACGCAACGTCCAGAAGCCGTTTACGACGAGGCCTCTTTCTTCGCTCTCGCCTCAGCCTTCTGATTCCACATCTGTCTGAGTTTTCAGTTTTGAGTCACAGATATACGCGTTCCAGTTTAAACAGCCCATATTTCCCCGGTTCGAACGCGTTTTCTAGCACTCTTTACCTATTATGACGTCTTTGTCTACCACTGAAACAAAGAGCATATTTACAAACTACATCACCTCTCCTCTCTTTGTAAAAATTTGAATGGATAAAATTATAACAGTTGGGCCATCGACATCAAACTATGGATGCTTGGTCAAGGTTCCGAGGACCATCTAACTAAATATCTTGAAAAGGTGGATGCGGCTGAAACTTCAAAATCGAAGCAGATATTTGCTCAATTGTGCAGTGTCATTAAGTCTACACTTCATCTAGATGTTAAACCGATTTTCCATCCACATCTCACGTGTGAATTGATTTGGAGTCACGCAAAGACACTATACACTAATGACACTCAACGTCTTTATGGAATTTGTCACTGCTTTCTAAATATCATTACTCCAAAGACGATAGATGGTTCTATTTCTACATATCTTGGCAACGTTCATAGTGCACTTAATGATTTTAATGAGCTTCTCCTTCCTGCTGCAAGTAATCTAGTTGAACAAAAGTAGGAGCTGGATCAACGCACCACCTTGTTCATGCTTCTTGCACTTTAGGGTTTGCCCTACGAGTACTCTACAACTCGTGATAAAATTTTGGGGTTTGTTACTATTCTGGATATGTCTACTACCTCAGCGATCCTTCTTCAAGTACCAACAATTCAGGATATGTCTACTATTCAGGATATGTCTACATCCAGCTGAGCCCTCTATTACTTCAGCTCTGGGTGACACTTTTGCCCTTGCATCTGTGGGATATAATCAGAGTCGCTCTCGTGGAGGACCATCCAACTCTAAGCCTCGTCCCAAATGTGATAATTATAATCGACTTGGACACATTATTAATCGTTGTTGGAAGTTGTATGGTAAGCCTTCGTCTTTAATAAATGCAACTCAACTTGATCCTTCTGCCACTATTTAGACTACACATTCTCCATAGGGCTCCTCGACAAGTTATGAAGATTTCCTCTGGTGGGTTCAGAGTCATCTGAACTCTAGTTCTGCTACTTCGGTTGCATACACTGGTAATTCATTTATTTACCTCTCTCACTCACCTTCTCTCGGCCTTTGGGTTCTTAATTATGGTGTGTCTAATCATGTCACTGGTAATAAAGGTCTCTTTTCTTCTCTCTCTACATCAGGTTTTTTACCTACTATAACTTCTTCCAATGGCTCTCAAACCCGGTCTCAAGGGGTTGGCTTTGTCCAAATTCTCTCTTCCATTTCAGTTGTATCTGTTTTCTAAGTTGTCCACTTTACATTGTAAGTTGTGTCAGTTAGAGAAATACACTCGTAATCATTTTCCAGATCGAGTTAATAAAAGGGTTTTGTCCCCCTTTGCTTTAGTTCACTCTAACGTTTAAGGTCTTTCTCGTACTGTGTCTACATTAGAGTCTAAGAATTTTGTTACTTTTACTGATCATTACTCTTTTTGAACGTGGATATTTTAAATGAAAATAGATCCAAACTGTTTTCTATTTTTGAGCAATTTCATCAAGAAATTAAAACTCAATTTGGTATTTCTATTCGTACTTTACAAAGTGATAATGCTTGGGAATATTTGTCCCATCAATTTCAAAATTTTATGGCTTCTAAATAGCATCCTTCACAAAATGTCATGTCCTCATACACCCCAACAGAATGGGGTAGCCAATTGCAAAAATCGGCATCTCATTGAAACCATGCGAACTTTACTTCTTCATGGTAATGTTCCATTTTGTTTTTGGGGGGATGTAGCCTTAACGACATGCTACCTTATTAATCGTATGTCGTCTTAAGTCCTTAATCGTATGTCGTCTTCACCCACTACCTCCTCGTGTCTTTGGGTCCACGTGTTTTGTTCATAATTTATCTCCTAGTCTCGACAAATTTTCAGCTCGATCACTCAAGTGTGTCTTTCTCGAATATCATCAGCCCCAAAAGGGCTATCATTATTCCTCTCGAACCTGTCGAGTTTTCCCCCCAAACTCCACGACCACTACAAACATATCATCATCGTCGCCCACCCTCCGTTGTGCCTGTTCCTGTTCCCATTGCAAACTCTCCTCCGACGCCACCAATGGATCCGACCCTGCCACTTGAGCATGACCTTCCCATTGCTCTTCGTAAGGATATTCGCACAACACGTAATCTATCTCCTTATTATATTGATTTGTGTTATTAACGTCTTTCTCCCACGCATTAACCTTGCTTGTCTTCTTTGTCTTCTGTTTCTATTCCTAAGTCTCCAAGGGAAGCATTATCCTACCCTGAGTGGAGGCAAGTAATGCATGATGAGATGTGTGCTCTACAAAGAAGTGGTACATGGAAACTGATGCCTTTACCTCATGGGAAGTCTTTAGTAGGTTTTCGTTCGCTGTATAAGGTGAAGGTTGGCCTTGATGGTAAGATTGATCGATTTAAGACTCACTTGGTGGCCAAGGGATATACTCAAGTTTTTGGGTTGGATTACAGTGATACCTTCTCATTTGTTGCCAAAATGGCATCTTCAAGACTGTTTTTCTCCATTACAACAATTCAACATTGGTCTCTCCATCAACTTGACATTAATAATATCTTTTTGCATGTTAATTTTGAAAATGAAGTTTATATGGAGAAACCACCAGCATTTGTTGCTTAGGAAGAGTCTTCCACCATGGTTTGTTGGCAACACAGGTCCCTTTATTAAATAGTCTCCTAGAGCTTGGTTTGGAAAATTTAGCATGGTAGTACAAGAGTTTGGTATGATTCGTACTGAAGACGATCACTCTATATTTTATCGTCACTAAGCCTAAAGGTGCATCTATCTTATTGTTTATGTGGATGACATTTTCATAACTGGTAGTGATCAGCAAGGAATACTTCAGTCGAAACATCTTTCAAATCAATTTCAGACTAAAGACCTCGGTAAAATCCATTATTTTTTGGTTATTGAGGTAGCCCAATCCAAGGATGGCTTTGTAATTTCACAAAGAAAATATGCTATGGATATTCTTGAAGAAACAAGTCTATTAAATGCCAAGCCAGTTGATACTCCTATGGATCCAAATTCAAACTCCTACCTAATAAGGGGGAGCCTCTATTAGATTTAGGAATATATAGGAGATTGGTTGGAAAATTAAAATATCTCACAGTCACCTGTCCTGACATTTCCTTTGTTGTCAATGTGGTAAGCTAGTTCTTAATTCTCCTTGCCAAGAACATATGGATGTTATAATCTGGATTCTTAAATACATCAAAAGTGCACATGAAAAGGTCTCATTTATGAAGATAGAGGACATACTCAGATAGTTGGTTACTCATATGTTGATTGGGCAGGCCTACCCATTGATATACGATCCACTTCTGGGTATTCTGTACTTGTTGGAGGAAATTTAATATCTTAGAAGAGTAAGAAACAAAATGTTGTTGCAAGATCCAGCGTTGAGGCATAATAAAAGGCCATGGCACTACTAACATGTGAACTCATCTAGTTGAAACAGTTACTAAAATAACTTCAATTTGAAGATGCTAGCCAAATGGCACTTATATGTGATAATCAAGATGCATTGCACATTGCCTCAAATCTTGTCTTTCATGAGATGACTAAGCATATTGAGATAGATTGCCATTTTGTTAGAGAAAAGATCGAATCGGGCAACATCATCGCTAGCTTTGTCAATTCCAATGATCAGTTGGCAGATGTTTTTACAAAGTTATATATATAGCAAGTTTGGTGCATTTGATTTATATGCTCCAGGTTGAGGGGGAGTGTTGAAAATAAAATATTATTATGTAAATAAATAGAATATTTGTAAGTATTTCTATCATTATGTGTATTTATTACTCATAGTATATATAACGAACTTTCGTTGTGTAGTTGAAACACACGAGTTATTCAACATGTCTCTCAATATTCTATTCTCACTCAATAATAACATTCCACCCTTAACACATATCACTAAGGTTTTGACTTCAAGCATTAGGGACATTTTCTTTGAATTACTAGACAACTCAGCCTTTTATTCATACCATACTTTTTCCTTTAACTTTTCTTTTTATTTTGCTGCCAATCAACTTTTGCCTTGAGTATTTGTGTGAGTAATCCCCAAGTTACTAAATGAAATAGCACTTCACATCACTGTAGAACGAGAAATACAAGAAAGGTGGGGTTTGAATTATGTTATATTTTAAAAACGTTTTAGCAATATTAAAAGTAAGTGATGAAAATATAGTACATAAAGCAGAAACACGGAACAACATAACCAATTTATTCTGGTTCACTACCAACACGGTATCTACGTCCAGTCCATTCAAACTAAAGGATTTAATCCACAAATTCACCAAATGAATCACACTTCCACTAAACACGTGCTAGTCAAACTGATTGGGTTCAAGTCTTCTCAACCTTCTAGCTTAGTATAGTCAAGTTGTTGAGCAATGCAGCCACTACTAGGCTAAGATACAAATATAATAGGTTTAAAGGTTTTTTTTTAATAACTCTCAGAAGAGGGTGTTTAAAATGTTGTATTCTTAGAAAATTGTTTCTTGGTACTAAGAAAAACAAAAGGAGCAAGGTAATTGTATTGTGCTTATTGCAATGCGTTGTTGTTTCTATTATTTCTATGAGGGTTGCACATCCTTTGATAAAGAGACTTAGGGTGTCTAGTCGTTGTCCTGATTGCAAGAAATCAACATGTATCATGAAGTTTCATATCAAATCTTCATAGATTGATTCTCCATTAAACCTTGTCTAGAAATAGTCCTTATAATTAATTCTACGTATCTTGATATGGAAACAGAAGTAGTAAAGGATATCATGATCAGAGTATGCCCCATAGTCCTTCAAACGCATAACAGATTCAAGGTGTTTGAGCAGATGTTACATAAATTTGTCTTCTTCAGAGCATTGACTATTAAGTGCGTTGACTTATTCATAGCTTGTCATTTTACAACGATTACTTCCATCAAAGCATTGACTATCTTGAGTGTTGACTTTTTATTAGAGCATTGACTTTTAAACAAAGTCAGGTAATAAAATGATGGATGAGATTATTAGAGACAAACAATCAGATGCAGAAGTAGCTAGATGTATGTATTAGAGGCAAACCAATCAGAGCAATGTTTATGTTAGATAGAATCACCACAAGCGTGTTTTGGAACACGTTCACTAGACTTAGAGTACGAAAATCAGAGTGAAGTCTTGGTGTTCCTTTAACTTAGAACAAACCAATAAAGCGGATAAACAAAAATAGAACATAAAACACAATTGATTTATCCTAGTTCACCACCAACGCGGTAGCTACGTCCAGTCCCTTCAACATGAAGGATTTAATTCACTAACTCACAACTGAATCACACTTCCACATAATACCTACAAGTCAAACTGATTGTGTTCAAGGCTTTTCAACCTTCTATTTTAGTACAGTCAAGTTGTTGAGGAAGGCAACCACTATTGGGTTGGGTTACAAATGCATAGTTTTAGGTTATCTGAAGAAAAAAAACTCTTATGAGACGATCTTTACAAAGTTGTACTCTTAGAAACTTTTCTCAGCACTTAGGTGAAACAAATGATTAAAAGCAAGAGTGTACAGACGGTTGTATTATACTTAAAGTAGTGCGTTTCCTGTTATATTTTTCAAGTGAGGAATGCACCCCCTTCTATAAAGATCTTTTAGGATTTCTGGTCGTTGTACTTCTTGCAAAAAATCATCATATATCATGAAGTTTTATATCAAATCTTTTGAGATTGATTTGCCATAGAAAACTTTCCAAAACGTATCCTTGTAATTGATTCAGCATATCTTGGTATGGAGACAGAGGAATTAGAGGATACAATGATAAGAGCATGTCTCATAGACCTTCAGATAAGTAACAGATTCAGGGTGTTCATCATAGGATGCGCAAAAGCTTTGTCTTCTTCGGAGCGCTGATTTTCATCAGAACGTTGACTTTCATCAGAACAATAACTTTAATCAGAGCATACATTATAAATCAGATTCAGACGATCAAATACTTGATGCGATTATCAGAGCCAGCCAATCACTTGCTTGTCAAGATTATCGGAGGCAAAAGATTTGAAGTTTGTTGCATTCATCAAAGACAAACCAACAGATGCTTGTTGTAGTCATCAAAGGCAAACGGAACATAGCATAGCTTGTATTACATGAGTCACGAGAGGCGTTTTTCAGAGTGTGTTTACCAAACATAAAATATGGAATAGAAGCGAAGTCTTGGTGTTCCTTTATCTTAGTCCAATCATTAGAGGATACAACATAAGATTATACTAATTCCACTTGATCTGGGAACTGCTAATTTAATTAAAACTTTAGTGCTTTAAATTGTTCCCACAAAATGATTTTGTTAGGATCAGAACAAGTAAAGGTCGTAGTTCTTCAAACAAACTTGGTTCTAACAATCTCCCCTTTTTTGATGATGACAAACATCTATTTTTGTGAACAATTTTTAATTTTACCAAAGTAAAAATATCATAAAGTATTACAGCAAAGCTCCCACTTAGAATATGCATGTTTAATTCATAAGATAAAAGATATTCTGATAGAGTAATAAATGAGCGTTAGTAACCAAAGTTCAGAAGATAAAAAATTCATTGCAAATAGTTCTCAAAAATACATTCTCCCCTTTTTATCATCAGACAAAAAGAGAAAAGAAAAAGTACAAAGAAAAAAAACAAAAAATACAAAAAATACCGGCAATTAAGGATTGGGATTGATGAGCCTTGCCAAAATCCATAAATGCCTCAGTTTTAGCTTCCAGTCGATCAAAATCTTCCTTTTTGACAAACTGAGAGGGACCAAACATGGGGCCAGAGGGAGTTGCAGAGCGCATATGTATCAGAGGCGAAGTCTGTAGAACCTAAAACAGTTGCAAGAGGAGCATTGAATGAGGGTATCTCAATCTGTGTGATGAGCACAGGAAACTGCAATGGTGAAAACTGAGAAACCACTAGGGATTCCAAATGAACGCCTCTAATACATATGCATCTGAAAAATCTAGCAACTCAGTTTGATCTCCAAAGTCAATACTCTTCTCAATGTCAACGATCTACAAGTCAATCCTCTGAGCCCAGAACTTTGAAGTTAAACTTATCCTTTGGTTAAAAAAATATAATGACATCCTTTGAGGGATCTTCCTCTAATATTCCAGTCATTTTTATCAAGATACACTAAATCAATTCTGAAGACAAATATGAACAAGTATTGAATGTTGATTCAAGATTTCAGAAGAATTATACGATCCATATTTTATGTACGAAATTTATGCAAATCACTACAATGGTCAGAAACCCTAATTGCTTTGAAGTTTTCTAGATAAAGGTGTGTGATCAGTAGTGCAATACATACAAGAACATAAAAAATGTATACATCCAATAACCTTGAGAAATTATGTACTTATTGAAAAACTCGTTTACATTATGAATGCACACGTGTGTAATATGTTCTTGTGAGAGAGCTTTTAGAAAACCTAAAAAATCACTTTCTTGTAATCAAACCCAGTAGTGGTTTTTGTCTTCAACAACTTGACTATACTAAGCTAGAAGGTTGACAAGACTTGTACACAATCAGTTTAACTAGTAGATGTTCTAGTGGACGTGTGATAAACTAGTTGATTTAGTGGATTAAATCATTCTAAGTGAAGGGACTAGACTAGTTATCTTGTTATGGTGAACCAGAATAAATCAATTTTGTGTTTCTCTTCTCTGTCTCTTTACTTTATATTGCGTTATCCTATTTTTTAAATAAGTATCTATTTTAAAGAAAAAGTTTTTACTTTAACAAAACATATTCAAACTCTCTTTCATGTGTTTTTCAGTCTTTAATTGGCATTAGTGTTCGGTCGTTGGCTGAGCACTTAACCGTGTTTGAGAAAAGATCTTAATACTTTTGTTATTATGACTAACTCTGGTGACGAAGCTACAAGTGGTAACATTAACATACATCCTCTATTTGATGGAGAAAGATTTCAATACTAGAAGGACAGGTTGGGAAGTTTCTACATGTCACATGATTCTAAACTCTAGGACTTAGTCAAAGATGGCTATGTGGCACCCAAGAATAATGCTAGTACTGAAATACCCAGAAAAGAGGTCCACATTGATCAAAAGACACAATACAAGATGCATCATAAAGCTAGAAACTTTATAATGAACGCAATCACTTTCAAGAAGTTTGACAAAGGCAACAACAAAGAAACTGCAAAAAGCATCTTTGATGCTTTATGCCTCAACTATAGAGGAAGCACACAAGCATATGAAGCAAAAGCAAACTGCATATCATAAAGTGAACTTTTCCATATGGGAGAGGAAGAAGACATTGAGAAAATGTTCTCTAGATTCCAAACTTTTGTCTCTAGGCTAAAAGTTCTCCAAAATAGTTACACTACAATTGATTATGTCAAGAAAATCCTTAGAAGTCTACCTAGCAAGAGGCTAAAGATTGAACTCGTGATTGAACTAGTTGAAGTGAACAAAATAAGAAGTCAAAGTATCTTGCTCTCAGGTCCAAAGGAAAGAAAAAAAATTCCAAGATTCAGAAGACAGTGAACTTGTAAAACAGAGTGAAGACTCAAATGATGAATAATTATCCTTCATCTCTAAGAAAATCTAATGCATGTGGAATAACAAGAAGAAACCCTTTCCCAGAAAATAATTCATACGACCTATAGACAACAAAGAAATAAAAGAAAATTCAGAGAAGAAACATAACATATGTTATGAATGCAAAGAGCCAAAACACTTCAAATCAAAATGTCCCAAGTTTGAAAAGGGAAGCTCTCGGAGGAAAAATTTCAGAGAAAAGAAGAAAAGTCTAACAGCTACACTACAAGATAAATGATTTTTGACAACGACAAATGTCACTGAGAAAAATATACAGTTGTTGGTAATAGTACTTCTCCCTACAACAAAAAAATATCGTTGTACGTCGTTGGAATAAGTGTTGTGGTGAAAAGTTTTGCAATAACATTTGATATCATTGTCATAACAAATATTGTTGCCTTGCTTAACATTTTACAATGACTAAAGTTTTTACGATAAAGTGTTTTAGTCAACAAAAATCGTTGCAATAAGTTATTTTTTGTCAACATCAATATTTTTTTATATCTCAACAATAAATATTGTTGGCATAAATCCACATTTCCCAACAACTCATTTTATTTAATAACAACTTAATTATATATTTTAAATTGGAATCATTAAATTTACAATTTAAATTGTCACAACATTCAAAAATAAATTATACTACAATATAAAGAAATTAACAAGAAACATAAACAGAAATCATATAACATTAATAAGATAAAATTTCATAATTCAGGCCTACTAAATATAACATCCTCTAAAATTATTAATTAAAATAATTTGGATCTATAAATATATTTTCCAATATTAAATTAGGTGTGGTAATTATTCGCCTTATTTGCCTTATTGTAGTAAAGTTTTTAGTAAGAATTATTTAGTAGATGTATTTTTATTTCTAAGGAAAGAAGAATTTGGGCTAAGGGTTGTGGCTTGGTATCACACGGCCCATTTGAATGAGTAGGAAGTTGGGCTGGGAGTTTATGCCTTGTTTTGATGAAGGTTAACTAATAATAATAATAAGAATTATAATAATATTTTCTCCCTTCTATTCTTTATTCAGACCCAACACTATCTACCCAATAATATTCACTTTAAATAGAAAAGAATACTGAAACCCTAGCCACAATCACAAACCCTATTTCACAAACCCTTTACAAACAAGATTCTGTAAAGAATACCAAAATCCTAGCCACCATCACCTCTTTTCTTCGTGCATCAAAAGCTTGGAACTTCTCTTCCTTGTGAACAACTTCGTGGGGCTTAGAGATTTGTACTAGGAAGAAAAGCGGCCATGGTAAGGGCTTTTCCCCACACAAACTATAGTTAGACCGTTGGTTGGATGGCATGAAATTAATAATTGTGATTGCTTGCTTTTTGAATGGAATAATATGTAGACTAATGAATTAAAATAATGAAACCCCAATCCTTGTGTTAAGTTTATTATATAATATATGATTTTTTTGGAAGTAAAGTATGAATTTTGATGTTATATGTGATGAAGTTTTGATTTTTATGGCGAATATGAAGTAAAGTATGAATTTTATGTTATATGTAATAAAGTTTTAATTTTTATAATGAATATGAAAGAAGGGTTGAATTTGTATGTTATATGTGACAAAGTTTTATGATGATGTATGAGTTGGAGTTGAATCTTGTTGTTATATATGTTAATGTGTTAATTTTAATGGTGTGTATGATACCAAGTCTTGATTTTTGTGTGTATGTGGTGAAAGTTATGATTTTCATGATTATTTGTTATGGATATGTGATCTTAGTGATATGTGAATAAGATGATGATTTTGAAAAGTGATTTGAATGCTTATGACATGATTCTTAGTGGACTGTGTGGAAATATATCTTTTTGATAATATATCATCATTTCATGTCATGGCATATGCATCTTCGTGGAAGTTGCCTTAGTGGCAGGTTTTCCCCATTGGTATGGGTGATTTTTCTGTGTGGAAGTTGCCTTAGTGGCAGGTATATCCGAATCATATAGTTTTAGGAGCATGCATCATGTATATATTTTTGTTATGCAATTTATTAGTTTGTGTATTTTTCTTTTAAATTGGAAGTTTTACTTTTATATATTTTGTGTTATTCTTCTATATATTTAACTTTGGTTTGATGTGGATGATGGATAAAACTGACCCTTACAACAACATCTTAGGTACTAATGAGTTCGAGGAGATTCAAGAGTAGTTGATGAGTATTAACGTGCGACGAACGGGGGATAAAAATGGGTTTTCAATATAATTTTGTAATGATAGGATTGTCGCGATACTTCTAAGTTTGTTTTTAATCAACTTTTAAAATGCACTAGGATTCTAGAAATGCGGAAGTGGGTTCCGGAATTATTTTTTTTCTTGTTATAGCCTTGAATAAACATTTTCTTAATAAAATTAAATAAACGTGGTTGTTACTAATTATTTGCATGAATAAATGTTAGGTAGTTAGATAAAAAAAAAATTGTCGTAAATCTTTTAAATCAATATATTTTTAAGTAACGCTTTGGATTAAAAATCTGGGGTGTTACACTTAACATGAAAAAAAATAATAATAAATTGGTCTTGTTATCATATACATTAGAAAAATTTAAAAATCGATGTAATTAACAACATTAATAATTCTTATCTATAACTTGGCTTTGAAATTAACAACATTCAAAAATAAATTATATTACAATATAAGGAGAGATTAACAAAAAAACATAAATCATATTACATTAATAAAATAAAATGTCATAATTCAGGCCTACTTAACATGAAAAAAAGTAATAATAAGATAGTCTTGCTATCATATATAATAGAAAAACTGAAAAATTGATGTAATTAACAAATATAATTGTGATTCCGACCGACAACATTATTAATTCTTCTGTATAACTTGGCTTTGAAAATTTCTTTGAGAAAGATTTGAAACAGCTTTATTTTACCTGCAATTTCAAAACAATCAGGCGTTAAACTTCTCAACTCCAAATAAAAGATTCACAACACAATATGTGATAATGATAGAAATTTAAATTATAAAACTACTAATTTATTATATTTTAATTCCAACTATGACTATCTATACTTACATTGAAATTCATCATTTACAAAAAGCATATTTGTTATTCTTTCTTCAAGTTGGTTATCCAATTTTTCTTCGAGTTGTCTTAGACTCTCTTCAAACTTTGTTGTCAATTATTTTCTCATGTTTCACTCTTCTTCAACCATCGTCCTCGTATCCAGCTTCTATCAAATCTGAACAAGCTTCTTCAACCATCGTCACAATAGTTCGTCCTCTTCCAACTTTTCTTGTATTTGTACATTATGTTTCATTTTTACCAAAAAATAAATTTATAAGTATAATGTGAAATTTTAAGATAAAAACATAAGAACATAAGAAAATTTTAAATCAAATAAGTACCTTCTTGTTGTTGACCTATATATATTAGTATTTGAAGAATTTGGATGCTGTAAATTTGAATCATGATTTGGGGGTGCCAAAACTACAAAGCATAAATTAAGTGAAAACAAAAGCATATAATTGAGTTACATACTATAACCTATTGATGAGAAAACAATTGATTCTTGCCTAATGTGTAGACTCTAATTCCTCTTGCTCTCTCTATCAAGACCTCTAAAGTGAAGAGGGTAGTTACTTTTTTATTTGGAGTACTTGTTGTATTAGATAGATGTGTTAGAGGTTTTAGTTACACAAAAATAGTGCTCAATAATGGGTAGAAGTTACACAAGTGCTCAATAAAAAAATTTAGTGCTAAGCAAAAAAAAATACCGCCAATTCCTAAAATAAAGTTACCGCTAAATCACTTGTATCATTCTACTAATTTCTTTTTTTTTTTACGGTTGACTCTAATAAGTACTATTTTCGTTGATCCTATATATATCTTCTTCTCCATCAAATTCAAATCAATAAATAAAAATTGAAGTTGCATGATGCAAATGTGACTAATGCAGCAAAGAAGATATGGGGACATCACATTAATTATAATCTATACTCATTCTAGAAACTAGAAATGAAATAAAGTATCCAATTTTTTTTTTTTAATATATTATTTTATATTTTTTACAAGAATTATTTTAATTTGTTTATTCTTTTGTGCAATTTTAGTATTTCATAACTCTTTTCTTTAATTTTATATAAAATTAGGGAATATAAGTTAGTTTAAAAGTTGGAGGAAAAGATTTAAAGAGTTTTTGATTTGTCATAAGGTGGTCTCAAGTTCAAATCCTACCACCAACATAATACTAGCAAACTAACAATTAACTTACTAATATTGACCGTTTAAAAAATTATAAATTGATGTACTACTATATATTATTACATGAAAAAATATTTACACTACATGTACCCTTTTTGCAAACCAAAATAAGTTTGACACTTTGATGAAAATTAGTTGAGGATGTCATTATCCTAGAGATTGGTTGAGTATGACATTCAACAATTTACACTACATGTACCCTTTTTGCAAACCAAAATAAGTTTGACACTTTGATGAAAATTAGTTGAGGATGTCATTATCCTAGAGATTGGTTGAGTATGACATTCAACAATTAATTATTTGAAGTTACATCATTTTTTACCATTTATTTATTTATTTATTAAATGATTTAAATTTTATATTTAATTATTTTGACTCAAGAATTCTCCATATAGAGGTCAAAATTGCTCTTGCTCATAGCACAAAATAGTAATTTACCATAAAATATTACAAGACCAATAATTAAAAAAATGTTTTTATTCTGAGTTAGAATAATCATTCTCCGAGTAGTCATCCTCATTCATGGAAGATTTATCTTAGTAATCATCAATATCAAAGTCACTTGCATTGTCTGATTCTTTGAACTCATCTTCTTGACTAATAGTATGTTCATTTAAGCACATTCCATCAATATCATCTCGAATTAAGACCTCTCGATCCTTGGTCCACTAACGATGCTTCTAATGCAATTCAGTTCATATGGCTTTAAGCCATCTTCATCATATGAAAAATCAAAAACATTTCTTGGCTTGGCTTTTACCACAGTGTACCAATTTTTATTGTCATTAATTTTTTACATAATAAACCAACCCAACTTGAGAACCTAAAACAAATGGATCATATGTGTAATATAACTTTGTGAAGTCTACACTAATAAATCCATACCGGTCTTTTTTATATCCCCTACTTTGATTTCAGATTTGAGAAGGAGCCTCAAACCAATCACATTTAAATAATACCACAAAGTTTTTGCCCAAATACTTTATTTCATTATGATTGAGCACTCGAGAATCTAGACCTCTTAATAGTGCAACTAGTTGATCACTAATCCTTCCATTTTGTAATTGTTTTAATTGAATAACCTATATAATAATGTTGTTAAAACAATCATAATTTAATTATAAAAAGTATGTTATAAGTTATGACCATAGTTAGTACCATCAAATTTTGACTATACATGAATTTTACCTCATTTTCAAACCATTTATGAAACTGCTCCATATGTCTCTTTTCAACATTTCTATTATTTTCATTTCTTATCTTTGTCATGTCTTGTATTATTGAAAATACAATTGTATTACAAATTAGCATTAATTATAATTTTATATTGAATCAAAATTACAGTGATCTTTTCACCCAAAAAAATAGAGCGAGGATACTTACTCGATCCAAAGTTTGACTTCTTTAGAATTTTGTAATATGTAAAATTGAGTTTGTTGAATTTCATAAAGGCTCATATTTTCTTAAGAATATCCACAAGTAGGTCGACCATTGTATTTAAACATTGATAAACTTGTGCGATCACCACTTGCTTAATCCATATATCTATCTGGTCCATTTAATCTAGAATCTATATCAACCAAATATCTGGCACAAAATGTCATACACTCTTCAACCACATACCCTTATGTTATGAAACCTTCTGGGCTTGCTTTGTTACGCACATAACTTTTTAATACTCGTAAAAATCTACAAGTAAATAAATAATTATATTTATTGATTTTATTGAAAGGTAAAATATTTAAATTTTAGACATAAAAATATTATGTAAACCAACCTTTCAACATGATACATCCATCTATATTGAACTAGGCCTATGAGATTTACTTCACTTGTCAATCGATAAATGAACCATAACATCAAAAAAAGATGGTGGGAAAATGCACTCTAATTTACAAAAAGCCATTGTAATATATTTCTATAAACGATCCAATATATCAATTTTAAACTCTTTAAACCACATGTCACCAAAGAACAAAGATAACTCAATGGTTCACATACATTTTTTGGAAGTAATTCCCTTATGGCAAGGGGAAAAATTCTCTCAAAAAGAACATGGTAATCGCCACTTTTAAGTCTTGATATCTTGCACTCCTTTACATTTATACCACGACCTATATTTGAGGAAAATCCATCTGAAAGCCTAACATCTTTCAATACTTGACAAAACATAGACCTTTCTGACGCTAACATTGTTGGATCTGTTGGTGTCAATTGCTGCAAGACTTTAATCGTGAAGTTGTTGATGAAGAGTATCGGTAGCAAATTCCAAAGCGTGTTGTTACACTAGCCTTTAGGTTCGATTCGCCCCCACCAATCGGATGCAAATGAGATAACCAGCGAATCCCCTTCAGGGTACTTTGAAAACCTTGATATGATTTGCACTATCACACCAAGAGTATCTTTCAATAGTATGTTACAAAATAATGTTTCCTATTCTTCACTCATGCATTAGAGAAGAATAAGATGACTTAGAATATAAGAATGGGTGAGAAAAGTGGATGGAAATCTCTTAAAATTCGTATCTTCATTCTGTCCAAAGTGACACTATTTATAGAAAAATAATGTCACTTGAGAAAGAGGTGTAATTCTTGGTTCTGCCCTGTTTTGCGAAACGGTATATATACATGTAACGTTCAACAATTGATAAAACCATTGCGATGGCCTAGTGGTTAAGCAACGCATTTTTCCGCGCAGGATTCGAGTTCGAAACCAGCCAAACACACAAAGAACACAACCACTAAACCAACAACAATAACATGTCAATTATAACCAATTATAGATACATATATTATCCAATATTTTGGAAATATCTCACAAACATTGAGTAACGCGTTGGGGGAATTATATACTTATCTCCATTCCTAATAGGATTGAGTTGCTTTTTAAGCCCCATGTGCTGCAAATCTAATAGAGACTTTGATGTATCTTTTGTTTTGCCTTCAATATTCAACAAAGTCCCAATAACATTTTCACAAATATTTTTCTCTATATGTCTTAATAATAACTTCCTCCAATAAGGTAATTCGAAAAATATACTTTTCTTCTTCCAATCGTGATTTACCCTTTCACTTTCGTTTTTTTAAAGTTTTACCAAATATCACTGGTTGTAGATTTTCATGTTGTGTTATGATGTTGTCTAACTTCCTTTGTATTATCAAATGAGCTCTTATTACTACGCCAAAAATGGTCAACACGTAAAAATCTACGGTGGCCCATGTAGCATTGTTTGAAACTATACTTTTAAATGACAAGAGCTAGTTTCTATATTGCAACAAGGCATTATGTAACTAAAAATTTTGTCTTGAAAAAACATCACAAGTTTCATTACCCACATCCCATAACTCCCTTAAGTCACCAATTAGTTGTTGAAGGGAAACATCAATATCATTTCCAGAACTTTTTGGACCAGTAATAAGTAATGATAACATAAAATTTGGTTGTTCCATATATAAACAAGGAGACAAATTGTAAGGAATTAAAACTATTGGAACCAAGTTGGTTTTATACTTAGCGTTTTAATAATAACAAAAGTATTTTACGAAAACAATATATTAGACTTCACAAAGTAAGAAAGAATATTTGTGTTTGTGAAGAAAATCTAAAATAAGATTGGATTCAAATTTATAATTGAAGAAAATCTAAAATAAGATTTGATTCATATTTATAATTGAAGAAAATCTAAAATAAGATTTGATTCAAATTTATAATTGAAGAAAATCTAAAATAAGATTTCATTTAGATTTATAATTGAAGAAAATCTAAAATAAGATTTGATTCAGATTTATAATTGAAGAAAATCTTTGACCAAGTTGAAAAGAAGAAATGGTAAAGATTTGAAGAAGATTTGATCAAGATTTATCTACAACAAAATATGAACAGTATCAATCTGAAGAATTTACAAACTCAATCTGAACAAAATACGAACAAAATCCATCTAAAGAATTTACAAACACAAGCTGGATAATACGAACAAAATCAATTTGAAGTTTACAAACTCAATCTGAACAAAATACGAACACAATCTATCTAGAAGAACTATTTAGATTGGATTCATAAATAAAGAATTGGCTAAATAACATATTATTAAAAAGCATCTTATTCAGAATTATTTTTGAATAAGATCATTGTTGACCAAGCTAAGAATGAAGATACAATTCAGAATTAAACAAGGGGTAAATTGAAGCCCTAGTTTTATCTATAAATAGATACTCAAAGTTGAAGAAGAAGATTATCGAAAAATCATAAAAGAGTGGAAGAACTCAAGCTCAAATTCCAAATTAATCTTAGAGTTCAAAGAGAGAAACAATTGTTCGAATGATAATTATTTTCTGAGTGTTTTTCTTAAAGTGTTAGAGTTATTATTATTATCAGCTTTGTTAGAAGCAAACACTTAAAGTTCCAATCTATTGTATCCCACCTGATAGTGGTTTAGTTCCGTCTTCAATCTGAGGTTGTCAGGTTGTTAGGAGAAGACTTGGATTGTAGGGTCAAGGTGGTTAGTTCCTCAAAAGTTTGGGGTTGTCAGGCGTTTTTGGAATACTGGCTTGGAGGGTCAGGTGCTTTGTAATTCAAGGTATTTGAATTAGTGGATTAATGCCTTATGAATGAGGGGACTAGATGTAGCCAAATTAGCAGTGAACTAAGATATATCTATGTGTCTAATTATTTATGCTTTAATTGTTTGCTGCCTCTGAACCCGATTGCTTCTTATCTAAGTAATTCATAAAAACCAATCAACCTTCATCAAATTAGCAAAAAGTTATCAACTTTTGTTAAACACAATTCATCCCCTTTCTCGTGTTTGCACCTTCAATTGGCATCAGAGCTCGGTCTCAAGGCTGAGCACTTTACAATGTTTGAGGAAAGATCCAAGGGTTCAACATGTATGGATTCAGTGAATCAACAGATGAAGAAATTGAGGTATTTTCTCACTTAACTCAATCTGATTTAATTACTATTATAAATGATTTATTAAATAAGAATCACAAATTTTCTTCAAAACTGAAAACACTTAGAAAAGAAAATGCAAACCTAAATGAAAAAGTTAATGTTATAAAGAATTAAAGTGTTGAATTTAAAACAGAAAATGCAACTCTGAAAACTGATATTATTAAACTTAAAACAGAAAATGCAAATATGAAGACTGATATTGCTGAACTTAAAGATAAAACCTTGAAAGATATCCATGTTGAAAATACCACATGTAATTCTGATAAGCATGAAGAAGCATTCCAATATTTTCTAGCTAATCGTATGGAAAGAAGCAAGTATGCATCTATGATTTATGGTGTTAGTAGAAATGGTAAAAGAGGTCTAGGATTTGAAGAAACAGTAACTGAACCTAAACTTATTCACTCTGATGTTTTATGTACTATTTTTTCTATGAAAGGTCACTCTAAATTATCTTGTCTCATGTTAAATACAAGAAAAGACAAGAAACCTTTCAAGACTACAAACCAGGACCCAATCAGATTTGGGTACCAAAGGACAAAATTGCTTATGTTGCAGATGTTCTAAGCAACCAAGTTGAAATACCAATCATGGCATATGGTAAGTGGATGCTAGCAACTTATGAAGGGAAAAAGGTCTATGTCCCAAGACCTGACTCTGGTGGAAGAAGGACTGGTTAGCACAGTACCTATCAGAACCAAAACCAACTAATGAACCATAACTATCAAAAAAAGAAGAACATATGATGAACCAAAACTATCAGAAAAATCAAAACCACCTGATGAATCTGAAGTATCAGCAAAACCATAATTACTAGAGGAACCTGATATATCAGCAGAAAAAAAGTGTCAGATAAACAATCAGAATCAGGAGACTTCTCTAAACACTCCAATCAAATTCATCAAGACTACAAACCTAGATAGGAATTCAAATCCCTTCATCCAGACCCTCTAATAATAGAATATGAAAATTCGGAATTTTGAAAACCAGAAAAGAAGAACTAAGAGGGTTTTCAGAGTGAAACTGAAACTGTTGACATATAGGTTATATCTTTCTTTAAATTTAATTGTTGTCTGATATTATGTTTAATGTGATAATAAGAAGCTTGATCTTAAAAATCAAAGCTAGATAAGTATTTTGCAAGTTCTCAAAAATTTAAAGGAACCAGGATAATCACAAAATTTGAACATTTCAGCAGAAGTAAAATACAAGTTTGTTTCTTCATAAACAAGCATAAACCACCAGAAACAAAACTGGTGTTTTGGGATGTATTGTTTCATTTTTAAATTATCTAATTTATATTATGTTATATGACAAACAACTTGACCTTGAAAAGTCAAAGCAAGTTGATGATAGTACATGTTTACTGGAACCCGAGGAAGCAGATGCAGGCAAATTATCAGACGATGAATCTAACCAAGCCAAAAGTAGCCAAGATAAATCAGAAGGAAAAATTTGGATGGAAGTACAAGTCATGTCATCTTGAAACACTAATTATTGGAAATGCAAATGATGATTGGATTCTTGCAATGCAATAAGAGTTAAATGAATTTAAGATGAATGATGTTTGGGATCTAGTACCTAGACTAAAGAAGAACATTATTGGAGCCAAGTGGGTTTTCAAAAACAAGTTGTATAAAAAAAAAAGTGAAGTGGTCAGAAACAAGGCAAGACTTTGTTGCACAAGGCTACAACCACCAAAAATGGCATTGATTACACTAAGAAATTTGCTCCAGTGATCAAGTTAGAAGCTATTCATATCCTACTTTCTTTTGCTGCAAATAATAACATACATTATTTTAAATGGATGTTAAAAGTGATTCTCTAAATGATTATATAAGTGAAGAAGTTTATGTTAAACAACCCCTAGGTTTTGAAAGCTCTGAATTTCAATATCATGTTTTTAAACTTAGGAAATCTCTTTATGGTCTAAAACAGGAACCTAGGGCATGGTATGATAGACTTAGTAATTTCTTACTTAAAAATAAATTTGAAAGAGGACAAGTAGATAATACACTTTTTAGAAAATCAATAGCAGATGACATTCTTATTATTCAAATTTATGTTGATGACATTATTTATGGATCTACTAATGGCATTTTTTGCAATGAATTCTCTAAATTGATGCAATTTTAATTTCAAATGAGTATGATGGGAGAACTAAAGTTCTTCTTAGGGATACAAAATCAGCAAAGTCAAAAAAGGTATATACATTCATCAAACTAAATATAAAAAAGAGCTTCTCAATAAGTTTAAGATGAGTGATTGCAAATATATGGCTACACCAATGCACCCTATTTGTTCACTTGAAAAAGATGAACCAGGCCAAAAAGTTGACCAGAAAACCTATAGAGAAATTATAGGATCACTTTTATATCTCACCACTTCTAGACCAGATATCATGTTTAGTGTGTGTGTGTATGTGCAAGATTTCAAGCTGACCCTAGAGAATTCCATTTAACTGTTGTTAAGAGAATCCTTAGATACCTAAAAGGCACTATCAACATTACCTTGTTCTACAAGAAATCTTCTGAGTACAAACTAAGTGGATATTGTGATTCTGATTATGCAGGAGATAAACTTGAGAGAAAAAACATAAGTGGAAAATGCACATTTCTAGGTGACAACTTAATCTATTGGTCAAGTAAGAGACAAAACACAATTGTCATGTCAACAACAGAATTTGAGTACATTTTATTAATTGGTTGTAGCTCTCAACTACTTTGGATTAAACATCAACTAGAAGACTACAACATCCTAGAAACCAACATTTCCATTTATTGTGATAACACTTCTGCCATTTGCCTAACCAAAAAACCTATCATACATTCTACAGCTAAACACATAGAGATCAGACACCATTTTATTAGGGACTTTGTTCAAAAAGGGGTACTAAACATTCAGTTTGTAGACACTGAACACCAATTGGCTGACATATTCACCAAACCAATAGCTGAAAATAGGTTTGACTTCATCAAAAAAAACCTAAACATTACCATCATACCTAACTGATGTTGTGATAACTTTAAAGTAGTCTAGCTTTACATTAGCTTTTATTAGTTTTCATATTTTCTTGTAATATGTTATATTCATGTTTCACTTTCAAGTCTTTTTGTCTTATGACAAAAAGGGGAGAAAGATATTTGATAAAGTGGGAGAAAAGAGAAAATGATATTTAGACTTAGGGGGAGCCCTAAGTTAGGGGGATTCAAATAAATATAAAGAAAAGTTGTTATAAAAAATACAAGTTTTGTCATCATCAAAAAGGAAGAGATTGTTGGAACCAAGTTGGTTTTATACTTAGAGTTTTGATGATAACAAAAGTATTTTATGAAAACAATATATTTGACTTCACAGAGTATGAAAAAATATTCATGTTTGTGAAGAAAATCTAAAATAAAATTTGATTCAGATTTATAATTGAAGAAAACTTAAAATAAGATTTGATTCAAATTTATAATTGAAGAAAATCTAAAATAAGATTTGATTCAAATTTATAATTGAAGAAAATCTTTGACCAAGTTGAAATTAAGATATGGTCAAGATTTGAGAAAGATTTGATCAAGATTTATCTACAACAAAATTCGAACATAATCAATTTGAAGAATTTACAAACTCAATATGAACAAAATACGAACATAATCATTCTAGAAGAACTGCTCAAATTGGATTCAGAAATAAAGAATTGGCTAAAGAACATATTATCAAAAAGCATCTTGTTCAGAACTATTTTTGAATAAGATCATTGTTGACCAAGCTAGGAATGAAGATATAATTTAGAATTAAACAAGGACTAAATTGAAGCCCTAATTTTATCTATAAATAGATACTTAAGGCTGAAGAAGAAGATTATCGAAAAATCAGAAAAGAGTAGAAGAACTCAAGCATAAATTCCAAATTCATCTTAGAGTTCAAAGAGAGAAACATTTGTTCGAATAAGAATTGGTTTTTCTTAGAGTGTGAGAATTATTTTTACTATCAGCTTTGTTAGAAGCAAACACTTAAAGTTTCAATCTTTTTTATCCAATCCAATAGTGGTTTAGTTTCTTCTTCAATCTATGGTTGTCATGAGAAGACTTGGCTTGTAGGGTCAAGGTGGTTAGTTCCTCAAAAGTCTAGGGTTGTCAGACTGTTTGGGAAGACTGGCTTGGAGGGTCACGTGCTTTGTAATTCAAGGTATTTGAATTAGTGGATTAAAGCCTTCTGAATGAGGGGACTGGATGTAGTCAAGTTAGTGGTGAACCAAGATAAATCTATGTGTCCAATTATTTATACTTTCATTATTTGCTGCCTCTGAATCTGATTGCTTCTTATCTAAGTAATTCATAAAAACCAACCAACCTTCATCAAATTAGCAAAAAGTTATCAACTTTTGTCAAACACAACTCATCCTCCTCCTTCTCGTGTTTGCACCTTCAAAAACTACATGCCACATACTATAATTGATGCTCATCATAGTGAAAGGGTTAAAACCATATGATGTTAGACCAAGTCTTACATTATGTGTATTTGTAGAGAAAAACCTATGTTGGTCATCAGACGTTTTCCTTGTCAAAGAATTAGATGGGTGCCTCAAATCTTCATTATCGATTCTTTTATTCTTATGTCATGTCATGTCTTCTGCAATCTGTTTTGACATGAGTAATCTTTGTAGTATTGGTTTTATGGGAAAGTAGTGAATTATCTTACTATGGACATCATTTTTCTTCTTATTTTCTTGCCATCGACTTTTCCCACAATTAGGAAACTCATTAAGACTTTCATAGTCCTCTCCTCTATACAAATTACAATCATTAGTGCAAGTATCTGTCTTGACATAATCAAGTCCAAGTCCTTAATAATATTTCTAACCTCGCACATTTAGCCAGAAAGCATGTTACCTTCGGGAAAAGCTTCAATCAATAGCTTTAAAAATGAGTTAAATGAGGTATTGCTCCATCCACAAAGACATTTCATTTAAAAAAGACGCATAATAAAAGATAATTTGGAGAATTTTTTACAACCAGGATATAGTTTTTGTTCAGCATCGTTCACCACTCCATAAAACCTTTTAACTTCCTTATTTGGCTCTTCATCGATATTATTAGATAATGGATGATCAAACACATCTTCTCTATTTTCTTTAAATGATTGAAGTATGTCATAGAGCATGGCGAATGTTGGAGCATCATCACTCGTTTCATAATGAGCACCATTGCAAATGTCATCATCCTTAAAATCACTATCAGCTAAGGAATCACTTAAGGATTCTCCATGATACTCCCAATTTTCATAACTTAGTTCAAATCCCCACTCGTGTAAATCATGAGTCACACCATCCCTTGTCTTAAAATTAAAGTTATTACATCTGCAACATGGAGAACTAATTGTTTTTGGCAGCTTGTCCACAAAAAAAAAAAAAAAGCAAATTCTAAAAAACCATCAATTCTATTTAAATATTCCGGTAAACTCCTATCTTTAAATTTGATCCATCTTTTACCTGTTGTTTAGTCATTATCACGATTCTTGTGATTCTAATATAAAAATACGTGACAAATGAAACCTACATAATAATTAAAAATAACTGTGAATCCAATTAGATATTTTTATGAAAATAATTACAAAATTATAACTAAAATTATAAAATAAAAACACTAAGATTGTGTTCTGGTTTACATTTTTTTAACATAAATAAAAAGGAGTAATACGTTCAAAACATGAAAAAGGAACGAGGGCACATTAAAACATCCAAAACTAACCATAAGAAAAATGTTACAAATAAAAAGAAAGGTTAAATAAGTATTTGGAACCTATACAATTTTAGTCCCTCTAAAATTTATTCTTCGTACAATGGTTCCTCAAATGTTTTATGTCAACTATTTTGATCCTTACTTTAAAATTAATTCACGTGTATCATTCAAATTTTCAATGTTTTTTTGCATATATGTTTAGAATATTATAAGAATCCCCCATACAAAAATTTAAAACTTTTTAACAGTCGATGGAATAAATATGAATTTATAAGTGCCAAAAAAATCATTATTTAATTCTTCATTTGTTAAAAAATTATAAATTTTGTGAGAGAAAATGTTTTAAACATTTATTTAAAAAAATAGAATTTTTTGAAGATAGATGAATTGATTTTAAATCAATGACTAAAATTATTGACAGAAAATTTTTGAGGGATCATTATTTGAAAAATAAAATTAGAAGAATTATAACCAAAATATGATATATTTTTAGAAAGAGTTAAAAATATATAAAATATTTATAAAGATTAAAAAATTATTTAATCTAAAAAAAACACAATTTTGTAACAAAAATAAGGAGGAAGCGATTCTCAATCCAAAAAATATAATAGAATATAGTAACATGACATAAGAAAACATAACCAAACATTGTCGTAAAACAATATTAAAACGTCGATTTCTTCTTCACTAATACCCTTTCTTTTTTGTTTCTTTCTTGTGTCACTTGAAATCTTTTCCGTGATGCTTATTGGTGTTCTAAACATTGAATATCTCCTAATATACTTAGAGTCGTCATTGTTATACATTCTCTATAAATTTAAATTTTAAATTGAACAATGTTATTAGAATACAAAACTTAACATAAATAGAATATATATAAAATATATTTTGTTTTTCATGAAATATTAAAATATTATATTTGTGTCAAATTTTGAGGTAATCAACGTACTTTAAATACTGAAAAATGTTAAACTATTATATTTGTGTCCTGACCTCTTATGTTGATTGTATCAGAGTGTTGACTTAAAGCATTGATCGACGGTTAATTGAGTTATTAAATTTTTCAGACGCAAAATAATCAAAGTGAACTTGTATCATCAATTTCATCTGAGGTGCTTTGAGAGTGTGTTTAATAGAGTTAGACATCGCTTCAACAATTTCTTTATAGTTACGGCGCACTTGATTGGTAATTTCTCTCCTTGTCCAAAAGAGGATTTAGTTTGTACCAGAATATTGACTTTATCAGATGCTTCACTTAATGTTTTTTTTTCTTTTGATTTTTGAGTGAGAGGATCAACATAGGTTTTTAGTGAAAGACAAATAATCGTTGTAGGGTTCTTTACCTTTGTCTTTAGAGAATCAATTATTGACTTGTATTTCCGTTGTCTTTAACGATTTAATTTGGACTGTAGATTATCAGATGCTTCTTGCAATGTTTCTTATTGCTATATTATGACTTGTTTATTAGGTGATAATATTCTTTGTGTTAAAAACACTTAAATTATTATCTCTAATTTACTATAATTTATGCTACCTTAAAGTAGATAATCATCAATATAGTTTTTTGTCTTCTAACTTAATTTGTACACTTAACAAATACAGTTAGAAGATAGTTTTTTTTATTTGTTTGTTTTGTTATCATCAAAATATCAACTAGAGAATTGTAGCTAAAATCACTTTTGCACTAATTAGTCTCTTCTTTTTGGAATATAAGTTCATATTTGAGTCTTATATTCACAAGTTGTATTTTCTATTTTTCTCTTCAATGATATGATGAGGTATTATTCAATAAAAATTATCTTTTGTGTGTTTTTATGCATTTGAGAGAGAGAGATGCGAAATCTAGTTTTATTTGGATAGGAAAATCTGGTGATAATATACTATTTTTGGGGGATATAATTAGTATATGAACTTTGAAAATTCTATAGCATATTTATTTGTTCGGTATGTTATTTCCCCAACTCAAAATTTAAATTTGAAATAACACATGTAAAGATGGAGTTTTTGAAATCTCTGCTTGTTTCTCTTTGTGTGTGTTTCCCCATTTCAATAAAATATAGGTCTTCAATCATTTGGTTATGGTTGGTTTGGACATGGATGGAGAAAACATTGGGAACATTTGTATTGGTTTGGACATGGATTGAGATGATTTGGAGTCATCAGGTGGAGGATAGTCCGAAGTCTAATACCACTTATGTTTTTAAATATAAATTTGTTGTCTCTTTCTATATGATCTATTCAAATATAAATGTTATTAATTATCATAATTTAATCAAGGATGTCTTATATTTAAGATTTAAGGATAAAAATTGTAGTTATTATGATTGAGAGAGACTAAAGAAAACTAAAGTAGAACAATTAAAAAGGCTGTGAATTAAATGCTCTTTCACTCTTTCATTAATTATTCATGATAGGAAATTATGAGTTTATTTGATTCTTGTAGACAATCCCATAAAAAATGATTTGGTTGTTGTTGGTGCTCTATCACTTGGTCTAGTTGGTTTATTCTTTGTTTTCAAATTTACTGACAACAACTTTGTCAATACTTCAATGGTACTAACTTTGAAGTGACTGCATGAATCTATTGAGAAATTGTATGACTTTTCTACTTCTATTATGTCATTAGTTTCCTTAGGTTCAACAAAGTCAGGATACCTCATTGCATCATGTAACTATTTGCATCTTGGGATAAAAGGGATAAACTATGGAACTATTCTATACCGGAGAAATATGTTGTAATGAAATGTGAGAGGTTTTTCATGCCTAATGTAAATCTAATTATCTAATTGGCGCTCTTGTAAATTTTAAATAAGTGAAAAATATTATAACAATACCTGTAATGTTTAAAAATTGAGAGTCCACACAAGATTAAGAGAGAGTTGAAAGATTATAATTATGATAGTAGTACGAAATATAAGATTCTATTAATAGAAAAAAAAAATTATTTATTTATCCTGTCTCAATTATAAGCAAAATAATATCAATATTTTTTTTTGTCTCAAATATAAACTAAACTCAACTAAATATATTATATTTAATGCTATTATTCTTTAAATACCTTTTAATTAATTTAGATTTTATTTTTCAACAACTCTTTTATTTTGGTAGATCAAGTTTTCATAAGAGGCAATTTAAAAAAAAAAATTTACTTTTTGTATTATTTTGAGAAAATAAAATGAAATTAACTACTTTTCTTACAAAATGTGAATTTATTTATTTTTTCTTAAATATGAGAGCGGATGGAGTATAGATATGAACACATGAACATAATTATTATAGATGTAGAAAATAGCTTCTAAATCACAACATGAAACAAATTTCGTAATCATAAATTCATAAGTTCAAAACCATACATAAGTTAATTAACATGAGAAACAGAGGAACTCGCACAAGAACAGAGCAACTGCCACGAAGGGAGTAAACAGAGGATCCAGACGAGGAAGAAAGAGGCGGCGGCGAAGTCTCAGTTAGCAGGCGAGGAAGAAGGGAGTTGGCGATAAACAGGAGTATTCGCGAGGAAGAAGAAACGATTTCAGGTTTCTTTTTATTTTTAATCTAAAAACTGGGTTTTCCCCATAAACCCAACCCAAGCCCGTTTGAATTAAAAAATTAGGTTATTTTGCAAAAATAAAAAAACCCGCCCCAAATTTGGGAGTTTAACGATCTGACTTGCGAGTTTTGCAACGATCATGACGCCATTGCAGCTCGAAAGCTTCATTCTGGATCGTATGTTTGTGCGAGTCTACGATCATACTTGCGATTCCACAAACACTGACCTGGTATTCTTCATGCCTTCAGGACAGTATTGGTACAGAGAATTCACGAGCTAACAAAAATATCTTCATTCGTCCTTCATTTTCATGCACTGACAATTCGATTCATGTTAATACTCTATTTAAGAATCATCTCTAGTTAATTTCTGTCTGATTAATATAAATGGGTTTCCCACTTTTAAAATATTCTATACTTTCAGTTGCCGTATGAATCTGATCAGTATGGACAAAGATGATAGATTCTTGTGATTATTACAAATGAAATTATTAGAAATTTAGAAGTGTTTGTATGCTCCTTGGTATGTTAATAGGTTATGATTTTGCAATGAATTGTACCTTTGATTTTCCATTTGAAGAATTACTGCTAGCGAACACCGATGTGATAGTATGTTGCAGGAATAGTTAAATTCTAATGGGTTTAAGTATGATATAACACCAATAATTAGATTGAATGGCTACTAGATTTACACCCATTTCAAGATAGATTGCAAAAGACAAAAGAGAAACATTGCTGTTGAATTCTTCTTCCATGTTGATAGACAATTATGTTGCCAAGATGTAAACATGCAAGAGATATCTGCATTTGTGTATTTCTTGCTTCTTTAGATTCATTAGTATGACTGATTTAGACTTTGTCCCTCTTGCAGTCTGTACAAGTTTACTTCACTTAGATTGCTAATGTGCACCACTCCTTAAATTTACCAAACAAATTGAAGGAGGAGGCTTAATATATTTAAGTTATTTCATTATTTGTGGCTTAGTTGCCAGCCTACAAATGTGCTGTATTTATCAACTGTTTGAGGATAGGGAAACATGGCTCGCAAGCAATAAATATTAAAGGTTGCTTTTGACTAGGCTATTTCATTTAGCAACATCATATGATTATCATGAACTTACACTTTTGAAAAGTTAATTTTGCATCTTATATTGCTGGCTTGTGAGACTTATTTGAATTTCACTGTTGTACAAAGTCCTCATTACTCTTTAACGTTCATTAAGGGGATTATTGCCCAATACTGTAACCCTTTTCTCTTGTTCTATAAAAACAAAACAATGGCTCAAATGACACGATGCATTTGATTGATAGTCTCCAAGTATGGTCTGTTAATTGTTGTATTGCTATATCTTTTTCACGATTATTCTAGTATTTAATTTATACCAAATGGATGTTTACTTGCAGGGATGTTTTAATAATTTTCAGGTTTAAATGGTAGTTGCTCAGAGGTGTGTTCTTGGACATCTTCCTGCTACGTAGGTTGTAAAAATATTTATTTCTTGGTCAAACCTTCTTTTAAATAGTCGTTGCTTAAAGTTTGTGAGCTGGATTATCAATGCCTGGAAACGAAGCAGTAGACAGGCTCCATAATTTTTTTGGTCAAGAAAACTTGTCCCAGGGACAGTATCATTCACAAGCGGTTGATGGGAACTGGCCAGGACTAAGCAACAATATATGGGTTGGCAGCCAGAGATCGACTGGTGTGCCATTTATTTCCAATTTGAAGAATTTTAATCAACAACAATGTGGTAAAGATTCTACAACATTTATTTTATAATATTTTCACTTGTCACTATCATGTTTTAATACATTTTGTATTTGAATAACTAAAACATCGATGTTTAAGTTTAACTTTGTCATGTAGTTTGAGGTTGTCTTTATTACTTACTAACCACACTGCCTTCTCTGTCACAAAGATTCTGAGCAGGGACACGTAAGCTCTCCATATTTGCGACACAGTTTGAACCTGTCACAATCAAATTTGAGGCATGAGTCTGGCAGAAATCAGCTGCCAAACCAACAAGCAGCTTTAAGTGGCTACATGCAGGGACAGCAGGTTTTCCAGACTAGGCAGAATGGAGCCAATATTTTGGAAATGGATACAGAATCTGATTGGCACCGTGTATCAAGAGGAGTTCCGGTGCTAGAGTCACAAGGGAGTAGTGGTCTTGAACTCTATAAGAAAAATTTGGCTAGGAATGACGTTGGTGAATCTCCTGTCGATTTTGATTTCTTTGGAGGTCAACAGCAAGTAAGTGGTCGCCATAATGGAATGCTTCAGCCTTTACCGAGACAGCATTCAGGAATAGATGAAATGCATCTATTACAGCAGCAAGCGGTACTTAACCAGATGCAAGAACTTCAGAGGCAGCAACAATTTCATCAACCAGAAGCAAAGCAACAGAATTCTATGGCCCCAGCTTCGTCTATTTCAACGCAGACGGTTACTAGCCATTCTGCTTCTCTTATTAATGGAATTCCTGTAAATGAGGCATCTAACTTTATGTGGCAGCCTGAAGTTATGGCAACTAATGCAAATTGGCTCCAGCGGGGTGCATCTCCAGTTATGCATGGGTCTTCTAATGGACTTATGTTGTCTCCTGAACAAGGACAAGCATTGCACACAATGGGTTTGGTTCATAATCAGGGAGATCAGTCTCTTTATAGGGTTCCGATATCTGGTTCAGGAGGCACTCCTAACCTTTATTATAATATTCAGGAAGATAAGCCAGCAATGCAGCAGGTTTCTTTCCCACAGCAATATTCTCATGTTCATGGGAACAAACCTGTGCTGCCACAGATAGTGGCCGGCAGTCATTCATTTCCAGCGATCCAGAATGCTGCATTTTCAGATCACATCAACAGAAATGATGGAACTTTAGTTTCAAGACAGGATATTCAAGGAAAGAGAATGTTTAGAGTTACTGCTCGTGTAAATAGTGGACTGAATGTGGAAAACTTGCAGCAAGTGAATTCTGAGCTAAGAATTGTACCAATGCAAGATTTTCATGGGAGACAAGAACTAGCTGGATCTTCTGAGATGTCTTCACAGGACAAGATTTTAGTGCAGGCTCCTCCTTCACAGAACATAGCAACCCTAGATCCAACTGAAGAGAAGATTTTGTTTGGTTCAGATGATAGTATGTGGGATGGATTTGTTACAAATACTGATTTTAATATGCTGGATGGTACAGATAGTTCTATTGGATTTCTATCCCTTCAGAGCGGGAGTTGGAGTGCGCTTATGCAGTCTGCTGTTGCAGAAACTTCTAGTAGTGACATGGGCATCCAGGAGGAGTGGAGTGGTCTAGGTTTACAGAATATGGGGCGATCATCTGGAAATGAGCAACCCTCTACTACTGGTGGCAGCAAACAGCAATCAGTTTGCGGTGACAATAACTTGCAATCATCTCCCAATAAAAATTCAAGACCTTTAATTCGGCCTGATGATGTTAGTAGGCCCACAACCACTGAAAACCATTGTAGTGTTTCTGGGTTTCATCAGTCAGGTCCTGATGCTTTACATCAACAGCATGACAGGTTACAGATTGATTCTCACTGTCACGGACCAAATCCAAAGCATTTAGAAAGAAGCAGGTGGTTAAATTGCAGTCCTCAGCAAAAACAATTATCTGAAGGTGGTCATATATATGGAAATGCTACCAACTCTTCAGGTTTAGAAAAAAACGAAAAGGTTATAGCAGATTATTGGACACATCAACAGACCATATCATCTTGTAGCGATAGTGGTGGTGGTGGATTAAATAAGTCTAATGGTTGGGACGTTACGATGTCAGCCCCATTTGATAGTAGTTCTACTTTCGAAACCAATGAAAATGAAAACTCATTGCAGTACCATCATGAGAAAGCCATGCATGAGGAGATAGGTCAGGTGCCTGCTACATGGGAGCCTGATTCTGGTATGAATGGTATTACTGCATTACCAAATTCAGGTTCTGCATGGTTCAGCCAGCAAGGCAGCAAAAAGCTCCCCAACGCTGATGTGTGGAGATATGCTGAGTCGGCAGGTAGCTATATAAGAAATGATGGTCCAGGAAAATATAAGCATCATATGGAAAACCGTTCTTTAATTTTGGAATCATCAAAGAATGGAAAATTTGAAGGTGATCTAGATGGTGTGGATAACTCTAAAAAAAAAGAAAAATCAGCAGATGGTCTTGGATCTAATTTTGATGGCAATGATTTGCATAGTCCAAAGTCATCTCGTCAGGTACATCAAAAATCTTCCATTACTCGTAAGTTTCAGAATCATCCAATGGGGGACCATGGTAATGAAGTGGAACCTTATGGAAACAAACAGGTCATAATTTCACAGCCTATGAACCATCAACATTTTGGAGGACATAGAGGTCTGGGCCATAGTTATCTTGGACAGTCAAAGTATGGATATTGTGATGGGAGTTATAGTGAAATGGAGAAGGTATTTTGTTAGATACATTGTTTTACATGCTAGTCTCACATTAACTGCTTATCTTCAATATCTTGGAGAATCAGTTGTTTATATCCTTTAAAAATTTGAGTTAAAAAAAAAAAAACCTTTAAAATCTGACTGAAGTGACACCTGATTTTCAGGGTGAGTCAGAGAGCTTGGATGATAATGTTTCAAGAAGCGTATATCCTACACACATCTCGAAAACAATGATCTCATTGGATAGAAGTGTTGGTAATTATGCCTTACAGAAGACTGCTTTACCCAGGTAGTTGGATTTGAAAATTTCCTAGCTTCATTTTTGAACATATGAGTTTATTCATGATATGGTACTTCCTTTTTAATTATTGCGTAAATATTCTGCTATCTGTAATGATAACCAACCATGACATGATTTTTTGGGACCTTTTCATTTTCTAAACTTCTGGTCTAACTAGTGCTTGTATACATGTTTTCTTTATTTCCTTCATGCATTATATATTCTCATGATTTACGTGATGACCCTAGCTCAACAGTTTGCTTCAATTTGCTAAAATGTTGTTGCATCTACAATATTCATGAGCTTTTTCATGAAGTGAATCAGTCAAGGAGGTCTGACATTCCACCGTACACAAGCCTTTCTGACCACAATTTTTCTTCCAGGGTGCATGAAACTGAATCTTCAGATGGATTTGCTGTACATCCTCAGTGGAATCAAAGTTCTTCGTCGCAGGGCTTTGGCTTACAATTGGCTCCTCCTACTCAGGGGCCTGCCATAGTATTTTCTCGTGGCTCATCAGATTCAGGTCATACTATACAACACATGTCTGAGACAGGGGATAAGCACCACATATGGTTGGCTACTAATCAGACTTTTCCTCCTCAAGAGTCATCTCCTGGGGAGAATAAGAATAATATTTCTAGTACCACAGGGCAAGTTTTTGATAAGGCCTCTCAGCACAACGTGGCAGGAAACATTCCACAGGCCTTTACATCTGCCTTTCCTTTCTCCAGGGACCGAACTCAGAATCAGAATATGGCTCCTCTTGGTGGACAAGTAGCAAATACTCAGCCGGCTTCCTTGAATCAGGTAAATGAATTTGGTGAAAGAGCTCAAGCTAATCAATCTGAAATGCCATCTACTGATCAAATTCGCATTGAAGATCGTGCAATCCAAATTTTGGCAGCAGAGGCAGGCAGTCAACCTTCTGTTACATATGGTGCATCTCTGCATGGCACCCCTTCGAAAGTTATGCACAATTTGTGGACCAATGTTTCGAGCAGGCCACATTCTACTGCTTCGAAGATTCCATCACAGCCCAAACAAATAAACTGTTGTGAAATGACAACTGAGTCAAAGAAGCTAGATGATCAGGGTCCAAAGGAAGATGGTAATGAGCTTTCTGCCATTGGTGTTTGTTCTGCTTACTCCAATAGCTCTGTAAGAAATGTGCTTAAAGAAAGCGCTGAGCAGCAGACATTGTTTGAGAATGCTGTTGGTGTTGAAGACGCTGCAGTTACATCACACCTGAAGGAACCTTTTGTGAAATGCATTGCATCTCAACCAAGCCTAGCTGTGACCTCAAGAGATATTGAGGCTCTCAGTCGGTCTTTAAGACCAAACAAGGTTTTGAATCCTAATTTCTCCTTGCTTGATCAAGTTCAATCCATGAGAAACGTGGATATTGATCCTAGTAATCGGGAAGCCAAGAGATTGAAAGTTTCTGATAATATGGTGGACAAACAGCACATAGATTCCAACCACGGACAACAGTCGTCATACGGATATGACAATTTGGTCAAAGATGTGTCTGAAAATAGTTCTTCCATTCCATCATTGCAACCCAGTATATTATGCTTGTCAGAAAAGTCACATGATGGAATGGGCATGAATGCATCTTCACAGGATGTGATTGAAAATGATCATGAAAACTCTCTTAATGTTTCTGATAGTAATAAAGCAAAATCAAACAGAAATGATCATTCTCTGATAAGTCCACTGATGGCACCGTCATGGTTTGAACAATATGGAACTTTTAAAAATGTTAAGATATTGCCGAATTATGATGGACAGAAGGTAACTGCTGCTAAGATTATGGACCAACCTTTTATTATATCAAACCAATCAGATGGTCTGCGTTTCCAAAATTCGATAGATCAAGTTAATAGTCTTAATGATGCTCAACTTGGTAGCCCCAGGCACAATCGAATGCCTGCTTCAGTTGCAAGTGAGAATGTATGTTCTCAGTTATCGACTCCTACGGGTGAACCCGACTTACTTATATTGAGACCAAAGAAGCGTAAAACTGCCACATCTGAACTCCTGTCATGGCATAAAGAACTGACACAGGGTTCTGAACGGCTTCGAGATCTCAGGTGGTTGACAATCATTTAATGCATTTATTTTTTGCCGACATTGTTGGTTTAGGGAAAAATTCTGCTTATGATATTATCTTTTTTGTATTGTTTTGATAGAAAAATACCTTCTTTGTTTGCTATGTCAGTGTGACTACATTTTTATTATTGTTTAGTGTAGTAATATATCAAGTATTTTTTACCCTTAGATAACATAAATTCCATATTATTTGGCAGTGCGGCGGAATTATTATGGGCCCAAACTGCAAACAGACTGATTGAGAAGGTTTGTTATTGTTGAGACATGCAATGATTTAGTTTGTTATTATTAAGATATGTTATTCCTTGTTTTTATTAGGTTTGATATAGGTTGGATTTAGTCCAGATTTATTTCCTTAATTAAGAGATTCTCCTTGTACAATTTTGATTATAAATAATATCATGCTGAGAGCTAATCTCTCAAGTCATTCAGCACTAAAACCTAATTCTCAAGTGTTATAAAATTATATCAGTCCACAAAATTAATAAATTGACTAGTTAATGAGTTCTCTTAACTCTGCTTATAATTAATAGGTTGAAGCTGGTGCTGGGGTAGGCGAAGATCTATCAGTGATGGTGAAGTCAAAAAGAAGACTTGTCTTGACTACGCAGGTTATGCAGCAACTACTAAGCCCTCCTCCTGCAGCATTTCTTGTAGAAGATGTGAAGTTGCATCTTGAAAGTGTGGTCTACTCTGTTTCCAGATTAACATTAGGAGAAGCATGCAGTTCAATCTCATGGTCTGGATGCGATACTCTGCCTCCTGGAAGCAAAAATCTGTAAGAATTATTATTATTATTTTGAATGGCTTGTATAATGGTTTTTACACAAGCACACACACATAAGTACAAATGCACAGCTGACCCACATATTTTATATAACAATTGACATTTTTGTGTGATGCTTTCTGTAGACTGCTCAGAAATCAGACATCATCTGACAATGTTAATCATTACATTTTGAAAGTTATGGACTTTGTTGATAGAACAAGGAAGCTGGAAGATGATATATTAAGGTAATATCAGTGTTTAGTTTTATACTTTGTATCCATTATTTTTTTAACCCGGATTTAGGTAAGTATCTGGCCTAGAAATAACAAATTTCAAAGAGGCTAATCTGTTATATGAGTACAACTGAATATTGAGCAGGTGCTTTAGCATTAAAATCTTTTAAGGTTGACATATATCTCTTTTTATTTATGTTTTTTTTGTGTGGTTATTTGGCAAGTTGAAGTTGAAGTTGAAACACGGCTTTTGTCTAGATTGGTTACTCTTTTTTTTTACCTTCTAAATATGGCCCAAAATGCTCTCAGTTAGCTATTTTCTCATGAAATAAAAGATACAGGTTTGTTGGTATAAGTAATTTCTTAGGTTGACTTTTGTGATTTATTTCTTTGGAATAATGTCGTTGAACTATCAAGTTAAACTCAGAATTGTATGATTTTACGACTCTACCTACATGTATCAAAATTGAGTAACAAAATTGCAAGTTTGAGGACAATTGGACAAGTCTACAACATAAAGGTTGATGCTAATTGAGTTGCTTATTGTAAAATATGAGTAATTTTTGTGTGTCTAATGAGATAACACACCTTCTATTTATAATGATGTTGCAATAATTACATTCAATGTCTATGAAGTTGTATTAACTAGGACTACTAACAATTAGCCTAGGATGGTGCACAATCAAGGAATAATAAAAACATACACTGAATTTTAACAATTGTGATATTTCTCAATAATAATACTAATAATAATCACAGTTTTGACATCTCATATAGCCCATATGCAAAGGCATGCAACAAAAGTTGGCCTTCATGTTTGCAGTAAATAATGGTTGCCTGCTACTGCTACTATAATTATGTTATATTTCTCTCAGTGATCTTATTTATTTTTATATGATAACTACAACTTTGTTGTGCTCTGCTCAACTTATTTTATGCCGTTTTTTTAACTTTTTAATTGCAGATTGGATAGCAGAGCCTCAATTTTGGACTTGAGAGTGGAGTGTCAGGATTTAGAAAGATTTTCTGTTATCAATCGATTTGCCAAGTTCCATGCACGGGCACAATATGATGGGGCAGAGACCTCATCGTCCTCTGATACAATTGCTAATTCTCAGAGAGTGTTTCCCCTGCAATTTGTTACTGCAGTTCCATTGCCTAGGAATCTCCCAGACAGGGTACAATGTCTTTCACTTTGATAATTATTAATTCATTTTCCATCTTATTTGATTAGTTGTCTCCCCAATCTACTGGTCTTTTTCTTTCAACTTATATAATTGCACTACATCGACATATTACCATTCCACTGGCAGTGTAGGAGAAGAATAGTACTAGGTTGCGTCTTCAACCTGCAGGGGCTGTTAGATCTTTGCGATTTATATATGTATGTATCTGTAGATCCTTTAATCTTTTACTTTCCATTTTCAGGTTCCAAGCCTTCTGTGTATAGCAAAATTATATATGCAGTGGTTTAACATTACCATTTGGCTTGGATTAGACTTATTAATTTGGATAGGTTTCTTTTCTTTTTTCTTTTTTGGATAAATTTTGGATAGGTTTCTTTTCTTTTTTCTTTTTTGGATAAATTTTGGATAGGTTTCTTCACTCACTCATTTTGTTTCTTTCAATATGAAATAATTTTCTATATGTTTTCTTGTATGGTCCTGCCTATCAAAAACCCTTTTTGTAGGGGATCTTACAAAACAACGATCAAGTGTAGGGGCTCAAAAATAGTGAACGTGGTTTGCTTTTGGTATTCATATTGCGTTGACAGTCTAGTATGCATAATTTTGTAGCTATATTATAAAATCCCCAGTTAATCCTATTATTTTATTCTTCTATGGTCTTGGATAAATTTTGAGGTGTAGTTGACAGAAAATTGTCTTGTCGATGTTTATTAATTATTGGGTTAAACTAAATCTTTTATTCATAATGGGTGCCAAGTTTTTATGTGAACAATAATAGATGTTGTGAATGATTTGTTTCTTGGGGAACTCTGCTATGGCCTTTGGACTTACTATCTTGTTTGTTTCTTTGCTATAAGTTCGATATTTTCCGGCCTTGTATGCCGAGTTCAAGGATTTGGCATATTCGCTTTTAGTAAAAGTTTTATATTCTACATGATTAATGGCTTCGAATTTGTTATGCAATCGGATTTATGGAATTAAAATGTCGACCGTACCCGTTTCAGACTGGAAATGCCTTTGTTGATAAATGGTATGTGGCATGTTCGTTGTTTGCCCCAAGTTTTTTTTTGGGTAAGATAAGTACTTTTTAAACAACGATTTAATTTATATACAACCAATAGATCATTTTATATATATATATATATATATATTTCTTTTTTTTTTTCTTCTGATTTTTAATAAAATTACTTCAAAAGTCATTTTCATGTGATGTGGACGTTGTAAAATTTTTTAAACAATGGTTTGTTTTTAGAATATTTTTCCTAGTTGTGTTATTAGAACCTAAAATTGGACATAGACACTTTATCTATTTGGGTGTACTGTTCATTTTTTTTTTGCAAAAAAAGTTTTTTATGAAAATAAATAGGTTTAAATATGTTTTTGGTCCCTGTAAATATAATATTTTTTGATTTTGGTCGTCGTGATTTTTTTTTTTGGTTTACATCCCTGTAATATCAAAAAAATTTATATTTGGTCCTTAACGTTAAGTGGACGTTACAAAAACGTTAACTGATAAACAGAAATAGTTTTTGGTCCCGGTAAATATAATATTTTTCAGTTTTAGTCCCTGAAAAATATTTTTTTGAATTTCATCCTTGCAATATTCAAAAATCTCCTTAAATATAAAATAACATACAAATTGATCTTTATTAATAATAAACTTATGCCAAGTAATGTTTAAAATATTTTCACTTCAATAATTTAAAATTTATTAATCTTCTATTTTATTTATTTATTATTATTAAATTAATTTTCATTTTCTATTTCAAAAAAATCACTAAAATCCTCTTTTTTATTTAACTATTATTATTAAATTAATTATATTAGTATAAAATAATGATTAAAATAAATTTAGATTTAAGCTTTATAATTTTAACTAAAATCTCCTTTTACGCTTTAGATTTGTTTCATTATAACTTAAAATAAATAAAATATATATTAGGTGATAGATTTATTTTAATCATTATTTTATAATAATATAATTGTAGTTAATATTATATTAATTTTATTTTAATTATAATATTATATTATATATTTATTTTAATTATATTATATTAAATTAATTATATTATATTACATTATATGTTTATTTTAATTATATTATATAATTAATATACAATTATATTAGTATAAAATAATGATTAAAATTATACAATTATACTAATATAATTGAAATAAACATATAATATAATATAATATAATTAATATACAATTATTATTTAATAATAATATAATTGTATAATGTATATAATTGTATAATTGTATATTAATATAATTGTATATTAATTATATAATATAATTAAAATAAACATATAATGTAATATAATATAATTAATTTATTAATTTAATATAATATAATTAAAATAAATATATAATATAATATTATAATTAAAATAAAATTAATATAATATTAACTACAATTATATTATTATAAAATAATGATTAAAATAAATCTATCACCTAATATATATTTTATTTATTTTAAGTTATAATGAAACAAATCTAAAGCGTAAAAGGAGATTTTAGTTAAAATTATAAAGCTTAAATCTAAAGTTATTTTAATCATTATTTTATACTAATATAATTAATTTAATAATAATAGTTAAATAAAACAGAAGATTTTAGTGATTTTTTTAAAATAGAAAATGAAAATTAATTTAATAATAATAAATAAATAAAATAGAAGATTAATAAATTTTAAATTATTGAAGTGAAAATATTTTAAACATTACTTGGCATAAGTTTATTATTAATAAAGATCAATTTGTATGTTATTTTATATTTAAGGAGATTTTTGAATATTGCAGGGATGAAATTCAAAAAAATATTTTTCAGGGACTAAAACTGAAAAATATTATATTTACAGGGACCAAAAACTGTTTCCATTTATCAGTTAACGTTTTTGTAACGTCCACTTAACGTTAAGGACCAAATATAAATCTTTTTTGATATTACAGGGATGTAAACAAAAAAAAAAAAAATTACGAGGACCAAAATCAAAAAAGTTTATATTTACAGGGGCCAAAAACATATTTAAACCAAATAAATAATATATTTTTGAAAACAAAAACTTAAAGAATAAAAAATAAAAATATTTTTGTAATATAAAATAAAGATTTGTGTCATTAACTATTTTGAATATTTCACTAATCACTAAAACGTCAGTTTTCAAACATATATTTTATTAACTACTAAAATATATGATATTAACCACTTTAGAGTATTTCTTTAATTATTAAATTGTACTCCTCTAAAGTGGTTAATGATTTATATTTTAGTAGTTAATGAAATATTTAAAGTGGTTAACGGTATAAACTTGTATATATGTCACAAAAAGATGTCTTAATAATAAAAAAAAATTGATTTTTTTTTAAAAACAATATTGCTCACCGTATGGATCGTGTCAAATGTGTGTTTAAATGACATTTCTCTAAAGTGAGTAAATTAAGGATTGCTATTCTAACAAGTTCATGATTGGTTATGATGCACTTACAGTATCTACATTTAATGTGTTGTTTATTTGATTATTCATTTTACTCTCTAGAGTGAGGTACTCATTTTAAAGGAGTTATATCCATATAAATATCCATATAAGTATCATATATAGTCAGAATGATATTTATATGTGAAATTAAGAAGGTTAATTTTCAGCCTTTAGATTAAAGTTAACAGCTGAGATTAACCCACAAGATAAACTTCACTTTTTTTTTTAAGGAACAAGATAAACCTCATTAATAATATTTAGCAACCCACAAAATAATGTTATTTTACTCATGTGGCAAATAATACATATTTTGCCATAAATACCTTTTTGCCATAGTTACACAAATGCTGGTTGGTTTTTGCGTGCTTTAGTCCACTGCAAAATGTTAGAACGAGAATATCTTAGAAAATGAATGAGTTTTGCTTTTGAACTTTATTTATGACAACGTGTTTATGTGAAAAATTTAAAGTTGTGGTTAGTATTTTATTAACAAAGTCGTCCAATTAATTACAGATATCATGGTAAATGAAATATGCCCCTTAGCCAAGGAATAAAGTTAAGTGAATTGGCTAAATAATTTTGATTTTTGCAACGTTTACTGTCTGCCGGCATTTGATTAAGAAAGACGAATGTTGTTCCTGACAATCTTAGCTTCATGGGTAAAAAAAGTTTCCGTGAATTTAGGAATGACAATTACATCCAGATCTAGTGTGTACCCGCAATTAGATCTAGACTTCATGAAGATACTTTGGAGGCACTTATGTGCTCACAAAGTTGGATAAAACATAAAAATAAGTTAATAATTGTTGCAATATAATATTTATTCAATAAAATTTGTGTTTAGTTTAACTATTTATTTTCTTTTACGTTTTAGCAATTATATATTGATATCATTGGACCACTACAATATTTAGAATCGAAAGATAAATGTTTGCAAACTTTTCAAAAATCTGATTCTGATGAAGAGGTAAATAATTGTGATTTTATATTTAAGAGTTTTTTTGTTATTAATAGTGATTTTATAATTATAAATGACTAATATAATACACATATCAATTTTTTTACAGATCTCGGAGAATACCGCCCAAGGATTTGCAACTTCATAAAATTTTATTTCGGATGTTTTGATGTTTAGTGTAGTAATGTGAGATCATCTGATATGTTTCGGATGTTTTGATTTTTAGTGTAGTAATGTGAGATCATTCGATATGTTTTGGATGTTTTGAGTTAGAAAATATTTTGGTTTGTAATACTTTATGATTTAGATTTAAGATATTTGAAATTTTTTTAAATTTAATCACTAGCGATTATTTATCAATCTATTTTTGTTAAAGTGCGGGTAATGGATACGAGACACTTAAGTATCCAAAAGACAAGGGTACGGGTATTAAAGTTGATACTCACGAGAGTAGAGGCACGTGTATGAGTACTTTTTTAAACTGCGGGTATAGGGACGAGTACTATATTACCATACTCAAACTCTATCCATTGGCATTCCTTAGTGCAGCTGTATGTGAAAGAAGAAGAAAGATGCACGTGCGTTGAAAAAGAAAAGACACGAGAGTTGTTAATTGGACATTTTAATCTTAATCATTAGTTTTAGTTCAAAGGTTAAAAATTGGCCCTCTCACCCTAACATAAAAATAATAGCTATACTAATGTAATAAAATTAAAAAGCATAACGTATCACTTAGTTAAGTGGTTGCGATGCACTTGACGAGACTAGTACTCGGTACACTCAAATTGAGAGGTGCAAACACTAGTCATCAAAGCAATGCATGTGTAAGAAAATATTTAAACATTATTTATATATAAACGTTCAGATTACCCAATTTTACAAATTCTTGAAGAATTGTTTCTTTTCACCGATTATGAGTTTCTTTATAAATAGAGTTATTCTAAAGAGAAAAATGTAGATTCGAAATTCATACATGTATTATTCTAAAGTCTGTCTAATTTATTTCTAAATTATTATTTATTTTCTCTCGTGCATTAGAGTAATTGAGAGAACTTTATTATGTAAAATATCATTAATCGATATGTTTGATATTAGTATGCAATTCATGTTAAATATTTCAAAGTATCTTGAAGGGGATTCGCTAGTTAATCTCGTCTTTATCTTGTTCATGTTCAAGATTTGCTGCATACCCCAACACAGAATCCAAGAATTTTTAAGTTCAATTACAATTTATTTTAATTTTTTAACAATGGCTGCAAGTTCATAACTTTCAGGAACATGTATAGACATCGTAAACAGCATCAAAGCATGGGATATATGCTTCTCCAGATAAGTTCTTCTATCCTCCTTATTTATGTATGATTTTTTAAACTCGTGCGAATAGATGCATAAATAAATGACCATGACATGATATTAAATATATATATATATATATTATTATTTTTTTCATGAAGTGCTCTATAGTTATTTACATATGGTATTGTATATATTTTATGCATGATTTCATGGGTTGGAATTGAAATTTAAAAGGAAATATTATTAGATTGCAGAACTTTAACTTAATACATTGGCAGTTTGGAAGATAACTTTGACTTATTTATACACGTCTTTGGTTATGAAAGTTGTTCCGATGAATCTAAATTAAAAATAAAATATTACGATGCATTTTTTGATAGTTTCATCCAAGTTATAAATAAATCCATTTCTAAAGTCATATTCATATTTTATTACGGGTACTATGTTTTATCTCATTTTAACGTTTATTTCTTAACGATAATTGTTAAAAATGATTTTAGGATACATGTGAATCAAATGTATTTTTATTTGAAATGATTGTTAGAACCAAGTTGGTTTTATATTTAGAGTTTTGATGTTAACAAAAGTATTTTATGAAAACAATATATTTGACTTCAAAGAGTATGAAAGAAGATTCATGTCTTTGATGAAAATCTAAAATAAGATTTGATTCATATTTATAATTGAAGAAAATCTTTGACCAAGTTGAAAAGAAAATATGGTCAAGATTTGAAGAATATTTGATCAACATTTAATGAAGATTTGAAGAAGATTTGATCAACATTTAATGAAGATTTGAAGAATATTTGACTTACAAAGTCAATCTACACAAAATAGGAACAGAATCAATTTGAAGAATTTACAAACTCAATCTACACAAAATAGGAACATAATCAATTTGAAGAATTTACAAACTCAATATGAACAAGATACAATTCAAAACTAAACAAGGACTAAATTGAAGCCCAAATTTTCACTATAAATAAACACTCAAGGCTGAAGAAGAAAAACATCGAAAAGCAGAAAAGAGTAGATGAACTCAAGCTCAAAGTTCTCCATTCATCTTAGAGTTCAAAGAGAGAAACACTTGTTTATGTTAGAAATATTTTCTGAGTGTTCTTTTCTTAGAGTGTGAGAGTTATTATTATTATTATTATTATTATTATTATTATTATTATTATTATTATTATTATTATTATTATTATTATTATTATTATCAGCTTTGTTAGAAGCAACTACTCAAGTTCCAATCTTTTGTATCAAACTCGACAGTGGTTAAGTTCCTTCTTCAATATGAGGTTGTCAGGTTGTTAGGAGAAGACTTGACTTGTAGGGTCAAGGTGGTTAGTTCCTCAAAAGTTTGGGGTTGTCAGGCTGTTTGGGAAGATTGACTTGGTGGGTCAGGTGCTTTGTAACTCAAGGTTTTTGAATTAGTTGATTAAAGCCTTCTAAATGAGGGGACTGGATGTAGCCAAGTTAGTGGTGAACCAGGATAAATCTACGTGTCAAATTATTTATGCTTTCGTTGCGTGCTGCCTTTAAATCCAATTGCTTCTACTCCAAGTAAGTCACCAAAACCAAACTAATTTTTTATTATTTATAAATTATCAAAAAGTTTTGTCAACTTTGGCAAACACAATTCAACCCCCCCTTCTTGTGTTCGCACCTTCAATGGGGTGTTCTTTGGTGAAGGATATACAATAAATAGCACGGTAAACAAACCTTCGTTCTTGATAAGGACCTCAAGAGCATGAAGATTGAAGATGATCCATATTTTAATAAATTAGGATGAACTTTATACATTTTAATTTGGTTTGTAATAATTCTTAGTTTGCTTTGATTTGGAATTGTAATAGTTTTATTATAGATTAAGTTTATGTTATGGGTAAGAGAAGATACTTTACTTCCTTACATTTAGTTTATTTTAGAAAAAAAATATGATGTAAGCCCAATATGGGCCTAGAGAATGCTGTCACTTATGACCCATTTAGGTTTAGAGACAGTCTTACTTTAAATATGCATTTGTAACCTCATTGAGGGGGATTGTTGAACATTATTTTTGTGAGGTTTTGCTCTCTAGAGTTCTTGAAAGAATTCATTTTGAACTTATCAAGGTTGTTAACCCTTGTGGCGTTCTTTTGGCTTATCATTCCCTAGATTGTGGCGCCATTATGTTCTTGGTTTGTATATTGAATAATAATTGAGTTTCCTTTACATCAAACCATAATACACAAATTCTACCAATTTTCGTGTTCAGTAAGCTGCGACCATATCTCGAGTTCTACAACCTATCTTGCACTTCAGAATGTCATTTTCACCTCGTTTTGAAATCGTCCGATTCTGAGTTTCGTAGCTTCGGGTATCGCGTTCTCCAGTAAAACGTGATTTTGGCTCAAATCTGTATGTTTCCAACCTAGAACGATCCTTAATGTGATTTATGACTAACAGGACCATATCATTTGGTACCAGAGCTTGTCTCTAGGTTTGGAATTGAGTAAATTTCTATTTATGCAATTTTTTTGGTGAAACATAAATTGCTAGTGGTGTTGCTTTTGTTTGAATTGCTATCCTTACTTAATTTGTGTGTTGCTACTACTTAAAAAAAATACAAAAATACAAAAACAAAAGTGTTGTTAAAAGTATTGCACACTACCTGTTTGACAAAATTCCTAAGTATGTCATATCATCAATATATTCGAGATTTTGTATTGGATCCGGAGTATGTGAAATGTTTGTACTAAAATGGATATGCAAAATAGGCAAGAAAAGTAGAGAAGCTAGCCTTGAGAGAGAAAGAGAAAGTCAAAGAAAATAAAGAAGAGGAGGAGAAACATTTGAGAGACAAAGGGCAAGAGATTGACTGAAACTATTTGTCTAACTTTGATAATTCTCTATTGCAAACGCTTGAAGAAGTGTCTCTAAAGGAGGAAAGTCATCAATATATTGACATTGAAAACAAAGAGAAAGATGATAGTAAAATTGAAGGTCTCTTTAATCAAGAGAGGGAGTTGAACGAAGCAATGTTAGTGCTTGAAGGTGATTATTCAAAGGTTCCTCAAAATGCTGCTTACAAGAAAATTATTGAGTCACCATTTTTTTGTGATGAAGATAATGTCCATGAGACTCAACTTGCTTTGAAGCCTTTGCAAATACAAAGTAACATATTGTTTGCACAAATTTCAATCCAAATAAGGTAAATTTAGTCATGAATATCAACTTCAAAAGGTATAACTTTACCCCCATCTTTAGAATTTTTTACCTTTACCATAAATGTAATGTTAATTGTTCAAGATGGAAATGTGTTTCACCGACTTATCACATTTGGTGAATTTTCCAAATTTCCATTTGATCCCGGTGGATATGATGAGCTTGTGGTTTATTTGGAATATTTCTTTATGTACGATATAATGGAGCTTAAATTCGTGGTCGAATTTTGTCAAGAAGGTAAGAATGATAAGGACCTCAAGAGCATGAAGATGATCCATATTTTAATGAACTTTATTTATTTTAATTTGGTTTGTAATAATTCTTAGTTTGCTTTAATTTGGAATTCTAATAGTTTTATTATAGATTAAGTTTAGGTTATGGGTAACTGAAGATACTTTACTTCCTTACATTTAGTTTATTTTAGAAAAAAATTTGATGTATGCCCAATATGGGCCTAGAGAATGGTATCACTTATGACCCATTTAGGTTTAGAGATAGTCTTACTTTAAATATGCATTTGTAGCCTCATTGAGGGGGATTTTTGAACATTATTTTTGTGAGGTTTTGCTCTCTAGAGTTCTTGAAAGAATTCATTTTGAACTTATCAAGGTTGTTAACCCTTGTGGCGTTCTTTTGGTTTATCAATCCCTAGATTGTGGCACCATTCTGTTCTTGGTTCGTTTATTGAATAATAATTTTGAGTTTCCTTTACATCAAACCATAATACACAAATTCTACCAATTTTCGTGTTCAGTAACCTGCGATCATATCTCCAGTTCTACATACTTGTTTTCGGTGATTCAACAGACTATCTTGTGTTTCAGAACATCATCTTTCACCTTGTTTTGGAATCGTCTGATTCTGAGTTTCGTAGCTCCGGTTATCGCGTTCTCCAATAAAACGTGATTTTAGCTCCAATCTGTAAATTTTCAACCTAGAACGATCCTTAAAATGATTTATGACTAACAAGATCACATCAATTCTGCATATTTAAATAGCACGGTTTACAGTAACTTCTAAAAGTTCAATTCAATGAACTCTTATATGTATTGTTTATATTAATATAGTACATATCTTTCCTGGAAAAAAAAAAGGGTGTATAGTAATTTTTAAAGGTTCAATTCAATGCATGGGTTTTATAGCTTGTAATGGTTCATTTTTTTTTACAACAACTTGTCAAATTTTGAAAACTTTAATTGATAAATTAAATATAGTATTTTATTGTGTTTTAGAACTTTAGGTTGTAAGGTTGCGATGTAAACACAATTGTTTTTAACAAAAAGTTGACGAAATGGACTAAAAGGTTGCATAGGTTTAGGAGAGATGGAGTTATGGGTATAACATATTGCTTTGGTTCGTATGTTTGGAGAGGAAAAAAAATCTAAACAAAAAAGATAGTTAGTTTGGTTGAAGTTTTATAATTTTTATCACAAAATTAAACCCAAACTAATGAATAGCATGTTCGATTTGGTTCAGTTCAATCAAGTTGACATTAATAAAAATTAACATACTTATTTTAAATAATTTTTTTTTTCAAACACTATATTTTTTATACTATTAAAAGAATTACGTAAACACTTTTTAAACTACAATGGGGAAATAATATGTAAATGATTAAAAAATCCTAAATACAACACATATTTAAGATAACACTACTAATATAGTCTAATGATTTTATTCAGATATCAATGATCGATTTTAAATGAAGTAAAATTATATTCAAATCATCAGAGATTGAGTTTATTTGGTTCGATTCAGATTGAACTCAAAATAGAAAACAAAATCAATTTAATTGATTTCAATTTTATTTTAATGTATCAAATCATTAGTTTGATTTTTATATCTCTAGACGAAACTCGAAACACATACATTTGAAATTTAAGTTGAAAGATGTAGTGTATTTTTTTAATTATTTTATAGGTTATTTTTATTCTAAAAAAATTGTTGGGGACATTGGGGTGTTCGTGGCTACCCTATGTCTCCCCAAGACCCGCTGGTGATAATAACAACGCACTGTAGTAAACACAATACAAACCATCTCTGCACTCTTGCTCTATATCCTATGTTCTTGTCTAAGTGCTGAGAAATAGTTTCTGAGAATACAACATTGTAAACACCCTCTTGTGAGAATATTCAGAAAATCCTTAAACTTACTCTTTTGTAACCTAGCCCAGTAGTGGCTACATTCCATAACAGCTTGTCTGTACTAAGCTAGAAGGTTGAGAAGACTTGAACAGAGTCAGTTTAACTAGTAGGTGTTCAATGGAAGTATGATTTTGTTGGTGGATTAGTGGATTAAATCCTTCAATTTGTAGGGACTGGACGTAGCTACCATGTTGCTGGTGAACCAGGATAAATTGGTTTTGTTGTTACGTGTTTCTGCTTTATCTTCTCTTTTTCATCACTTTGTTTTACTTTTGTTAAAACATTTTTTTTAAAAAATAAAACACAATTCAAACCCCCCCATTTCTTATGTTTCTCGTTCTACAATTGGCATTAGAGCTCGATCTCAAAGCTGAGCACTTAACTATGTTTGAGTAAAGATCTGTGTTATTATGACTAACTCTGGTGATGAAGTTACAGGTGGAAACGTTAACATACCTCCTTTGTTTGATGGATAAAGATTCGAGTACTCGAAAGACAAACTCAGAAGTTTCTACCACACGATCCTTAAATTTGGGACATAGTCGAAGATGTTTATGAAGCTCTAAAAGATGTTGCTAGTGTTGAAATATCTAGAAAAGATCTCAATGTTGATCAAAAGAAACAATACAAGATGCATCATAAAGGCAGAACTTTCATGATGAATGTTATCACCTTCAAAGAGTTCGAAAAATGCAGCAACAAAGAAACAACGAAGAGTATATTTGATGCTCTAGTTTGCAACTATGAAGGGAATAAGCAGGTATAGAAAGCTATGGAAAATCTACTTGTCAAGAAGTATGAACTCTTCTAGATGGAAGAAGATGAAGACATTGAGAAAACGTTTTCTAGATTCCAAACTCTGGTCTCTAGATTGAAGGTTCTCCAAAAGAGTTACACTACCTTTGACCATGTCAAGAAGATCCTCATAAGTCTTCCCATCAAATGGATACCAAAAGTAACATCAACTCAATAGGCTAAAGATCTAAACAAATTGCCTCTAAAAAAGCTGATGAGTTCACTCAAATCCCATAACCGAACAAGTGTCAATTAAATTTATAGAGTTTGTATTCAATAAAACGTCAAAATATTTGATCAATTATGTTATTGGACCAAGCCTCACAGTAACATATACTATAAGGAAATTTAAGATTTGCGACACATGATTTGCGACGGTTGCAATAAAACCTCCCTCGTCTTAAATTTCCTGCGAGTGAAAATATGTGCGCCCATTTGCCTCCATCTCAAATCCCGAACCCTTTCTCTCAATTTGAAACCCACTACCCTATTTGATGAATAAAAAACCACAACCCCTTTTCCAATTCGAAGCTGTGCAACTTCTTATGTTTTCTCTCCGCCGCAACTCCTTCTTTGTTTGTCATGCCATGTAAGCTCTTTCTCTCTTCTACTCGTCTTTCAAATTCTCCTCTCCTCTCTATGTGTGTTCTTATTTTTGATGTTGCTCCATTTTTGTTAGGTGCTCAATCAATTTCAATTTGAAACCCTGTCTACTTAGACAATCTATCAAGATGCAAAACCCTTTCTCTCAAAGTGCAAAACACTTTCTTTCAAAACATTCTTGCTGAATCGATGTCTCTACGAAAATCTTGAATCGGAGGATCGTCATTTCTTTCTGTATTTAAGGATCCACACACTCTCGATGACAACGATGACATTCTTGAATGGCTTTTTCGCTAAATTAACTATGAGTCAACAAAATCCACAAATTGTCATTGAAACGTAAGTCTCTATCTCTAAGTATGTCTTTGTACCCTCTGCGTTTTGATTGTGCATCTCTCTATATGTGTCTAAGATTCGGTTTTGTTAAAATTTATATTTATTTGTAAAATAGAAACTATTGAGAAGGTTCTACAGTTCTCTAATTGTGTTTATAATTTTAACTGTTTGATAAGTTATCTGTAAACTAATTTTTAACATTGTTGATGCAAATTATATTCTAGAAAGAAGGAAGAAAAACTTGTTTTGAGTAAGTAACTTATGTTATGTTTTCTCTATTAAAAAGTACTTTTAATCAAAAGGACTTGTATGCTCTCTTTTTCTGCACAAAAAATTTAAAGTAGAGCACAAAATGTAGGTTCTTTAACACAATATTATCCTACCACATAGAACCTTATATATCAAAATCATGAAGACAAGACAATTAAAACCCAACCATAAATTCATTATGGTTCAAGATAATTTGGATCAAAAATTACAAATCTAAGAGGTCATTTCAATTTTATGATTTTAGTATGGTCCTTAACAATAGTTTTAGTATAGTTTTAATTTTTTTTTATGTTGATTACAAGTTTAGTGGAAAAAAGGGATTGTAATCTTATTTTTTATTTAGCTAAATAGTATTAATTTGTCAAATCTATATGAATGAAATAGACAGTTAGAGATTATTACAAAACAAGGACCTTTCTTCTTTAGCTATGTTGAGTATTAATTATGGTTGTATGGCACAATTGATCTTTAGTTTGATATAAGAATACTAGTGCTTAATTGTTGTGGTTAACTAATGCTTAAGAAAGTGTAATTTGCTTTCTCATTGCTAGAAGATAACTAGGTTATTAATACCTTTCAATACACATTATGATGAATGAAAAAGAAAAAGAAGAGAAGAAATAATAAAGGACCTAACTCACCAGCTTTGTCTGGAACTTCCCTCCAACCACCATAGCCATGATATATGCAATGACTATAGGCTTTGGATTTGCATTTTTTTGGTTTGGTTTGGTTGGAACTCATCTATAGAACATTCTCTTTAGGTACTCATGACTTTTGAATTCATGTGCCTATTAGTTTCCTTCTATACATACTTAAAAAGTTCTAGTTTGAAGTTCTCATTCTTTATGCTTGATTTTATAATTTGTATTCCCTTAAATTATTATTGTTTAATACTATCCTGTTGTCCTTATTTTGATTTTAGATTAAACTCTATTTTATTTTTCTCGCAATTGAACAGGTGAAAAAAAATTTCAGTTGTGGTTCTCATAAGACGTTCTAATCAATCAAACTCTTTTGTTTCTCTTTGAATTTGACTGTCCAAATATTAGGTTTGGTACATTCTGTGCGTATTTCTTATTTCCTTTTTCTGCATTTTTTATGTTATTAAGGAAGTTAATTATTGTAACAAGAAACTTTTAGGATTTGTTACTCTTTTGTCACTTTTAGGGGATAGAAATGGTATTGTCATAAGCTTGTCGATGTTGCTTCTACTATTATGAAACAACTATTGAAAGGTTGATTTGTAACTCTTCACCCCCTCTTCTGTAGTGTAGCTTTTGCAGCAGTTAAATAGAACACTTGTAGTTTTATTCTTATTATTGAATAATACAATTAGATGGTTGATCTTGTATAATTTTTTGTGATTCTATGTAATTTGAAATAAAGCTATTTATAAAAACATTTGATTGATCCTTATTAATTTAATTGTAAGTGAATTTCTCTTAATAATATTTTTAAGTGACTTTTAAATGGCAGATTAGAGTAGAGTGTGTTCTACATGATTTTTTTTTAAGGTGTCTTTGTGGCTAAACCATGTATTTTCTTTGCTGATTTTGTCTTTGTGACTCTTCAATTGTGAAATTTTGAAGAAATAATGATGCTTCTTTAAACCTCTCTATCTGTAAACTAAATTGTGGGTAGCTTTTGTACTTCTATACATTCATGTCAAATGTTTTTGTTGTTGTTTGTGCTATTATTAACAATTATTAAATAATAAAATGTGTTTGCTCTAAAGTATCTTTGCGATTGTTTTGTGAATTTGCTTTAAGGTTAATATTTTTTCTGTACTAAGTTGAATTATCTTCTTTGTGTGTCTATGGTTCAAAATAACATATGTTTATGTTATTTGAAGCAATGGATAAGTCATGGATTATGAAGCCACACACATCGGCTGAATATGATCAAGGGATAAAAGAATTTATTAATTTTGCCTGTCGAAATGAATTAGAAAATGGAGAAATAATATGCCCTTGCAAACGTTGTGGTTTCAAAAAACTGCAAAGTAGAAGTGTAATGTATGATCACTTAAAGTGCAAACCATTTCCAAAGGGATACGCACTTTGGGTACATCATGGGGAGTCCATAGGAGAAACTAGTACTATCTCACCTAGTAGTGTTTCAAATTGCTTTCTTATTGCAAATGCAAAATTTCAAAGATAAACAAGTAAAATCTTAATGAACCTGTTTAAAAAATACCTTGGTTAATTGGTATTTGGAAATATTTATCAAGATTAATTGAGGTTAATATATACTTTTTTCTTCCAGGCAACAGACCTAGAATTGCCAATAGATGGTAGACGTTCCTCTGAGTCTAGCTACCAACCTGATGATCGTGGTGCAAAATTATTAGGGACTAATTAGATATTTTGAAAGATGAGTTGTTTTGTATGTTTAGTGACTCTACTAATATTTTGAATTTTGAATTTTGAATATTAAACTACTTTATTTATTGTTTTAGTTAAGTTCAATGTATGAATTGGTGTTATTACTTTTGAAAAGATTATATAAATTGGATTTAGTCACAATAGTTGTATATTTGTGTATTTTAATTATGTGGGTGATATTTAAGAATATTTTTTATTTTAATTAATAAATAATAGGGAAAAATTAGATCATAATTTTTTATTTAAAATTATTAAACTTGTGACGGTTCAGGCCGTCTCCAAATGCATATAGCGACGGTTGAGTGTGTTTAACGATGGTTCTAAATGTTGCAAAATGTATATCGAGACGGTTAGAAACCGTCGCAAATGTTGTCGACAATTGGAACGACAATTTTCTGAACAGTCGCAAACTAGCCTCGCGACACACGAATGTATGACAGTTGGGCAAATGTCCATTTACGGCGGTTATAACCGTCGCAGGTTTCCTTTATAACCGCCGCAAACCATTTTTTTTTGTAGTGAAATAAAAAATAAGATTACAATCCATTTTTCCACAAAACTTGTAATCAACAGAAAAAAAAAAAAAAAAAGAAGTTAAAACTAGACTAAAACTATTGTTAAGGACCATACTAACATCATAAATTTGAAATGACCTCTTAGATTTGTAATTTTTGATCTAGATTATCTTGAACCATAATGAATTTATGGCTGGGTTTTAATTGTCTTGTCTTCATGATTCTGATATATAAGGTTCTATGTAGTAGGCTAATATTGTGTTAAAGAACCTACATTTTGTGCTCTACTTTAAATTTTTTTGGGCAGAAAAAGAGAAAGTATACAAGTCCTTTTGATTAAAAGTAGTTTTTAATAGAGAAAACATAACATAAGTTACTTACTCAAAACAAGTTTTTCTTCTTTCTTTCTAGAATATAATTTGCATCAACAATGTTAAAAACTAGTTTACAAATTATTTATCAAACACTTAAAATTATAAACACAATCAGAGAACTATAGAAACTTCTCAATAGTTTTTATTTTACAAATAAATATAAATTTTAACCAAACCGAATCTTAGATACATATAGAGAGATGCACAATCAAAACATAGAGGGTACAAAGACATGCTTAGAGATATAGACTTATAATTCAATGACAATTTGTGGATTTTGTAGACTCATAGTTAATTTAGCGAAAAAACCATTCAAGAATGTTGTCGTTGTCATCGAGAGTGTGTGGATCTTTAAATACAGAAAGAAATGACGATCCTCTGATTCAAGATTTTCGTAGAGAAAGCGATTTAGCGAGAGTTTTTTGAAAGAAAGGGTTTTTCACTTTGAGAGAAATGGTTTGGCATCTTGATACATTGTCCAAATAGATAGGGTTTCAAATTGAAATTGATTGAGCACCTAACAAAAATGGAGCAACATCAAAAAGAAGAATACGCACAGAGAGTAAAGGTGCAAACACGAGAAAGGGGGTTGAATTGTGTTTGCACAAAGTTGATAACTTTTTGATAATTTATAAAAAATTAGTTTGGTTTTGGTGACTTACTTGGAGTAGAAGCAATCGGATTTAGAGGCAGGAAGCAATGAAAGCATAAATAATTTGACGCGTAGAATTATCCTGGTTCACCACTAACTTGGCTACATCCAGTCCCCTCATTCAGAAGGGTTTAATCCACTAATTCAAAAGCCTTGAATTACAAAGCACCTGACCCTCCAAGCCAGTCTTCCCAAACAGCCTGACAACCCCAGACTTTTGAGGAACTAACCACCTTGATCTTACAAGCCAAGTCTTCTCCTAACCATCTGACAACCCCAAATTGAATAAGGAACTAAACCACTATCGGGTTGGATACAAGAGATTGAAACTTGAGTAGTTGCTTCTAACAAAGCTGATAATAATAATAACTCTCACACTTTAAGAAAAGAACACTCAGAAAATATTTCTAACCTGAACAAGTGTTTCTCTCTTTGAACTCTAAGATGAATTGAGAAATTTGAGCTTGAGTTCTTCTACTTTTTTCTGCTTTTCGATGCTTTTCTCCTTCAGCCTTGAGTGTCCATTTATAGTAAAAATTTGGTCTTCAATTTAATCCTTATTTAATTCTGAATTGTATCTTGTTTAGATTAAGTTTGTAAATTTTTCAAATTAATTTTGTTCCTATTATGTGTAAATAGACTTTGTAAATTCTTCAGAATTATTCTGTTTCTATTTTGTGTAGATTGACTTTGTAAATTCTTCAAAATCAAATATTCTTCAAATCTTCATTAAATGTTGATCAAATATTCTTCAAATCTTCATTAAAATGTTGATCAAATATTCTTCAAATCTTCATTAAATGTTGATCAAATATTCTTCAAATCTTCAATTAAATGTTGATCAAATATTCTTCAAGTCTTCTTCAAATCTTGACCATATTTTCTTTTCAACTTGGTCAAAGATTTTCTTCAATTATAAATATGAATCAAATCTTATTTTAGATTTTTCATCCATTATAAATTTGAATCAAATCTTATTTTAGACTTTCTTCAATTATAAATTTGAATCAAATCTTATTTTAGATTTTCATCAATTATAATTTGGAATCAAATCTTATTTTAGATTTTCTTCAAAAACATTAATCTTCTTTCATGCTCTTTGAAGTCAAATATATTATTCTCATAAAATACTTTTGTTAACATCAAAACTCCAAATGTAAAACCAACTTGGTTCCAACAGAGAGGAGGGGATAATTTGAAAGACGAGTAGAAGAGAGAAGAGAGAAAGAGCTTACATGGCATGAGAAATAAAGAAGGAGCTGCGACGAAGATAAAACATAAGAAGTTGCAGAACTTTGAATTGGAAAAGGGGTTGTGGTTTTTTATTCATCAAATAGGGTAGTGGGTTTCAAATTGAGAGAAAGGGTTTGGGATTTGAGAGGAAGGCAAATGGGCGCACATATTTTCACCCAAAACACTACGGCGGTTGAAATTACCCGTCGTAGGAACCGTCGTAAAATTAAGACGAGGGTGGTTTTATTGCAATCGTCGCAAACCATGTGTCGCAAATCTTAAATTTTCTTGTAGTGATAATCAATTTAATTCTCGAATTCAATCAAATCTAATACTAAGTAAAATATAACCTAACCATCTCTATTCATAATATAATAATGCAAAAGTTTGTTTTGTTCCGAATAATCATAAAGCGAAGCAAAAAAAATTTCATACAATTAAGCATTAACATAAGGACGAGTTTGCAAGTGATGGAAGATTTAAAGGAAAAAACTTGAATTTATAAAAACGAAAATGAAACATTAAGGATTCAAACCACAAGATCCTTATAACTGTCCCCTATCCAATGGATTGATCTATAATTTAGCCTTGCATGGAGGATTGACAAAACGTGCCACAAAAGGCTGTCATGTAATTATTTATAATAAACTAACCTAATCTAATGAGCTTAACTTGAAATTTGTTCCAAAATGGGCTTTAATGATGTTTAACTGCCAAATAGTAACTAATCACTTGACAAAGTAATCCAAAATCCGTAATCAAATTACCAGCTTCAGTAATAAGCCATTTTGACCATCAAGACGTCCAAACCAGAATTTACATCCAACATAGAAATTGTAGCTCTGCATCTTAGCTTTTCAACACATCCTAGACTATCTCAATTAGATAAAAATAACCCAATTTATGGCTTTTAGAAGGAGAGAGTGTCAAGAAGCTAGTAAAAATCAAAAAATACTTAAGATAATGACTAAAGCCTAATTAAGGCATAAAGATGGTAAATATGGTAAAAAGTAACTGTTAGTCAAATTAAACATGGAAAGCACAAAGTACAAGCTATAAAATGCGTATCAAAATGTGTTGATAAACCATAAAGTACGAAAAAAATCAAGGAATAAGAGTCTTTACTCACAAATTAGGCCAAAAATCTTAAAGAAATAAAGGAATATGAGTCTTTTCACTAAAACATGGCTCGAAAGTCCGAAATAATCAAGCAATAGGGGTCATTGCTAAAAACTTTAGCTAGAAAATCTGAAGGAAATTAAGGAATACGAGTCATTGCTGACAAATTAGGCCATAAAATCTAAAAGATATAAAAAAAAAATGAGTTTTTTTGCTTAAAAATTTGGCCACTAAATTTGAAAGAAATCGAGGAATAGGAGTGGTTGCTCCAAAATTTGGCCAAAAAAGTTGAGAAAAATAAAAGAATAGGAGTTGTTGTTCCCAAATTTGGGAAAAAAAATTGGAAAGAAGTTAAGGAATGGGAGTCATTGCTTACAAATTTGGCACTAAAATATGAGACAGATCAAGGAATTATTGTAATTAGTGCACTAAAATTTGGCTAAAACATCCTAGAGAAATCAAGAAATAAGAGTCATGGTTCACAAATTAGGCCAGAAAATCTAGGAATATTTGTTGCTGCACAAATCTTTTGTAAACACAGAGGTGGTTAAAATCAAACTGTCAAACGTTGAGGTGATTATAATCGATTTCTCATAATCATTTGAATTAGATGATTAAATTGATTCTAATCAATCTAGAGGTGATTTGAATCACCTTGTCAAAAATCAATTTTGGTTAGATTTATGTTTATTTGAATCGACTCAAATGTGATTCAAATAAGACATGCGTTTTATATGGAGACTACAAATTAAATTATCGGTGTAATGATTTTTGGTATACAATCAATAGAAAACAAAAATATACTCTTATTCTTTGTGGTTCACGGTCACTCTCTATGTCTTTTAAACACAATGATTTTATTTTTATTATTCATGTTATTTATTTATTTATTTTATTTATTCTATTAAATTTATTTGGGTTATATAATAGGGTAATCATTTCTTGCATGCTTTATTTTTATTCTAATCATTTAATGATATATTTTTATATTAATTATTTTATGATTTATTCTCATTATTGGATGATATATTTTTAAGCATGTAATCATTTATTGGGTATCTTAATTAGTTTTAGCAATTAATTGGGTTAGTTTTAGAATGAGGAGTGGCCAACCTAAAGTCAAAATTGAATAATTATTGGTGTATAGTACTCCATCACACGTGAATCACCTTGTGGCAAACTAATGAATGCTTTGTCTTAGGATCCTTCTCACATTGGGTTCATTTCATAACCACTTGATTCTATTTTAATTGCCTTAATTAAATATTTAGAGACAATGTCATGATTCTTCTCACACGTTTTTCCTTGGGATTGTTACACATAGCATTCATTTGCTTTCATCACTATAATTAACCAAAAAAAAAAAAATCTCTTCATCTCCACATAACCTGATGCACACTTATCTCTCTCACACCATTCTCTTGTTTTCTTTTCTAAGTCATTAACTACACATCCATTGGTTTACCCTTTTCTAAGTCCCTCAAATCCATAGTAGACGCTTCATTCACAATAGTTGAGTGCTGCAACTAGCTGCTGAGATATACTCTGCTTCTATTGTTGACAGAGCAATAGTGTCTTGTCTTTTGCTCGACCGAGAGATCTAATTATCATCAAGGAATGTACAATTTCCAATAGTGCTCTTCCTTTCTAGCTTATCTCCAGCATAGTCAGCATCACAGAAATCTACTAACCTGTATTCAGAGGATGACTTATAACACATACCAAAGTTAGTAGTGCCTTTTAGATATCTAAAGATCCTCTTTAAATCTATTAAGTGGGATTCTTTAGGGTCAGATTGAAATCTGGCACACATACACACTAAACAGAATATCAGGTCCAGTGGCAATTAAGTAAAAGACAGAACCTATTATTCCTATGTATACCTTTTGATCTACCTTTTTACCTGACTCATCTTTGTCAAGAGAACCGGTTGTATGCATAGGTGTGGACATTATCTTACAGTCTTCCATTTTAAACTTCTTAAGCAATTCCTATGTGTATTTGGTCTGGTGAATAAGTACACCATCTGGGTTTTGATGAATTTGAATTCCCAAAAAGAATTTTAATTCTCCCATCATGCTCATCTCAAATTCATTTTGCATAGAATTTTTTTGGCACAACTTGCCATTAGAAGAACAAAAAATAATATAATCAACATATATCTAGAAAATGAAATGGTCGATCTTAGATAATTTTCTAAATAAAGTAGTGTCAACCTAGCCTATATCAAAATCAATTTTTAAAAAGGAAGTTCTTTAGTCTATCATATCAAGCTCTTGGAGCCTAATTTAGACCATACAAAGATTTCTTTAGTTTCAAGACATGGTCTGGAAAATCATTGTTGTCAAAGCCAAAAGGTTGTTTGACGTATACTTCTTCATTTATGTAACCGAAAGTACTTTTCACATCCATTTAATATAGTGATTTTATTAAATGCATCAAAAGAAAGTATAAGTCTGATAGCCTCTAAGCTTGCCAATAGGGTGAAAGTTTCAGTGTAATCAATACTTTCTTGCTGATTGTATCCTTGTGCTACAAGACTAGATTTATTTCTAACTACTTCAGCATTCTCATTGAGTTTGTTTATGAAAACCCACTTGGTTCCACAATTGGCTTCTTTTCTTTAGGTTTGAGGACTAGATCCCATATGTCATTCATTTTGAATTGATTCATCTTTTCTTGCATAGCTACTATCCATCCATCATCTGATAGCACTTTGTCTATGGATGTAGGTTCAATTTTAGATAGTAGTCCAAACATCAACGTTTCCTTGAGAGCGGATCTGGTTTTCAGAGGATTATTTGTGTTTCATATGATCAGAGAATCTGGGTGAGAGGACTAGTATTTCCATCCAGTTTTGCATTCTTAATGCTTTTGATATGAGTTTTCAGGTGGATCTTTTGATTCACATTGGACTGACTTTGTTGATTCCTCTGTTTTATCTGGTTCCTCTAATGTATCTGGTTCCTTTGAAATCTATAGATTTGCAAAGACTATGTCTAGCTTTGACTTTTTAAGGTCAAGCTTTTTGTCATCAAACTTGACATGGATTGATTTTTCAACAATTAATGTTTCTTTGTTGTATACCCTATAGGCTTTAGACCTTTTAGAGTATCCCAAAAAGATGCACTTTTGAGATCGTGAGTCAAACTTGCTAACATTGTCTTTGGTGTTCAAAATATCGCATATACAACTAAACAAATGAAAATATGAAATGTTGGACTTTATTCCTTTCTATAATTTATAAGGAGTCTTATTGAGAATAGGTCTAATATATATTCTATTATGAATATAACGTGCAGTGTTCATTGCTTATGCCCAAAAGTGTTTGACAACGTTCATTTCATGAATCATGGTATAGCCATTTCCTTAATAGATATATTTTTTCTTTCTACAACATCGTTTTGTTAGGGTGTTCTAGGAGAAAAAAAATTATGTATAATACCATTCTCTTCACATAAGTTTTCAAAAAAGTTTGTTTTCAAATTCACCTTCATGATCACTTACAAAAAACTTTTTCATTTTTCACTTGTTTGTAGAAGGTAGTGAAAAATTTATGTGACTCATCCTTGTGTTTTAGAAACTTTACCTTTGTCCACTTGGAAAAGTCATAAAAAATAATGAGTCCATACTATTTACCACTAAGAAAGGCAATCTTTACAGGGCCAAATAGATCAATATGTAAAAGTCCATGTGGTCTAGAGGTGGAAACAATATTTTTAGAGGAAAAACAAGATTTTGTTTGTTTCCCTTTCTGAAATGCATCACAAAGAACATCTGATTCTTACTTAATATTTAGAAAGCCTCTAACTAATTCAAGTCTTTTCAATTTTAAGAAAAACCTCAAATTGGAAAGTCCTAATCTTTTGTGTCATATCAGTTGTTCCTCGCTTATAGACATAAGACACTTGACTTCTTGTTGGTTTAAAATCATATAAATTTATTTTGTAAATGTTGTTTTTCCTTTGGCCAATAAATAGAATGGATCTACATCATAACCATTGTCGCTTACTGTGTCGTGCTCAATGATCTTACGAATCCTCCGTTCTTGAGGGCCAGGTCTCGGAACACTCTCGTTGTGTGTCATGAGCATCCACTGTCATGGTACCATGACTAGTTTGTCAACTTTGTAGCTAAGGGTATTTGCAAGATAAATTATTTTATTTTTAGGTACCTAAATTTGATTTGGTCCTGGTTTGTTAGTTCTGAAAGGTATCTTGTCTTTCTTATGGTAGAATGTGCAAAATTGGCTAGAAAATTCGAGAAAAGTAAAGAAATAGGAATCGTTACTCCCAAATCTTGTTTATACAAAATTGCAAAGCATGCTTTCTGAATAACAGAAACCCGTGCCAAACTAAAATACAGTGAACGTCTTACCTTTCATTAGTTCTGTTTGTCAGATAGAAATGGTGTCATTTGGACTGCGTAGAGATGGTGTCGTTCAAGCAATGTTCGTGATTCTCTCCAACACTCGTCAGCAAAGGTTCTGTGCAACAAGAAGTAATTACATGACATTTGATTCATAACCATTCGTAACGATCAAATAAGGGAAAGTTTTAAATCTCGTTGCATTTTATTTGTATGTTTATTCACAATTTCCCTTCAATAGGTGTCATTGTTCCAAAATTTGGCCAAAAAATCCAAAAGAAATCAAGGAATATGAATCGTTGCTCTGAAATTTGGTTACAAAATCTGAAAGAAATCCAGGAATTGGAGTAGTTGCTACAAAATTTTGCACAAAAAAACATAAAGAAATGAAGGAAATAGAGTTCTTCCTCATAAATTTTGCTAGAAAATCCGAGAGAAATCAAGTAATATGAATCATTGCTCCAAATTAAATCAAGGAATTCGAGTCATTGCTCCAAAATTTAGCTAGAAAATCCGAAAGAAATAACGGAATATGACATTTTCTTACAAATTGGTCTAAATTTCTGAGAAATATCAAGAAGTAGGAGTCGTTGGTCCAAAATTTGGCTAGAAAATCTTATAGAAATAAGGAATAGGAGTTATTGCTCCTAAAGATAGCCAGTAAATCTGAAAGTAATCAAGGAATACAAATCTTTGCTTACAAATTAGGCTAGAAAATCCAAAAGAAATCAAAGAATTGAGCGTTTACTACGATGTTTGGTTACAAAATCCAAAAAACATAAAAGTAATAGGAGTTGTTGCTCCCAAATTTGCATAGAAAACCAGAAAGAAATCAACGATTTAAGGTCTTTGCTCTAAAATTTGACCAGATAATTCGAGAGAAATCAAGGAATAGGAGTCATTGATCCTAAACTTTGTTAGAAAATCCAAGAGAAATATAGGAATAGGAATCATTGCTCCCAAATTTGGTCAGAAAATCTGAAAGAAGTCAAGAAATAACGGTCCTTGATCCCAAATTTAGTTTGCAAATCCGTGAGAAATCAAGGAATATTAGTTCTTACTCCCAAATTTGGCTAGAAAATCTGAAAGAAATCAACAAATAGGAGTCATAGATTATAAATTAGGCTAGAAAATCTGAAAGTAATCTAGGAATAGGAGTCTTTGCTTCAAAATTTGGTCAGAAAATTCGAAACAAATCAAGGAATGTGAGCCTTTGCTCCCAAATTAAGCCATTATATATGACTCTTTGCTTCCAAATTCGGCCAGAAAATCCAAAAGAAATGAAGGCAAAGGAATCCCCAAGGTGGTACTTCTCCTCCAAGTACCGGGTTTGATTCCCATGGAAGACAAAAACTCATTATTTCCTACGGAGAGGAAAGGTGGGCGGAAAGATCGTGATTAACAGTGTCGATAAAGGTAAGGGTCGGGATGTTACAATTTTGTTAAAATTGAGTTTGTAAATTCTTCAGATATATATTGTTCATATTTTGTTAAGATTTCTTTTGCAAATAATAAATGTATCTTCTTGTGATAAATCTAGATCAAATCTTCTTGTAAATAATTCATATCTTCTTGTGATAAATCTTGATCAAATCTTCTTGTAAATAATTCATACCTTCTTGTAGATAAACGTTGATCAATTTTTCTTGTAAATAGTTCATATCTTATTGTTGAAAAGATGTTGATCACATATTCTTCAAATCTTGACCATATCTTATTTTCAACTTGGTTAAAGATGTTCTTCAATTATAAATCTGAATCAAATCTTATTTTAGATTGTCTTCAAAAATACAAATCTTTTTTCACACTATGTGAGGTCAAATATATTGTTCTCATAAAATACTTTTGTTAACATCAAAAATCTAAGTATAAAACCAATTTGGTTCCAACAATCCCCCCCTATTTGATAAGGACTGATATCGTTTCAGCAAGTGTACTGAATCATTGCAAGTAATAATAAAACGGTAGTACCGAGTGTCGAACTCAAGGATTGTGTTTTACTATCGAGTTGTATTTAATTACTAAATTGAACAAAAAGTTTCCGAATTGATTGAAATAATATTTAAAATTAACAACAGTAATAAAATTGATCCTTTATAATAAGAAAGATGTCAGAGATGACTTTCACTTCGAATCCAACCTTGGTGTCTAATTTGATCCAAGTTACTGAATTTCTTTATTGAATTATTACCGAATTCTCTTTATTATTCTTGCCCTAATGTCTTAGTGAAAGAACCTTTAATTCCAAAGCAACCCTTAATTCCTTAGTGGATTTAAGATTATAATTAAGTCTTACCGTACAACAATTCTCTTGTTTAAACTCTTGCCTTTGCAACTAATTTAATTGGTTTCATGACCTGCATCTATCCCTAGACTACGAATTCATGAATTTCTCATCTCATGCATTCGTAAAGTCCACTTCCGTTTCAAAATACGAATCGTAGAACATTTTAATATTGATCAAGCAATAAAAAGCATTAAGCACATAGATGAGAAAAATAATTCAATAAACTAGTTCATATAACTAGAAATCAAATCAGGAAAATAAGGGTTTCATCTTGTTACACTCATCCCTAACAAATAGGATTTAGTTACTCATGACAGAGATACAAAAGATAGAGATTAAAGAAGAATTACAAGAATGATTCATGAATGATTCTTGACAAAACTGCTCCAATGATGTTAGAAACAATCGTCTTTGAGTTTCTCTGTTAGGGCACAAGTCTCCCCACTTCCCAATACTCAAAAAGATCCCTAGAAAGTGAAAAAATGCGTTTTTATACATTCAGCCGCGTGCCACATGCCCCTAGCGCGGAATTTGCGCTTCAGGCGCAAGTGGACAGAGTTAGAAAGGCCGAAATGCACCCCAGGCGCAGGTTTTTGCGCTTCAGGTGCACAACATCTTCTGTCTGACTTATACTGCATTTTTTCGCCTCTTTAGAGTCTGAATTTGGTTTCGGTGTCTTCTTAAAAGTTGTAGCTATGGAGTTTAGATTTCACTTGCACTTGGTTTGACGTCAATTGGACATCTACAACTCCAGATATGGCTGAAATACTCTACATAGGTCATGTTGATTTCTCACCAAAATTCAGCATTGCACTAAAACAAAGTAACAACGCAAAACTATGAAAAATCTCTACTTAATCAAGGAAATAAGAACATAAATATTTCATTAAATCAAAGAACTAAAATCAACAAAATATATCAAATAACTCCTTAAATTAACTAATGAATAAAAGATAAATAAGACTAAAAACAATTAAAAATATGCATATGATGAAGAGTCATCAATGACCAAACTGTATTGATAAAAACTTTTCTTTTAAATACTTTGACTCCCCCTTACTTAAGTCTCCCCCTAAGTCTAAGTATTTTGTCTCCCTACATTATCAAACATCTTTCTCCCCCTTTTGTCATCAGACAAAAAGACTTGAAAGTGATATTTGTCTCTGTTTTTATATTTTAGTTTGCCTTTTTTTTTTAATAGAATGAAAATGACATAATTATAAAAGATAAAATTTATCCTAAGTATGAAACAAAACTACTCTAAGATTGGCACAACATTAGTTAAGTTAAAGAATAAGGTTTATGTTTTTTTGATAAAGTCAAACTAATCTTCAGCTAGTGGTTTAGTGAATATGTCAGTCAATTGATGTTCAGTGGCTACAAACTGGATAATAAGCACACATTTTTTAACAAAGTCCCTAATGAAATGGTGTTTGATTTGTATGTGTTTAATTTTAGAATGAAGTATAGGGTTTATGGTTAGCCATATGGTAGAAGTGTTGTCACAATAAATGGGAATGTTGGTTTCTAGGATTTTGTAGTCCTCTAGTTGATGTTTCATCCAATATAGTTGAAAGCTACAACCAGCTGTTGAAATGTACTCAGCTTCTGCTGTTAACATGACAATTGTGCTTTGTCTCTTGAGCAAAAGATTAAGTTGTCACCTAGAAATGTGCAGTTTACATTGTGCTTTTTCTCTTAAATTCTCCCATCATATTCATAAGAAATTCAAGCTGCATCAATTTTGAAAATTCTTGGCAAAGAGTGCCATTAGTAGATCCAAAAATAATGTCATCAACATAAATTTGAATAATAAGAATGTCATCTCCGATTGATTTTCTAAAAAGTGTATTATCTACTTGTCCTCTTTCAAAGTTATTTTTAAGCAAGAAGTTACTAAGTCTATCATACATGATTTGGAAATTTAGAACTTACAAAACCTGGGGGTTGTTTAACATATACTTATTCACTTATTTAACCATTCAAAAAAGCACTTTTAACATCCATTTGAAACAATGTAATGTTTATTATTTGCAACAAAAGAATGTAGGATACAAATAGCTTCTAACATGGCCACTCGAACAAATGTCTCATTGTAATCAATGCCCTCTTGCTGACTGTAGCGTTCTTCTATGTTCATTTAGCTTGTTTTTGAAAATCCACTTGGTTCTAATAATGTTCTTATTTGGTCTAGGTACTAGATCCCAAACATCATTCCTCTTAAATTAATTTAACTTTTCTTGCATTGCAAGAATCCATCCATCATTTGCCAAGGCTTCATCAACAGAGGTAGACTCAATTGATGAGAGTGAGCCAAACAAAGTAGTATCTGTTAGTGATGATCTGGTCCTCAAAGGATCAATTGCACTTCAAATGATTAAAGTTTCAGGATGATATGACGTGTACTTCCATCCATATCTTTCTTCTGACTTATCTTGACTGTTTCTAACTTGATTAGATTCATCCTCTGAAGATGAACTTCAACTCTCTGTGTATGTATCATTAGCACATATTGATGATGAAAATAAATAGATGTACAAATTAAATTAGATTAAAACACATACCCATACTAATTTCCATCATCAGAAATAAATATGTATGTAGCCAAAGCAGCTTCTATATTATTCATAATCGTATATGAAAATGGTCTGAAGGAAATTGGAAACCATTGCAAAATAAACAAACTAGTGAACCATATTAATATAAAAACATGAATTTGTACAATATAATATTGTGAGTCTTACCAAAAAGAGGGTATATATATGTTATAATATAAATATTATGTTATATTATTTTCTTATATTATTTTGTTAGTCTTTTTATAAAATAATAGCTATCCATTTTTTTCCCTTAAAAAAACAGTACACACTCCCACTAGTAACATTGTTTGCATTCTGTACAAAGAGAATAAGTTTCGGTTTTTTGAAAAAGCACTTACAAGATATGTTTATGAATTTGTACATCTCAGCACTTAGGTAAAAAATGAATGATTACGAGCAAGAGTGCAGAGGAGGCTGTATATGCTTATAACTTGTGAGTTTCTTATTTTTCAAGCACGAAATGCGCGTCCTTTTTATTTATATATTTAGAGTATGTATATATTTAGAATATAATATATTATTATAAATTATAATAATAAAATGATATCATAAATTAAACGATTTTTTATATTATTTTATTTAACTTAATAAATATTAAAAAGGAGAGTACAATTAAAAGTTGATATTCTATTTTTCAAGAAAAAAACTACTTTAAAATAAATTAAAATATTTAAAAATAAATATATTAGATAAAAATGTTTATAAATATAATTTATGAAAATGTAAACAAATATACATTAATGTCATTTAATATTTTTCAACTACTTCAATAGTTAATTTAACTAAATATTTTATTTTCGATCAGTCAACTATAAACTTTCACGTATTAACTATCAGCCAATTTATCGGTTATAAGTTAGCTTAAAGATTAATTTTATCAAATAGAGCTATAATAGATATTTTTGTAGTTATTGTATTTATATTTTACTTTTGAAGTTTTTCGCTCCACTTCACATGAGAGACGAGTTAATGGGACACATTTTGATTTTTTTAGATCAGACGAGACATACATGGCACATACTAGTAAAAACATTCAGTTAGCAATAATAATTTCTTATTATCTGTTTTTCGATTTTGTTTTACAATAACTCAAACATGATATTGATAATCCAAAAGGTATATATTTTCATTTCTATTTTTGATTTTGTTTTACATTTATTTAGCTACAATAATTTATTTACATTATTTGTTTAACCGGCATTTAGACAGGCACTCTCATCTGCGTTTTTTTATTTTTTAATTGTGATAAGATAAGTTCATAAATTTGTTGTACTTTTTTTATTAAATTTGTTTTAGTTTTTGCAGTCTAAAAGTAACCTCTTAAGAGTAAAAATGGTAGTAAAATGGGTCACCCCAAAACAATATATTTGCTGTTAAGATGTATTTGTTACTGAGATTTTTCTTTGCTAATGTAACAGCTATTTCACTACGTACCTTATCAATATTTATAAGAATTAAGTATTAGAATTTCTAAAATTTTATTAATTGTTAATGCTGTATTTTTAGCAATATTAAATTAGGAGCAAAGGTAAAAATAAGGAAGTATTAGTATTAGCAGTAACAAGTCTAAGTGACAATATTTTTTTATGTATTTTATATATTTAGACATATATCTTAGTAATTATCTAAATTTATTATTTAATGATTTATTCTATACGATGGTGAATGAAAAAGAAATATGTCAAGTGTGTCAAAAATATCTAGAAAATATTACTATTGAACAACCATATTAAAAACAACATTCCATCATTATTGAAATTATTAATTAGGAGTTTTATAATTAAACTCATTTATTAATAAGGTATGTGTACGTTTTTTTTTAATTAGCAAACATTAGCTAATTTAATTGTTTGGAATGTAATTGGTTCTTTTAGAAATATTGTTTTGAAATGATATTTTCTTCAAACAATACTAAATAGATTTTATATGATATATAATTTGAAGTTATTTTGACTATATCAAATATATTCCAACTCATTAGTTCCCAACTCTTCTCTCAATTATTAAAAATTTAATTTTCTCTTCTACTCCTTTAATTACTCATCATACACCTTTCTCACTCTCACTTTAATTTTATTATTTTTATTACTATTCAAAACACCCCCAATTCATTATTTTAATAATAGTTTTTAATTTCTCATTCATTATTCTCATATACGTTATTCAATTCCATAAATTTTAATTAATACCTTTTATTTTTTATCAAGACTCAGTGCCATATCTATTGAAAACAAGAAAAAAAAAAACAAATAATATCACATTCTCCTATCACAATAAACCACGATTAGCTCGTAATCTCTCTACTTGTACTATCACTATGAATAGACCTTGTGAAAACCAAGACTCATTGCAAAATCATCTTGTATCCCTCTTCATTTTCATCTATTTTATTTTCACAAGACAAATGTGTTTAAAAAATGGATCACCATGGAAACAACACCTTAGCTACAACGGAACCACCACTATTTTATTTCCTTCAACTTTAACATCAATCATAAATTTAATTTGACTAAAAATACAAATGAAGTTGAATTATAATATATATTTTTTTGTTTAAATATTAACTATATCTATATCTATCACGCATATTCTGATTAGAGAAAAAATATATATTGATCGAGTTGAATTTAGCAAAATTGTTTTATGTTATTAACTGATGCAATCATTTTAGATATATATTTATAATAATTCTATTTTCTAAAAATTGATCAGTTTTATGTTTTGTGCAATTTTCTTTCGACTTGTATTTAAAATATTAATTTCACTTAGAATAGATGAACCGTATATTCCATTTTAATTATATAAACAAAAATTATGTAAACACAAACAGAGGTATAATATGGTATATAATGTTAACATATTTGTTTTTGTTATAAGTTGGATTCATTCATATTCGATTAGTTGAAAATGTATGATTGTGCATAACATAATTTTTTCATTGTTAAAAGGTTTTAAATATTATTAGTTTTAAATATATAATCTAATTTATATGGGCATCATTATTTCTATATAATAATCGTATATTATGTGGTACTTTATTTTAAGATTCTATTACGAAGAATAAATACTTTTTTGGGTTGCTTATTGTATCCGCTAATTATTAGTTGCGATGGTTGTAAGACTCTGAATTTTATAAACTCTAATTTCTGCAATTTTAATGTATTTTGTGTTGAATTGCTTAAGTTATTACCCCAATTTCTATTTTATGAATTAAGTATCAAAAATATATTTTGTTAAGAGTTAGTAATATGTTTAAAATATATGTATATATATATATATATATTTGGAGACCCGATTAAAATTATTTATCGGAGAGTAATTTAATTAAGTTACGAAGAACTTATTATCGACAAAAATCTTAAGAAGTCATATGTTGCTGATAAATTTTAAGATGTCATATGTTACTCTTTTAATTACTCTTGGGCTGAGTTTAAAGAAGAAGTTTAGAGTATTTTATTAACTCAAATTTTTGTGCTCTAATAGTTGAGTGATATAACTTAAAAGATAAAAATATTTGAATTGTCGTGTATGCGTATGTGGATTGGAAAATATTCATTTTTATTTAGTTTTAAATAAATAATGTATCACTTAGTTGTAAAAGTTTTTTTATGTGAAAAATATTTAATTTTGGAATTATGATGTGGTTGGATAAATTTTGGTGGTGAACAAATTTGTATGAATCTTTAAGTTTATGTAGTTAGCTACTTGAGTCTTGAAAAGGAATTGAGACCGTTGACACCGAGTTAGCGGTGGGGAGAACTCTAAAATATTAATGTTACTGTGGTTGTAACACCCTTAATTTTAAAATGTAATTTTTGTATTTTGGAGGTGTTATATGTGAATTCTGGGGCTTTTTAGCCAGTTTATTGGTATTTTGGAGGTTAAATGCCATAAATATTTTTGTGGGTCCTGTTTTAAATTATTTGGCGAGAAATAATTTAATTACGTTGCGGAAAATTTAGTACCGGACTATCTTGTTAAAAATATCTATAGTTGCAGAAAATTTTACCTGTCAATTGAGTTGCAATGAGAATGGATATTTTTATCAAAATAGTTGAGATGTGTGTAAGAGTTTTAATTATTTTTGGTTTGGTTTACTTTTAATATGTATATATTTATATTTATATATATATATATATATATATATATATATGTATTAGTGGAAAGTTATTAATAAATATATATAAAGTTAGTAAGTTATTTATATATATATATATATATGAAGGCTAGGGATTAGAAAAAAAAAAGAAAGCAAAGCATTTTCCCTGCCCGCGTACCTACTCCATCTTCTCCTTCTTTTCTTTGTTTTTATTTCAAAAATCCCAAACATAAAACCTCACATATCACCTAGATCCAAGCTTATCTCGCGACGTGACTGAACAGAAAGTTGATCGTAATCACGTTGCGGTGCTTGGGAACTAATTTTCGCAGCTCTGTGCGAAGCGGGAATTTTACCGGAATTTTATCGCGGTGCCGTAATCGGCCGTTCGAGCTACCGTCGAGGTAAGGGCTCCTTCCAAATTTTTAGCTTGCATATAGGACTCTATATGTGTATTTGTGGGGTTTGTTTTTGATGGAGTTTATGTGTGAATTTGGGGAAAAGGAATTTAATGTGATTTATGTGTGTTGTGGAAAAGAAATTGGTGGTTTGTGTTTAAAGATTTTGAGTTTTGATTTAGTGTATTATGGTTGAAAATTTTGGAAAATGAATTTGATGGGTTTAAGGTGTAATGTTGTGGGAAATGAATTTAACCCATTTTGTGAGTAAAATGGTGAAAATTGAATTTGATGAATTTTGATGTGTGGGTAGTGGTGATTCTTGCCTGGTATAATTGTTATGATTATGGGTAATATTTTAAATGTGGAAATTTGCGTTATGATTGAGGTTGTGGAATTTTGAATAAATGCAATTTATGTGTAAATTTTGATTTGGTGTGAAATGAATTGATGAGATTGTGTATGTGGTGATTTGAATTCAATATGATTTGTGAATTCAATTTCATGTGATTTGAGGATTGTATGCGTTGAGTATGCTCTGTGTTAAATTTGAGAATCATTAGTGTTAAATGAGCATTAAAAATGGGGAATCTTTTAATAGCTGCATTTACTTAATGATTGTGGTGTCGAGAGTCAGAGTATGCTCATGCATTTCATAGTAGTGATAGTGGTGACCGGATCGGCCACGGGATGATTCCATGTGAATTGTTGGTTCATCCTATCCTTGCGGGGATTATTGCGTCGGTGATAGTGGTGACCGGATGGGCCACGGGATGATTCCATGTGAATTGTTGGTTCATCCTATCCTTGCAGGGATTATCGCGTCGGTGATAGTGGTGACCGGATGTGCCACGGGATGATTCCATGTGAATTGTTGGTTCATCTTATCCTTGCGGGGATTATCGCGTCGGTGATAGTGGTGACCGGATGGGCCACGGGATGATTCCATGTGAATTGTTGGTTCATCTTATCCTTGCGGGGATTATCGCGTCGGTGATTGGGGTGACCGGATGGGCCACGGGATGATTCCATGTGAATTGTTGGTTCATCTTATCCTTGCGGGGATTATCGCGTCGGTGATAGTGGTGACCGGATGGGCCACGGGATGATTCCATGTGAATTGTTGGTTCATCTTATCCGTACGGGAGATGATTCCATGTGAATTGTTGGTTCATCTTATCCGTACGGGAGATGATTCCATGTGAATTGTTGGTTCATCTTACCCTTACATGGATTATCGCGTCGTGCTAACCTGTGAGAGGTTGCACATTAGTAAATCGTGCTAGCCTGTGAGAGACTGCACCTTGGTAATTAGTACTAGTCTGTGAGAGAATGTACAATTATGATTTACGCCCTTCGAGGAGGGTTTTGTTGATATTCCGAAATCATGTGCTTTGGCATATACGCATTGCATTAGGGTGCTTGGCACGCGAGTCATGTTTGACATGTTATGATGTTTGTATATGCGTATTTGATTGTGATGAGTGATTTGTGTTGTGTTGGTGTTTGTGGTTGATTGAATTGGTGTTGAAAGTGTTGGAATGAACTTGGAAGTGTAGGAATGTTTTTGAAATGGTTAAAAACTGATTTTCTGCTGTTTTGACAGGTGTATTCGACAACACCTGTGTTGTAGTCGAATACAGATGATTAAATTAGCTACTGACTTGATTTTTTTGAAGTGTATTCGACTACACAACGTGCTGTATTCGAATACAGTTGATTGGAATGCTGTATTCGAATACAGATAGGCTGTATTCGAATACAGTTGATTGGAATGGTGTATTCGAATACAACAGTGCTGTTTGGTCCAAAACTTCATTTTTCAACCTTGTTTATGCATGTTTAACATATGCAAACCCTTTCTAGATGCATGCTAAGTTGAAAGGTGATTTTGTGCATTTAAAATTGAATGTTATGTGGTATTTGTTAATTTCGGATTGGTGACCCTTTACAATTTGTGGAAATCTGGGCTTTGCCCTCAGATGAGAACCAGGGTCGATCTAAGGCGTGGCACAGCGATGGGTTGGTTTTGTAACCGGAAGTAGTGGGGCTTGTTGCCACTCGTGGATTCTCAGTATCCAGTCACCCTCAGATAGATTAATGATCAGCTTAGGGTTGTAATCAAGAATTTTATTTATTTTCCCTTTCCTATTTCAAAGTTGTTGTTGTAAAAAAGGAACTTATGTATTTGAAACAAAGCATTTTAGCCGGTGTATATTTTACTTGGATACTTTGGATTTTTGTTCAAAACCATTTCCGCTGTTGTAATTAATGATAACCTTCGTTGTGGTGTTACGACTCAAATATTTTATCCAAGAGTATTTTCTTTATTTATGGATTTAACTTGGGATTTTTATCACTTTATTTTGAAAAAAAAATAATAATACTCGCGCTTTTTAAAAATCGGGGTGTTACATTGTGGTATCAGAGCTTTGGTCTAAATTTCTTTGGGGCTGTGAGTTGGGTGTCCTAAGCTGATCAAGAGTCGAGGTTAGGGGTATCAAGTGACTGGAGTCCACGCGTACGTTGTGTTTTGGTTTCTTGGGTCAAGCATGATGTGCTTAATTAGTTTATTGTTTCTTATACGAAACAGGGTGCCTTGTAGCACTTTAGTTGGAAGAGTAGTTAAAACATAGAACATTAGTCGACTTTGGTCGACGAGTGTCTCTGGATTCCTTAAACCTATCGGTCTAGGAAAGAAAGGGTTGAAGTGAATCATGACGGCATGGGATTTATGAAGTGATTCCAAGGATATAGAGGCTATGTTATTGGTGTTAACTCGAAGATGTTATTGGTGTGAGACGGATAGGGGATTTCAAGTAAAGATCTAAGTGGAGAATTCATTTTTATGAAAAGTATTAGATGTTTTCTCGGTAGATTTCATGACGAGACTGGATGAAGTTTGATAACTTTCAAAGAGATGTGAACACCATGGAATTGTTGAGAAGACGAGGCTTCCATTCGGAATAACATCTGGTGCTCAGGTGTCAACTAAAGAGGCTTATGTTGAAGTTAAGGTGCGCTACACATGAGGGGTGAATATTACCTTGGTGAGGCAAAGGACGCTGTGAGGAATAGTCGATACCTTGAGGGGTAAGGTCGAGCATACGAGTTAAACTAGATTCGTGACTTAGATTGTTAAGTATGAATCTAATGACAGTTATAGGAGTGAGACTATATATTTTATTGGTAATTTACCAATCTCTGTGTGGTTTAGGAGATAATAAGTGTGGATAATGATCTTAGAGGAAACTATTGACGCGTAAGTGTGAACTTTGAGTGATGTTTGGGTAAACAGAATGAGTTAAGCCTTGATGTATTGAACCACATGTTGCTATTAAGTGGAATTGGAAGTACAGAGTACAGGAGTACTTAGAGATTGTTGCAATGTAAACATTGAGAGTCTATTAAAGAATGGTAAACACTAGGAGAATGTGAATATTTCGATAGGTCAGAGGGATTAATCCAGATTTGATTTGAGACCCCAAGATGGTTAATCTTTAAGTCAACGATTCAAAATCCACAACGTTGGATGGAGGACCAAGTGACACCTTAAACTTGTATGATCAAGGGGGTTGAGGTAGGCAAGTGATAAATAATTCACGTTATGGATGGAAGTGTTTGAAGATTCACTAATAATGTTGTATTATGATTAGAAGAGTTTCATTAGTGAGATTACTAAGACGGTTAGAGTCAATAATAAATAAGACCTTGTATTGGATCTTAAGATGGAATGGATAAATTGAGACGGTGTAATGAGTATTTGAAGATTTCAAGGACCAGATTTTATGAATTTATTCGAATGACATAGCGTGAATAGGAAGAAATGTAACAAATGATGTATGGTTTAGTTGTTGTTCTTGGGAAGCCAAGCGTTAAGATTTGAAATGAGTGTTTCAGTTACTAGATGGACGAGGAAGGTATGTGGATCTTGGAGAAATGTTACTGCAAAGTTATGAGGATGAAGTTTAAAGATAATTATTCTTTAGGAGATGCTTATTCGAAAGGTATGAGAAGTAATTCTTTAGGTTGTTCAATTGCCGAGATTCTTTTAGTTGGTACCTTGGTGAAGATTGAGAATGAATAAGAAAATCCAGCGAGTGAACCAAATTTTTGGAAAACGTGCCGTTAAAACTTGTTGGAGCAGCACATGGGTATGTGGCTTATGTCAATTAAGGATTCATGAATGAATTATCCCACCCGTAAATCAGACATTGTTATTAGAAGAGTACGCCAATAAATTCAAAGGCACTACTTGAATGCATGTCATAGGGGTACGTTATTGTGTTCGTCAATCAAAAGAGTTAAATGTTTATTGGTTGGAAAGAATTGAGCATGGAATGAAAGAGTTTGGTGGGAACTAGTAAGGCTTAATTTATTGAAATTACTATAATGAAGCAAGACGAAGTACGATGACAGATGAGCTAAGCAAATAAAGGACTCTAGGTGTTGACCACATGGACGGTTGAATGACGATAGAGGTGAAAAGTGTTTTAATTTAGATGTAGAATATTTCATAGGAAGTGTGGAAATTTGGAGGAATTAAGATTTTGTTGAAATGTTGAAGAAATTCTTAAAGACCAGGATGACAATCTTATCTGAAGGAAGAAAAGTTTAAGAGTAAGAGGAAAGACAAAAATAAGATCAAGTTAAGTTGGATGATATTTTGGAATATGACGCACAATGGTGTGTACCGATTGTGGCTATCAAAGAAGAGAGCAATTTTTGGAAAAAGACATACAAGAGTAAGCTACGTAATGATTTCGAAATAATGAAGATGTATTAAGGTTCGAGGTAGACATTTAAGGTTTGTATAAATGGAAAAGCGATGGAGTGAATACAATGTGTTTGACCTGTCATAATGAAAAGATAATCATCAAGCTGCAAATAAAGGACACAGCGAAATTGAAAAGTATCAGAATGAGTGTTGGTAGCAGATAGAGGAAAATTAGTTTCGGGTTTGTCCAGAGTTGCAAGGTATGTAAAAAAAAATTGACTAATGAAACGTGAATTTGAGGTGTTAGGAATGAGACAAATGTAGGTCTTAACCAATGAATGAAATTCAAATTGGATTTTATTGGAGACGTGACTCTTGAAATGAAGTACTAAGCTGGAAGGATGTTTGCGTGTTAGAGGTGGTATAGTTCGGACATATCGTCGAAAATATTTGAGGAAAACTTTGATCACCAATCGAATGTTGGGATGTGCTTATTAAAGATATAATCATACCAACATTCTGTTAAGAACACTGTGGCTTGGTGCAGTTGTGCGACTAAAGAAAATCGAGGATTTACGGGCAATGGAGAAATTAGGGAGTTTTTAGCGGTAATGAATGTTTTGTGCTCAATGTGTGAGTGTCAAACTTAGAGTTTCAGTTTGGGACCTAATGGATGTTTCGTACCAAGTGGATGTATATGAGGCTATGTAGCATAGTTTTGGGCGATTGTACTTCATCGATAGGAAAATAAGGGAAACTCAGTGGACCTTAAGAAGATTGTTAAACCGCTTGTACCTCGAGATAGCTTTAAGTCCAAGTTGAGGGGAGCATTATTACAGTTGGGTTAAGATGGTCTAATCCATCATCATGGTCGTTGACAACTTATTGACAAATTGAGGAACTGATCATCCTCAATCTCTTGTTGATGGTAGACAATATCATGTTGAGTGGCACGGGCGAGTCTTACCGGCTATGATAGTGCGTAAAGTTATTAAAGTACCCTATGAGAACGAATAGACGACACTTTCTTCGAGTAGGCCGGACGAAACAAGTTCTAGTATGAATGTTGAATTGGAGAGCAAGATGAGAGAACAACACCCTGAGTTGTTTATCGACGCGTAGTTTCGAAGACGAAACTATTTTTAGGGGGGTAGAATGTAATACCCTTAATTTTAAAATGTACTTTTTGTATTTTGGAGGTGTTATATGTGAATTCTGGGGCTTTTTAGCTAGTTTATTGGTATTTTGGAGGTTAAATGCCATAAATATTTTTGTGGGTCCTGTTTTAAATTATTTGGCGGGAAATAATTTAATTACGTTGCGGAAAATTTATTACCGGACTATCTTGTTAAAAATATCTATAGTTGCACAAAATTTTACCTGTCAATTGAGTTGCAATGAGAATGGATATTTTTATCAAAATAGTTGAGATGTGTGTAAGAGTTCTAATTATTTTTGGTTTGGTTTACTTTTAATATGTATATATTTATATTTATATATATATATGTATTAGTGGAAAGTTATTAATAAATATATATAAAGTTAGTAAGTTATTTATATATATATATATATATATATATATATGAAGGCTAGGGATTAGAAAAAAAAAAAGAAAGCAAAGCATTTTCCCTGCCCGCGTACCTACTCCATCTTCTCCTTCTTTTCTTTGTTTTTATTTCAAAAACCCCAAACATAAAACCTCACATATATCCTAGATCCAAGCTTTATCTCGCGACGTGACTGAACAGAAAGTTGATCGTAATCACGTTGCGGTGCTTGGGAACTAATTTTCGCAGCTCTGTGCGAAGCGGGAATTTTACCAAAATTTTATCGCGGTGCCGTAATCGGCCGTTTGAGCTACCGTCGAGATAAGGGCTCCTTCCAAATTTTTAGCTTGCATATAGGACTCTATATGTGTATTTGTGGGGTTTGTTTTTGATGGAGTTTATGTGTGAATTTGGGGAAAAGGAATTTAATTTGATTTATGTGTGTTGTGGAAAAGAAATTGGTGGTTTGTGTTTAAAGATTTTGAGTTTTGATTTAGTGTATTATGGTTGAAAATTTTGGAAAATGAATTTGATGGGTTTAAGGTGTAATGTTGTGGGAAATGAATTTAACCCATTTTGTGAGTAAAATGGTGAAAATTGAATTTGATGAATTTTGATGTGTGGGTAGTGGTGATTCTTGCCTAGTATAATTGTTATGATTATGGGTAATATTTTAAATGTGGAAATTTGCGTTATGATTGAGGTTGTGGAATTTTGAATAAATGCAATTTATGTGTAAATTTTGATTTGGTGTGAAATGAATTGATGAGATTGTGTATGTGGTGATTTGAATTCAATATGATTTGTGAATTCAATTTCATGTGATTTGAGGATTGTATGCGTTGAGTATGCTCTGTGTTAAATTTGAGAATCATTAGTGTTAAATGAGCATTAAAAATGGGGAATCTTTTAATAGCTGCATTTACTTAATGATTGTGGTGTCGAGAGTCAGAGTATGCTCATGCATTTCATAGTAGTGATAGTGGTGACCGGATCGGCCACAGGATGATTCCATGTGAATTGTTGGTTCATCCTATCCTTGCGGGGATTATTGCGTCGGTGATAGTGGTGACCGGATGGGCCACGGGATGATTCCATGTGAATTGTTGGTTCATCCTATCCTTGCAGGGATTATCGCGTCGGTGATAGTGGTGACCGGATGTGCCACGGGATGATTCCATGTGAATTGTTGGTTCATCTTATCCTTGCGGGGATTATCGCGTCGGTGATAGTGGTGACCGGATGGGCCACGGGATGATTCCATGTGAATTGTTGGTTCATCTTATCCTTGCGGGGATTATCGCGTCGGTGATAGGGGTGACCGGATGGGCCACGGGATGATTCCATGTGAATTGTTGGTTCATCTTATTCGTACGGGGGATGATTCCATGTGAATTGTTGGTTCATCTTACCCTTACATGGATTATCGCGTCGTGCTAACCTGTGAGAGGTTGCACATTAGTAAATCGTGCTAGCCTGTGAGAGACTGCACCTTGGTAATTAGTACTAGTCTTTGAGAGGTTGTACAATTATGATTTACGCCCTTCGAGGAGGGTTTTGTTGATATTCCGGAATCATGTGCTTTGGCATATACGCATTGCATTAGGGTGCTTGGCACGCGAGTCATGTTTGACATGTTATGATGTTTGTATATGCGTACTTGATTGTGATGAGTGATTTGTGTTGTGTTGGTGTTTGTGATTGATTGAATTGGTGTTGAAAGTGTTGGAATGAATTTGGAAGTGTAGGAATGTTTTTGAAATGGTTAAAAACTAGTTTTTTGCTGTTTTGACAGGTGTATTCGACTACACTTGTGTTGTAGTCGAATACAGATGATTAAATTAGCTACTGACTTGATTTTTTTGAAGTGTATTCGACTACACAAGGTGCTGTATTTGAATACAGTTGATTGGAATGCTGTATTCGAATACAACAGTGTTGTTTGGTCCAAAACTTCATTTTTCAACCTTGTTTATGCATGTTTAACATATGCAAACCCTTTCTAGATGCATGCTAAGTTGAAAGGTGATTTTGTGCATTTAAAATTGAATGCTATGTGGTATTTGTTAATTTCGGATTGGTGACCCTTTACAATTTGTGGAAATTTGGGCTTTGCCCTTATATGAGAATCAGGGTCGATCTAAGGCGTGGCACAGCGATGGGTTGGTTTTGTAACCGGAAGTAGTGGGGCTTGTTGCCACTCGTGGATTCTCAGTATCCAGTCACCTTCAGATAGATTAATGATTAGCTTAGGGTTGTAATCAAGAATTTTATTTATTTTCCCTTTCCTATTTCAAAGTTGTTGTTGTAAAAAGGGAACTTGTGTATTCGAAACAAAGCATTTTAGCCGGTGTATATTTTACTTGGATACTTTGGATTTTTGTTCAAAACCATTTCCGCTGTTGTAATTAATGATTTTTGTTTAAATAATACTCGCGCTTTTTAAAAATCGGGGTGTTACAGTGGTGATTAAAGAAAAATGATTTTTCTTAGTTTATTCCTTTCTAAAAATAATTGTTATGATTCATGAGCAAGAATGTATACATGTGCTAATCAAATCTTTGAACTTGTGTTTTAAGGAAAATTAGTGAATTATGATTTCAAGTTTTTATATATATGCTTTCAATTTGTAGAAAAGTTTGCATGATTTTAATTAAAGTTTCAAGTCTATTAAGTAAAAGTTAAAGTCTTGAGTTAGAATTTCATTTTTTTTTTTTGTAAAAATTCCAAGTTTTATGAATTAAAATACAAGCTTTGTTGATAAGGAAAGAAAAATAAAAATTTAATATATTTTGAAAGGTATGAAACTATTTCAAAGAGTTAGAACTTTGAAACTAGAAAAATATTCATTGATATTTTTGTGTGGCTATGTTGTTATGAGGTAAATATTTTGATTGAACATTTAGTCTTTAAAAATGTAGTAGGTCACACTTGTAGTTATTTGAAGAAAAAAAATGAGTTACGGCAAATTTGAGAAAATTTGTGGTTGTGTGAAAAATTTTGAGAAAAAAAATTTAAAACATTTCGAATTATTTTTAGCGAATTCTAAGAGAAATTTAAAGGATGTTAATTTCAAAAAACATGTTTTATATGTTGAAAGTGTGTGTAGTGGATAATAATATTATTAGTCCTTACTTGTTGTAAACTCTTTCAGTAAAATATACTCTAAGGGGATTAGGAGTAAGAAAGAGTTTGTAAGGTAGTTAAAGTCTCAAGGACTAATTTGACAAAGTCAAACACTATTTGATTGCAGGTGTAGGCACGAGCGAGATTTTTCGTTGTGTTTGATTTTAGTAGCGATATTTGTTGAAAAAGCTATAATTGAGGTAAGGGCTCCTTCAAAAATTTTAGTTTGCACATAGGGACCATATATGTGTCATTGATGTGTGAATATGTGATGGTTAATATTGACGTGATTATGTGACACCCTAAACCCCAAATAAAATTCTTATTTTTAAAACAATGAAATCCTTCAAATAAATAATTATATAAAATTCCAAGCATTTTTTTTTTAAGGCAAAGAGCATCACATAATCGTAGCAGTATTTAACAAAATCCCTTTGGAAACACACATACACAAGTTTAATGATAATTGTAAATGTAGTCTCAACCCGATGTCACTATCAGAGCGGGAATTCCCAAAATAAACTATGTTCAAAAATGACGTAAACAAAACGTAGAAAATAGAAGTCTTCGAGATAATACGGCTTCCTACACTTCAAGAGCATTAATCTTCACCTGCAGCTTTCGGCTCGTCTGCGTCCATCGCAAACGCCAAACACAAACATCGAGTGAGTTTTGAAATTATGTAACAATATAAAATACACGAGACGAACACGCAATCAGTCAAACAGGAGAACATTAACATTCAATAATATAATATCTAAGGTTAATCCGATTCAATCACAATAAAACAGTTACAAGGATAAAATGTACTTAGACAACTCCTATGTCCTTCCTCCAAGATCAAATTCCTTAACTCGTCTACATCGGGTACTTATATTCTATCCTTAAATCTCAAAATTTCATCCACACCAATTTTTAAATCAGGTTCTCTCCCTTGGTCAATCAACTCTAACTTATCTAAAAGGTGTAAATCCAACTTCTGACTCTTTTTGATCTCTTCTAATAGTCCACTAGTTACCTGCAACATTCCCAATCTAACACTTTCTGGTGTCACTTCACAAACTAGACTAAGGTCTCTAAACTGTTCCAACAACTCACTATGCTTAACCATTAAAGCGGACACACTCAAAGTCTTCCTACTCAAGGCATCAACCACTACATTGGCCTTTCCAGGGTGATAGTTAAGCTCAAAATCAAAATCCTTAAGAAATTCCATCCACCTACGTTGTCTCATATTCAACTCCTTCTGGTCAAAAAGGTACTTAAGGCTCTTATGGTCACTGAAAACCTCAAATCTAGATCCATATAAATAATGTCTCCACATCTTAAGTACAAACACAACTGCTGCTAGTTCTAAGTCGTGGGTAGGATATTTCCTCTCATGAATCTTCAGTTGCCTAGAAGCATACGCTACAACCTTCCCATCCTGCATAAGTACTCCACCTAATCCTGAACCACACGCATCACAATACACTACAAAAGGTTCACTCAGGTTAGGTAACACTAAGATCGGTGCAGAGGTCAATCGTTTCTTAAGTTCTTAGAAACTATTCTCACAATGGGTGTCCCACACGAACAATTCCCCTTTTCGAGTCAACTTAGTTAAAGGTAAGGCCAACTTGGAGAATCCTTCTATGAGTCTACGATAATAACCTGCCAGTCCTAGGAAACTCCTAATCTCAATCACTGACTTAGGTGCTTTCCATTCTAGGACACTTTCTACCTTAGCAGGATCAACAGCTATTCCACCTTTGGAAATTACATGTCCTAGTAAACTTACTTCCTCTAACCAAAATTCACACTTAGACGAATTGGAAATAATTGTTTCTCCTTGAGGGTTTGCAAGACTATCCTTAAATGTTCACCATGCTCCTCCTTAGTCTTAGAGTACACTAAGATATCATCTATAAACACAACCACAAATGAGTCTAGATAAGGATGAAAGATCCGATTCATGTAATCCATAAACACTGCTGGAGCATTAGTCACACCAAAAGGCATAACCAAATACTCATAATGGCCATAACGGGTCCTAAAGGCGGTTTTAGGGATATCAAAAGACTTCACTCGGATCTGATGGTATCCTGATCTCAAGTCGATCTTACTAAACACACAGGATCCTCTCAATTGGTCCATAAGGCCATCTATCCTAGGTAGTGGATACTTATTCTTGATTGTCACTTTATTAAGCTGGCGGTAATCCACACACAACCTCATAGAACCATCCTTCTTCTTAACCAACAACACAGGTGCACCCCATGGTGACACACTAGGTCTTATAAACTGTTTATCTAAAAGCTCCTCCAATTGCTTCTTAAGCTCAGACAATTCTAAGGGAGACATCCTATACGGTGCCATGGATATGGGTCCAGTACCTGGTACAAGGTCAATGCTAAACTCAATCTCACGCTTTGGTGGTAAACTATTGACATCTTCAGGGAACACTTCAGGGAATTCACACACAATAGGAACATCTCGTGTTACCACTTTTTCTTCGAATTCCAATGAGGCTAGGATCATAAATAACTGGGCATCTTCTTTCAAAAGTGCCTTCACTTGGTTGGCGGATATATTGCTAGGCTTCTCCCTCTCCTCTGACTCCATGAATTCAATGGTCTTACTAAAAAAATCTACGCGGACACGGTTGACAGATAGCCAATCCATACCAAGAATCACATCGACCAGACGCAAAGGTAAACACACTAAGTCAACTCGGAAGTCCCTTCCACACACATGGATAGAAATGTCAAGACAAACACTAGAGGTATCAACAGAGTTAGTAGTTGGGGTATTCACAATCAAATCATACTGCAGACAAGACACAAGTAGTCCTAAACGTCTAATACAATCAAAAGACACAAAGGAATGAGTGGCACCACAATCAAATAGCACAGATAAAGGAGTATCACTTATGAGACACGTACCTTGGATCAAGTTGTCTTTCTCAGACGCTCCTACACCACTGAGGGCAAAGACTCTTCCATTGGATTTAGGTCGGTTGGCTTGGGAACTCTGGTTTCAAGGCTGTGGAGTCTTCCTTGGATAGGGGCATGCGGGACTGATGTGGCCCTGCTGTTGGCAATTAAAACAAGTAACTGCAGCATCTTTGCACTCAAATGCCATATGACCCTGCTTACCACACTTGTCACATCGGATAGGAGTAGCCGGATTGCCATTATTACCACTGTTGTTGCTCGCGACTTGACTCCTGTTGTTGCTATCCCCATTACTAACTCCTTGCCCATTGGGGTTTCCTCTACCACCTCCATTACTGTAACTGCTTCCATTTCCTCTCCTGTTACCACTATTATTTCCCTTTCCAGCTGAAGAACTGTATTGTTGATAATTTAGATGACTTCCAGATTTACTAGGAGGAAAAGAGTAAGGTTTTCCTCTATTATGATGCATAGGCCTCTTGTCCTTCATGGTTCTAGTGTTTTGGTAATGTGCCTTTTCAGCCCGACTATCCTCATCATAAATCCTACTCTTATTCACTAGGGTAGGAAAGTCACGGATCTCTTGCATTCCAACCTGCTTCTTGATCTCTGGCCTAAGTCCCATTTCAAACTTGGTGCACTTAGACCTTTCTCCTGCCTCTCCAACATAGAGTGGATAGTACCTAGATAATTCCTCAAACTTAGCGGCATACTCCGCTACAGACATATTCCCTTGTTCCAATTTGACAAATTCCATTTCCTTCCTATTGCGGATGTCTTCAGGGAAATACTTGACTAAGAACATGTTTCTGAATACAGCCCAAGTTATTGCAGTCCCTGCATTATCTAAGCGTTGACGCGCATTATCCCACCAATGTTCAGCTTCTTCTGTCAACATAAAGGTTCCCAAATGCACTTTCTGACCTTCGGGACATGCCACTCCTCTGAAAATTTTCTCAACCTCTTGCAACCACTTCTGAGCTCCATCAGGATTATAGTGAACTTCAAACGATGGAGGGTTAGCCTTATGGAATCGATTCATCACCATGAACTCATTCATTTGCACATTTCCTTGACCACCACTGTAGGTAGTAGCTTGAGCAACAGCTTGAGCAGCAACCTGTGCGGCTTTAGTAGCAGCTTGCGCAGAGGCTCGTGCAGTAGCTTGAGATTCAGCCAAAGCATGGAGAGCCTGCACTATAACTCCAGCCATGGACTCTAGAGCCTCAGCAATCGCAGCATCATTCCTTCCACTAGCCATCACTACCTACATCAATCAGATAAGCCAATCGAATATAGTGAGACACTTAGGAAAGTGAAAAAAACTAACTTAGTCCTACACAACTAACACAATAATGACCAACTCAACAACACACATAACAGAGCACACAAGGAAACATAGCGAACACATAACACATTTAAGGTCTGATGGGACAAACCAGGCTCTGATACCACTAATGTGACACCCTAAACCCCAAATAAAATTCTTATTTTTAAAACAATGAAATCCTTCAAACAAATAATTATATAAAATTCCAAGCATTTTTTTTAAGGCAAAGAGCATCACGTAATCGTAGCAGTATTTAACAAAATCCCTTTGGAAACACACATACACAAGTTTAATGATAATTGTAAATGTAGTCTCAACCCGATGTCACTATCAGAGCGGGAATTCCCAAAATAAACTATGTTCAAAAATGACGTAAACAAAACGTAGAAAATAGAAGTCTTCGAGATAATACGGCTTCCTACATTTCAAGAGCATTAATCTTCACCTGCAGCTTTCGGCTCGTCTGCGTCCATCGCAAACGCCAAACATAAACATCGAGGGGTGAGTTTCGAAATTATGTAACAATATAAAATATACGAGACGAACACGCAATCAGTCAAACAATACAATTAAGGAGAACATTCAATAATATAATATCTAAGGTTAATCCGATTCAATCACAATAAAACAGTTACAAGGATAAAATGTTATGCATGTCCTATACTCTATACTTCATCATTTGGTACCATTCTACTCTGAAGTATTTGGTTAGGAGGCCTGATACTATGCCACTACAAGAGTGGACGGACAATTCCTGAATGTCCAAGTCCTCATAGATCCCCTCAACTCAACCCGAGACAGATATACGTGACGGTCGGGGTACTCTTGTGTTGCACGGTAGTTCCCGGCCTTAGGGAATAACCCACTAATCCACTTAGGAATTCCCCACTAGATGTACCCCCAAGGTCTATCAGTGTTACCTTACAGTTCGACTGTAGCCCTCCACAATCAGGCTCATTCAGTTGTACTTCACCGAATCACTAGGTTTGTCAGACCCTACCTATATGATGACAAAATAATCCTAACTCCAAAATCTACAACATATATCTCAGACTTATTCGATCATCACAACTCAATAAATTTCAGTTTAACTTCACAATATTCATCATTATATGTATATCAGTCAATCACAATTCAATCCCAATATTTGGTTTACACTACTCACAATGCACAATTCAATCTTATCAATCGCAATAAAAAATCAACAGGTAGCACATTCAAATAATTTCACGATTTCAATCAAATAGCAAGAACACTCCAATATAAATTATTCATACAGTAACAATCAGCATCACTTTCCATAAAATCATTCAACGTGCAATCTTGCTATAAATAAATTCACAACAATTCTATAGGTTGCTAAATTATATTTTAATCCTCACTATTACCATTCATATATTATAAATTAATTATTATTGCTCAATAGGGCTCGACCGTACGTAGTGAGCCCCGGATGAATATCTGGGAATTTCGGTATTCCCGTTCATCTCACGTTATTTTATACTCATAAAATCGAACCTCATCTCACCCCTTACCTTAGCCGAAGATTCCTCCTAACGAAGTCGATCCGCTGATTTAATGTGCCGCGTCTTTGCCAACCACCGTCTCTAACAGTCCGCGAAAGAAAATAAATCAACGCAACAACCAATACGAATTAAGTACTTGCTCCAATAGATATATAAATTAATTATTAAAATTAATTAAATAAACTATTTGCTACTTATAATATAACTAAAATATATTTAATATCATCAACTATCCATATTAGTATACCAACATAAAAACAAACGTCTAATTTTAATTAAAATAAAACAGACTCACATATTTAAATAAATATGGCATATATCTATAGTTTGGGTGTTAAACAATTTGGGATTATTTATTTATTCATATATAGATATATATATATATATAAAATAGAGAATACAATTACACATGTTCATGTAAGGTAGAATTTGAAGATAAAACAATTTTATTATGAATGCTCAACCCAAAACTTCTCAAACAGAAGTTACAGATAAATGCAGCTTCAAACAAAAGTATATTGAGTCTCCAAATTGTTTTTCTTATTATTAGGTTCCACAATACATCTTCACAATTATTTTGAACCCACATAATTTTCCGCAGAGCAAAGATAAAAGCCAACTAAGTCATACTAAATCAAATGGACAGCCTTATGACGAGTTGCATTGTGGCCATTTAACAGGATCAAAAACAACATCGCTGCAATAATCAACACAAGTCAATGCGGCTGTAGTCATTTTATTTTTTTTTTTTTTTGGAAAATAGTCTTAAAATGTTAATAATAATCATCAGATTTTTCGAAGAACCACTACTTGCATGAATTGAAATTAGTGTCTATATCTTTAACTATTTCCTTAAAATCTATAAGCTTAGAAGAACATTCATGTATCTGAAGAATCACAATTTATTTCAATCGAGAAGCTTGTATAAGCTAGCAGCTAATCCAAATTCGAGCTTCAGTACAAGATGCTAAGAACAATCCTAATCCTAAATCAATATAAACTAGTTCACATACTTGGTTGTGGTTTCCAATTGGAAATGGGAATTTGGAATTGCAATTGGAAATGGGAATGGATATTGCGGCTCTGAGAAGCTATACGTGCGCCAATCCTCTTTTTCTTTTATGCCAGGCTTCTAAGGGGCGGCTATCTAGGTTTCCTCTTATTTATGTTATTATTATTATTATTAGCATTCTTATTATTATTATTATTATTATTATTATTATTATTATTATTATTATTATTATTATTATTATTATTATTATTATTAACCCATTCCAATAGTGCTAAAGGTAACAATTAGTGTAACAACACAAATTCACTACTTGTATTAATTTATTTAAATATATATATATATATATATACATATTTTACTTTATTTTATTTTTGTAAGTTAAATATGGTTAATATTAATAATTTAAATCAATTACTAAGGCAAACACACAAGACACACATAAAAATTAGAACACATATTAACACTCATATAATAATAGTAGCGTATCATCATACTATTATTATAAAATAATGAGAAATTGGGGTGTTACAGATTATGCATTCATGATTGATAATACGTGTTGCTACATGTTATGTATGTTATTAATGAGAATGTGTCTTGAGTATGCTATGTGAAAAGTATGAAAAATTATTAGTGTGTAATGAGTATTAAAAGGGGAGTCTTTTAATAGCTACATTTACATAATGATTGTTGTAAAAGAGTGAGAGTATACTCTACACTACACAACACTACACCTCAACCCACCTCAACCCATAAAATGCATTAAATTCATTTCCCACAACACTACACCTCAACCCACCAAATTCCAATTCACACCAAATCACAACAATTTCCAATTCACAATTCACACCAAATCACAACAAATTCCAATTCACACTCCACTCCAAATTTAACCATAAATCACTCAATTTCAAAACTCCTCATATTTCAACCACAATACACCCATTAATTTCCATAATTGCAAACATAAATTTACACCAAATTAATTTCCACAAATCATCCCTCAAACTCATTAAATTAATTTCCTCAACTCCACATAAAACACCTTAAATTCATTTTCTACAAATCCACACATCAAACACACCAAATTCACACCCTACAAATTCACATATAAGGCCCTAAATGCACACTAAAAGTTTGGAAGGATCCCTAACCTTCGTTGTAGCTTTAATAGCCGATTACGGCACCGCGATTAATTCCAGTAAAAACTTTGCTCACGACGTCGCTTCCAAAGTTTGCTCACTAGCACCGTAGCGTGGAGGTGAGTAATTTTCCCTTCAGTCACTTCGCGAGATGAAGCTCCGAAGTCGAAGAAAAGTGGAGGTTTGTGTTTGGCGGTTTTGAAACCCACCAACACGGTTTCACAAACAGAGAAGAAAGAAGAAGAAAACGCAAGGCTGGAGAAAAATGTTTCTGTTTGCTTTCCTTTTCCTTTTTCTTTCACTTATACATATATATATATATATATATATATATATATATATTACTAACTCACCAAATAATACATATATACATCTCAAACCAACAAATTACTAACACTCTCACGCACATCACTTTTCTCACATCTCAACTATTTTGATAAAAATATCTACTCTCGTCGCAACTCAAATTTTCAGCAACCAGAGATATTTTTAACAAAACAGTCTGGTAATAAATTCTTCGTAACGTAGATAAATTATTTCTCACCAAATAATTCTAACCGAATCTAAATATATATATATATATATATATATATATATATATATAAAGAACATAAAACAAACTCTAATAAAATATGCTTTTAGTATTTAATTCACAAAATGAATTAAAATTGGGCTAAATGCCTCAGCAATTTAACACCAAATATACTAAGATTGCATAAATTAGAGTTTAAAATTAAGGGTCTTACACAACACATGTTTACCTCGACTATCGCGTATATGTGTCTCAGATTGAGATGAGGGGATCTATGAGGATAGGGCCAATTTGAATTGTTCGTCCACTCGAGTGGTGGCATAGTATTAAGCCTCCTAACCAAGTATTTCACAGTTAGAATGATATCAAATTGTGAAGTAGAGTCTAAGCTCACGCATAACATTGCATTTTCTTGTAATTGTTTTGTTGTGATTAATATGTATCGTGTGCGGTAATAACTCCTCTTAAATGATTTGTGAAATGTATTTCCTTGAGTGATTTTGACTTTATAATGTGATGTTTTTCCTTGAAGAATGTTTGTGTAATGATATGGTTTATTTATGACTAATTGCGTGTTCTTCTTACCTATATTATATTATCAACATGATTTCAAAATTCACCTCCTTCGTTGTTTGTGTTTGACTGGCTTGGCCCTGCGTTTATGAAATCGAAATTATTACAGGTTAATGAGTCTTGAAGTTCAAGTTTAGGAGAACCCGCTCTGATAGGTGATACCGGAAATAAGAGTTGTAAATTGTATTTTGGGGTTTAGGGTGTCACAGAGCTTGCCACCTGTACTTCTCTCTCTTTCTCCTTCTTTCACGTGTTCTAACTAGAGCTGTCAATTTCACAAGTCCACTAATTATTGGCCCCAGCCTACATGTTGGAGGGGCCAAAAATTTCATAGTTTAAAATGCCCCAAAACTAAAAAGCCCCTAAAATTTTGTGGGTTTAGATGGGCCTATGGGCCCACTTTTTCAAAAAAAAATCGATATTTTTTTGAAAAAAAATTTCAATTTTATTCTCAAAATTTTTCGATAAAAAAATTTTGATTTTTTCGATAAAAAAATTTTGATTTTTTCTATTAAAAAAAGACTTACAATTTCTTTTTAATTTTTTCTCGAAATTTTTTTGATCCGAGAAAAAGAAATCAATTTTTTCAAGAAAAATAATTTTTTAATTTTGCTCACAAAATTTTTCATGAAAAAACTATTTTAGAATTTCTTGAGAAATTTTTCCAATATTTTTTTAAGAAAAATAAATATCGAAAATTTTTCAAAAAAAATATCTCAATTAACAAAATATTGGGTCTATGAGCCCCTGAGCCCCCTCACTTAAACCCACAAAAATAATAAAATAATGGGTTGGGGCCTTATAAAATTTATTTCAATAGGGGGCCTAATATTAGGGGCTTAGTATGAGATTTTTGAGATGGGGCTTGGGACTTTGGGGCTTTATTGATAGCTCTAGCTCTAACCCATCTTCCACCTTCATTTTCTTTTATTTTTCAGTCATTCACTCTCAAAACATTCTAAAAACACCAATACTGGTTATCGTTCACCTTCTTTTCCAAATCATCCATTCTTCCTTCTCTCCAAAATCCTCCAAATACTAAAAGTTCACTAAAATCCCTCAAAACTTCCCAACAACCTTGCATGCGGGAATATGCCTTTCCATCATTGGGAATCAACTCAAATTAGTGAAGCAGAGAAATCAGCTGCAAGGGAAGCTCGGAGCTACTTCGAACCAGAATCTTCTTCTTCTTTAGTGTCGTTTCTGTGAGTTCTGTTACATTAATTTATTTTTAGCATGAGGTTTATGGGGGGGGGGGGGGG